>CAWUFW010002411.1:0-1200000 GCA_963921515.1 Calotriton arnoldi
TACCCTGAGTATCTCATCTACCAGAACTTCCAATTCACTATCTAGGAACTTGTGATTCTTCTTTGGGGGCATGGTGATGGGTGGTGATGGTGAGTGATGTGTGTGTTGGTGTGCAGGTGAGGGTGTGTGAGTGTGTGTTTAGCTGGGTGTATGTGAGGGTGCTATTTGTTGAGGTGCTGATGGTGTGTGACTTGTGTGATGGATGAGCTGTGGGTGGGTGTGTGGTTGCTGTCTGTTCAGTGCTGGCAGGTAGTTTGAATTTGCAAAGGATCATGGTAGGGATTTGGGTCCTTTATATGGGTGGAGTTGTGGGTGTATCTTTGTTCCCTGTCCCCCCCCAGTATTTATTGGCTTTATAATTGCTTGTTTGGCCTTTTTTTGTGTGTTTTTCCCTTTGTACTTTTTGTGCATGTAGGAGACGTTCTTGTGACCGAGTCGGACCCTGCAGTTGTCTCGTACGAGCTTCTCCGTGTCGTTCACGCTGTGTTTGTGCTGTTTTCTATGCTGCGTACGCGTCGGACGCGGTGTATTGGGTTGCTTCTGCTCGCAGTTTTGTATGCGTGTCGGTCGAACGGCTTGGGCTCCGTGCGACTCGGTCGTGTTTTCCACGCGTTGCATCGTACTTGGCGGGTAGGAGGTCGCGGGTACGTTTCGTTCGGGTTCATTCCTGGTGCGTGTCGGTCGGTTCGATTCGCGTGGTTTTCCGGCCGGATGGCTGTTTTCCACGCGGCTCGGTCGTTCGGCTTGTGTTCCGTACGCGTCGGTCGGATTTTGCACGCTTCTCATCGTACTTTGCGGGTCGGCCTGCACTTGTACGTGTCGGTCGGAATTAATTCCGGATCCGAGTCGGTCGGTACGTTTTCCGGCCCAAATCGGAATCGGCCCCTCAATCGCTAAAGACAAATTACGATTAGGTAACATGTTACAGAATCACAATTTGTGTTTTGTACATATGAAAAATCATTTTTGCAGTCAGAAATGACTTGATTCTGCAAATCAGGCCATTTCCGACCACAAAAATTATTTTGTACATATGGCCCTAAATCCTTTGAGGCTAATCAAAAGTCAAAGATGTTTGGTGCATCACATGTGGTTCAGTAACTCTCACACTCTATTAACTCTTCTCAATGGCTTTACCTTTTGCCATTATGATACATTGCTAATGGTTCCAGTTGTCAACGTTATAAGTATTTAATTTATTGCCGTAGTGATACATATGTCCCAAAGCCCTCTAAGGTGGTTGTAGCATTTCACAAAATGCCTAAATTATAAACATGTACATAATTTGTTTTAAATAAATGAATGACATTAGAAGTTGTGTTACGTTCATTTGTACAAAGGGACATTTACTTTCATACAAGCCTATAAGTATCAACAAGACCTGCAAAATAATCAATGACAAGCTTCACAGAGCTATGTAAGAAAATGATTATGTTGGAAGGCCAGTGTAAATCAAACATACAAGGACTGAACTTGGTAAATCAATCTTTGTTGTAAAAGCAACTATGAAATTGTATTAACAAACAGAAAATCACAGCATCATCATCTACAAGACATGGCATTATACTCTAAGAAACATAGAAGCTAGATATGGATACAGCGAAATGGAAGGATCTCACAAGAAAAATTACACAAATGTATGGAAGAGAGTCAGCATAATAACTTGGTACAAAGTTACCTCTCTGGATATGTAACACTGTTGAAAGAGGTCCTGGAAATATATGGATCAGAATCGCTAGAGTGTTATTCCAGCTACAGGTAGACAGTTTTCTGGGCATACTACAAATTCCACCATGCATCCCTCTATTATAAGCTTCCTCACCCTAGATTCAAAGACTCCCTCTGCCAAGCAGCGAGATTAAGCGAAAGGTGCTGACCAGAATGTGAGGACTAGTGCAGGTATAAACTGCAATCCTATCAAGAGAAATTAACTCTCTCTGTAGAATAATACCCCAGATTTGAACACTGCCAATAAACAAAGGAACAGTCTAAACCACAAAGGAAATGGCCTTAAACAAAACACTCCACAAAAGTCCAAAACACTGGGGCTTTTAATTCATAGGGGCCGATTCCGATCTCGGCCGGTAGGGCACCGAATCGGACTCGGCTTTACCGGATCCGATTCGGAGGCCCTGTTTCCGACCGATTCGAACATGCGTCCGGGCGAGCGAGTACGAAGCGAGCGCATGCAAAATCGCCGACCGACTCGTTCGCGGGTCCGAACCGCTTTGACCGACTCGCACGGACACGACTCGCACCGCACAATGGAGACGTTCCCCGACCGGGCAAGTACGATGCGCGCCTCGAGCAGTCCGACCGACTCGCGCCGTCCGGCTCCAAAGAGCTGTCGGAGCCGGACTTTGGGGGTCTGTGTCGGACCCCCCCTGCACGCGTAGCCACGCGAGTCGCACACAGGGGGGACCCATGGGTCCCCCCTACCTGTGCATGTACGGCGCGAGTCGATTCGACGCGTACCCGCTGTAGGGGGCGCCCTTGTTCGCCTCGCACCCATTGAGTCAATGGGAGCCCGTGTACGCGTTGTACGACCGGCTCCCATTGACTTCAATGGGAGTCCGACCGAATCGAGTCCGATAGCATGCGTACGCATCGTACTCGCTCGGTCGGGCTGCTAGGGTCCGATTCGGTCGGAAATCTCTCCGTGTCCGGCTCGGTCGGAGAGATTTCCGGCCTGAATCGGAATCGGCCCCTTAGTGTCAAAAGTAGAGGAGGCTAACTGGCACACTTTATTCCTTAGCACTGAGATTGGCTATATGATCATTAACAACAAATATACAAAAAATAGGAAACACTAGCGAGATCAATAAGAACGAGCCATCAACTTATAACAAATCAGAAAATAACTCAAACCTCTCTGTACATTCAAAACATACAGGGAATTCAGCAAACCTAGACAGATTTCAAAAGCATCTAATAGGAAGCAGCAGATGGTATTAATCACAACATAGTAACACAAAATTAAATACAAAGCCACAGAATATGCAATTTGGTTATGACTGGCAATCATCCAATATGAAACCTATGCAACCAAAGACACAGCAAACCAAGCAAACAAATCTGGATGGCTGAACACCAGAAAACAGTGGAAAAAAATCCATGATAGGGATGAAAAAGAATTAGAACCGCTAGGATCAAATTGAATCAAATCAAAGCCAATTATTATCCTAGGTACCAAAGATACTCTAAAGTACAAGAAAACACAATGAAATTGGGGAACATCTCATTAAATACTTATGGAATTAAAAAGAGGAGAATTGATATCTGAGTAGGAAGAAAGTAGCTGTGCACCACAGGTAGACACTGATATAAATAACAATTCTTAAATGTCTACAATGTAAAACAAAAAGACCTACTCCCAACATTCTAGATAAAATATTTGGCAACCTACATAAACTGGAGAGCACAACCAATGGCTTTTAAAAGTCCTTAGACATTCTCAGGACATTGAACTAACCAAATGAACAAACTTAGAGGGTGATTTAGAGTATGCGCACAGGGCACACCATTGGAGTCCTGAAGAAGTAACCTGTCCAGACCTCCTAGAACATTGCGAACTGATTTGCCAAATTTATGCAGCCACAAAACAATAAATTAGAGGCGAAAAAAAGCAATATTTTTGGTATTTTTTCTACAGGCACACAATGTGTGTGTCACAATAATACTGTGGCCCAATCAGTAGACCAGGACCATGCAGCAAGCCCATGCTGGAAAGAAGGATGTCTGATGCAAGAGAGCGTTCACATTTCACTTTAGAGTTTTTGCTCTCTCTGGCACTAGCCTAATGTCTTTTCCCAGCATGAAATACATTCTGATGAAGTTGTTATTGTGGCTCCCTCTACACACCACCCATTTCATGGTAAGGTGGGAGGATGGTAAAGGCAGCTACTCAACAGCTCCTTGCAGAAGCATGTATTTCATTCTGCTCTGAGGCTGAGGCAGCTGGGGTCTAGAATAGATGACAGGAATGGCAGGGGGAACCATAAAGTTCAATGGCGGTAGACAGGCTGGAAAAAAGGCAACATGGGAGGGGGGATAAAGATTTAAAGTGCAGAAGGGGGGAGTGGCGCGAGCAGGTGAGTTGTGGTTTATTTTGAGCTTTTTGGAGGCAATGCTCTGCCTCCAGAAAGCTGTCGCAAGCGATGCACAGCAGGAGAGAGAATGTAAAAACCTCTCTCCTTCCCACCTGCCTTTTACTGACCTAGCACATGATTAATTAAAAGAGGGCTTTCAAAGATTTTTAAAAATATTTTGCCAGGGAAGTCACAATTTTGCTTTTATTTTTTTTTACATCACATTGCAATTGCAAAATATTGGAGGGTCTGCCTGATAACCAAACTAATGGTCCACTGCCATATTTAGTGTCAGGAGGACTGTCAGTTTTGCCTCAACATAGCCCCCATTCACTCCATCAGCAGAAAGCTTCCTCCTATTGTCAGATGGAGTTCGGGCCATTGGAGGAAGGCTATCAGACCGCCTGCCATATTTAGGTTATTTTCTGTCCATCACCAATCCCTCACTTTGTGGCTTTACCTGGTGGTGAGGGATAGAAGAAAACAAATAGAGATCCCCCCCCCACGCCCATGGAGAAGGCTCCTGTGGTGTGAAGGTTATTTGTTTTTTTATTTTTCAATATCAAACTCCGATTTTGGGCAGGCGAGTTTACAATGAACTGAGAAAATATTGAACAAATAGACAAATACACCTATTGAGAAATTATAATCAGCAGATCTGGAATGTTTGCCAAAACCATGAAATATAGACAACCAAAATGGAAAACCTGCCCACTAGTGTTATATTGTATAATAGCTGTTCGGGGTAAATCATTTTTGTCATGGTACCCCCACGTTTTCCAGTCTGAGTTTTTTTGGCTTTAGGAGACTGTGTGCTATGCAATGGCTAAAGAATGGTACAGAGAATGCATTATCTGTCTAGGATATGTGCTTTGGGTTTACCTAATTGGCTTATTTACTTTTCTGTAGAGTCTGGTAGCTGGGAAGAACTTTATCAGGGGTGTAAACTTAAAATCCCATATGTAGCCTACTGTGTGGATTTACCACTCACATATATGAGAAAATATATAACTTAATGGGCATCTTTATTCTCTTGATGGACTGCAGTTAAAAACACTGCATTGACTCTCTGCAACGAAAAGTACCTGCAGCATGTGGAAAATCGTATCTTTATATATTAACTAAGTCACCTCTAAAGTGTGCCTTGTAAGCTCACAGGGCTGGGTGGTTAATATATAAAAATGTGGCATACTCAACATTGGAGATTATACCCTTATGGCTGAGGTCTTCAAACTGTGGGTAACGCCCCCTGGGGGACCACTGCAGCTTTCCCAAGAGAATGCAATGTGTCAGTAAATACTTGTACATGAAGGTATGCGGAAAGCGCAACTTTTTTTTTTTTTTTTGCGTCTCTGTGAATTTTCATTTGCATGAAGGTGTTGAAGTGCAGAAAAAAGTATGGCAATTGTCACCCTCAAAGCTGTGGTGGCAGGGTCAAAGACATGGTTAAAAACAACAAAAAAAACTATAACTAGTTTGTTGTTTTTTCACCTTCACAGCATCTGTATATAAAATAATGCCAACACCTTAAATGAAAAATACATGAAATTAAACAAATTGGTTGGAAATGCATGTTTTTACTTTATGAAACACCAGTTGGACCAGAGTCACAGAACTGAATCCTAGTGTGCACATTGCGGAATAGTGCCTTGTGAATTAGCAGTGCTTTGAAGTCGCAGGATGTAATAGTAAGCACTGTGAATATTTAAGTCATTATTTTCAAACTGTATTACACAGAGTATAAGATAGGCTGCCACACAATGATTTAGTGTAGTTGATAAAACAAGTTGTTTGACCCAGCCCCTTCTGTAGGGTCACCCCCAAACATTTGGCCTCCACAATTTGTAAATTAGCTGGTCTCTTTTGTTGGTTTTGAGACTCTCTGCACTTTACCACTGCTAACCAGTGGTAAGGTAAGTTTATTTATTGCATAAGTTAATTAAAACCATTGCATAACAATAAAACCATTAAAAGAACACAACAAAGATCATAAACATTTAAACCTCGAGATAAGAGCATTGGTTATGTCCTGACGTTTTTCTCTGGGCTTCTTCACATATGTGGCTGGTCCCCTATGAGAGTAACAGCCATCTCACTCCTCGCATCCACTGGGATTATTTTGTTACCGTGCCCATGCGTTTTTTTTAAATAGTCCAGTATCAACGTTTGGATCTTGCGGGGGTTAGACTGAGGGGCAGCTCTCGGGTATATAGCGTCTCTGATCAATTGGACAAATCTAACCAGTGCTAAAGTGCTTGTGCTCTCTCCTTTAAACATGGTCAACTTGACTTACCCTCAATTGGCACATTTTATTTACTTGTAAGTCCCTAGTAAAGTGGTACTACATGTACCCAGGGCCTGTAAATTAAATGCTACTAGTGGGCCTGAAGCATTTATTGTGCCACCCACTAAAATAGCCCTCACTCATTTCAGGCCTGCCATTGCACCTGTATGTGCAGTTTGTAAACTGCCATTTAGGCCTGGCAAAATAAACTTTTTGACAGGCCCAAACATTCCTTTTTAAATCATCTATGCCACTTCTAGGGTAGGCCTTGTACAGCCCCGAGGGCAGGGTGCAGTGTATTTAATAAGTTGGCCATGTGCTTTTAAGCTTTACGTGTACTGTTAGTGAAAAACTCCTAAATTTGTTTTTCACTACTATAAGGCCTACCTCTCCCATAGGATAACATTGGTTTACCTTATTACATTTAATAAGTGATAACTTTCATTTTAGAGCAGTTAGACAGGTTGAGTTTGGTGTCTAAAGCACTGTAATTAAAAGCCCTCTTTAATGATAAAGTCATATTTTTAAACATAATTCTGAAAATGCCACTTTTAGAAAGTTGTCATTTTGTTGTCCTAACCATTTGGTGCCTGAATCCTGATCCTGGGTCACATGACTAGGCATATCTGACAGGTGATCTTTGTCTATTGAGACAAAGGGAAGATATTTGTTGGCAGGATGGGCCACTCTAAGTCGATGAGGGGGAGGAGCTGCCACCTACCACACTTACACATCACAAAGGCTCTGCCTGAACACTCTCACACAGGGTTTGACATTGGTCTTTTGTGACCCCCTAGGCAGATAGGAAGAGAATGCCTGAAACCTCAGGAGGGTGAAAACCTCTTGAAGCTTCCTCTACTTCAAAGTGGGCATCAGGTATAAATATTAGACCCTTAGACCCAGCTTCATTACACATCTGGACCTGTGAGCAAACTCAGAAGGACTGTTGTGCTGCTCTGCAAGAAGGACTGTCACTCTGCTTTCCTGCTGCCTGAGTGAAGAACCAGACCTGCTTCTTGAAACCATGACCACCAGAGTGACTCCAAGCCCAGTTAGCTAGCCTTGTGATCATTGCCTCAGAGACAGAAGGTTCCAATGGCTTTGAACCCAGCACCTGGACTCAGCCAGCTGTGCATCCTACCCTTCTATGTGGTGCCACCACAGTCCTGAACCCTTGGAAGTGGGCTTGAAGATACTCTGCCAGCCTAGCTGTGGTCTCAACAAAACCAACGCATCGCCTCCCAACTCTACATCGGAGCCGGTGCACAACACATCTTCGATGCCGGTCCTCGCATTGCAAGCCACTCATCGATGGCATCCATGATGATGACGCAGGAGGCCACATCCCAAGCCCCGTAGCTTCTTCAGAACCTGCCGATGCATGCTCAATCCTCGACACTGAACGTTGCATCACCAGCCCCTTGTCAAAGGCCTCCTCAATGCAGGACCTCACATCACAGCCTCAAAACTCCTCGGAACTGATGCTGCATGACACATCTCCACTCCAGGATCTTACATCCTTTGGCTGTGTGACACATCCTTGACATGGGACCTCACAATACTCCGCAACCCAGATTTAAGGTATTCATTCAGTGGGCCTATCTATGCCCCTGTAGCCGGCCCCGCTTTATCACGGTTGCCCTGAACTTGTGACTTTCTCCCGGTATGGTGCAACCAGATAAACCACAGTTGGTGCTTTGTGCTTTTTGGGGCTATTTTCACTTACAACTATAATATTGCATATCTCTGGTTCTAGTGATTGGATTTTTGTTGTTTTGTCTTAAATTGTTAATTAAATTGGTGTGGGATTTTTCTTGTGCTGTGTCTCACTTTTTTACAGTTGGAAGTACTGCATAATTGCTTTACTCATTGCCTCTAAGTTAAGCCTGACTGCTTTTGTGCCAAGCTACCAGATTGTTGAGAACAGGTTAATGTGGGGTTTGCTTGTGATTTCACCCTGGCATTGTGGTTTGCTGCTTGAGGAGGGTTCCACCACCCTCAACCGGTATCTCAATTTCTGACACAAGTGCTTTCAGAGAATGAATATTAGTAATAGCTAACCAGACTGCACCTAATGCAGACATTTTTATAAGTCTATTTAAAGGACACTTTCCAAATATCAGCATCTTTACATTACCTTTCAAAAACATTGCATCTTTGTAATCATGATGCTTCAAGTGACTCCATAAAGTGAACCAATGTAGACCCCCTTTTCACTCTTACACAGTGGCACCTCCATGTCACCATTACCAATTCAGGGATGGTTGTTTTTAACAAAAAGTATGGGAAATGTTTTTATAAAATTAAAAACACACTGGAACACTGGTCCCCTTACACCAGGCCAACTTTGACCTCTTTTTACATCCAGGTGTCCTTTCAGGTGGGTCGATGCAGTACCAGGAACAAGGCCAAAAGCGTAATTCAAAGCCCTGATAGTCCAGACCCCTGGGGCCTCAGAGTTATGGCCCAGGAAAAAGTGGAAAGGAGCACCGTCCATGGAAAGCATCAAAGAGAGAGCCCAGAGAAGGGTGCACTATGTGGGGTCTAATTTTTTCATTTACAAGTAGTTAAAGCTTCCGCATTTCCTCAGAGTGATACCCTGAAGAAGGTGTTGAGAAATGTGGGCTCTTATTTTTTTAAAGGGCCAGGACAATCATTAATGCTGCAAGTGCACTGGGGCAATGGTGTGAGGGGCCACTGCACCCAATTATAGATGTGTTACTAGAAAAAAAGGGGGGTGGGGAACCATTTTCCTTGTTAGCATTGAGGCCCAGGCTCCTTACTGTGCAGGATACAGGTCCCAAACTACAGGGGGATAAATGTGGGACTTTTTCACCTTTGTTGACACAATGGGGAAGACAGCCTGCGTTGGGCCTCAGGCCTAGGACTAATGGCCCAGTGGAGTAGACAGAGGAGTAGGTATCATTGGTGCTGCAGGTGCAGTGGCACCGGAACATAGGAGTGTGTTGGTCCAACTAAACCCCTATTATGGGAGTTCACTATCACTTCCTGCTTGTATTACGGCTCGGTGCGCCCTTGCTGGATCAGTGTTGCTTTGGACATCGGACCAATGGGCCAGGAGAGGGCAAAATTGAGGCAGACGACACCTTAGCTTAGGCCTCAGGGAGAGGGCAGAATGGAGGATGGGGGTGTGGGTGATTTAACAAGGGACAGAGGGGACTGCCCACATTTCAAGCATTAGATCCCATTAATGAGGCAGGGTCAGTGGCATTGGGGCCCAGGATTGCAAAAGGCCTACTGCATCACATTTATTTACAATAGAGGCATGCGGATAGCATTAGGTCTGAGGGCAAAGAGACAGGAAACGTGTGGGACCTAATTTTTTCTGTAAGAGGCAGAGTGTCTGTTTCAAGATAGAACAGGCATGGTGGGGAAGGGGTCAAAAAGCCAGATGGGATAGACTGCAACTCAGGGCCACAGCTATCATTAGTGCAGAATGTGCAGTTGTATTGTGTCCCAGGAGTGTGAGGTGTCACAACACCCCAATTAATTGGACTAGTATACTTTTTGTCTTCTTCAGTTTTTGATGCATTTACTATTTTATGAGTCTCACATTTAGTGTAGATTGTGAGCTACTGAAAAAGTACCACTGAAATTATCTCATAAGCCCGACCCATGTGCTTAGCCCTCCCCCTCCTGCTCCATAAAGTATTTCCATACAATTTTGGATGGGGGCCCGACTTCTAAATATTTTGGGTAGGTGGGCTCAGAGCAAGTTTGAAGCCTTCTGCTTTCTGGTGATTAATTGGCAAAAGCCCTTTTCACTGGATAGGTAAAGTTATATTTTCCAGGAGCAGCTCCAGATATTAACAAAATTATAGATAAGTGTGGAAAAATCCTAAAAAATGATTACAAGTGATTTTTCATTCAATTAAAAAAATCTAATTCAATGGAAACACTTGATTTTTTTTATATAATGTTAGTGGAAAAGGGATTTTATGAAAATATATTGTGCTGCCTCTTATAAAGAACTTGTTTACTTCTCATCCTTGCTCCAGGGGCTTGATAAACATTCTTGCTGGCTCGCTAATGATACACTATCTGAAAGAAAATGGCTTTGCCTTTCAGATCAGGAAAGCAGAGGTATTGTCAACACATGGTCACTTAACTGAAAAATGTTAGCTTTCCCAGTTCTTCATTTGACAAGGAAATACCAAACGAGGATTCCTGAAGCTTCATACTTTGATTACCAAAGCATTTAGGCTCTAACTTCAGCAAGAGTGAAAACCTTTTCAATTAATGACATTGAGGAGGGCACTAATCTCCATAGGGAGTGGCTAGGTGCGAGAAATTGAGTTACTAGTTGAGGGGGTGAGACCCTTCTCAAGCAGTCAACCACAATCCTTGTCAGTGGGAAGTCACAAGCAAACCCCAAATTAACCTGTGCTCAACCCTCTGATAGCTTGGCACAGAGCAGTCAGGCTTAACTTTGAGGCAATGTGTAAATATTTAGGCAGCACTTCAAACAGCAACAAAGTGAAAACACAACAGAAGAAAAATCCCACACCAGTTTAGAAACCTAGAGCAGAATCTAATAAATAGTTTGACACCACAATGACAAAAATCCAATCAGTAGAACCAGAGATATGAAATTTTAAAGATTTAAGTGAAAGTAGCACCAAAAACCACAAAGCATCACTGGTGGCTATCTGGTCATGCGAGACCAGGTCAAAGTTACAAGTTCAGGCTGACCGTGATTAATGGAGCATGGGTTGGAGAGGGGACCCAAGATAGTCCTGCTGAAAGAGTTGCCTACGAAGTCCAGCACAAGTAGTACCATTTGTGGTGGAAGGGGCCGTGACAAGCTGGGAGAGTGTCGCGGATCGTCATCATTGTAGCGCAAAGAGCAGGCTCAGCGTTGCGGACTGTCATCACTTTAGCATAAAGTTCCTGTCAACATCATGGGTGGTCCTTGTGGGAGCTTCACATTGGCGGTCACGACGAACTCCTGATGCTGTGCACGAAGTGCAGACCTCAGACTGCCTGCTGTCATTGGCTATCACTGTAGCGTGAAGAATCTGGTCCATTGGTACTTCATGCTGGCAGGTGGTGTGGGTGGCAAGATGTTGGTGCAAACAGGCTCATATCGTGTTTGCAAAGAGCCCAAAAACTTCAGGAGAGCTCAACTAAGGCCACACCAAGGGTCCAATACCTGAGGGGCACCACTTTGGAGTCAGGAACTCACTCTAGCAGAGGCCAGAAGGGCTCAGGCAGCATGTCAGCTGTGCAGTTGCAAGGAGCCTCTGGAGCTTTTTGTGTACCTGTAGTTCAGAGCAGGAGGTCAGCTGGCTGACCCTTGGATTCACTTCAGCCTGGGATGAAGGGTGCAGGTCAAATGTTACTTCTCAGCAAGCAGGACAGCATAGAGCGATCAGCAGAGTAGCAGGTCAGCAGAATGGAAGTCCTTCTGGCAGCAAAGGAGCACAGCAGTCCTTCTTCGGTAGTAGCCATGGGATCAGAGGTGTACTTAAAAGTTGGTGTCTGAGGTCCACTATTTATATTTGGTGCCTTCTTTGAAGTGGGAGAATTTCTAGAGGATTCCCTTTGAAGTAATCAGGGTTCCTTCTTCCCCTGCCCTGGTTGTAGACTAACTTCCGGTGGTATGCAATCCTTTTTGTGAAGGCAGGACAAAGCCTATTCAGGTGTAAGTGGGGCTGTGCCTAACCCATCCCTCCCATTCTGCCAGTGATGGCCCATCCAGGTACACCTAAGCTCTCTATTATGTGTGACTGTCTAGCAGGAATACACAAAGACCAACTGCCATCTACACCCAGTCATGTGACCCAGAGAGAAGCTGCAGGCACTAAATGGCTAAGGCAGGAAACTTTCTAAAAGTGGCATTGCCAAAATTGCAGTAAAAAATCTTATTTCACCATAAAAGAGAATTTTTCATTACAATTAAAAAGACACCAAGCATGTACAGTTTACCTGTTCCCATTTCGAAGTTACAACGTATTAAATGTAATATGGTAACTCCGATGTTTTCCTATTGGAGAGGTAAGCCTTGCAATACTGAAAAATAAATTAAAGTGTTTTTCACTATCAGGACATTAAAAATTTTTAAGTACATGTCCTACTTTTTAGGATCAAATCTTTTTTATTGACAAATAATTAGGCAAGTCACATACACAGCAAATCGCCTACAATCTGTTTCGGGCCGGCCGCTAGATTCAGATGCATGTTAGAAAGGCAGAGCGTGATTCATTAAAGTGGTGATCACAAGCTGAGGAGAGAATACACAGCTTGTCGCCTACAACCCAGATTGGGCCGGCCGCATATGGGAAGCAGAAGGTGAAGGTCATCCAAGTACAGTAAAGGTGCATGAATTATCATAAAGTGCTGAGAATAACCACGACCATGGCACTGATTTGCTGAGTGCTTTGTAGGCTTTGCATCCCAATGGGAAAACCAGAGTAAAATAGGTGTAAAGTAACATATAGGATTGAAAAAGAAATCCCCCCACCCTCTTCCCTTCCGACTATGCCATTCAAAGTGTGTAGGATTGCTAGGAAGATCGCCACGGGTCAAGGACAATGTGATTATGGCGCCTTATCTTCTCCCTGTTCAGGCGGTAATAGCTTAAGAATATGCAAGTACGCAGGACAGGTCAATTGCCTGAACTCTTTTGACAGGATAGTGATAAACGGGGACCATATTTTTGCATATGTTGTGGGGTCAGCATTGGCGGCCATCGAGAGTCTTCCATACCCAGCAATGTCCATAGCTGATGAAGCCATTGCCTATGGCCTGGAAGTTTGTTTGAGCCCAAATTTGTCAGGAGTAGCCTGTATGCAGCATTCATGGCCATAGCTATCTGTTGCACTCTAATGGACCGGAGCGGGTAAGTGAGAGCATTAGGGAGCCCCAGGAGTATGTAGGCAGGAAATCGGGGAAGGTCATTTTTAAAAGCGTTATCTATATCAATGTCCTACTTATTAAAACACAGCACCCTGCCCTCTGGGCTGTTCAGGGCCTACCCTAGCAGTGCCTTATATGTATTACAAAGGAAGGTTTGGGCTTGGCAAAAAGTTTTTTTGCCAGATCGAAATCGCAGTTTAAAACTGCACACACAGGCTGCAATAGCAGGCCTGAGACATGTATAAAGGGCTACTTGAGTGGTTAGCACAACAAGTGCTGCAGGTCCACTAGTACCATTTAATTTACAGGCCCTGGGTACATGCAGTACTACTTTACTAGGGACTTATAAGTAAATCAATTATGCCAATTGGAGACAGGCCAATGTTACCATCTGGATCAGACGGGTTTCCCGCCTCTCACACTACTTGTAAGCACTCTGGCGCCGTCGCGCAGCGGACTGGAAGGTTAGCGCTGCTTGCCTCGCGTTGCTTTTGGCTTTATGCTCTGTCAAATTAATCCTTGAACGTAGAATATCTTAAGAATTGCTGCTACCGCTCTTTGCACTCTGAAATAGACTGTCACTTTTTTACTCTGATTTTATTCTTTTAAAACTGTTGGTGTAATTTTCAAACTTGTTTTATATTTTATTCATTGCCACGCACCTGTATGTGTACTCGCGTTCTCTCCTCGGTCCACCGCAGCCTTTTAGTGGCTGATTGAGTGGAGGGAGAGGAGCGGAGATAACTCCTACATATCCTCACTTCCGGTAGTCCTGAGAGGTGGGAGTTCTAGTGGTCAGGCCCTTCTGGATCAGACGGGTTTCCCGCCTCTCACACTACTTGTAAGCACTCTGGCGCCGTCGCGCAGCGGACGCGCGCGCCGCCGGCGCGCCAAAGGCGCGCCAAAGGCAAGCCCGTCGGCGCCCGTCCGCGCCTGGACCGGGCCAAGGGCTTGGACCCCTGGTCCAGGTCAATCAGAGGAACTGAGGAGGGTAAGATCATATTCCAGTAAACAACTAATGACCATTCTAAGTAACGGCAATTATGGTATGCGGGTCTGTCCGCATTTTAATCTGGAGATCTCTCCTAGTAAAGAAACAGATTCGTGTCCAACTTGTGGGTTCAGGTTAGAGGCTTATGACAGGACTTCAACAGACCCATGTGATCAGAGAAATAATATTTTAACTCCAAAACCCCCAAGAAGAAAGAAAAGATTAATTCTGCGCTGATTAATGCACGCTCGCTTCCTAAACATAAATATGAGATAGCAGACCTTTTGGATAAACATGATCTAGATCTTTTATTTATTACGGAGACATGGGCTGATCCCTCAGCTGGCCCAGATTTTCGTACTGCCACTCCTGATGGCTACTTAGTATATAGATGTGATAGAATTTTGAAGAAAGGAGGAGGATTGGCACTCATCTATCGAGAGGAATTTTCAGTCAGGACAGAGGTAATCACCACTACGGCCTGTGAGGCATTTAATTTTAATATATTGCTTTCTAAACACCAGTCCTTTAAGGGGACTCTATTATATCGTCCACCAGGCCCCAGGGGGGATTTTCCATCAGTTATAAGTAACTTATTAGAATCTGCTGCGGTTGAATCCAATTACACAATTCTGGGGGATTTTAACTTCCATTTGGAGGCTCTCCTAGACAACGATTCAAAAGCTCTCATCTCTGACTTAGAGGCTTTAGGATTCTCCCAAATAGTGAGGATGCCTACTCACTCAGCTGGACATACATTAGATGGTCTGTTCTCAAACAATGATCACATTTCAATCAGGATGGTTCTTCCCTTGACATGGTCTGACCACTGCGCAGTATTATTTGACATTAGGATAGTACAGCCCACCTCTATACTTACTAGCCCCACCCCCACTAAACAATTTAAGGCCTGGAGTAGCATTAATCAAATCCATCTTAGACAAAATTTAGAAGATTCCCAACCAGAGATGGTGTCGGACCCTGAACAAGCCGCTACTAACTACACTGAATGGCTCCAAAATGTATTTAGCAAATTAGTACCCTACAAGACAGTCTCCAAAAACAGGAGAACACCATCAGCACCATGGTTTACCGAGGCGCTCAGATTGGAGAAACAATATTGTAGAAATCAAGAAAGACGCTGGCGTAAAGAATATAATGACTTGGAGAAAACACGCTATAAAGCGGCCCTGACAAAGTATAAACATCTTATAATCACAGAAAAAAGTAACTACTACACTAGTATGATAGAAACAGCACAAAATTCCACTAAGCAATTGTTTCATGTAGTTTCCAATCTGGCAGGGCCAGTGGTTAATACCACCAAAGAGACATCTCAGTCACTTTGTGACTCCTTAGCTAGTTTTTTTCAAGACAAGGTAAGCCAAATCTATTCTAATTTTATTACACCTACGGTTGACTTGAACCAACTAGAGGACAATAACAGGAATAGTGACTCCCCAGCTTCATGGAATTCAGGCCAGTGCCGATAGAACAAGTCATTGACCTGGTTAAGACAGTCAAATCAGGATCCCCATTTGACCCATGCCCCCCATCAGTCTTAAAAATGATTCCTGATCTGATAGGTACTAATTTAATGAGCATTTGTAATGCTATGTTTTGCTCTGGCTCCTATCCTTCTATATGGAAAAAGGCTACTATTCAGCCATTACTAAAGAAAAACAATCTTGATCCACGAGACACCAAAAACTACAGACCAATCGCGCGTCTACCTTTTCCAGCAAAGATCGTCGAAAAGGTTATGAACACTCAGCTAGCGCAGTTTATAGAACAGAATAAGCTGTTAGATGACACCCAATTTGGCTTTAGGAAAGGACATGGCACAGAGACTGCATTGATCAAAGCATCAGATGAAATAAGAATGGTGCTGGATAGAGGAGGTGCCGCAGTCCTGGTGCTTTTAGATCTATCAGCAGCTTTTGACACGGTTGATCATGTCACCTTGATCAACCGTGTCTCAGCCATGGGTGTTGGACGAAAGGCCAAGGCCCTGCTGTCCTCTTTTCTTTCAAATCGGACTCAGTTAGTCAGTATGGGTGATTATAACTCATCCGTCTTCTCTCTCCCCTGTGGTGTTCCACAGGGATCGTCGCTAAGTCCAACGTTGTTTAATATATATGTGGCGGACTTAGCACGAGTAATTAAAAGCTTTGGAATGGGCCTCACGTCTTATGCCGACGACACACAACTGGTGCTGGCGGTGCACAAAGACGGAGAGGCAGTGGCGGCTAGCTTTCATGATGGCATGCTGGCTATTAGTTTATGGATGGCTAACAATTGCCTTAAATTAAATTCAGATAAGACCGAGGTAATGGTCTTCGGTAACCTTACCCCTGGTTGGTCTTCCAACATGGTGGCCAGTTGAACTGGGTTCACTCCCACCCCTGTTAAGAAGGCCAGAAACTTAGGCGTCATATTTGATGAGAGCCTCACTTTCAAACAACATGTTAATGCAGTGGCCTCTTCTTCCTTCTATATTTTAAGGATAATAAAGAAATTGCTACCTTTCCTTCCGATGAGCACTGGAAAAACACTCATCAGTGCTCTAGTTATGTCAAGAGTTGACTACTGTAACGGCCTTTTAGTCAATGCTCAAGAAAATGTTCTGAATAAGCTGCAACGGATACAGAATACAGCCGCCAGGATATTGTCTGGGACTCCGAAGTTTAAGTCAATCTCCAATGTAAGGCGCCAGCTACATTGGCTGCCCATAAAAAGTAGAACTAAATTTAAAGCGCTATGCATTGCTTATAAGGCAGTTCATGGTTTAGGACCTGAATACCTGAAAAAAGCTTTTCAGGCATATGCACCCAGTAGAGCCTTACGTTCCGCAGAAGCTAACCTTCTGATTGTTCCCAGAACAAATAAAGTCAACTGGGGCGACAGAAGATTTGTAGTGGCAACGGCTAAACTTTGGAATCTGCTCCCCCTACAAATTAAGTCCAGCCCAACGTTACTATCCTTTAGGAAAAAAGTAAAAACTTGGCTATTTGAGCAATAAGGGCCTCCGCTTCTCTTACAGTCCATAGCGCCGAGACACCCATGGGTATTTGTGCGCTCTAGAAATTGTTAACATAACATAACATAACATACCATGTTTTAAGGCGTGAGCACACACACTTTAGCAGTGGTAAAGTGCACAGAGTCCTAAGTTCAACAAAAACACGATCAGAACAATATGGAAGAGTAGGCAAACAGTTTGGGGGAAGACCTCCACTAAGGCTGACAGGTTTAACATTTGGCATAGGTCCAGGGCTCCTGCAGGTGGAGAATAGCTGTAGGACTCTTGGTTGAGGGATTCTAGAAGGTTTACAGCAAACCAATAGAGAAAGTGCTAATAAAAAAGATGGAGATTGTGTGACAGAAGAAGCAGGATTTGGTGTAGGGGGTTCCCCACCCACTAGCTAGTGTATAAACTAAAAGACTGGCAACTCACCACCACCTTCTCAGAACATTCCTGGACCTGGGAAGAAAACTTCCAGCAGAAAGAAGACTCTACCTGAAGACTCCTGAGTCCTGCTGGCACCCAGGGACTGGAACGTCTCTGCAATGTTTAAGTGGCAGTTGCCCTGCTATCTGCTACAGGGAAACAAAAAAACAAAAGCATTCCTGACTTCCAGAAGGCTCAACTTGCCACGGGGGGAGTGACCTTTATAGTAGCCCTGGCTGGAGAGAAAACTGTTGCTTAGAATACTTACCTGGAGGAGCTGAGGGCTGCAGGAATTACCAGGAGGAATGTTTCCAGCAGTTCTAAATGTTTGGGACTTAATCATTTTATTCCACCTCTGGATGAATGAGTCATGGTGCTGTGGCTTCCCCACTAAGTGGGCAAGAAAGCCAGGATTCTTTCACTTGGAGCCTTTTGTCACATTAAAAACTGGCTTGGTGGGGCCTCTTGATTAAGATATCTGGCCTTGTGGAGCCCTTCCGGAGTACAGCTTCCAGCCTTGCCTCAGTGATGGATTTTGTGAACCAAAACAGGAACTAAGTCTGAGGATAAAACTTTGTACTTGGATGGTATGGCAAATTTTTGCTCGGGCAAATTGATCTCAGTGGTGACAGAATCCAGCGTGTCTTGTTCAGAGCATTCAGCATCAAAACAACAGCTTCAACAGTAGCTCAAGACAGGATATCCAATTCTGAGGAACCCTCACCCACTTCATCTTCTTATCTTGCCCCACTGGTGTGTTTGGAGCTTCAGAAAAAAGTGGATGGTGAATGGCCAGCACATCTGCCAGGTAAGAGGAGGGATTTCTCTTCTGACCTGGCAAAAGACTACCCACTCTATACTTAGAGCAAAATCCTACAATGTGCTATTGTGACAAATTAACAAGCCAAGGCAATAAGAAATATTACTGTCACTTTGACATACTGAGGTATATACACAAAACATCCTTAAGAAAAAATATATAAATCAGCAACTAAAATGGTGCTGTGTCAGTGAAGTAAATAAATCAAAGGGCAAACAGTATTTCTCAAATACAAGCTTTAAGTCATGGTGCGTATCCAATCTAACAAAATGACTAGTAGATGTCCCATCACAAAGGTGTAATGGCAACATAAATGGGACAGTGTAACCAACAACAAAATGCTATTGGCTTCATGGACAGCCCATTCAAGCAATGGCAAAACATGAAAACAAATCGATGAAGGGGGCTGAGCCAGATCCACTCTTTACAGTTCTTATTGTACATTTTTAAATAATTTATGCCACAAGGGTTTCCAAACAGTTAAGCTGTCTATAGCCAGACCTAATGACATGCTACGAACTGCTGAACAGTAGTAGTAGGAGAGCTATCCTAGCACATTACAATGAAGAATCTCAAAACAAGACAACGCTTGACAAAACACAGGCTCAGCAATCATATGCTATCGATCAAAAATGGTGACACAGGCAGCTTCAAAGAAAGAGAATACTAAATACCCCATCAATATGGCCTGAGGCTCATAGAACATGAGCTCTTTTTTCCTTTAGACAAAATAGTCAAGAATGAGCATCTTGTATCAATCTTCACTAGAAAAGAATCAAAGATGGCAAATAAGGCAGCAGCATATTTATCCACTTGTGATTCCACTGGAGACCTTAACACTCCTTTGTAAATCTGTACTGCAATACCTATAAACCAGCAAAGTTTTGAAAGTTCTTGCAAACCAATATGGCAGGTAATTAAAGAATATTACATTCAAGGAGATTTACAATTTTTCAAACTCTTTACCATTCCACTTATCACAAAAGTGAAACAACTTTGAATAATCACACAACAGCAGCAGTAATTCATATGGTTTTGGATGTGATCATGGGAAGAATCAATTGATAACTGATTTGTCATAGTATGCTGTAACCTATCACACAAAAGCACTAAAATATGAGTATGTATTTATCATATTGAAAAGAATTCTCTCAAACAGATTTTGTAACTATAGGCATTTTCATCCAATTAGCTTGGGCTATGAGAACATAGAAAATATCATGGCATTAAGAGGATCAAGATAGACAGTGCTTTGTCCCTCCAACCACAAATACTTGCCCTGGTGGGCACCTGTTTTGGTCTCCTACGCACTTTGAGAAGGTTTCTGCCACTGCTCTGGGTAGGAGCTAGGAAAACTGTTTCAGGAATTGATAACCTCCAGACTAGATTATGGAAATAGCCTGTATCTGGGGCTCCCAGAATATCTGCTAAATATGCCACAGGTGTTGCAGAATGTGGCCGTGAGATTGATTCTCAACCTGGCCCCTAGGACCCACATATCCCCGCAGTTCAGAGCACTTCACTGGCTTACCATGAAAAAGAGGATCCAGTTCAAGACACTGGTCCTGGTGCATAAAGCGCTACACAATAAGGGTGCAGCCTGTCTTAGAAGGAGGCTTTCCAGCTATTTGCTAGCCAGGACACTTGTTCAACTTCTGGCCATCTGCCACCATTCCTAAGATCCACTGTTCCAGAACTGGGGTCAGATCCTTTTCGTTTCTTGGACCTAAGGCCTGGAATAAACTTCCACTGTCATTAAGGGCCAATCAGGATCTTTCAATCTTCAGAAAGAATCTATAAACATGGCTTTTAGATATCTGAGGTTGCCCTCAGTTTCTATGGTTTATTGTGCAGAGAAAATGATAGGTAGCGCCGGGACACTCCTTGGAGTAGCTGTGTGCTCTACCTGTGTAATTTCACTCATGAAAGATCATGTCACAAATTAAAGGTGAGCAAGTTGCTTATGAAATGTAGAACCTCCTAAGTGCCTAGCAGCTGGTCAGAAAGAAAATGGTCCAGCTATGGTAAGGCAAGAAAGGACCATACAATTCATCAGCTTTCGGGTAAAAATAAAAAATATTGAAATATATATGAAAGGTGCTGTGGCCATTAATTGAATGGGCCCATTGGGGAGTAATTGGGACATTTCGTAACTTTAAGACTCTTACAATATGCCGCAATACCGGACCAGCATGGTGGTCGGAACAATTGTACACACCCTCACTGTTCATTGGCCAAACAACAAATAATGAAAATGATAGTCTTACTATTTTAACCTATCAAGCATTGGGTTGTAAATGTGTTTCACTTCCAGCACTGAAAAAGACATTATGCCAAAACATGTCTGCGTGGGAGACAGAATTAAATATTTTCATACAACTCCATGAGTGCTTCGAATTGTTTGGCAAGTTGTTGGGCAGCATACACAACTCTTCACCCTCATGCATGGATAGAGCACCCGCCCTGAGTTCGACAGGTCTGGCGGGAACTGTGGTAATGAACTATTACTTGGACAGTTAGAGCCGCTGCTGACCAACATTTCCATTGGCCATTGAGGGCCAGGAGTTATACAAACTCAAGGATGCCAAGCCATATGCCTGACGCCTACGTACTTTTCGGTGTCTGACGTCCAGCGGCCGTGGCGAGGGGTGTGTTAAGAATAATCCACAGAGGCTTGAAGCCCATCCAGAGTACTATCATATGGAGGAACTGTGTGGGCTGTGGCATTAGCGACGGGTGAAAGGTGCCCTGGCAGTTAATTGAATGGGCCCATTGGAGAGTAATTGGGACTTTAATACTCTTACAATATGCCGCAATACCGGACTGGTATGGTGGCCGGAAGAATTGTATATACCCTCACAGTCCATTGGCCAAACAACAACCAATGAAAATGATGGTCTTACTATTTTAACATATCAAGCACTGTGTTGTAAAGGTGTCTCATTTCCAGTATTGAAAAAGGCGTTATGCCGAAATGCGTCGGGAGTGCTCTGAATTGTTTGGCATGTTGTGTAACATACACGAGTCTTAACCCTCGTGCACGGATGGATGTGTGGTAATTATATATATAGCTCTACCATAATATATATATATATATAAATATATATATATACAGCTCCAAGATGAGTCCATCAGTTGAGTCGCACTCGGCCATCAGCAGCAAGAGAACTCTCTTTCTCTTGCTGCTGATGGCCGAGTGCGACTCAACTGATGGACACATCCTGGAGCCGAATATATATATATATATATATATATATATTATATATTTATATATTTATATATATATATACTTAATCTTGTCCCGATTGTAAGTAATCACTGTCGTTTTAAACTGCCTGATGGTAATTTTATATGATTTCTCTAAATTAGCTGGCTACAAAATTCATTCCTATTATTTATAGCGTCATTGATTAAATATCTCCTCAGCAGTTGAATATGTTATGGTGCAGGAAAAAAACGCAATCAGGTGTGTATCAATATCCATGCAGAAAAGGTTTGTTTTGGACAAATGATCTTTATGAAAATGACCATCACTCCCATGAAGGGCTGCATATTTTCAGTGTCACTTTTCATGTTCTTCTATACTGGAAAATGAGTAAATTACTAGCAGGATGGGTTGCATATTTTCAGTGTTTCCTCGCATGCCCATCTAAATTGCAAAATATAAATGGAGTGCTGCAGCAATTTCTGTGAACTATCTAGCTACGTAAACAAACACATCTGAAGCTGAAATTACTAACTTTATTAACGTGGATGAACCTTCTGGATTTGAAATAATATCATCTTACTTTGTCAGTGAGTGGAGCCACAGGCTTTCATAACTTCAAAAGGTCATAAACCCATCACTAATCTTCTGCTTCAGAACTACTGCATCATTGGGTGAATAAGTTAAACGGACCGAAGGAGACCCCTTATGTGTCTGCCGAAGCATCTCTTTTGAATAATTCTTGCCCAAGCACACCCACTCACTCTATTTTGGCTTTTTGATTCATCAATGGGATTTGGCTCATCTTGGATCATGTTAAGGACAGAGAGTGAATCTAATACAGCACCATTGAATTTAGAAACTCCTCAGTGAAACCACAGCTCAGTAATAGACACAACTCTGATCTGTCATTTAACTTGACATTATAAAGGTACTAACCTTCTCGCCTCACATCTGCTCTGGCAAAAGGTCAAATTATTCTCGCATCCTTCGTAGTTGTAAATACTTATATATTTATACTTATATTCGACATTTTAAGACTATCTTCAAATCGGGCTGGAACGCAAATGCACGACTGTAAAAAAAGCCAATCAGCCCAGTTGTGGACAGATTGCTGTAACTCCATCATACATGTCTTTCTATACTGGATAATCAGATCGTCTCAGATCCAAACATTCATTAGTGTCCACAAATGATAAAACGACACCTAATTTTACACTTTGTCCTGTACTGGAAGTTTTAAACAGATGGAGGCATCTTTGTATAATCTGTGATGTTGATCTAAAATCTCTAATTTTTGGAGGAAAATAGGCAGGGCAAGTTGGCAACCGGCTAGTTCGGCTGTATGGCACACAGCACCACTGCTCTGATCACAATAGCAATGAGATTGATGTTGAAAAGCTGCAAGCCACGCCTTTTGTAGGTGGCTGGTGTCTCGCTCTGCCTCACCTTTGAAGCCCCTGACTTTGTAAGTGAGCCTCAGTGACGCCCAGCAGTACTATCGACCATATCTGCTGCCTGCACTGTGGAATATGGCACACAAAGGGGCATATTAACAAGGGCCATATCTCCGCTTTTTTGGCTTTAAAAGCCAAAAAAGCGGAGATAATAATATCGCCCTATTACCAATGCGGCGCTAACATGCATTAGCGCATGTTAGCAGCCGTATTCCACACGCCTTGCATTACATCTCTAATGAGATGCAAAGTAGGCGTTCCCTGCCAAAACTAAAAGGAAAATATCCCTAACTGTCCTTCGCCGTATTTACAAGACGGCCCAGGACATACGTAGCGTTACAAAAAGCCGCGCTAACCGCGGTTATCGCCAGGAATTAACGTCTAAGAAAATCCTGACTTGCCTATATGTTACATGGGAGGTGGATTGTACGGCTCAATCCACATCTCCCTATTAACAAGGATTCCGCTTACGCTGCCGGTTTATCGCTCGATTCCCAGCGATAAACCCGTACTTCGCCGCTATCGCCGGATTTTTGATCGCCATGGAGATATGCGTTGATAATAACGCGATATCTCGGCGATTGAATCCAGCGATAGCCGGCGTTGTGCAAAGTCGCGCTAAGCAGGAAATGCGATAATTATCGCATTTCCTTGATAATATGCCCCAAAGTTCTCAAGCAGCTTAGATTTTGCTTTGCTTTGAGACAAGTTCAGGAGCTCCTCCCTTTTAGAAACTAAAAACATAGGGGCATATTATCAAGAACGGCGTTAAAATTATCGCCGCTTTAGCGGCAGAAAACTGCCGCTAAAGCGGCGATAATGGGCTTGATAATATGCCCTGGAGAATTCCAATAGAAGCCCATGTTGACACCAGAACATGGGCTTCTATTGGAATTCTCAAGGGCATATTATCAAGCCCATTATCGCCGCTTTAGCGGCAGTTTTCTGCCGCTAAAGCGGCGATAATTTTAACGCCGTTTCTTGATAATATGCCCCATGGCTTTTTCAACCTTAGCCTGACATGTCTTAGCTCTGATGTTTTTTTCTGGTCTGTGTTACTGGGTCTTTTCCCAGCGCCGGGACACTCCACGGAGTAGCCGCGCGCTTTACAAATACCCAGTTAACATAACATAACATACCATAGTGTGCCTGCGAGGTTGCCGAGCATAGATAGTACTCTGGGCTCCAGACGGCCATAACAACGGAGGAGAAAGTGGTGCACAGCTCAAAAGCAGAGGGGATTACTTTAGGCGGGGAGTTAGTCTACTGTAATACTCTGCACCCCAAGCACGACACTGTCATCCAAAGACGGATGGAGGAGACATTGCTACCTGCAATCTGGACAAGGACCAAACTCTATCTGTAAAAAGAATAATACTCATAAATATAAAAAAATAATCTTGCAGGGCATTCTGGCAAGTTACACGATCAGTGTTTAGAGGGGCAGTTTTTTGCGCTGTCAGATTTGTCTTTGGATCCTTTGGAAAAAACTAACACTGATGAGTCTGTTAATGAATCTATGTCCTCAAAGGGTATAGAAAACTACAAACGCACCATTTGTAAACAGGACAAGGCTCTGGCAATTCGTTTTCTCCTGCTTTAAAATAGGACTACTCAGCAATGTGTTTATACCCGCAAGTTTGTTTGTTTGCCCCTGGCGCCTTTTGGGCTTGACCAATAGCCATCATCAGAAACAATATATCAAGGAATTCTGGCTCACAGGGAGGAGACTCATTAAACCAGTCAGAAAGCCAGAGCAGCAACGAGGCAATTAAGGAACTATCTAAGACTTGCAGCAATCTTGCTGAGAGGATTACAGATCCTAAGGAGAGGACAATGGACGTTGAGAACAATTATACTAATACTAACAAACAAATAACCGAGCAGGAATCTCAGATTGAGGATATTCAAAGAAAATGAGAGGATTGTGAGAACAGGCTACATCAAAACATCATACCTCAGCTATAAATAAAGTGTCAGTCACAAACATTTGCCAAAGAGTGAGCGGTCCAGGTTGAGCCAAGAACCTTTCTCTTAAGCCTCCACAGCACTGCTTTTGCATACAGGGTGCAATACAGATTGGATGGAGAATGATGGGACCTGTCAGTCACCACTGCCCTCTGGTGCTTGCAGCGAGGCTGAAGATGCCTTGGTGTTGGGTGTATAATTCACAGTCTTAAGGTCTATGCACTGCTTTTGCCCAAACCCAGTGAGCTGTGAGTGTGCCTTGGTATCATGGTTTGTTTCATAGTGGAGGCTGCGATTACAATGGCTCAGAAATATGCTGCAGCATACTCACACCTCCCAGCCTGATGTGAGGCCTGTCCCAGTGTCCTACGACTCTTCTGGGGCTGGTGAACATGTCATGATAAAAGGATTGTTTCACAATATTTGATGTGAGATACCAATATTCCCAAGAAGATACCTGAACCCAAAGGGGCAATCTTCAAGCACCAAACATGTGGATGGAAAAGAGAAGTAGGGTCCATTGCTCAGCCCTCCTTTTTTTTATTCATGTGGAGTGAGACCACAGTAAAAGCATTCCTAGCTCATCCACATAAATTTGAATATGAATCTGACAGTTTAACAAATGCGGAGTACATTAATGTTGACATAAATTACCTCTTTGAGACTTTGTTTTGCTTGCCAGTCCTGTGAAGCACTTGCAATCACTGTACCTGGACCTTGTAACCTTTGAGGATGTGTTGCTACCACCCAGGACAGCACCTGCTTCACAAGGAGTGAGCCACTGCTTCTACAGTCGCTGGGGGCTTCGGACTTCGGGCAAACAAATCACGAAATCTGCACTTTTGTAAAGAGACCATCCTTTTTACAAAAGGGCCCATGAAATCTGGGCCCGCAACATCCTCATACTGTTTTTAATGCTCTTCGATCGCTGCTTGGGATGCGGATCACAGAGTTAAGCAAGCACCACCTGCAACTGGAAAACTCTATGATCAGAAGAAGAACAGCTCGCACTAACTGAGCTGCGCTCGCTCGTGTATTGCAGCCCCAGCAGGACACACGCGAGGCTGAAAAGCTTCCTGCGCCCTGGGGAAAAAGCCACCTGAAAGTACACACAAAACAAACGTGATGAAAATGACAAACCGTGCTATCACACATGGTAGGAAAATAATGACTTCTAAACAAAATAGTAACATGCCAGTAAAGTAAATAAGGAATTGAGAAGTTACCTAACCGCCCCTCCTTCCCGGCCACCCACCCTCCCTCTTCTAGGAGCCGAAACTACCCGGCAGGCCAAGCGCTTCACTGGCAAACTCTGTAAAGTGGCGCTAATGTGTTCGGGGGTGAATAAAACCAATCTGACAACCTTGCAGCCACTTTGTCTTCTTTATTTAATTATTTTGATGGATTTTGACCATTTTTTGTCTTCCTTTTTTATCTGTCCCAAGGCTGCACTTTGGAGATGAAAAATGTCTAAAAAAGACGACATTTTCAAACAATGTGTTTTCCTTTGTCTTTTTTGGACCCATTTCAAAGGGGTACGAATGAAGGAAAGGTGAGGAAAAAGAGGGTAAGAGCCGTTTCTTGAACTCACGGTTTTCAGCAGATGAGGAGGAGCGAAATAGCGGCAGGATTAAGGGGAAAGAGAGAGAACGTGTGGAGAGGGAAAGAAAGGAGAGACCAGAAGAGGGGAGAGACCAGGCAAAAATAAACGAGCAGAGAGGCATATTTTTAATGCTTGCTCCGGTACACGTTTCATCTTCCACAGGCCCTGCTGGGCTGCCGGTACACATTTCATCTTCCACGGGCCGGGCTAGGCGCATGCCTCTGACTCTGGCCCCTTCTTCAGAATCAGCAGACAACTTCAACATACAGGTATAGCAAAATGCTCCAGTCTGTCAGGCCTGACTCAGGTCCCTTGGTGAATATGCATGCATCCTAAAACTAGAACTGCAGAGGCTGCTGCCTGTCAGGTTTGAGGAGCATTGATTTAGAGGAGCTAAAGCCCAATGCTGTTGAAAAAAAGACGAGAAAACAAAAGTAGCGCTTCACTGGCAAACTCTGTAAAGCCCTGCTAATGTGTTTGGGTGTGACTAAAATCAATCTGGTCACTTTGCGGACTCTGTTTTGTTTGAACATTTTTTTTCTTCCTTTTATTTCTCTGTCCCGAGACTGCACTTTGGAAGGGAAAAATGTCTGAAAAAGATGGAATTTCAACAATGTGTTTTTTTTTCTTTTTTGGGCCCATTTCTCAGGGGACGAATGAAGGAAAGGAGAGGAAAAACAGTGTAAGTGCCGTTTCTTGAGGTTGCGTTTTTCAGCAGGTAAGAAGGAGCGAGATAGAGACAGAATGAGGGGAGAGGGAGAGAGAGCAAGAGAGAGAGAGGGGAGAGATAAAGAGAGAGGGGGAGAGAGAAAGAGAGAGAGAGAGGGGGAGAGACAAAGAGGGGAGAAAGAAAGAGAGGGGAAGAGAGACAGAGAAAGAGAGGAGGGAGAGAGAGAGAGAGAGAGCAGCCTCAGCCCTAAAGGGAAAATATGAGTACAATTTTATCAACGCCCCTCAAGCTCTGTTAGATAGGCTTTTGGGAACATAACATGGGGCGAGGGGCCCATTTCAGTCCATCTGAAGCAGCTGGAAGGATTCACAAAGCTGCATTACAAGTAAAATAAAGTGCTGCAACATACTGCAAAAATTTCAATTTTTGTGCTACAAAACGCCCATTTTTGTGCCGCAAAATTTACAAATCTATGCTGCAATATCCTGGGGGGGGGTCTGATTAGGGAAGACTGCACTGCAGCTGTCCATGTTGTACCTTTACTCAGTCGCGGCTCCTGGAGGGAGTGCTGCGGGGTGGTGGGGCGGGGGAGGGGCAGGATGGGGGGTAGTAAACTCCGGCATACGGCCGAACAGAGTTAAGTACATGAAAAAATAAATAAAACAAATTACATTGCGCGCGCTGCAACGCCAAATGGCAATGCGGCGCGCGCAATGTAATTCGTTTTATTTATTTATTCATGTACTTAACTCCGTTCGGCCGTATGCCGGAGTTTACTAACACCCGCCCCACCCCACCGCCCCGTAGCACTCCTTCCAGGCGCTGCGACTGCCTTTACTGTGTTGGTGAACTTGGTATAAAACTTTTCACTCCCCATAAGAAAAAAAACGGTATACATTGCCAATGCTTGTTTTAATACATGATATGAGAGAAAGGGTGAACCCTCACAAAATGTGAGCAAAGTTTACTCTTGGTTTTGTCTGTGGAACACGTGGTTTTTTAAATGGAGTTGATGACTTAGTTAAATTTTAAAAGATAGCTGACAAGTGGCTCCATGTCATGTATAACACATCCAGCCAGTTTTGGCATTTTAGCCAACATAATTTGAATGCTGGTATTTTGATCACATAATGAAACTGTTAAAAGCAAAACTACAAACTCCACAATGCACCATGCAGGTTTCTAAAAAAATACGTTAGTAATCTATGCCATATTGTCAACGTGTAGAGAAATGCAAAATAAAATGTAGTTCTCTGCTTTCTGCCTGTTTTTTCTTGCAGGCAATCATGGGTGAGACAGTCCAGTGGGTGGGAGAGGAGATATAGCTGCCAGATCTTCCTGCTAATAGGCTTAAATTAACACTCCTTGGAAAAAAAGCTTGCTAAAAGGGCCTATTTATCAGAACAATGCGAGTAAAGGAAGTTACCTGTGTCTAGAGACTCAGAGAAATGAAAAATAATGACCTCACCCCCTGTTATCCAGGCCGTCCTCAGGAGTTTGATTTTGTTAGTGCACTGTGATGCATCCTACCTCAAACAGGTGCAGAACAGGCTGCAGGTGCTGCCCCGTAAGTAGTAGTAGAATTAAGAATCAACTTGGATCAGTCCCGTAGTCGGTCTATTTGGTTGCACTCTCTCTCTCTCCTCTTACTGTCTTTTCCTTTTGCACGTCATGGCGCAGCTGCTTGCTGTTGCCCGTAATTGTGGGAAATAAGCAGTGGTAGAGGATGGCCGCACACCCTGCCAGCACCCTCAAAAACTTGAAAAAAACCCGATAATTGCAGGGCACAAGTCCTAAAAAAAGAAGTGGGGGGACTAACCTAGTTAATCAGTGTGCAAGTGACATTACAGCGCTTGACATCGCGGCGCGTGACATCGCGGCGCGTGACATCATGGCGCGTGACATCGCGGTGCGTGACATCACAGGAAGTGGCATCACAAGAAGTGACATCAGAACTTAAGCCCTCACATATATGTTTAACATGTCTATCATCAGTACATTTGAGCACATTTTGAGTATACAGGGAAACCCTCCAGATTTCGGCAGAAGATTCACACTTTTGTAAGCTACACATAAAACAATGTTGCCTT
Organism: Calotriton arnoldi; assembly: GCA_963921515.1. NCBI lineage: Eukaryota > Metazoa > Chordata > Amphibia > Caudata > Salamandridae > Calotriton > Calotriton arnoldi. Next base: position 29,507 of record CAWUFW010002411.1, read on the forward strand.
TTGTCAGCGTAAAGCTTCCTCTAGCCATAGTGCTTTAAAAGAAAAAATAGTGATATTTAAATCATTACAACGCCTCGTCAGGGGTAGTAAGCACTATATAAATGCTATTTATTTTGTGTAAATACTGGGAAAGACCAACACATCTGACATTCTTACAGCACATGCATATTTCCTAAACAGGGACTGACCAAAGTGAAAAGCTGCCTCTTTAAAGTACGTGTGAAGTGCTAACAAGATCCTTTGTTTCCCCTCTGCCTCATTCACTTCTAGGTGCGAGGCTCCTGACTGCTGCCAGCCAGGAGACTCCAACAAAAGGAGGCCTGATGACCCCTCAGATTCGGCCTTTGTCATGGGCCCAGCAGGAGTCTTAACTAAGAAAGCCCCCTCCCAGCCTGCACGTTGTTGCGTATGGAAAGCAGATAACAGCGTGCAGGCGCTGCTGAATGTGTCCCGGTGTTTAGAAATTACACGGGGACGAATTCAGCATCTTGACAGTCACCTGCATTTCTAGTTGTTCAACAGAAGTGCACCATTTTACACGTGCTCACGCAACGTGGGAATAATTCCTCGACAGTTTTCGAACAGCAGCATAATAGAATCATAATTCAATAAAAGACAAAGAGAACTACTTTCTATTATGAAAGACTTTAAAACCTTCCTTAGGCGACATATTGGCTGTATACAAAACTCGGAAAACAGGTAAATGTAATTAGGTTTTATAGTTCTCTGTGTAGATATTGTGATTTGTCAAGTCTCCCTAACAAATGCATGTTATTTTGTATGCATTTTCTGGTGCATAAACTGCCTGGTTGCCAAAGTTTTTGAAATAAAAACATCTGCATGAACAGTCGGCATAAATAGCAGCTTTGTATCCGCTTGCAATTTTTTGCTTGTGTGTTTACTGTTACTTATTTAAACTTAAAACAAAGCTGGTGCACTTGAACCCAATTATTTCTTATCAAGTCGAACATTAAATCGTTTTCTTCATTTATTTAAAGTAAAAAAAATTAGCATTTCATATATGGCTTTCCAATCTACAACTGAACCGTTTAGATGAATACACATGGACAGTATCACTGTACAATATTGCACTTTTGAAAGCCAATGTTTCCTATGGTGCCTTTTTAGTCTATATTTAATTTTTTTTTTTCCTCCGGGCATTTGTGGTAGTCGGGATTGTGATTTTATTGCTCGTTGTTGCTTATGCTTCTTAAGAACCAAAGTCCTTAACAGAAAATGCTCCCAGACAGATCACACAGTTCTGTCAAGAGTTGGGCTGAAGTTTATCAAGCTCTCGGGCACAGAGATGTTAGAATGTGCTACTCGCTGCTTCTACAATAAGCTGTTTGTTGAGCATCTGCTAAGCCCAGGCCTGATCTGCTGCTGCTGCCTCGGATTTCTTCTTGGCTGCATTTCCAATTGTGTTTAGAGCTTTCAGTGCTTAGACCGGCAGACATCTGCGCCCAGCGCGCGCAGAATTGTAGCAGTCACTTTGCTGTTCTGACGTGTTCTGTCATAATTGAAAGTGATTTCTTCTCATTCTGCTATTCGTGGATACCATTACTTTACTTACACAGAGACATCAAGTATGCGACGACACTGTAATTCTTATCTTGAATCTCAGTAATGGAACAAACGCTTTTACAGGCTGCTTCTCCATGTAAAACAATTTCTGTTTAACACTCCTGGGAGCCTGTAAACCATAGATTGTATTTTTTGGATTGCTTTTCTCTCCTTTCAATTTAAGTTACACTAAGAACTGTAGCTGTAGCTACATGTGTAGAGATTAAAGGCATGTCTGCTGTGGCTTAGAGACATCAAAAGCCATAAGCCGTGCGCGACTAGAGTAAATTGGACTGCACTGGCTTAGGTGGGCCTGCAGAAGTCTCTCATTATTTCCACGGTTTCCTTTGCCTTCCTGGTGACTGTAGATCCCTAGTCAAAGCCCAAAACACAGGGCCAGACTGGCCATAGTGGGCATCGGGCGTTTCCCCGGAGGCTGGAAGGGTGGGGGCTGATTTTGCACCGGTGGGGGTTGTTTTTGTTACTGGGGGCCGGTTTTGTAGCAGTGCTGCTATTTCAGCCCCCAGTAACAAAAGCAGCAGGGGGGCTGGTCCGTCAAAACTGCCAGGGCTGGTTTGGGTTTTCAGTCCGGCCCTGCCGTAACAGTAACTTTAATAACCTCTGGCAGGGGTTGCAGGGGCTGGATTTAATTCACCTAGGCATAGACCCCCCCACACACCTTTAGACCCTAATGGGTGAGTAGTGTGCTTGACGTTGCTTTTAGGAAAGATCGCTTTTTATTTCCAGAATATGCCTTATGTGCCACAACAATGCCAGGCTTTGTCTCATTATTAGACAAATAATCCACATGCAAGAGCAAGGTAAGAATTCCCAAGCTTGTCCATGTTCTCAGAAGGTACTTAGGTTATACGTTTGTTGTGTACGACTCATTGAGCGCCAGAAGTATGAAAACCCGATATACGCCTTGAGCCAACCATGTTATTGGTACAACTCGGGGGATGGCTTCCAATAGGATTTATTGGCAAGGTTTTGATGCCTAGAGATGGAAAATATGTGAGAGCAAGTCATAACTCTTTACCTATTGTGTATTAACACTCTACTCCCAAGATACCTTGATATAAATGGAATTGCTTTCATAATTATTATTATTGTGAATTTTATTATAACAAAACTGCAATTACAGTAAATGTGATTATATAAATTGATACAATTATAATAGTAATTATGATTACATAAAGTACACCAAGTAAAATGTATAAATGTTTTCATTAATTTTTTCCAGAGCTGGTGGTGAATGACTGTGTAGCATCATGAAGAAGACTGAAACAAGCACATCCTCTCCCTCTGATCCCAATGTCAAATTAATTTATGGTCAAATGTCCAATATGGAGTTACGCTGACAAGCCCGCAGGACTATTTATCATGGAAAACTTTGTTAGAGGCAGTTCAAGTAAGGAATCACATTTCACTGCTAGACACAGCGACAAATGTGGAAAGCAACACAGTTCTCCAAGTATTTTACCACATGAAGTGCAGGAGCTTGTTTACTATGAAGAGAGATTCACAGACTATTAAACGAAAAGCTGAAGGAAGTGTCAGTGATTATGCTGGAATGAGTGAGTGCATAAGTAAACGCTTAAACAGAAGAACATCATTAAAGTCAAACGTGTATGCTAAAGAATGTATATTTTGTGGGAAAGAAAATGCTACAAAGGAACATCAATGCATGAGAAATTATTCAATGCCAAGGAGCTTAGAGTTTACAAAAGGCTTCAAGAGTGTGCACCGTTATTTGTGATTCAAAGATCTTAGCAGTTTGTCGTAGGGACATAGTAGTTGCTGAAGCCCATTATCATGCACCTTGTTTTAGTAACTACACAAGAGTTAAAGTAAAGGAGGAAGATCATGCATCTAGCATTCAAACTGATGATCACTACAAAAATATGAGAAATGAAGCATATGATGAACTGTTTCAATACATTAGAACCGTGATTATTCCTAACAAAGAGGTAATATATGGGACAACTCTCGATGAAAGGCTTGAAACCCTAATGACACGCAGAGGAATACAGGGAATAGACGAATCAACCAAGAAGTATAATAGAAGAAAATTGGACTCCGAGTTCGATGACAACCTCCATATATTCCCAGACAACCAAGGAAACGTATTGGCCCAACCTGATAGTATCATACTACAGGATGTTGGAAACCAGAGTTTGAAAAGAGAATGATCAGTTTTAAAGGTTAAGGCAACAGACATGAACAAGATCATTGATCAAACATCATCGCTGATAAGAACAATGATTAAAACAAACTCATCCCATTAGGACCTTTATCATGGCCTTTGGCTGTTTTAGTAAAATACTTGCAGAAAAATGTTGTCCCTGCTGGGAAAATACCTGGAAATTCAGCCATGCTGATTGATGGCATGGTTCTTGTTCAGGGAGTAAAAGGAAGGGAATCAAACTTTGGTGAGGTGGCTATGTCTGTCTTGTCCATGGATTTGCGGGAAGGAAATAGGTGTCAAAGAATTGATATTGTGTTTGATACCTACAATGAATATTGTTGCGCTGTCCACTTGTGGAAGCGTCCCTTTAGTGCACTCCCGGATTCCAAATGGAAATCATTGTTTAATCAAGCTTCAATAAACTTTATTCTCTTCAATGTATGTTTTTCTCTCCAAACTTTCAATATGTTCACATCACATGTATGAAAAATAATCCATGGACTTCATTGGTAAACACAAAAACAAGGTAACTGATATCCCCAATCCATTTCGGGCACATCCCTGCCCTTCGTCAGGGGGTGTATTCCTAAGAAGAATCGGACAAGGCAAAAATGAAACGAACGTTTGTGGTGTAAACATAAACTACTACCCCGGGTGAATAATCCTTTGTAATAGTGTGGTTATTTCAGTGATTGGAGTCAATATCACGATAGTGTGCTGGTATAATAAAAGCACTTCGTGTTAGTATCGTGATACAGGTGTATCTCAATAAAGTTGTGGTAAGGTCAAATTAAGTTTAACTTTTCCGAAAAAAATGACTCTGAAAGGGCCTCGATGATTCGTCATGCGTGGTACAGGCATAGCTCAATAAAGTTGTGCTATGTGCAAATCATAAGTGAAAACCAAGACACCTGGTGGCGCACAAAAGGAGTATAGTGCATGTCTGTGTCGAAATCATCAGCGCTTTAACTCGAGACAAGAATGTTGATTGTGCCAAGACACATGGTGACGAGTGAACGTTAATGCATGCATGTATTATAATTATAAAAGCTTAAATCGAAAAACCCGACAACCAAATCATAACTTTTGTGACTGTGCTGCATATAAAAGGAAAACCTTGACAATCAGCGTAATGCTCATTGTATGCTTCCTGTCCCCGTGCACGGGTAAAGTGAAGGGGAGTTAATATAGAAAGAGGACTACATGCATATGGCATCCGTAATGGCCGCCATCTTACATTGTGAAGTTACCAAAAGAAGTAGTGCCAAGAGGTTACCAAATGTATGGTGCTGAGCGTAGCCTCCATTTTAAAGTGGTATTGGATTATGACAACATAAAAGGATATGGCAGTGTAAATGTAGGGAAAGAGAAATTAAGTGAGTGGAAATACGAAAGAAAAAGAAGGAAAAAAGATAAAGAAAGTATGGGAGTAAATGAAGAAAAGAGGAGAACATGCAAATATATGAAACAAGGTAATGCAAAATATGCGAAGACTCATAAAAAACAGCTATATTCAATACAGTCATTCAGACCATGGGGCATTAATGTGTTCATGCGTTTTATCCAAAATGTCTCTCGTTGTAGGAGAAATTTGAGATTGTCTCTTCCTTCCTTTATATCCACCTTTTCCAAAACCAAAAAGCGTAGTTGACTGATGTTGTGGTTTTGAGATAGAAAATGAACCGCTAGAACAGACTTAGTGTTCTTATTTCGGATGTTGCTTTTATGTTCATTCAGTCTAATTTTGATCTTCCTTTCTTTTTTGCCTATGTAGGCTAATCCACATGGACACTTGAGTAAATACACCACGTTTTTAGAGTCACATGTGGCTGAGGTGAATAATTTGATTTTGTATCCTTCAGTTGGATTACTGATACTGTTGCCTTTGATGATGTTGTTGCAATTATTGCAATTAAAACAAGGGACTGTGCCTTTGTGTATTGCGATGCCTGTGTGTTCTTCTTTGGCTCTCAATAATTCATTAAGGTTCTTACTCCTTTCCTAAGCAAAAAGGGGTCTGTCCAAGAATAATCCTTTACAATCAGTTTCTAACTGCAACATTGGCCAATACTTAAGGATAATTTTTTCAGTCGAAAATTTAGATACCAAAACCATTGTTTTTGTTTTTGTTTCTGATTTTGTTTTCTGTGTAGTCAAAAGTTGGGTGCGGGAGATGGTTGATATTCTGGTTGTAGCCGAAGTAAGCACATTGGTGAGATATCCTCTATCTTTAAAGCGGTCTGTCATACTGGTTATGTTTGATGTGAGCTGATCCGGAGAGGACACAATTCTTTTGACTCTCAACAGTTGCGAGTACGGTAAATGAAACTTAAGTGCGTTCTGGTGAAAGCTGTCAAAATGCAAAAGGTTAGTGCGATCGGTTTCCTATCTGTAGGAAAGTAGGTTCTACTTCTTGTGAATACCCCCACTTTTTGCTTTTTGCACACACTGTTTTGACTAGTCTGGCTGGGATCCTGCTATTCAGGACCCCAGCCTATCTGCTTTCTCCCTTAAATTGCAACATATGTACTTTGGTACACTCCAGATTGGATACTGGGGTACCCTTATAAGTCCCTAGTATATGGTACCCATTTACCCAGGGCATAGGTACCCCAGAGGCCTCCCATGGTCTGAAGCATGTATTATGCCACCCATGAGAGGCCATGCAAAATGGAACTCTAGGTCTGCTACAGCAGCCTGGGTAAGTTGGTGATTGCACCCCTTACTTTAGATATAGGTTCACTATATCTATATATATCACTACACTTAAAACTTTGTAAGTCACCCCTATAGCAGGCCTTAACAATCCTGAAGGCAGGGTGCTGGGTTTTGCGTGAGAGGGTGCTCCTGCATGAGCAGGGCCCCACTGCAGTCTTCGGAGACCATTCTCCCAGGCTGTACGTGATACTACAAGACATATAGGTAGAGGTGCATTATAACCTCGCGGTAAATTCTATCTCGAAAACGACTGCAACGAAGTATGTCGTGTTTGGTGTCAAACACCTTGGAATCATACCTCCACACCAGTAACTGGTGTGGGAGGTATGATTCCTCCCCTCAGAACCGAGGTTCTGGGGTACCTAAGTCTACTGGTACCAACTTTCTCGAGCCTTACAGCACAAAATGGATGCTGCCAGCCACAGACACGAGTCTGCCCTCCTGATGCTGAGCCAAGCTCGAGCAGGGGAAGGCAGCACAATAGGCATCCTGTCACAGGGAGGTGTTACCACCTCCCAGACAGGATTTAGTGTATTGGGGCTGGGTGGGTGCACTATCTCAGTGCCAGAAAGTCTGCACGAGGGGCACACTTGGTGTCCCTGTGCATAGTCCAGTTCAAACCAGTTCTGGGAGCCATCCGCTCCTGCTCTGACGCGAAACTGGACAAAGGACATGGGTGTAGCCACCCCCCTGTCCTGTCCCTCCCCTAGGAGGGTCCCAAGAATCTGTCCAACCCTTTCCTGTGGGTATAAAATGGGTTACCTGGCTACAGGACATTAGATTTTACATGGACAAGATTCTGCAAGAAGATACCACTACACTTCAACAGTCTGGACACGCTGAACTTTGCTTGGACCTCCCTTGGGCTCGACTTCATCTTCCCTTGCCGTCCCTAGTATCGCCACTGTCCGTGATCCATACAGGCTCTGTGCAGGACCCTGTGGACCTCCAAGACAGCAGAAGAATCTCCCTTGGAGTGAAGGAGTCACTCCCCTGCAAACGCAGGCACCGTAATGCATCTGACTGGTTTGCTGACCCTGAGCTCCTGTGGACTCCGAAGGCTCCAGCAAAACAGGAGGTGGGTTTCTGAAGGTCTCCAAGGTTGAGCTGCCTTCTCACTGAGCTTGAGGCAGATATCCCTCGTGGGGGCCGTATACCTGTACTCCTGTGCACTGCGTCCATTTGCAGCTGCACATGCTTGTTGTCGTGCAACAATTCCGTGCATTGGGCCATTTGTAGCCCTGACGTCAGCGCATCTTTTCTGAGAAGGACTTTGGCATCCTCGCACTCTGTGGCCTGCTATCTGGTGTCCTGTGAAACCACCTGAGGTCCCCACGCGACTCCTGTGCCTTCGGCCTGTGGGTCAACTTGAGGGTCAACTTTGCTTTATTTGGGCTCCCCTGGTTTCTCTAGGCCTGCCCTGACTCCCCTTGTTGTGGTGAGTCTCCTGGTCCTTGCTGGGCCAGATCGACACTGAATTTGACCATCTACGTTGTTCGCCGCTGCCAAGGCTTGATTGGTGCTCCCGCCGGACACAGACCCCTCATCACTCGACATCCTTCATGGAACAGCTCGCCTCCAGCTCCTGGTCATCCTAGACATCTCTGGGTCTTCACAGCTGAAGAGTCAAGCTCACCGTCAATGTACCTGAAGCACCCGACATCGGTGGGCATTCGTCTACTGAGCCCCTGGTCACTCCAAAGTGACCCAGACTCTGTCCCCTCTGCTTTCAGGTTCTTCTTACCTAGAATCCACATTTGGATTCCACAGGACACTTTTCTTTCTTCCAGCAGCAGCATTTCTTTGTCGACATCCATAGAAAACGACAAGGGTTTCCGACGCCACTTCGCACACGGCTCCTCTGGGATAGGTAACTGTGGTACAAAGGTATCCACGGGTGGAGTGGCTCTCCAAACCCTTAAATTCCAAGGGCTGTCTTCGTAATCTACTGGAAAGGGTCCTTAATCTCTGATTTTCCAACCGTGACTTTCCCATTGAATTGTACGGAGCACGCGGTCATGTTCTCACACTGCACCCGCCCTCCGTGGGGTCCCTACTCACTCACCTTGGGTGGTTCCTTGGGGTCCCAGTGATTCTACACCTTCTAGACTAGATCTAGTCCCGAGTCGGACACATCACATGTATGAAAAATAATCCATGGACTTCATTGGTAAACACAAAAACAAGGTAACTGATATCCCCAATCCACTTATTTAGTATATGGTTTGGACTCCCCCAGGAGCCCACTGTGTATTGTGCTACTTACGTTTGATTCCTTGCAACTGTATTATTTGATTTATGTTCTATCCTTGTGTAGAGGATACTAGAGAGTGTTATATATAATAAATACATATTTTTATAACTACTGTGTGGTTTCCCTTTCATTTAACCAATACTTAAAACAACATGCTTAACATTCCTTCAAGACTTAGCCTGAAGGCTGCTCTCCATAGCTACCACTAGGATAGCTTTCAATAAAGGTTATCTATGACCTAATCACCATAAGGGTTGTTTGGACTGGTGCAAGGTGTCCACTTTAATTAGTGGACAGCATATACCAGGCCAACTTCTCACACTTTCTATATAGGGTGGTCTCGAATTGGTGGTTGTTAATGTAGATGACCACATCGAGAAAGTTGATAATCTGGTTGTTTATGTCATAGGTGAAACCAATGCAGTCGTTTACTTGGTTTAGGCTTGTGATAGCTGATATTAAGTCATTTCTGGATCCTTGCCAGATGACAAAAATTTCATCTATATATCTCAGGAACGTAACCAGGTTCTTTTGCCAAATGTCATTGTTCAGAACGCTATCAAGTTCAAATTTGTGCATGAATAGATTCGCATAGCTGGGAGCTGCACAATTTTCCATGGATGTTCCTGTGAGTTGTAAAAAGAATTTCTCATTGTGTGCAAAGTAACTGTGATAAAGTGTGAAATGAAGCAACTCCAAGAGAAAAATCTTCAAATCTTTCTTCAAGTCAGATTTGAGTAGACAAAAATTCAACCGCTTTGATGCCTAAATCATGGGATTGAAGTATATAAAGACTTGACGTCTATTGTACACAAGAATACTTCTTTGTGCCAATCAAATTGTAAGTTCATGATTTTCAACAGAAATTCAGTGGTGTCTTTGATGTATGTTGACATACTCTGCACAAATTCCTGTAAATGCCGATCAAGGTACTTTCCAACAGGTTCGTGAATTGAGCCGCGTGTAGACACTATAGGCCTCATTGGTGGTTTCAATAAATCTTTGTGAATCTTAGGCAACATGTGCAATGTGGGACTTCTGGGGAATTCCTGTGTCAAGTACCTCTGGTCTGTTTCTGTGATTGTTCCATGGGGTACCGCTTTGTCAATTATCTCTTTGAGTTCACTTCTGAACCCTTCAGTGGGATTGTACCCCAATTCTATGTATGTTGTTGTGTATTCCTACAATGAGACATCTATTAAGAGCGAAAAGACAGACGGGACGAACTCAGGCACCAGTTACAGAGCATCTCACCTTCCCAGATTGTCAGACAGTGGAGGAAATTCCTAAGCCACGTAAGGAATAAAACAACTCTCATCACATTTCTTGTTAAAGAATGGAGGAAACCAGAGTTTTTTTGTAAAACTTGAGAATAAAACACTGTTCGCGAACTGTGAAGATAAATGCTACAAAATCTTATCTGAAGGGATTCACGAAGTGTCCGATCTCAACAGTACACATGAAGAAGTTTATCGGATGTGACACAGTAAGAGCAATTGCGGGAAAAGGATAAGTGAGTGCATTCTAAATCCCGTCTGCCAACAGACATACACAGGAAACATTTTTGCAGCTCCGAGGTGAGTAGGATCTCTCTGAAGAACTAATGGACAAATTGGAGCAATTCTCGTGCTTGCTGTAAGCACCAAAATCTTCGGTTCATCATGTGAAAGACTTCACCTATTCTGCTTAAAGAAGGGTGAGATCAGTAGCGGCTGGTGGTGGGAGTGCTGCAGGGTGCTGACGTGGGGCGGGGGAGGGGCAGGGTGGGGGGTAGTAAACTACGGATTACGGCCCATTAGAGGTAAGTAAACATATAAATAAATAAAACGAATTTCGTTGCGCGCGCTGCATCGCCAAATGCGATGCAGCGCGCGCAACGAAATTCGTTTTATTTATTTATCTGGGAGGAGGCTGACCATGAGGGGGATGCCCCGGTACCTACAGGGGATCAGGTAGTTGAACTGGGGGACTTATCTGAGCTGACCTATTGGCAGCAAGAAGGTGGTCCCACCAGGGAGGACTTCTGCAGGGAGCAAAAAGTATGCCCTTCTCTGGAAGATTTGTGCCAGCAGGCTGCAAGCCAGGCAGCTGGTGATCAGTCTGGATCACACTGGATCTAATGGCAGAATGGTCTCCTGTACAGCGAGCCTAAGGTTGCTGAGCCTGGGTCAGCCCATGTGCTGGTGGTACCCCAGCGCTTCAGGACCTTCCTACTGGGTCTGGCTCACGACGTGCCTTTGGCAGGACATTTGGGGCGGGACAAGACCTTTGACAGGCTTGTCACCCACTTTTTTGGGCCCCAAATGCGAAGGCAGTCTGATGGACATTGCAGGTCTGCCAAACTGCCAGGCAAGTGGTAAGAGTGGGAGGAAGTATAAGGCTCCTCTCCAACCTTTTACAGTTGTTGGAACCCCTTTTGAAAGGGTTGGGATGGACAGCCATGGGCAACAGCTACATCCTGGTCTTGGTGGACTATGCCACCCGGTACCTGGAGGCAATCCCTCTAAGGACAACGACGGTGCCAGTGGTGGGCCGGGTGTTGATGGGGGTCTTTTCCCACATAGGGTTCCACAGAGAGGTGGTTTCTGACCGCAGACCAATTTCATATCCAAATATATGACATCCCTGTGGAAGGAGTGTGGTGCAACCTACAAGTTCACCACTCCTTACTACTCACAAGGAAACGGTTTGGTGGAGAGATTCAACCAAACCTTGAAGGGCATGATCAAGGGTCTAACAGAACCCATGAGGTGTAAGTGGGACATCCTCTTGGCATGCCTTCTCTTTGCATACAGGGAGGTACCACAGAAGACTCTAGGGTTCAGTCCCTTTGAGCTTCTGTATGGGCACCCTGTGAGAGGACCTCTTAGTTTGGTCAAGGAAGGCTGGGAAGGCATCTCCCAGGAAAACTCCCCAGGATGTATTTAGCTACATGCTGGCCTTCAGGAATCAAATTGCCTGCTTCAAGAAACTCGCTCAGGCAAACCTGGATGCAAGACAGGAATAGATGAAACGTTCCTCCATGTGAACCACCTCAAGCCTCACTTTGAGAGGTCCGAAGTGAGCATGCTCTTGGCGACAGATGATGGGGAGTGAACCTCTCCCTGACCTCCTGTCCACCAAGGAGCACAATGGGTCTGTGGAAGGTGTGTTCCTCTCCCCTACACTGACCCCAGAGCAGCTGAGTGACTGTCACCAGTTGTTGGGACAGTTCGCCACTCTGTTCTCTCTGACCTCAGGTGTTACTCACTGGTTTATCCATGAAGTGGACACTGGTGACAGCCCTCCTGTAAAACACAAAATGTACAGGTTGACTGACCAGGTCAGGGCCAGCCTCAAAGAGGAGGTCTCTAAGATGTTGGCGTTAGGGGTGATAGAGCCCTCCAACAGTCCTTGTGCCAGCCTAGTGGTCTTGGTCCCAAAGGCCGCTGCACCTGGTGCCACTCCAGAACTGCAGTTCTGTGTGGACTATCGTGGGCCCAATGCCATCACTAAGATTGACGCACACCCTATCCCCAGAGTTGATGAGCTCATTGATCGGTTGGGAGCTGCCAAGTTCCTCAGCACGTTTGATTTGATGTCTGGGTACTGGCAGATTGCCTGAACCGATGGGGCCAAGGAGAGGTCAGCATTCTCAACCCCAGAGGGGCATTACCAATTCTGTGTGATGCCCTTTGGATTGAAGAATGCCCCTTCCACCTTTCAGAGGTTAGTCAACCATGTGTTGGCTGGGCTGAAGGATTTAAGTGCTGCCTACCTGGATGACATTGCAGTGTTCAGTTCCAGCTGGGAAGAACACTTGCAGCACCTCTGGGAAGTGTTGAAGGCTCTGCAGAGGGCAGGCCTCACGGTCAAGGCCAGTAAGTGCCAGATCGGGCAGGGCTCTGTGGTGTACTAGGGACACCAGGTAGGAAGCAGCCAGGTGGCGCCCCTACAGCCCAAGATTGACACCCTTCTGGCTTGGGAGCCCCCCAAGACCCAGACAGAGGTGAGAGCCTTTTTAGGTCTCACCGGTTACTACAGATTTGTTAAGGGCTATGGCACCATTGTTGCCCCCTTAACAGAGCTGACTTCCAGGAAGCACCCAAGAAGGTGATCTGGACTGAGTCCTGCCAGAAAGCTTTTGATGCCCTGAAGGTATCCATGTGCACGGCACCCGTGCTCAAGGCACCCGACTTCTCCAAGGAATTCGTCGTGCAGACTGATGCTTCAGAGCATGGTGTGGGAGCGGTGCTCTCACAACTGAACGAAGAGGGCCTAGACCAGCTTGTAATCTTCCAAAGCAGGAGACTACTCCCCAGGGAACAGAGGTGGAGTGCCATAGAAAGAGAAGCTTTTGCTGTGGTCTGGGCACTGAAGAAGCTAAGACCCTACCTGTTTGGGACACACTCCCGAGTTCAGACAGACCACAGGCTCCTCAGATGGTTGATGCAAATGAGGGGTGAGAACCCAAAACTGTTGAGGTGGTCCATCTCCCTACAGGGAATGGACTTTACGGTGGAACACCACCCTGCCACCCTGGCACAGAACACACCAACGCTGATGGTCTGTCCAGGTTCTTCCGCCTTAGTGAAGAGAACTCCCAGGAGGTTGGGTAGTTCTCCCTACTTTCAGCTGGAGGGGACATGTGTTAGACTTGGCAGCTTCTGGTGTGTTTCCCCTGTCTTTTTGCTTTCTGACATCCCGGTTTTGATTCTGTTTAGGCTGGTTTAGTGTCTCCTGTTGTAAGGTGTTAATATGGATTGATGTTTCAATGATTGGCATATTTGATTTACTGGTAAGCCCCTAGTAAAGTGCACTGAGTGTGACAGGGACTGTAAATCAAATGCTATTAGTGGGCCTGCAGCACTGATTGTGCCACCCACATGAGTAGCCCTGAAAAGGTAACTCAGTGCAGTTTGGTACCGCCATGTCGACTTGACAAGTGCACCCACTTGCCAGGCTCTAACCTTCCCTTTTCTTACATGTGAGTCACCACTAAGATAGGCCCAAGGTACCCCTGTGGGCAGGGTGCAGTGTATGTGAAAGGTGGGATATGCCCTGATGTGTGTGGCATGTCCTCATAGTGAAATACTGCCAATTTCGTTTTTCACTATTTCAAGGCTACCTGTTCCCATAGGATAGAATGGGGACTTTGCTTATAACATCTTATAAATCTAAGTACCCCTGGGATTGAGGTAGGAAAATAAAGTTTATTATGCCTGAACTCAGAATGGTAAAATGCATCTTTTAGTGAGGGTGATTTTTACATTCTGTGTTTGAAAATACCACTTTTAGAAAGTAGCTATTTTCTTGCTTAGCCATCAAGGGTGTCTCTGCTAGGATGTGTATTGACTGTCTGGCTTTGGAGTGACAGGGGCTGGGGATGTGCAGTGGCTCCAGAGAGTCTGGATGAGTCAGGGCTGGGCTGAAAAGACCTGGGATGCATTTAGAGTAGGGGGAGGAGATTTCCTTTCACCTGAATGGGCCTGGTCTGCCTTCCACAATGCTGTCTCCACCTCCCGCCATGAAGCTGGGCCAGAGAGGACCGAACTGGTGTGGACTAAGCACAGACATTCTCTGCCTGAGAGAACAAAGGGATTCTGAGTAAAAAATATTGGGGCCCAGACCCCAGAATTTTAGAACTCGCTGGAATCAAGGAACCTGCCAAGAAGAAGAGCTGGAAGAGCTGCCAGGAGGAGTACTGCCCCTTTGCTGTGTTATTGCTTTGTTGTGTTGGCCTGCGGTTGCTGCTTCTGCCTTGGGCAGTGAAAGGACTGGACTGAACTTTCTTTACTTGTGCTGAGTATCTCCAAGGGCTTGAAGTAGAGCTTGCCTCCTGTTCTGAAGTCTCAGGGACTGCAAATATTTCACCAACCTCTGGGTGCCGCTTCTGGAACTGCTGTTTTAGTTGCCACAGAGAAGGGAAACACAACCGACTCCGTCACTGACTCGGTCGCTGGCTCTGTGTCCTGACGGCACCGTAGAAGGCACTGTCTGCATCTTGCACCGCAACCCTGGTCTCACCGATGACGACGGCCGCCGCCACCGAGCTGCTGCTTGCACCGTGACCTGTGGGTACTGCACTTCGCACCGCCTTGCTTTACTTCACCATCCTGGTCTCACCGACGCTGTCGCTGCTGCTGACTTTGACACCCGTGACCGCATCATGGCTGGGGGCACCGCTCATATGTTTCACGACGCACCGCCTCATCCCTCACAGCAGTCTGAGTCGGCCGAGGCCACCTGCTAACCAGCTCTTTCGCTTGCACTGCAACCTGCCAGCACCGCATCGGGCACTGCCTCACCCTGCACCGTAAGCCTTGGTCTTACAGATGCCATCTGGCTGATCGGCACCGAGCCGCTGCCTGCACCGCATCGAGAGGGCACCGCACCCTGCACTGCTTCCATTTTGCGACTCAACCGCAACGGTTGCCACGACCGGCTCACACCAGTGTGCCAGCCGCAATGAGAAAGGTACTGTTACTGAGTCTGTCCACGCTTTCGCTGGCCCATACCTACGCGATCGGCTGGAACTGTTAGACTCTGTTGTTTTCAGCATCGACGTAGCCCCGGATGGAGCTACCGATTCGTACGAACTGTGTTTTTGAGGTATTTCTGCAATTTTAAGGATATCTTGCAAAGTTTATATTTTGAAGTTCTGTATGTTGGATTTTTATCGTTTTGGTCTTGTTTTGGATATATAAAATTATTGGATATATTTCTAAACTGGTGTGGTGTCCTTTTGTAGTGCTTTCACTGTATTACTGTTGGTTGTGTGCACATGCTTTACACACTGCTTCTGAGATAAGTCTGACTGCTCGTGCTAAGCTACCACAGGGGTGAGCAGGGGTTATTTTAGGAGTGTAACTCCCTTACCCTGACCAGGAAGAAGGGTCCCTACTTGGACAAAGGTGCAAACCCTTGCCAACTAGAGACCCCCATTTCTAACACCGCTATAATCAAGAGATGTCTTCTGAATGATCCACAGACACCTAATCCAATTGGGAGAGGGTGGAAGTTAGAAAAACACGAGGGATCAGAGCAACTGGTAGTGGACTGGATGGAGGGGTGGCAGCACCTCAAGCTGTGTTAGATCTACTAACTTGCAACTGCACTAGAAACTGCAAACTGCCAACATGTGTCTGCTGTCTAAATGACCTCAAGTGCACTGACATGTGCAGACTTCCCACCTGTGAAAATCAAACAGACTCAAAGAATGATGACACCTATTCAGAAGAAGATGACAACCAATGTAAATGATAAAATTGTGTTAATGTTCACTCATGACATACATTGCCTACGTTAGATATAACAACTATTATTATTTGACATTGTAAGTGAAAATTATGCATATAATCTATATCAATATATGAGGAATACAATGAAGTTTTATTGTTATTATTTTAAGGACTATATTGTTATTATTACGTTAATAATCATAATTATTTAAAAATAATATTACATTTAAGCAATCTGGTGGCATTAGATTTATTTTTTCACATATTATGATGAATTTGTATGGTATTTATCAAAAATATGCAAACCATTATTTTATTTCGGCTGTAGTTAATAATCCAATCATATCAAACAAAAGGCAAAGAGTGATGACTTGCTATCACATATTTTCCATCTCTAGGCATCCATACAGTAAGTGAATAAAAAGGGAACAATAAATGAGGGGAGAAAAGGAAAAGAAAAAAGTTATACATTAGTTAAGTGAAAAAGGTACATATGTCTGATTACAAATAAGCAATAAACAGCATGGTATAAGGTCCACACAGTAAGTAATAAACAGTGAAACTGCTAATGCAGTCAAAAGGAAAAGTCAGGGAGGTTTGAATATATCTTAAGCAATAGGTAATGGTGTAGATGATGGTCAGCAGAGTCATCTAGAATCTGAGTAATCGGTGTCCAAAGCTGTTGCCGTTTTAGAGCAAGAGATACAGGTTGCATGTACGTAGCACCCAATCTGTGATTGTAACATACTGCATATCACCATCCCTTAGATGACAGTTGCTTAGAATCTTTCCAATGTTTAGTTATTTGTTGAAAAGCAATTACTAATAAAAAATCCACTATTTGTACATCAAATAAAACATTAGCCCACACAGCAGCAATGCTTCTTAAAAAAATATTAGAGAGAGAAAAAGTTATATTGGAGCAGAACATAAAATTAATTTGAGTTCACACCTGTAACCAGAATTTGGAAACATAAGGACCAGTGAATATCAAGTGTTTTAGATCAGCTTGTTGTGTAGTGCATGTCCAACAGGTATCTGGAGTGTCGGGATTAATCTTGTGGAGGAGAACAGGTGTTGTAAACGATCTATTGTATATAAAAAAATGGGTTTGTGTTGAGTTTGCCACACGGGAGAATTTCCAAATTTTGATCCAGATCCGTTTTCATGTAGAAAGATAGAGTGATTTGTAGATAATTTTCCCAAGCCTGTTCTGAATTTGATTTAGGACGATCGTCGGTGGTGCAGTGAAGCATGGAAGATGCTTTGGGATTGGTGCGCAAGAGATTAGTCATATTAGTAGATGGTGATGTACTAGTGGGAGAGAGGGATTAAAACAAGTATAGGAAAAAGAGATAACGGTGAGTAGAAGGATAAACATTTGACAGAAACTGGATGGTAGGCCATATAAAGATTGAGCTTGAGTAAAAGAAATAAAGTTATTATTATATGACTGATTGACATAGATTAGTCCCTTAGATCTCTAAACTGGCCAATAAATGGGCCTAATCTTTATTTGTATCCAATGATTATGCCAAATGGTGGAATTCAAGAAGGAATTCATATCTGTGGGGGAACGTGGGATGACAGAAGCCAATAAGTTGCAAGTGTCTAAAAATTGGGGTAAGCAGCTTTAGAGGTTTTTGTGTAAAAGATGTAATTGCTTGGAAGGAGAAAGGAGATAGCTATTATGTTCTAAATCGACCCAAAGTGGGGTAAAAGAGGATGAGGGTTATATCCAATTAATAGGCTGTTTTAGTATAAAGGCTTTGTGATATGTAGCAAAATCCGGGAAATTCACTCCTCCTTCAGCTTTAGGTCGCTTTAACCTATTAGGTGAAACCTGCTTAGGTAAGAGGTCCAATTAAATTGAAACTGGGGCATGATCAAAAATTAAAATAGAACCAATATTCACAGACTGTAAAGATTGGGTTAAATGGTGTGAGATAAAAATATAATCTATCCTGGACTGAGCATTGTGCACTGGGGAAAAATAAGTGTATTCTCTCAGGAAAGGGTTACATAACCATATGTCAAATTTATTTTATTTTATTTTTAGGCAATTTGTAGAGCGCACAACTATCCTTGGGTGTCTCGGTGCTGAGGACTGTATAGAGGTCGATCCAGAGGAGGGGAGCTTATTTGTTAAAAAGCCATGTCTTTATAAGTTTCCTGAAGGCAAGTAGATTTGGGCATGTTTTGATGTGCAGAGGAAGAGTGTTCCATAGTTTAGCAATGGCAACGGTGAATCTTCTGTCACCCCAGGAGACTTTTTTTGTGCGCGGGACCTTCAGAAGGTTGGCCGTTAATGAACGCAAGGGTCTATTGGGAGTGTAGGCACAAAAAGCCTTCTTCAGGAAGTCAGGTCCAGTTTTGTGGATGGCCTTGAAGGCGATGCATAGGGCTTTGAATTTGATGCGGCTTATTATAGGTAGCCAGTGGAGTTTTCGGACTACCGTTGAGATTGGTTGATACTTGGGGGTACCTGTTATCATTCTAGCCGCTGAATTCTGCACCATCTGCAGTTTATTGGTGACCTTTTTCTGAGCATTGAAAAATAGGCCATTACAGTAGTCGATTTTTGACATTACTAGGGTGCTAACCAGGGTTTTTCCGGCACTAGATGGCAGAAAGGGTAGGAGTTTTTTATCATTCTAAGAGTATAAAAAGATGAAGAGACAATTGCATTGGCGTGTGAAATGAAAGCCAATTTGACGTCAAACACGACCCCTAAATTTCTCACTTTCGATACCGGGGGAGGTGGTGGTCCCAGATTGGTCGGCCACCAGGTAGAAGACCAAGCAGGATGTAACTTGCCGAAAATCAAAACTTCTGTTTTGTCGGAATTTAACTTTAAGCAATTGTTGGCCATCCAGGTGCTGATGGCACGCATTCCATCTTGGAAGCTGGCTGCAACTGTTCCTCCATCATTATGGATAGCAAGCACCAGTTGTGTATCATCGGCATAGGAAGTGAGTCCCATCCCGTGGGCTTTGATGACCCTGGCCAGGTCCGACACATAGATGTTAAACAGTGTCGGACTCAAGGATGAGCCCTGTGGCACACCACACGGGAGGGAGAAAGGGGCGGAATTATATTTCCTGAGAGTCACTGATTGTGTGCGGTTGGAAAGAAACGAGGCCAGTAGTTCTTTGGCCTTCAGTTTGATGCCCATGTTTGAGACACGATCGATCAGTGTGGCGTGATCGACCGTGTCAAAGGCTGCTGACAAGTCTAGCAGCCCTAGCACTGCGGCGCCACCATGGTCTAGGATTGTCCTTATTTCGTCTGCTGCTTTGATGAGGGCGGTTTCTGTGCCATGGCCTTTCCTAAAGCCGAATTGTGTCTCATCCAGAAGGTTGTTGTCTTCAATGTATTTGGATAGTTGCAAATTCATTAATTTCTCAAATATTTTTGCTGGGAAAGGCAGGCTTGTGATAGGTCTGTAGTTTTTGGTTTCTAGCGGCATAGATGTATAGTGTGTACAAAGATTTTTAGTGATTTATTTAATAATAAATACATATTAATAATGTGATTTCTAAAGCGCTTGGTTACACCACAACGGTGTCCCCCCGCGCTGGACCAGACGCATACTAGAGGAAAGGAGGAGGAAAGAAAATTAACAGAGCAGAGAAAAGAAAATTGGCAGAGCAGAGGTTAGATTGGGTTACGGAACAGCCATATTTTAAGTTTGATTCTGAACACAGTTTCTGATGGAGAGGCTCTCAGATCGTACGGGAGCGAGTTCCACATTTTTGCAGCCAGATAGGAGAAGGCCGTACCTCCTATCCTGGCTTTCCTAGCAAGTTTTGCTTCAGAGGATCTGAGATTCCGAGCCGGTATATTTGGAATATAATGTGATGAAGAATGTCTGTCAAGAAAGGGCTTGACAAATTGATCACAGTCTCCTCCTAGTAAAGAATCAGACATCAGGACATTGTAAGAGTTTCTGAACAATGTTGGACATGGTTAGCCCCCATGCCATGGGGACAGAAGAAGGTCCCCTACAGACCCCTCAACCGAGACCAGGTGGTGCTGATATTGCAGGCTACATCTCCCGGTGGAGCACAAACCAAAGGGTGGACATGGTACACAACCCTGTGTGCCATGCTCCCCTTACACTTCATACGATATAGGCAAGTCACTTCTACAGCAGACCTTCAGCCCTAAGGCAGGGTGCACTGTATCCTATGCACAGGCATAACAGCATGAGCAGATATGCCCCTACAATGTCCCGTCTATTCTGGGAGTTGTGGGTGAACAGGGAAGCCATACAAAGTGTATGGGCTGGATACTTGTCAGCATGGGTTTCTTAGCTCCATGATGGCTTCACTGATTTCTAAGACGCTTGGTACCAAACAACTTGTGTTAATAAATCCTTGTTGATGGCAGTATTGGATCTATTAATAAATTCACACAGGAGACCTTGTTAGAGGATACCCTGAAACCAACCAACCACTGGTGTTGTCCCTGCCTAGTTTCAGCCAGCCTCCCATCACCAGACATGTTTATGCTTGACCTCTGGGTAGAGCGCCAGAGCTCTCCAGATCCAGAGACCATGCATGCTCTGGGTAGAGGTAGTCACACCTCCCCCCTGCAGGATCTGCCTCGGCAGAAGCGGGAACTTCAAAGGATGTGCTACCTTTAAACCCTGCCCTCTGCTGTTAGAAGCAGATGGCGACCCCCCAGTCCTGCTCCACTTTTTAGCGGGAGGACTGGCGGAAAAATTAGGCAAAGTAGGAGGTGGGCCTACCTTGACCCTGGCTCACCCCTCAGGTGGGGCATGCAAGGTAGACCCCACTTTTCATGATCCGCCATCTTGAGGATAGGGATAGTAGCCGATTAGGAGTCAGGGTATGCCCACCCCCACGTGGGTTAAGCATAAAGAGGGTATAGGTACCCTACAGGTAGGCAGCCCATTGGCTACTACCTGAAAGTGCCCCTAAATTCAGTATTTAGGTGGCTCCAGGGAACCTAACTTCAGATTTGATGGACAAAAAGAAGACGATGGAAGAAGACTGCTAACGGACCAGAAACTGAGATCTGCTGCAACAGAAACCAGCAAAAACCCTGCCAGTTGCAAACGGACTCGACAATTTGACAGACTGTCCTTCTTGAAACCTGCAAGTCCTCTAAGAAACCCTGGAGTCCTTTCAGCCTTCGCAAATTGCCATGAACCTCCCTGTGGGCTAGAGGTTCTAGTCCCTCGCGACCACCGGTAAAAAACCACGATGGTTGAGGACCGGAACTTGTGTCGACTCACCACTGTAACGAAACTTTGCAGCATGCCTATATCACCTTTAGGGATGCTCTGAGCACAGTGACCAACGCTGGAATCATTCCCACTTCTGAAAGCCCGTAGCCTCCTGCTGTGGCCCCAATGGCGGAAGCAGCAGCATTGGCATGACCGCCTCTCCTCTGTGACGGTCTGCCCTGCAACCCACCTGTGGTTCGACCACTGTCAGTAAACTCAGACATCCAGCGCCCACGACTTCTGGTACTCCTGCTCCAGGTACATCTTGACGCCTGCTGTACCTAAGTCCAGGGCTTCCAAAGACCTTCATCCAGCCGGTGAAGAAGACCGCCCACCATCCCAGGTGGCGTGGCCCTCCAAAACTCCTCGGGGGAGTCCTCCTTCCAGTGACCGCAAGGGTAACTGCATCAGCGGTACTCCACCATCCAAGACTTCACCTTCTTCCCAGCAACCGTGACCGCTGGCTGGCAGTGCTTCCATAGGCTATAATGACCTGCTGACTACGACCACAACGGTAACTTTGTTGGCGGTCTAATGAACTCCATTAAAGCTATACACCTCCTGGGCTTCCTCCACTGACCGTGATGGTAAATATTTGATGGTATCAACTGCTGAGTGCCTAGATACTGAAAGTACTGCATACTTTAAACTGCATTGCCTTTTTTCCGACTACCACAGTCTACAAAGTATTTATTGAAGTCTTTTAACATGGTACAAATGATATCTCCGATTTCAAGTCTTGTTTACCAGAACATATATAAAGAAACGCGTTATTTTGTTACAAAATTAGTCATGGATTTTTTCTTGAGGTATGTCTCATTTATTGCCTCAGTGAGTACAACAAATGCTTAACACTGTCCTCTGATAAGCCTAACTCATTGCCCACACTACCACTAAAAGAGAGTTAGTATTATCTTCTTATTGCCTCTACCCTCCTCTGGGATATCTTGCACTTTCTACATAGTGTACTTCATTTTTGTACAGAGAGATGGTATCTTACACTAATGGACAAGCTGTGGGGTACACAACTTTGCATTTGCTAGACCACCTTGTCAATAAGTGACCACACAAGTAAATCTAAAAATTGCCTTTGGATAGTCTGATTTTTGATTGGCCTATTTTTTTTTTTAATTTCTAAAATAAATGGACAGGTACTTGGTTAAGTCCCTGAAACAAACAGTTAGAATTTAAAAATCCTACTTTAGTTAGGTCAAAGGGTCACATGTATCAAAGTATTTTGCATTCGCAAACGGTGCAAATCTCTAAATTTGCCCGTTTGCGAATGCAAAATGGCCTTTCTGAATGTATGAAAGGCATTAGGTTTTGCAATTTAGGTAATCACAATTTTTATTGATTATCTAAATTGTGAATGCAAATAGGGAATCACAATTTGCGATTCCCTAATGCACATGTAAGAAGCCTTTCCCAAATGCAAACTGTGCATTTAGGAAACCCTATTGCCATCGATTTCAATCCGATGGTAAACAAGTGCACTTTTGGAAAATGCAAAAAACAAGCATTTTCCAAAATGCCATGTGGCGCACACATGCTCCTAGGGCATGTTTATGCCTTACATGTGGACCTTTTCATTCTTAGGGACACTTCAGGGGGGCCTTAGGCCTCCGTGCACCCTTGCCTTAGCTAATTTGCAATTACCAATTAGGTAATCGCAAATTAGCTAATGCAAAACCATTCGCACCTATGGGCCTTTTGGACCGTAGGAACGAATGGAGTAATGTTAGCTAATACCGATTCGCTATTTACCAAATCGCTATTAGGTAATATTAAGGAATCGCAAAATCTTTGGTGATTCCTACATATATAGCATTTTGCAATTACCATATAGCGATTCGGTAAAAGTCGCTATTTGGTAATTGTAAAAAGCCTATTTCATACATGAGTCCCAAAGTGTTTTAGATATTTTTTTGCAACTCTCTAAAAAAAGTCCCAACTTTAGTGAAATAATGCCTGAAACCTCGACCTGAACCCTTACATGGATCTGAACCATGCGCATTGCCGAACCATCAAAGGGGCTACGGTATAGGAACATGAAAAAGTCCCAAAACCGAATATCTCAGACAACTGATAGCTCAGTTTGAGAAAGATCACACATACATGGTAGCCCAGGCTGAGGATGAAGACATTATCAATGATAATGATACTGAGAATGGACGTGAGTCAGTCCCCGCAGGAACAGCTGAGGTCCCCTCAGGTGAGGACCTCCAGCTAGAAAGGTTGGCCAAGAGACTGAGTTTATAAACCCAGCTTCTGGAAATAGAAAGAAAAAGAAAAGCAATGGGCTAGGACCTATCTCTGGTGGCAGCATACAAACAAATAGGGGGAGAGAGAAATCTTTTAATCTAGAAATCCCCAAAGGAGTTGTTTCCCCATATGCAGAGGGTGATGATATCAGCAAATGGTTCACTGCTTTCAAGAAAGCTTGTGTAGCTAGGGAAGTAGAGAAGAAACATTGGGGCTCTCGCTTATCGGAACAGTTCTCAGGAAAATATGGGGATAGACTCCTAACATTGAATGAAGCAGATGCTAAGACCTATGAACTCATGAAGGGTACCCTGATTGAGGGCTTTGTTCTTACCACTGAAAAGTATAGAATAAGGTTCCGGGAGAATCGAAAAACCCAGAGTCAGTCCTAGGTCCAATTTGTTGACTTTTCAGTGAAAACACTAGATGGTTGGTTAACAGGAAACAATGTGAAAGACTATGAAGGGCTTTACAATTTAATTATGAAGGAGCATCTTTTAAGTAATTGCTACAATCAGAAGTTACATCAGCATCTAGTAGACCTAAGTCCAATTTCTTCTCTGAAGTTGGGGAAGAAGGCAGACTACTGGGTCAAAACTAGGGTGTCCAGAACTACCACTGGTGGGGGAGACCAAAAGAAAGAGGTCAACCCCCAAGGGAAAGAGGGGAACCTTAAGAACAAAGAGTCCTCACCTGGCCCTCAAAAATCTGTTCAGGAGGGTGGGCCTGAGACTCTTCACAGCCAAAGGCTGGGTACCAGGGGAAGAACTGGTATCCCTAGAAGGTTTTGTGTCAGGACTGCAGGTCCTTGGGGCACCGAACTGGAGACCCCGGCTGTAAAAACAAGAAAAATACCACTCGTCCTCCTGCAGTAAATGCAGTGACCAATCTCCAGATGGGATCTCTGGAGGGCCTTGACCATGTCGAGAACTCACTGACACTGAGGCGACTCTCGTAGAGGATGTGGACATATCTACCTTATCTGTCTGGCACACTAATGTGCAAAAATACAGACAGCAACCTGTTGTTAATGGGGTTAGCATGGAAGGATTGAGAGACACTTGTGCTAGCGTCACCTTGGTGATATAGAATCTAGTGTCTCCTGATCAGTATATGCCTGGAATGTTGCATTCAGTCACCAACGCTGACAAAGTGATGACAAACTAGCCCATGGTGATGGTGTCCTTTGACTGGGGGGGTTGCTGTTAAGAAAGAGGTAGCAGTCTCTCCAGCACTCCCAGTTGAATGTTTGCTTGGTAATAATTTGGAGACCTCATTATGGGCTGAGGCAGAACTAAAGATCTGTGCTGGAATCCTTGGAATCACACACTCGGGGGCCGATTCCGATTCGGGCAGGAAATCTCTCCGACCGAGCCGGACCCGGAGAGATTTCCGACCGAATCGGACTCTAGCAGCCCGACCGAATGAGTACGATGCGTACGTATGCTATCGGACTCGATTCGGTCGGACTCCCATTGAAGTCAATGGGAGCCGGACGTACAACGCGTACGCGGGCTCCCATTGACTCAATGGGTGCGAGGCGAACAAGGCGCGCCCTACAGTGGGTACGCGTCAAAGCGGGTCGCGCCGTACATGCACAGGTAGGGGGACCCATGGGTCCCCCTGTGTGCGACTCGCGCGGCTAGGCGTACAGGGGGTACGACATGGACCCCCAAATGCGGCTCCGACTGCTCTTTCGAGCCGGGCGGCGCGAGTCGGTCAGACTGCTCGCGGCGCGCATCGTACTTACCCGGCCGGGGAACGTCTCCATTGCGCGGTACGAGTCGTGTCCGTGCGAGTGGGTCGGAGCGGTTGGATCCCGCGAACGAGTCGGTCGGCGATTTTGCGTACGTTCGCATCGTACTCGCTCGCCCGGACGCACGTCCGACTCGGTCGGGAAACAGGGCTCCGAATCGGATCCGGTAATGCCGAGTCCGATTCGGAGCCCTACCGGCCAAGATCGGAATCGGCCCCTGGGTGTTTGCAAAACCCGAGCACAGCAGAGCTCAGAGTGAAAAAGAGATGCTTGAGTCTGTAAAAATGGCCCAGCCCTCCAAGAGAAGTGGCAGGAAGACGGGGAAACAGCTTCCGAACAGACACCCTACCTCTCTCCTCCGGGAGAAGAGGAGTCAGCCCCAGAGGGAACTGAGCCACAAGAGTTGGGGCCTTACCAGGCTGAACTATTGGCCTCAGTGGGACTCTCTAGGGACGATCTATGCCAGGGGCAGAGAACCTGTCCCACTTTTGAAATCATGTGACAGGAAGCTGCTGCACAGGAAAATGGTGATATTAGGGGCTCCCACAAAACCTATTGTGAGGATGGGATCCTTTACACTGAGGCCAGAGGCCCAAAATCTGGTGCCACTTAGCGAGTGGTAGTGCTTCAGATGTTTAGGAAGTTCCTTCTCACATTGGTCCACTAGCTGGACACCTTGGTCAGAACAAAATGTGAAGTAGGCTTGTCAGCCACTTCTACTGACCAGGGATGCACCAGAAGGTGATGGATTTCTTCAACTCCTGCCCCACCTGTCAGGCTCCCAGTGTTTTGGATTCTCTTGGAAAGTGTAGGGATTAATGTTGTTGGGCCCCTTGATCCTCCTACACCATCAGGGAACAGATATATTCTGGTGGTAGTGGATCATGCCACCAAGTTTCCTTTGCCTTTTCCCCTTAGGACTACACTGTCCCTGCAGTGGCCAGGACCTTATTGGTGTCTTTACCAGCATGGGCATCCCTAAGGAGGTGGTAGCAGACAGAGGAACCAACTTCATGTCTAGCTAACTAAAACACATGTGGAAGGAGTGTGGAGTGACTTATAAGTTCACTACCCCTACCACCCACAGTGTAATGGCCTTGTTGAAAGATTCAACAAGACCATGAAAGGTATGGTTGAGGGACTCCCCAAAAAGCTCCAACGGAGATGGGATGTTTTACTGCCATGCCTGCTTTTTGCATACAGGGAAGTGCCACAGAATGGAGTGAGGTTCTCCCCATTCTCACTTCTGTTTGGTCATCCTGTCAGGGGACCATTTTGCCTTGCAAAGGAAGGATGGGAGAAGCCTCTCATCAAACCCAAGCAGGACATAGTGGACTATGTACTTGGCCTCCACTCTCAGATGGCTGAATACATGGAAAAAGCAAACCAAAACCTTGAGACCAGCCAGGAGCTCCAGAGGCAATGGTATGACCAAAAGGCTGCTTTGGTAGAGTTCAAACCGAGGCAGAAGGTATGGGTGTTGGAGCCTGTAGCCCCTAGGGCCCTCCAAGATAAATGGATTGGGTCCTACCCCATCCTAAAAAAAAGAAAAGGAGATGTCACCTACTTGGTGGACCTTGGCTCTTGCAGGAACCCCAAGAGGGTCATCCATGTGAACCACTTTAAACCCTATTACAACAGGGCAGATGTGACCATGCTCATGGTCACAGATGAGGATCAGGAAGCAGAGAGTGAACCTCTCCCTGATTTCCTGTCCAACAACCTGAAAGATGGGTCAGTAGAAGGAGTGGTCTTGTCAGACACCCTCACTGCCCAAGAGCAGATTAATTGCAGACAAGTTCTACATCCGTTTGCTGAGCTCTTCTCTTTGACCCCTAGTCAGACTAGCTGGTGTACCCATGACGTGGACACTGGTGAAAGCCTACCTGTCAAAAACAAAAATTACGGCAGTCTGTTCACATGAAAGAGAGAATCAAAGTTGAAATAAGCAAGATGCTGGAATTGGGAGTCATAGAGCCATCTGAAAGCTCCTGGGCCAGCCCAGTCATCTTAATCTCCAAACCTCATACCCAGAATGGTAAGAAAGAAATGAGGTTATGTGTGGACTATAGGGGCCTCAATGCTGTGACCAAGACCGACGCCCACCCAATTCCTAGGGCAGACAAATTGATTGACAGGTTAGGAGCAGTCAAATATTTGAGTACCTTTGATCTCACATCAGGGTACTGGCAGCTAGGCCTGACTCCAAAAGCCAAGGAAAAATCTGCATTTTCTACCCCAGACGGGCATTATCAGTTTACTGTAAAGTCTTTTGCCCTGAAAAATGCACCTGCCACTTTTAAATGGTTGGTGAATAAAGTCTTGGCTGGCTTGGAATCCTATAGTGCCTAGATACTGAAAATACTAAATACTTTGAACTGCATTTTATGGGAGATTTATATAGCTCAAACTTGACCCAAAGGTATCAGAGTGTTTTACATGAACTCCAATTGTATTACAGACGGACACATTTATTTTGTTAGGCACAGGGAGATCAAGTGATTTGCCCAGAATCTCAGGATGTTAAGCATCCGGTTCCCCAACTTTGACGTCAATTACTCTAGCCGTTAGGCCATATCCTAACTCCAATTGCCCTTTTATTCCGACTACCACAGTCTACAAAGTATTTATTTAAGTATTTTAACACTGTACAAAGTGTATCTCTAAATTGAAGTCTTGTTTCTCAAAACATATATAAAGAAACTTGTTATTTTTATACAAAATTGGTCTTGGATTTTTTCTTGGAGGCATGTCTCATTTATTGCCTCTGTGGGTACAACAAATGCTTAACACTGTCTTCTGATAAGCCTAACTGCTCGCACAGACTACCACAAAAAGAGAGTTAGTATTTTCTTCTTGATGCCTTTATCTTCCTCTGGGGATATCTAGCACACTCTACATAGTGTACTTCATTTTAGTACACTGTACAAAGAGGCAGTATCTTACAAGGGCCATATACATTAAGCACAACAAGTGGGACTTTGTTAACCAATAATTTAAGCAGTAATTATCTCCCTTCTGCATCTGTTTTCTGTGAAAGCAATTAGACTTTTAAAGATTTGTGACATAAAACCATAACTCCATTTTTTTTACCATTACCAAGCAAGAAAAAAACATCACCTACCCAACCCCTATGCAACTTCAATAATTCCTGTTCCCTAAGATGAGATACTGCAAACAAGCAATGTGAGCATTAAGTTTCAACAAGTGGGTTAGGGTTCATTGCTGTTTGATGGGAAAATGTAAACCCCTGACATTCCATGAAACTACTGTTAAAGTCATTGAAAATATAGAATACAAATGATAGAATCAGACTTATAAGCAAGGCAAATATAAGGTGTTATACAATTCATGTTCAATAGTAAAAGAAGTAACAATAAAATAACAATATAGCTTAAAAATAACAATTGTACAATAAAGGAAGAGGATGGGAAAGAGGGAAAAAAAGAAAAGAGAAAAGAAGAGGATGAAGAGAAGCGGATGAAATGAGATAACAAAAGAGTATGCGAAAGAAATGAAATAACAGTAAAAAAGAACATACCTACAAATGTTGTTGATGGAGATGGGGGAGGAGACCACATGAGAATACGGGACATCTAAACTCCAAAGGGAAGGGAGGTACATGAAGTGCAATATAACATATGACGGGAAACAGGAACACAGGAAAATGAGGCAACATTGAAACAATACTGCAAGAAAAAAGAATAGTTCATTAAATTGCATTTTGTGGTAAATATATATCAGTAGAGCACGTCCATAATGATTTGAGAAGATGAACATCCAAGTAGTAATAATAACAAATCAATCCAACAAATTAGTCAAAACTGAGTAGATATATGTTCAAAAAGAGAGAGACATAAAAGTAGAAACATAGGGGCCGATTCCGATCTCGGTCGGAGGCGCACCCAATACCATTCGGTCGGGAAAAAAGCCATGCGAATGCCTGTTTCCCGACCGATCCGCACATTATTCCGAACGAGCAAGTACGATGCGCACAACAGCATAGAATCCGGCCGAGTCGTACTCACCCAATCCAGGTCCTGTTCTCCGACCGAGGCGAATCCGGAAACGCCGAATCGAGTCGCACGGAAGGGAAAATGCAGCCCCGTCCGGCCGGACAAGTACGATGCGCTTTCCGTACGCGCCGAACCCGTCGCTACGTCCGGCACGTCAAAGCTTCCGGGAGAGGCGCACATAAGCTCCGATTCGCGCCACAACACGATCCACGGCTACGAGGCGAACACGCCAGCGACGAGGATGAGGCGAAGCAACGAGAAAGACGAACGAGACGAACCAACCATGAATCCCTTCGTTCCGATCCTACCAATATTCTACATTTACTACCGGAACAGGCACGGACGCGTACGGCGCAGAAGGTAAGTCAGACACCAACTACAAAAACATACAACATGTACACGACACATCACACACACACACAGAGGGATGCAGAATTTACTTACACCAGCAACAGCAGCACCATAGGGGCGGGATGCCCATCACCAATGCCACATATGCACACAGGGGCCTGGATGCCTACCACTACTACCACCCTTAGCCAGGGGGGCTGGATGCCTACCACTACTACCAACCTTAGCCATGGGGGTGCCAGATGCCCACCACTACTACCACCCTTACCCAGGGGGCTGGATGCCTACCACTACTACCACCCTTACCCAGGGGCTGGATGCCTACCACTACTACCACCCTTAGCCATGGGGGTGCCAGATGCCCACCACCACTACCACCTTTACCCAGGGGGGGCTGGATGCCTACCGCTACTACCACCCTTACCCAGGGGGGCTGGATGCCTGCCACTACTACCACCCTTAGCCATGGGGGTGCCAGATGCCCACCACCACTACCACCCTTACCCAGGGGGGGCTGGATGCCTACCACTACTACCACCCTTACCCAGGGGGGGCTGGATGCCTACCACTACTACCACCCTTAGCCATGGGGTGCCAGATGCCTACCACTACTACCACCCTTACCCAGGGGGGGCTGGATGCCTACCACTACTACCACCCTTAGCCATGGGGGTGCCAGATGCCCACCACCACTACCACCCTTACCCAGGGGGCTGGATGCCCACCACTACCACCACTTGCCCAGGGGGCTGGATGCCTACCACTACTACCACCCTTACCCAGGGGGCTGGATGCCTACCACTACTACCACCCTTAGCCATGGGGGTGCCAGATGCCCACCACCACTACCACCCTTACCCAGGGGGCTGGATGCCTACCACTACTACCACCCTTACCCAGGGGGCTGGATGCCTACCACTACTACCACCCTTAGCCATGGGGGTGCCAGATGCCCACCACCACTACCACCCTTGCCAGGGGGGCTGGATGCCTACCACTACTACCACCCTTACCCAGGGGGCTGGATGCCTACCACTACTACCACCCTTAGCCATGGGGGTGCCAGATGCCTACCACTACTACCACCCTTACCCAGGGGGGCTGGATGCCTACCACTACTACCACCCTTAGCCAGGGGGCTGGATGCCTACCACTACTACCACCCTTAGCCATGGGGGTGCCAGATGCCCACCACTACTACCACCCTTACCCAGGGGGCTGGATGCCCACCACTACTACCACCCTTACCCAGGGGGGCTGGATGCCTACCACTACTACCACCCTTAGCCAGGGGGCTGGATGCCTACCACTACTACCACCCTTAGCCAGGGGGCTGGATGCCTACCACTAACAACATCTCCACTCACAGGATGGCTAATACATGTTGCAACAAGCACACACCAACATAAAGAATGCAACATTAAGACATCCCCCCAACACCATGACAAGCGTGTGTAGACTGTGTCAAATGCCTACGACACAGAACATGATCATCAACATACAATGTGACACCCTATCACATGTGCCACACATAAATGTGTGTGGCCCCCACAATGCAAGCAGGCCATGACCATTGTGGCAATGGGGTCCAAACCCCCATCATCACAGTGACCAAAATGTAAGTGTGGGGTCCTGAGCTGAAGCACATCTTGACCATTGTGGCAATGGGGTCCAAACCCCCATCATCACAGTGACCAAAATGTAAGTGTGGGGTCCTGAGCTGAAGCACATCTTGACCATTGTGGCAATGGGGTCCAAACCCCCATCATCACAGTGACTAAAATGTAAGTGTGAACAAAGTAGAAGCTGCAACTGGCAAACTGCATGGACAAATCCTGGTCACAGAACAACAAACACAACTGTGGCAAAGTAGTGCAGGTGTCCCATTGCAACATAGATTTGGGGAGGCAAACAGTGCAGTGCAAATAAGACATACCTCTGGCCAGCTGCATACAAACATCACCCATGGTGTCTGACACAGTCAACATACATCAATGACACAATGACAGAAGTGACCATCACAATGCAGACCCACATATTTGCACCAATGGACACACCAATGCAGATACCCTGTGTAGACTGCAGATGGCAGGTGAACAGATACCATACCATGGCAGCAATGGGACACATAAACAATGATCATTGTGCTGACTGATGACCTAGGAGTCCCAGGGACAGCAGGGCAAACACACCAAACAACATACAGATAATGGCACACCATAAATATGCCAATGCAGTGGCGCTGATGCACAAACACAAACAGGCAGACACACACTGCACATCAAACACAACAGGTGAGGGGGACCAGTGTCCCCAGGCAACCACACAACACATGAGGAGGCCTGAAGACCAAACACACAGATGTGCATACAGTGCCACACAAAGGTAACTCAGGGATCCAATTCCCCTATGTGGGCAATCAGGCATTGTCAGATGAGAGGGAGCACAAATCACACATGTCACACAAGCATGTAGGAACAGCAACCCACACAGTAAGACACCGAGGCACCACAGCACCACCCCCAGGGCCCACACAATGTGGTGACCCTGGGCTGCATTACAATACCACTGTGATGACAAAGCCAGATGTCGTTCACACTGTGAACCACAGTCATGTATCCTGAGCAAAGAATTACCAGCACACCCACACAAGCACAAATCAATCAGCATGGCCAGTAAGCCAAGGCCAACATGGAGGCAGGGGTCTTGCCGGGCAACAACTCTCATCTGCACACACTCAACAACACACACCTCGACCACCAACAATGTGCTGCAGTGAAGCGCACATGCACAGGTGACATTGCGCATGCACCCATGACAATCCCAGGGGGGTGGGTGGGAAGCAAGGTGCAGAAACACAGCACACATGGGCACTCAACAAGACTCCTAAATGTCTAACACTCTGCACACTACGCTGTACATGGACATGACGGCAACACCACACCAACCAATGGGATCCCAGCCACAGTCACAAACCAATGAAGAAGCCAAGGTCACCCACAAAGAACACACATGGACAACTACCAACATTGCAGCCCTGACCCTGAGGAGTGCCAGCAGTCACGCACACAACGTGTCACAAACAATGAAAGCTAACACAAACCGGAAATCACATTACAGGAGTAAACAACAAGTGCTAAGGGGAATCCTAACTGTGACCCATCAGCGCCTGACCACAAACTCAGCCCTGACAGCAAACACACCTATGGGTGACACCCTGATGACCAGTAATGTGCCATGCACCCACATCACAGAGAACCCAGGGAAAAGACTTTGGGGGAACATAGCTCAACTCAGCAAGCATCACAAACAGGAACATCACTAGGGATCCCAGCACGCATAGCAAAATGGAAGTGAACACACAGACATGCTCATACAACACACACCTTGGGCGCAGGCAATGTCACAGGAGCACACACTGCCATGAGGGGACTCCACTCCTGTGTGAGGAAAGCTGTGCCATATGTTGCATCAGTAGGGCTCCATCATGTCAGCGCAACACTTTGTCACACAGTAAACAATTAGCACCAAATCAAGGCTCCCATCACATCAGCCTGGTCATGGGAGTGTCAACGAAATCATCAGCACAGATCCAACACACATGTACAACAAGTTGCACTGACAACACAAATGAGTCCTTCCCCATTGATGCCCAAACCTGCATGTCCACTGGAGATGGCCACACGGTCAGGGAAGTAGACGAATTGAACAATGGCAAGCACTACAGATGTGCAGGGATGGAAGCCACAGATGTGACATTGCTAATGTAACTAGGACATTCCATTGCCAAATATTGTAAACATGACACCCACAGATGCTGTTAAGGATGACATGGATACACCACAGGATAGGACACTGTCCCTCTGGACCACATGGGGCCCTGCCCAGTAACACTTCATTTTCATGAGACCAAAGATCATCATCCCTGCTGCAAAGGCATGGTCAGCATCATCAACATCATGTAGATCAGAAGTAATAGCATTAGAGAACAGAAAGTTGCTTTATTCAGCATATGTGTGTCCAAAAACTCAGAGAACAGTAATGCTCCAACAAAGGCCAATGGCCAGTCCATCAAGTAAGTCAATAAGGGTGACAGTGGCAGATGTCACCCTAAGCATGCCTGCACTGCACAAAACCAGGGACAATCCACTAGGAGGGGCAACCGGGGGGGCAGGCCAGGCACCGCAGGGACAGGATCAGGGCTCACCAGGAGGAGGCAGGGAAGGGGTGGTGGGTGCTGGAGAGCCACTGACAACTGCAGTGGAGGTGTCTGACATGGTGTGTGCCGGCACAACTGGGGGGCATGGCTCAGATGGTGTGTGTGCTGGCACGACTGCAGTGGACCGTGCAGATGGAGTGGACAGGTCCGCCACTGCAGTGCCCAAGTCAGACAGGGTGGTAGTGGACTCCACTGCAGTGCCTACCTCCAGGGGAGGAGAATGGGGAACAGGCAAGGTGGGCTGGACAGAGGGGAGGACACCCTCACCACATCAGTGGCACAGACAAGCGCAGCGGGGGGTGTGGGGCCGGGAGAGCAAGTGGCAGGGGGAGAAGGCCTGATCCTCTTGGGGACGGTATATCTGTGGGTGGGGGAACCTGGGGCAGGGTGTGGTGGGGCACCTGTGGAGTGGGGGCCTGAGGGATGGAGGAAGGAGGAAGGAGACCTGGTGCCTGAGCTGCAGGGCGGTGGCGGGGTCTTGCTCTTACGACTCCAGGGGGATTTGCGGGTGGGGGCCTCAGTCTGTCTGCGCCTGGTGCGTTTTGTTTGTGGCGTGTGTGTCCGTGTGCTGGACGTGTGTGTGCTGGTGTGTGCCTGTGCCGGTGTGTGTGTGCTTGGGACGGGTAAGGTGCTGGGGAGTGTGGATGGAGCAGAGGCAGGAGGGGTGAGGGACTGTCTGAGGAGGGACACTGCTGCCGTCAGGGAGGAGTCCATGGACCTATTGTCCCTCTGTAGGTCAGACATGCCCGATGAGATGCCCTCCATGAACG
The DNA here is from genome assembly GCA_963921515.1 of Calotriton arnoldi. Taxonomy (NCBI): domain Eukaryota; kingdom Metazoa; phylum Chordata; class Amphibia; order Caudata; family Salamandridae; genus Calotriton; species Calotriton arnoldi. Next base: position 64,078 of record CAWUFW010002411.1, read on the forward strand.
ACACCAGCTGAGTCAACAGAGCGGTGTGTGCATGGAGGACACTCAGCATGGCTGTCTGCCCTACATGGAGCTGGCGAAGGAGGTACACAGACTCCTCACTCAGGGCAGCAGGGGACACAGGGGCAGGGGGTGCGGTGCCTGGCCCGAAGGAGACACGCTCCCGAACATGGGAGCCTCCACGGACCTGGGGAATGGGAGCCGATGGGAGGGCGGTAGTGGTGCTGGTGGTGGCGGGGACAGCAACACTAGCTGGGGTGTGGTGGCTGCTGACACCCGCCTCCATAAGGGAGTCATCCTCCGAGCCGCTGTGGTCCTCAGCTGAGGTGGATGCTGCTGAGGACTCCTCGGTGTGGCTCCCCTCGCCCTCCGTGCCACTGGGTCCCTCCGACCACTCCTCGGCTGCTGACCCAGTCTGGCTCTCCGGCTCCTCCTGGTCCGTGGAGCTGTCCCCTTCTGTGGCCGTGGATGTATCTGCAATCAATGGGGAAACAGACAGACATCAGTCACCTGCACCAAACGCACACACCACTGTGAGCATAGCACATTACAGAGCAAGCCCTGGCATCATTAGTTGAACATTGCTAAAAGTGCCCTAACTGAACAGGAGAAGCCAATTGTCAGTCTGATGCCAACCATGGCACTCACATCCCACATGGCCTTGCACCCATCTGTCTGGTGTCTGTTGGATAGCAACACCCCAGTGTGGACACATGCACCACCTACACAGTAGTTGGACAGTGCAGAGGACACGGTGTAGCATGTGGACATGCACACATCACAACTCTTGCCACTGAGTCAGTACAGGTTTCCGGATGAAAGGGATGCCCAGCGTCAAATAGGAAATGCATGTGATGCATACCAGCGACAGACACCATGATGCACCCATGTCCTGATAGCCATCGCCACAATGGTGTGCATGTAGCACATGTCACTCCCCTGCAGGATCACCAATAAGTAGACACATGCCATGGCAGAGGCATGACTGCTAAGTCATACATCACTGTCTCAGTGATGTATGACTTGGCAGCCAGACAACAACACTCTGCACTGTGTCACAATAGTAGGTCATGGGGAATGCAAGTCCTGGAGCTGCACAAGTGCACATGTACATCCCCCACACAACACATCATCTGAACCCTCATCTGTCCAGGTCATACCGATTGGACATATGGGAGACCTGTGACACTACCCTCTGAACCTGAGCCCCTCACAATCTGCTGTGAATGGGAAACAGCTGCCTGAACTTCACATTCGCATACCCCAGTCTGCACGGGCAGCTGATCAAACACCTATGTGACACACAAGTATCGTCTCCTATGGTCACATCTCCAGTGGAATGCTGAGCCCCAACCGAGAAACACCCCAGCAGTCCTGGCAACAAATCCACAGCACACTGACACAGAGGCAGACACCTGAGGGGTCAAATCACTGCGCACAACGTGTCAGCTGATACACGGGAGTGGGAGTACAGGTGTATTGGATGGGCTGGAGTAGGCATGACTGTCCTGCCCCACATGAATGAGGGATGAGCCCTGGACAGTGGATAGCTGGCTATGTATGTGTGACACACGTAATCTGCACACTCCTGGGGCCCAAACATTGTTCCCACCCGCTGCATGGGTGTGTGCCAGATACCCCAGGCACATGTGGTGGCTCAGCTCAGCAAGTGGACCGCATATCAAAGCAACACGCAGATTACATGTCCGAACACAGGCATTGTGTGAACAATGGACCCACCCATGATGCCCACAACAGAGTTAGGGAAACAGATGCTGTCCCCCACCTTGAGTGAAGCAAACTGCAAGGACACAGTCCCAAGTGACACAATTCCCTGACTGTAAGGGCCACACCTGGGTATCAGATGAGGAGTGGGCAGTGCACAATAGAGGGACATGGCTCCTGGACAACATGACTGCTGTACTGTGGCAGTTTAACCAGGCCAGAGGAGGGCACATAGCATGTAATACAGAGTTCACAGTGCAGTCTTTGACTCACCCCCACCTTGCTGCTGTCTGGCCTTCAGCTGCCCATCCAGGTCTGGAAACACCACCGCCAGGATCTGGAGCATGTGGGGGTCAGGGTCCGTGTTCCGCCCCTCCTGCGAGGGAGGCGACAGCTTCAGCTGGACCCGTGCAATCCTCCGGGTGCAGCCCCGAAGGTCCTGCCACCTCTTCTGGCAGTTGCGGATCCGGCGCTTGTAGACCCCCACGGACCGGACAGCCCGGACGATGTCCTTCCAGATCTCCTGCTTCCGATGGGCATTAACCTGTGAGGATGACAAAGTGAAAAGGCCATTACTACACATGCAACATATCCGTGCATGACACAGTTGTATATACATGTCTCAATCACAGGGGCACATGATGTACACAGGCAGTGCAACGCTGCCCATGGACAGTTTGCCAGAAGTCACTACATGGTATCATTGCATGGGAAGTAAAACCTTGTTCAAATGCACTGTCACTGCACCATACCTGTCCAGTGCATGTCACTACACACTATGGGGGTGACAACTACTCAGTGAGCCTGCTAGCCAGTGGCGTGCAGACTTTCAGCCTTGCTAGTCAGACAAAATGCACATTCAGAAAGGCAGTGCACAGAACACTCACCTGCTCCCCTGGTGTCCCATACAGCTTGCTGTACTGTGGAAGTAGGCTGTCCAGCAGGGCCTGGTTCTCCTCAAGGCTGAAGGCTGGGGCTCTCTCCACAGTACGTGCCATTGCAGGGTCCAGAGGGGCAGAGACAGCAGCAGTGCAGTGGCAGATGTCGTCCTGGAGCATGTAGTGCAGGCAAGTGAGCTCTCAGGGGAACAGCCAGCAATATATGTGTGCTGCAGAGGCAGATACTGTCCCATGTGTCCAAAGTGATAGGTCCAAGTCGTTTGCATCTTCTGAATCTGGCCAATCCATGGAATAGCAGCACCAATACACGCCCACAGCATCCTTCAAATCTTCAATTTCATGACATACATGATTTTGCAACATTGTTGTGGGTGACCAACTGAATTTACAGCAACCGACTCGTTCGAATTTTGAAAACGCGTCCGTTGCCAGGCTAGGCCATTGACAATGGGTGCGCACCGATCGGTCCATTGCTGTTCAACGCGTACAGGGGTACAACACGTACCCGCACACATTGAATGCAATGGGCCGGCCGGGTGCACCGATCGGTCCATTGCTGTTCAACGCGTACAGGGTACAACGCGTACCCGCACACATTGAATGCAATGGGCCGGCCGGGTGCACCGATCGGTCCATTGCTGTTCAACGCGTACAGGGGTACAACGCGTACCCGCACATTGAATGCAATGGGCCGGCCGGGTGCACCGATCGGTCCATTGCTGTTCAACGCGTACAGGAGTACGACGCGTACCCGCACACATTGAATGCAATGGGCCGGCCGGGTGCACCGATCGGTCCATTGCTGTTCAACGCGTACAGGGGTACGACGCGTACCCGCACACATTGAATGCAATGGGCCGGCCGGGTGCACTGATCGGTCAATTGCTGTTCAACGCGTACAGGGGTACGACGCGTACCCGCACACATTGAATGCAATGGGCCGGCCGGGTGCACCGATCGGTCCATTGCTGTTCAACGCGTACAGGGGTACGACGCATACCCGCACACATTGAATGCAATGGGCCGGCCGGGTGCACCGATCGGTCCATTGCTGTTCAACGCGTACAGGGGTACGACGCGTACCCGCACACATTGAATGAAATGGGCCGGCCGGGTGCACCGATCGGTCCATTGCTGTTCAACGCGTACAGGGGTACAACGCGTACCCGCACACATAGAATGCAATGGGCCGGCCGGGTGCACTGATCGGTCCATTGCTGTTCAACGCATCCCTGTACAAGTGACTGGCATATGTCACCATGCCTGTCTCAGATGAACATATGCCAGCCACAAATAGCTCCCAGGGAGTGAGGGGCACACCTACAACACCACAGCCTGTCCAAACTGTATCATAAGGCATGTAAGGCTGCATTTCCTATTGTGTGTATGTTGGTGTACATGTTGTCCTGTGGGTGTCACCTGGGGGCAGCCACCCCCAGGCTGTGCACATGTTCATGGGGACAGGATCCTGGGTTTTACGTGTACATGACCACTGTGATGTGCAACTGTTCATATCTGAGCATGTGCCATGCTCACATTTCACGGTGGTGTATGTGTATGCCATGTCACATACCCCGTGAGTCCCATGTGGGACGGTATGTTTGAGCCAGGGTGACCCAGTGGCACAATAGTGATGGTCCTCCACAGTCTGTGTGCATGTAGTGTTTACAATGTCTCTGATTTCATGTGCACAATGGGAGACAGTCTCCACATCCACGTTGTTTATGCATGGACTTTGATGTTGTGCGTGTGTGTGTCACAGACGTCCATGTCTGTCCTGCAGAGGCAAGTGGAACCACTACCTGTGGGGGTCATGGTTGTTTTGCTGTGGTGTATACATGATACTCCATGTAATGCCAGTGTCCATGTGGCAATACAGGGTCCCTGGGAATGTACCTGTCGTTGAGCTGTGATGCCTGGGGCACATCTGTCCTCCCATGTCACTGTGGGAGGTGATTGTAACATGGCAGCAGGAGATGGGAACTGTGACACGGCCTCATGATATCCAATGGGCCAACCTGGGACTAATTGATGCCACTTGTTGAACCGTGATGACAGATGTTGGCCATGTATGTACCATACATGTCCTTACGGAACTGCACACTTCATGTAGTTGTGCCTCATAATGATGTATGATGTGATATTGAGTGTGTTCAATGCCGCATATGTGGGGTGACTGACAATCTTGCTTTCTTCTCCTCTGCACTGCAGGGCTCCTGCTGTCCATAGACCATTCCCAGACCTGGCAACGATGGTGGAACAGGACAGCATCCGACGGTACCGCTTCACCAGGCAGCTGATTGAGGATTTGGCAGTGCAGTTGGCCCCACATTTGCAGCCTGGCCGGCCGTATCCTACAGCGCTGACCCCCAAGGTGAAGGTGATGGCAGCCCTACACTTCTTTGCCACCGGTACCTTTCAACACACTGTGGCGACTGCTGGTGGGATGTCACAGACCATGTTCAGCCGTGTGCTCCGCGATGTTTTGGAGGCAATGTTGCTATACCTGAACTGGTACATCTATTTCCCTAGACTGCAACGACTCACTGATGTGAAGAGTGACTTCTATGCCCTGGGGAGGATGCCGCATGTCATTGGCTCCATTGATGGGACACATGTGGCTTTGGTACCACCACAGGCACATGAACAGGCCTACCGTAACCGCAAACACTACCACTCGGTCAATGCACTGGTGGTGTGTCTTGCAGATATGACCATCTCACACGTGTGTGCCCGTTTCCCTGGTTCAGCACACGATGCCTTTGTGATGAGGAGTAGTCGCATCCCCAGGATGATGGCACAGATGCAGAACCAGCGTGCCTGGCTTGTCGGTGTGTACTGACTTTGTGCCATTGTGTGTGATCTGATCTGTAGTATTCCGCCCACTTTTCCAAGTCAGCTAATGTGCACTTGTCTGTCCGTAGGTGACTCGGGATACCCCAACATGCCGTGGTTGCTGACACCCCTCAGGAACCCTGTGACACCAGCCCAGATGCGCTACAATGAGGCACATGGTCGGACCAGGAGAGTGATTGAGCGGACATTTGGTCTCCTGAAGAGCTGCTTCCGCTGCCTGGACAAGACAGGAGGGTCCCTCCCATATGCCCCAGCGAAGCTGTGCAAGATTATCATCGTCTGCTGCATGCTCCACAACCTGGCAGTGCGGAAGGTGTTGCCTCTCATCCAGGATGACAATGACCAACATCCGCCACCTGTGGAGGATCCTGGCCTGGACCACGATGCCAGTGATGATGATGATGATGGTGATGTCCGCACACAGCTCATCACCAACTTCTTTAGCTGAATGTGAGTATCCTGAGGTGTCATGTCAATGATGTGAGTTAGCATGATATGTGTAGGTGGTGCTCTGGTGCTGTTAGAGTGTGTCCATGGGCTAATTGACTGGATGTGTGTAGCGATGTGTGCTTACAGGTAGTCTGTACTCCCCAACAGTGTTGACATGCTAACTTGGTTCTGGGTGGGTATCTTGTAACATGTATTGTGCATGAGTTTTGCTGTTCTGTCCTGTTCTCCATTGCTTTTGACTGTGTGTCATTTCTGTCCTTCACAGGGTACTTTCAGATTCGTTTGGTCAACTGTGTCCACCGACGACGTGATTGTACTTCCAGGGTGGTAGCTGTTGTGTCCCTACAGGTGATGTGCGCCACACCCATGGACTTCCTTCCTTCTACAGTTGTTGACTGTGTGCCCGCTGCCAGGTGGGATTACCTTGCATCTGTAGTGGTTACGACATGTTGCAACTGTGTAATAAACCTGTGCTTCACTTTGTGATGTGCGTTGTCTGTGGTCACACATTTGACTGCCATTTGCTTACTGCACCTGTGGGCTACTTGACTACAACTGGGAATAGGTGTGGTGTCTGTGCATTGCACCGTCTTTCCTGGCAACATCAGTGTAGGCAATGAGTCAGATGGCCTAGGTGTGTATGTGTTGTGTAGCCCTGGTGGTGTGTCTCCCTCATATGTGTCACGTTGCCATTACTCACATGCCTGTGTTGTACTTGCTGTTGCAGTTCGCATACACAGTGTAATTTTGCAGTTCATCATCCCCATGACAGCACCCACGTTGGAATCACAACAGAGGCAAGTATGGTGTATTAGTGTGTTTATTGTGATACATTTGTGTGAATAGTGCACAGGATGGTTAGTGCTGTACATTTATATTGCAATCAGAAGTTCCTAGATGAATTGAAAGTCCTGGTAGACAAAATCCCCAGTATCGGGGCCACAGTTGTCTGAGACATTGGTCCAACTTGTACTCCCCATGTCATGTGTGGGAGTTGTGTTGCCGTCAACAGGGTGAACAGTTTGCGCAAAGGTGATCATCCAGAACAGGTTCAGGCTTCCTGGGGGTTGCACATGGCCATCGGCCTCTCACTTGCCCCTCCTCGGACGACCCCTCTTCTTTGGGGGGCCCCTGAAGTGCAGGCTGCTGCGGTGCAGGGGACTCTCCGCCAGAGTCATCCTCCCTCCCTGTGGCAGTTGCAGTTGTTTCAGCACCAGATGTTGTTGGCACACAGGGAGGTGTAGACTGGTTGCTGGTCATCTGGCGGAGGCATTGTAATATGTCCCTATGCACCGCCGTCATCTCTTGCAGTGTGTCCCACTTGGACTCCACGCGGGACATGTGTGAGTCCAAGCGGGCATGATGGGCAGCCTGCTGCTCTTTGATGTCCCTGAGGAGCCCCACTACCTGGCTGAGATCTCCGGTGCTGGACTGGTACGCATCGGCTATGCGTGCCAGTTGTGGGTCACCATGCACACCAGACACCTCTGCAAGCAGCGACCTCTGTCTCCCACCCCTCCCACCACCCCTGCCGACATGTGCAGTGCGTGCAGTGGCACGCAAAGATGACCCTGGTCCCCCTTGGGGGTTGGTGGTGGTGGTGGTGTCCATGGCCCCACGTTGGTCCAGGGTCCCTGTGCTGGTGGTGCTCCTTGTTCTGTCCATGTCGGCAGGGATGGTATTTGTGGTGACAGTCGTTGGAGGGGTGGGTGCAGGGGTGCAGCTGGTGGTCCTGCTGGTGCTGCAGCTGGTGGTCCTGCTGGTGCTGCATGATGACTTGCACCGGAGGTGCCAGGTTGGTCTTCTTCATCCGAGGAGGGCAGAGGCTGTTCGACACCAGTGAGCTCCGTATCCTCTTGAGCCTGGGACTGGGACTCCTCAGCGTCTGCTGCTGTGTCCCCATCATCACCTGTTTTTGGGAGACACACACAATGTATGTTATGTTTCTGCAGGCATCAATGGTTGACACACCTGACAGTTGTGACTGTGCCTCTGGGTGCGGGCCTGTACATTGCATTGTCCTAAGTTGTCACAGTCAGGGGTTGATATTGGTGTAGCACATTGTCCTGCATTATTTGGGCATTTCTATGTATTTGTTGGGGTGTGAACATGGTCTGCATTGGTTGTATTTGGTTGACAGCCGGCCCTCCTTCCCACCCAGCCAGTCAGTTATCCCACCATGGACTGTGCTTGCATTGCAGGGAGTGAAAGTTGTCTTTCAAGATGTCAGTCAGTGGTGTCCTGCTGTTGGTTGTTGCACAGTTGCCAGCAGGGCCTTGTGCTCCCCACAGCAGTAGCCAGTGTCAGCCATCTTGTGAGTCCTTTTCCACTCCCTGTGATGTGAGCATGGTTGTGAGTGGTGTTGATGGGCCAATTGTGAGGCTGAGCAATATCTGTGCCTACAACTCCCTTCATGCTATTGCCTCCACCCCCTTCCCAGCATGCCCATCCTTCCTTCCTTTTGACTCTGCTTCCCTGTGGGGTGGGCTGCCTGTGCTGACAGGATGGCTGGGAGTGTTGTCCTGGCAGTTGTTTGGCTAAAAGTCCCAAGAGTGTCCCTGTGCTTCACACAGCATAACCCAGGGTGGTGGTTCTTTGTGGGATCTTCAGTTAGGATGTGAGGCATTGCATTCTCCCAGGTGGGTTATGTGGAGTTTGTGTTGAGGGTGTGTGTGAGGGGAGGTGCTTGTGACTATGGTCAGTGCTGTGAGTCCTCCTTCCCACCCAGCCAGATATCCCACCATGGAACGTGCTTCCATTGCAATGAGTGCAAGTTGTCTTTCAGGATGTCAGTCAGTGGTGTCCTGCTGTTGGTTGTTGCACAGTTGCCAGCAGGGCCTTGTGCTCCCCACAGCAGTACCCAGTGTCAGCCATCTTGTGAGTCCTTTTCCACTCCCTGTGATGTGCGCATGGTTCATGGTGGTGTTTATGGGACAGTTGTGGGGGTGAGCAATATCTGTGACTACGACTCCCATGATGCTATTGGCTACACTGACTTGCCCAGCATACACAGAATTCCTTTCTTTCAGTGGTCTTCACTGTGTGTTGGTGTTGTAGTGGTGGCTACATGTCTGGATGTGTTTGTTAGTTATATTTGTGCCACTGCCTAGCTGTAGTTGTAGTTGTGTTTGTACATGTGATGACACGGTTAAATGTAACTTTGAGATGGCATGTGTTGTGTTTATCTGACTGACATACACATTTTGGGATGATTCTGTTCTGGTTGCTGTGTAATTGCTAAGAGTGCATGGTTTGACTCTCCCCTTGACAGTGATGTGTGTGTGTATTGTGGCAGAATATTGTGTACATTTGTTGTGTACTCACCAGGCTCTGGGATGTTTTCTAGTCCATAGACGCTCACTGGCGGTAGGATGGCCCGCACCTTCTCCTCCCAGGGCCTGAGGTATACTGGCTTGGCAGGAGGGCCACTGCCGGTGTGTTTGCTCAGGAGGTAGTCCTTCTTCAGCAGGTCCTGTACCCTCCTGCGCACGTCATACCACCTGTTCTGGATGTCAGTCTTTGTGCGCAGACATGGTGATTGTGCGTTCACCCTGTTAATGATCCTCTCCCACATCTTTGTTTTCTGGGCGATGGGTGTCTGTTGGACCAGTGCGCCAAACAGCTGTGGCTCTACCCTGAGGATCTCGTCTACCATGACTTCCAATTCACTATCTAGGAACTTGTGATTCTTCTTTGGGGGCATGGTGATGGGTGGTGATGGTGAGTGATGTGTGTGTTGGTGTGCAGGTGAAGGTGTGTGAGTGTGTGTTTTGCTGGGTGTATGTGAGGTAGCTATTTGTTGGTGTGCTGATGGTGTGTGGCTTGTGTGAGGGATGAGCTGTGGGTGTGTGGTTGCTGTCTGTTGAGTGCTGGCAGGTGAATTCGATTTGCAAAGGATCATGGTTGGGATTTGTGTCCTTTATATGGGTGGAGTTGTGGGTGTGTCTTTGTTCTCTGTCCCCACCCCCCAGTATTTATTGGCTTTGTAATTGCTTGTTTGGCCTTTTTTGTGTATTTTCCCTTAGTACTTTCTGTGCATGTTGGAAACGTTCTTGTGACCGAGTCGGACCCTGCAGTTGTCTCGTACGGTCTTCTCCGTTTCGTTCACGCTGTGTTTGTGCTATTTTCTATGCTGCGTACGCGTCGGTCGCGGTGTTTTGTGTTACTTCGGCTCGCAGTTTTGTATGCGTGCCGGTCGTACGGCTTGTCCTCCGTACGACTCGGTCGTGGTTTTCGCGCCTTGCATCGTACTTGGCGGTTTGGAGTTCGCGGGTACGTTTCGGTCGGATTTGTTCCGGGTGCGTGTCGGTCGGTTCGATTCGCGTGTTTTTCCGGCCGGATTGCTGTTTTCCGTGCGGCTCGGTCGTTCGGCTTGGGTTCCGTACGTGTCGGTCGGATTTTGCACGCTTTGCATCGTACTTGGCGGGTTGGGCGCCACAGGTACGTGTCGGTCGGAATTAATACCGGCTCCGAGTCGGTCGGTGCTTTTTCCGGCCCGAATCGGAATCGGCCCCATAGTATTAGTTAGATTTATGAGCTGATGGAGTAAAATCCATGTTTTATGGTTTATGAGTTGCAAGAAAGTCTCTCAGACGAGATGGATCCTTGCAAGTTGTAGTCTTGTTGTTATATGTCACCTTGAATAAACAAGGATGAAAGAGCCCAAAACGAGCTCCAAGAGAGGGAAGCATTGGTCACATGCTTAAGAATTCTCTTCGGCGATCAGCAATGCTTTTGGCACAGTCTTGAGAGAAAAACTAGTCGTGGCCAGACCATGATATTCATTTCAGCTGTCTAGCAGCTGAAATAATATGCAGCAGTTCTGTGTATTCCCAAAAATACAGAATTACTCCTCTGGGCTTGGTAGAAGTATTAGGAGCTTTGGAAGAATGAGCAAGTCTATTGGCCCACTGTATGTTAGGTGTGGGGCCATTAGATCAATTCAGAATCTGTGCTAAAAAAGTATCGAAGATTAAGATAGGACTTGTTCCATCTAAGCCCTCAGGAAGGCCATTAATGCAAAGATTATTTCTTCTATTTCGGTTTTCCAAATCTTCAACTTGTTTGAGCAGAGTGAGTACCTGTTCCTGAAGATGGTTTACCTTAAGAGGAATGTCTTTGAGAGCAGAAGCCTGTTGTTCAACATTCGCTACTCGTTCTTCCACATGAGTTCACCTATCCAAAAGAATTTGTGATTTGGCATTGGTTTCTTCCATGAATGGGTGTAATGCCCTTATTTTCTCCAATTACAAGTCAAAGGAGGCATTAGGAGGAGACTTGGAAGGTGACGGTGGATATTTCTTAAGCCTTTTAATTGACGCCTTGCTTGGGTTAATTTGTGCGGTATTAGTAGAAGTAGCCATGGACAAAGAACCATTGTTGCTTTAATGCAACGCAGAGTCATCCATTCTGTGGTAAGTATAAGTTCCAGAGGAAGATTTAAAAGATTTACCTAAGGAAATTTTAAGCGGAAATGTTTGATTTTTTAATCTGCCCATGCTCAAGAACAAATTGTTATAGAGTTCCACGTATGACTAATGCTGAGGGTAAGAATGACCAACTACTGAAGAAATACTTTTAGGTGACAACTGACTACATAAAATGCAGTTATAATAAGTGAATAGCCCAAATAATTCTGAAAATACAGAGCAAAAATATGAAAAATTTAAGTGTATAGCATAGAGGTCTCATTCACATTATTGAGGCCGCAATGAAAAGAATAACTTGTAATGCTAGAAGCCTGACTGAATAGTAAATATGGAAGAGAAGAGAAATTGCAGGCTGGAAAAAATTCCTGGATCAGAAACAGTTAGCATGCGCAAGTGCTGTTTATTTGGAACATTTCACAGGCTACTATTGCTGAAATGTCATGCAAAATAACCCATATTGATCGCCAACGCTATTCCTTACAGTGGTGACAAAATGGTGGTCATGTTGAATGGGAGAATACGCGCTGTTAAAATAAAGGATTTCAAATTTGAAAATGGAATAAATTGCAAGGCACAGCATCCTGCCCACAGCCGCAGATTATTTACTGTGTTGGAAGGAAAATTTGCCAAAGACACTGCTAAAATAAAACTGCTTCGTGCATCCTCCCACGAAGCCTCAGTGGGACACCACCATCTCCAATCGGCGTCAAGCCACACCCCCTCGCTCTCTAAGTAAGTGAAGCTTATCATAGGAATGGCACAAAGGATGGTTGGGCTGGGGGGAAAAGGCCCTTTTTTATGTTTGGGCAGGGAGGATGGGGATTGAAAAGAGGCTTGGCTAAGTTGGTGGCAGGAAACAGATAACATTTCAATTTCGGCCAAGGAAGGGTAAATACCAATAGTGGGGGTATGATGCCGGTGTCTTATGCATGGGAGAGATAGGAGAGGTTACTTTATGTACGGCTCCCCCATTAGCCTCTAGCTGCAGACATCTGAGTGCCTAAGTCCTGAATGTAGTTTGAAAACTGCTCACAAAGCAGAGACAACAGCGTGGGTGTGGGTAGCTGTTTATTTTTATCTGAAAGGAAGAATGTTTGGGCTGTGCCCAGGAACAAAATTAACTTCAATATGGACTCCACTGTCACAAGCAGATGTCAAATGATACCTGAGCATTGCCCTTTGTCTATTACCCCAGTCAGACAGACTCCAATCCCAATGGCAAGGGAGCTACACTCAGAACTGTTTTAAAATGACCACACAGGAGGTGGTGATTATTTCCTTGGCCATACTTCTGGGGTGGGCACACATGCTCTGCACAAGGGGAAAAAGGTTTCTTTGTTTTGGATTACGGTACAGAGATACACTATGGGATTGTCTTCAGTAGGGCACACAGAAATGCTGCAAAAGTGGTTAGGGTCACCCCCGGGAACCTTTACCCAATTGTTAAGGGAGTGACCAGGAGTCACCTCCACCCACAAGCTAGTGCCAAGCATGAATGTGGCACCCATGGGAACCTTCTTCAGAACACTCTAGACCTTTGAAAGAACCAAACAAGAACAGCATCCGGTGTTTAAGACCTGTAAGGAAACCTGAAGGTCTGGACCTGCTCCCACTTGTGCCAAGGACAAAACAGTGCACTATCCTCTTTTCCAGCTGCCAAATCTTGCTCCGAACAGAATGCAAAATTAGAATGAATTAGGGTATAAGGCGCAAGTGCAGTTGTCAGCCCACTCTCAATTGCACTTTGTCATATGACAATGGCCTCACCTCTTTTATTAGCCACAGGGTATCACAGGGAGAATAACCTGCCAGAACAGCCATCTTTTCTCCAATTGCCTAAAGAACCATTTTACTAGTAGTCTTCTTTTTAGTGGGGCGATCAATATCTTTTTTTCTAGGCTTGCTCGATGTCCAGCTCAAATGAACATGACCAATTGGTTTTGAAGGGCTTGTGGCTATGTTGGTGGTATCTATATGGGAGTGCATGAAATAGGTATAGTAGCTGGGAGAGGATATTCATTTTTGCTATGTTTATTCTTCCTAGCCAAAAGATGTAACAGCTTCTCCACTTGGTTAAATCTGCCTGTATCTGGGAGTTAAGGTGGGCCCAATCTGATTTCCACCAAACTGCTAATATTTAACCCCAAGTACTTTATAGAGGATGTCACCCATTTCATTTGGCAACAGGCTTTTAGCTGTTCTTCTCTTACTTTCAATATCGAAATATTTATTACACTTGTCTTTGTAAATTTTGGAACCAGCGGCTTCTTTAAGTCTCCAACACATCTTACAATCTCGGGTAGAGATGGCTCAGGTTCTATTGTGGTGAGGAATGCACAAAGAACTTATGATGGATGGAATGCTGAACCAATCAAACATTCACCCCCAGTCACAGATCTGGGTAAAACCCATTGTTTTTTTCACACCATGCCATTCTAGTTTAGATCCGTCAGCCTTGACCCTGCTCCCCATGGGAACAGTCCAGCCCGAACTGTGAGGCCAGGGCCTCCCTGGATCAGAAGCAAGCATCCTGGGACTGGTTTTGGGGTTTTATCCCCCACAGCCTCGGGAGCTGGGGAAGAGCTTCCCCAGCTCCAGAGGCCCCCCCCGCCCTTTCAGTGAAATGAAGATCAGCGCGCACGTCGCGCTGACTTCATTTCACTGAAAGCGAAACTAAAATGAGCCTTTAGGCTCATTTCAGTTCTCATCTACGTGCTCAGGGGCTATCTCAGCCCCTGAGCACGTAGAAAGACGGGAGAGGTATCATTGGAAAGGGAGAATCTCCTTTCCAATGGTACCCTCCCCAGTGGATCCCTGCTTGGGGATCGCCCCAGGAGGGCGATCCCCAAGCAGGATCCACCCACTAAGGCACCAGGGAGGGGAGCGGCCCTTGGGCAAGGGCTTTTGCTCCCCCAAAATTGTCAATGTTCAGTCTTTCTGCCCCCGGGGGCAGAAAGCCCACTAGACACCAGGGATTTTTATTTGGTGCATTTTTTTTAGGGTGGGGGCTGCCCGAAACGGGCACGCCAATGCCCCCATCCCCCAGCCACCATTACAGTTTTTCTGCCCCCCCTGGGAGGCAGATGGGGGCAGTAGCCCCCAATCTACCCCCCCCCGGGGGGGCAGAAAGCCCACTAAATGCCAGGGATTCTTTTGTGCGCAATTTGTTTTAGGGTGGGGGCTGCCCAAAATGGGCACGCCAATGCCCCCACCCCACCCGCCACCATTACAGCCTTTCTGCCCCCCCTGGGGGACAGATAGGGGCAGTAGCCCCCAATCTGCCCCCCCGGGGGGGGCAGAAAGCCCACTAAACACCAGGGATTTTTGGACGCATTTTTTTTAGGGTGGAGGCTGCCCGAAATGGGCACGCTAATGCCCCCACCCCCCCACCACCATTACAGCCTTTCTGCCCCCCCTGGGAGGCAGATGGGGGCAGTAGCCCCCAATCTGCCGCCCCGGGGGGGGCAGAAAGCCCACTAAACACCAGGGATTTTTGTGTAATTTTTTTTAGGGTGGGGGCTGCCCAAAACAGCCACGCTAATGCCCCCACCCCCCGTCACCATTACAGCCTTTCTGCCCTCCCCCTGGGGGGCAGATGGGGGCTGTAGCCCCCAGTCTGCCCCCCCCGGTGGGGCAGAAAGCCCACTAAACGCCAGGGATTTTTTTGGGCGCGTTTTTTTTGGGTGGGGGCTGCCCAAAATGGGCACGCCAATGCCCCCCCCCCCGCCACCATTACAGCCTTTCTGCCCCCCCTGGGAGGCAGAAAGCCCACTAAACGCCAGGGATTTTATTTGTGTGTAATTTTTTTTTAGGGTGGGGGCTGCCCAAAACGGGCACGCCAATGCCCCCACCCCCCGTCACCATTACAGCCTTTCTGCCCCGCCCTGGGGGGCAGATGGGGATGTAGCCCCCAATCTCCCCCCCCGGTGGGGCAGAAAGCCCACTAAACGCCAGGGATTTTTTTTTGTGCAATTTGTTTTAGGGTGGGGGCTGCCCAAAATGGGCACGCCAATGCCCCCACCCCCGTCACCATTACAGCCTTTCTGCCCCACCCTGGGGGGCAGATGGGGGCTGCAGCCCCCAATCTGCCCCCCGGTGGGGCAGAAAGCCCACTTGATGCCAGGGATTTTTTTTTGTGCAATTTTTTTTAGGGTGGGGGCCACCCAAAACGGGCACACCAATGCCCCCACCCCGCCACCATTACAGCCTTTCTGCTCCCCCTGGTCTCCCGATAAAAATGGTACCTCACACGCGTGGGTGGGGCAAGTACCCGCGACAGGCAAGGGCCCAAAACCTAGTGAGGCGACATCAAAATTACCTATCACAAACCAACCTGGTTTCAAGGGGGGTCCCATGAGTTTTTGGCCCCGGGTTCGGCGGCCAGCTAGGGAAACCTACCAAACCCACACATTTCTGAAAACTAGACACCCGGGGGATTCCAGGGAGGTATGGCTTGCGTGGATCCCCCAACGTTTTCTTACCCAGAATCCCCCAGAAACCTGAAATTTTGCTGAAAAAATCACTTTTTTCACACATTTTTGTGTGGGAAAGTTGTGGCATCACCGGGCTGAAACAAATTTCCTACCACCCAGTGTTCCCCCAGGTCTCCCGTTAAAAACGGTGCATCACTCGTGTGGGAGGCCCAAGTACCCGCGACAGGCAAGGGCCCAAAAAGTATTGAGGCGACATCAAAATTGCCTATCCGAAGACGACCTGGTTTTGCAAGGGGGGTCCCATGACTTTTTGGCCCGGGGCTCGGCGGCCACCTAGGGAAACCTACCAAACCCACACATTTCTGAAAACTAGACACCCGAGGGATTCCAGGGAGGTATGGCTTGCGTGGATCCACCAACGTTTTCTTACCCAGAATCCCCCAGAAACCTGAAATTTTACTGAAAAAAATCACTTTTTTCACACATTTTTGTGTGGGAAAGTTGTGGCATCACCGGGCTGACACAAATTTCCTACCACCCAGCGTTCCCCCAGGTCTCCCAATAAAAACGGTGCATCACTCGGGTGGGAGGCCCAAGTACCCGCAACAGGCAAGGGCCCAAAATGTATTGAGGTGACATCAAAATAGCCTATCACAAAACGACCTGGTTTTGCAAGGGGGGTCCCATGACTTTTTGGCCCGGTGCTCGGCGGCCACCTAGGGAAACCTACCAAACCCACACATTTCTGAAAAGTAGACACCCGGGGAATTCCAGGGAGGTATGCCTTGCGTGGATCCACCAACGTTTTCTTACCCAGAATCCCCCAGAAACCTGAAATTTTACAGAAAAAATCACTTTTTTCATACATTTTTGTGTGGGAAAGTTGTGGCATCACCGGGCTGACACAAATTTCCTACCACCCAGCGTTCCCCCAGGTCTCCCGATAAAAATGGTGCCTCACTCGGGTGGGAGGCCCAAGTACCCGCAACAGGCATGGGCCCAAAACGTATTGAGGCGACATCAAAATTGCCTATCAGAAGACAAGCTGGTTTTGCAAGGGAGGGTCCCATGACTTTTTGGCCCGGGGCTCGGCGGCCACCAAGGGAAACCTAGCAAACCCACACATTTCTGAAAAGTAGACACCCGGGGGATTCCAGGGACGTATGGCTTGCGTGGATCCCCCAACGTTTTCTTACCCAGAATCCCCCAGAAACCTGAAATTTTGCTGAAAAAGTCACTTTTTTCACACATTTTTGTGTAGGAAAGTTGTGGCATCACCGGGCTGACACAAATTTCCTACCACCCAGCGTTCCCAGGTCTCTCGATACAAATGGTGCCTCACTCGGGTGGGAGGCCCAAGTACCCCAACAGGCATGGGCCCAAAATGTATTGAGGCGACATCAAAATTGCCTATCAGAAGACGACCTGGTTTTGCAAGGGGGTCCCATGATTTTTGGCCCGGGGCTCGGCGGCCACCTAGGGAAACCTAGCAAACCCACACATTTCTGAAAAGTAGACACCCGGGGATTCCAGGGAGGTATGGCTTGCGTGGATCCACCAACGTTTCTTACCCAGAATCCCTGCAAACCTGAAAGTTTGCTGAAAAAATCACTTTTTCACACATTTTGTGTGGGAAAGTTGTGGCATCACCGGGATGACACAAATTTCCTACCACCCAGCGCTTCCCCAGGTCTCCCGTACAAATGGTGCCTCACTCGGGTGGGAGGCCCAAGTACCACGCAACAGGCATGGGCCCAAAACGTATTGAGGCAACATTGAAATTGCCTATCACAAAATGTTTTGGGCCCTTGCCTGTCAGCGAGTACTTGGGCCTCCCACCCGAGTGAGGCACCATTCTTATCGGGAGACCTGGGGAACGCTGGGTGGTAGGAAATTTGTGTCATCCCAGTGATGCCACAACTTCCCACACAAAAATGTGTGAAAAAAGTGATTTTTTCAGCAAACTTTCAGGTTTGCAGGGGATTCTGGGTTTGCTAGGTTTCTCTAGGTGGCCGCCGAGCCCCGAGCCAAAAAGTCATGGGACCCCCCTTGCAAAACCAGGTCGTCTTCTGATAGGCATTTTTGATGTCGCCTCAATACGTTTTGGGCCCTTGCCTGTCGCGGGTACTTGGGCCTCCCACCCGAGTGAGGCACCATTTTATCGGGAGACCTGGGGCAATGCTGGGTGGTAGGAAATTTGTGTCAGCCCGGTGATGCCACAACTTTCCCACACAATAATGTGTGAAAAAGTGATTTTTTCAGCAACATTTCAGGTTTCTGGGGATTCTCGGTAAGAAAACATTGGGGGATCCACACAAGCCATACCTCCCTGGAATCTCCCATGTGTCTACTTTTCAGAAATGTGTGGGTTTGGTAGGTTTCCCTAGGTGCCCGGCAGAGCTAGGGTTCAAAAACTACAGCTAGGCACTTTGCCAAAAAGGGTAATTTTTCACAGTGAAATTGGGGTGTGTCCACGTTGCGTTTTGCGTCGTTTCCTGTCGCGGGCACTAGGCCTCCCCACACAAGTGAGGTACCATTGTTCTCAGAAGACTTTGGGAACGCGGGGTGGGTGGAATTTTGTGGATCTATGCAGATTCCAGAACTTTCCACCACAGAAAAGTGAGGAAAATTTGTTTTTTTACACTTTTTAGGTTTGCAAGGGATTCTGGGTAACAGAACCTGGTGAGAGCCAGTCAAGTCACCCCATCCTGGATTCCCCTGGGTGTCTAGTTTTCAAAAATGTATAGGTTTGCTAGGTTTCCTATGTGCCGGCAGAGCTAGGGTTCAAAAACTACAGCTAAGCACTTTGCAAAAAAGGGTCATTTTTCACTGTGAAAATGTGGTGTGTCCACGTTGTGTTTTGCGCTGTTTCCTGTCGCGGTCACTAGGCCTACCCACACACGTGAGGTACCATTTTTCTCGGAAGACTTTGGGGAATGCGGGGTGGGTGGAATTTTGTGGATCCACGCAAATTCCAGAACTTTCCACCACAGAAAAGTGAGGAAAATGTGTTTTTTTTTACAATTGTTTAGGTTTGCAAGGGATTCTGGGTAACAGAACCAGGTGAGAGCCAGTCAAGTCACCCCATCCTGGATTCCCCTGGGTGTCTAGTTTTCAAAAATGTATAGGTTTGCTAGGTTTCCCTAGGTGCTGGCAGAGCTAGGGTTAAAAAACTACAGCTAGGCACTTTGCAAAAAAAGGGTAATTTTTCACTGTGAAAATGTGGTGTGTCCACGTTGCGTTTGGGCCGTTTCCTGTCGCAGGCACTAGGCCTACCCACACAAGTGAGGTACCATTTTTATCGGGAGACTAAGGGTAACACAAAATTGTAGAGCAACTGTTATTATCTATTGACTTTTGATGCATTTCTGCCTTCCAAATGAAAGACAATGTGTAAAAAGAAGTCATTTTGAAAAATGTCCTATAATTCTCATGCTAGTATGGGTACTCCCAATTTCGGAAATGTGCAAATATCTACTATTTCTAAACTCTATATTTTGTTCCCATTTCAGAAATACATAGGTGTCTTTCATACCGATTTTTCCATGTATAAATGTTCCCAGAATAATTGCTATATACCCGGTACATAATAAAAAACCATTGCAAGACGCTGCTCAGTTATTGGCTCTAGGTTCGTCGGGTTCTTGGTGAACCTACAAGTCCTATATATCGCCACAACCAGAAAGGTCCAACGGATGTAACGGTATATTGCTTTCAAATAGCTGTCATAATTAGAAGAAGTTACAGGTGAAAACGTTGACATAAATGGCTGATTTTTTCAACTAATTTTCAATTTTTCCTATATTTAACTGTTTGTTTCTATAAAGAAAACTTGAAGGATCTACACAAATGACTCCTTGCTGAATTCAGAATTTTGTCTACATTTCAGAAATGTATGGCTTTCCAGGATCCATTATTGCTTTCATACCCATTTCTACCATTAACTGGAAGGAGGTTGAAAGCACATAAAATAGCAAAAATAGACTATGTCCCAGAAAAATGGCAAAACTGTGTGAAAAATTTTGGTTTTCTGAATAAAGTCTGCTTGTCCCTGAAAGCTGGGAAGATGGTGATTTCAGCACCACAACCCCTTGTTTGATGCTATTTGCAGGGAAAAAAACAGACGCTTTCATCTGTAGCCCTTTTTTCGCATTTTTCCCCAAAAAACCAAAATGTTGCTGTATTTTGGCTAATTTCTGGGTCCCCTCCAGGGGAATCCACAAACCCTGGGTACCTTTAGGATCCCCATGATGTTGGAAAAAAAGGACGCAAATTTGGCGTCGATACGTTATGTGGTCAAAAAGTTACAGGGGCCTAAGCGCGAACAACCCCAAATAGCCAAAAAAAGGCTTAGCACAGGAGGGGAAAAGGCCTAGCAGCGAAGGGGTTAATTCCTCTGGTATGTTGATATCGGAGTAGGTTTGAGGTGTAACACATTGAGGGTTACTTGCCTGTTTTTGTCTTTGTATAATATGACGTAGATTAGGAATAGTAGGCATACAACTAGCTACATGCATAGGTATGTTTTGGGAAACCTCCCTCAAAACTGAGCCACAGGGTTCATTAGAGGTGGTTTTAATATGTTCAAAATTTGACGAACGTCAATCTCCATTGCAGAGGCAGAGTAGTTATGCTTGGTTGTTTTTTCAACATTGTCACCAAGACTAACCGCTCTGCCTGTGCAATGGGATGCATAATACTGCACACACCTCCAATGACCCTGGGCTCAGTTAACCTCTCCTTACAATAAATGTACCCACTGTAACTCAGTAGTCTATTTCCCCTGCTTGATTTTAAATAGTTAGCTTGATTTCTTGCTGCCATTCTTTATCTGTATTTAGAAATAAATAAAAGAGAAAACATTGATTTAGTGATTTGGTATATGAGTGTTATTTTTTAAGAAGTCCCCTGCAATTGAAAAACGTTTTTAGATTATTTATTTAACAGCCTATTTTTCTATATTATAACAAGGGTTGAATTTCTTACGTTTTGCAATGTTGGCTTTTAAATGTTTGTTTCGTTGATACCTGTGAGAAAAAAAAAGTTA
Organism: Calotriton arnoldi; assembly: GCA_963921515.1. Classification (NCBI taxonomy): domain Eukaryota; kingdom Metazoa; phylum Chordata; class Amphibia; order Caudata; family Salamandridae; genus Calotriton; species Calotriton arnoldi. The sequence goes on from CAWUFW010002411.1 coordinate 84,914, forward strand.
TTTTTGAAGAGTGTTGACTTTATGATATATGTTACCTTAAATAGGGTTCTTTGTTGTGTGATTTGTAATTCCTGAAGGTGATGTCTGTATTTTCGTTTTTTTGACCAATTTGTTCCTTCTGATTGGTGTTGTGCTGTGGCTTGTTTGGTACTGAAAAAAAGAGAAAAAAAAATGTTTTCATGTTTTGATCTAAAAATGTAATTTTGAAATTAGTCTGCAAAGAAAAATGTTTTGACATTATTGATTTGAAAAATTAAATTTTTTATTGTGTAGCAAGTTCTTATTTTTAGGCAATGCTATGTTTGCATACAAATGTATTTTCACTTGAAACCTGCGAAAAGAAAGTTATTACTTGTGGTAATAGGTTTTTGTTCAATTGTACCTTGTATTGTTTGGCTCATTGTGTGATCAGCAACCTCTGATGGTGTTGATTTGGTTGTTCTTGAGGGTGTATTCCTCCACACTGGTGGTGTCGGGCGCGCCCCGTATGCTGACCGCAGTCGGAGGGCGGGGCAGACCTAGACGCAATAAAAGGGGCTGGCTGAGAATGGAATGCGCTTTGCGTTTCTTCTCAGTAGCCGCCGAGCCGTCTCGCATTCTTGCCGCTCTTACCTGATTCCTGCATGTAGCCGCTGGGTCCGGGAGACGTCTCCGACACATTCACTCATCCGGGTGAGTCTTCTCTTCCGGGTCCCTTGGTTCTTTTTCTGGGTTGTTCTCCAGCACTGGCATTCCCTCGCTGTTCCTGGGCAGCACGTTTTCTGCTTCTTGTCTTCTTCTTCTTTCCTGGTAGCTACCAGAGTAGAAAGAAAGAAGAACTATTATTTAAAGAATCCTAGCCCTCGTTGTATTCACTGTAGGATTGTATTATAATGGTTTTCATAGACGAATACGTATCTGATGAATTGGGATCCATACAGAGTGCTTTTCTGTGTCTTCTTTGGATGTTCCTGAGTTGGGATGCTTGCAGAGTGATTTTTCTGTTTCTTCTTTGGATGTTCCTGAATTGAATTCAAAAGGAATATCAGTATTGGTTTATTCCAGAGTCATGGAGCAACCTATTTCCTGCTTCTGACCCAGCCCTTGTTTTTTGGCATTTTTGTCTTTTCTTATTTATCCTGTTTAGGGAATATGTTTTTGGTTTTTCCCTATAATTACAGGTTATCTATATTTATGTTAAGTGGGTCTAGTGGATATTATGGTGGCGTTCAGTATGGTGGGTAGCATATACTTTAGATACTTGGGTATCTGGTTTCACCTACTTACAGTTACTGCACAGTACTTTCCACTTTCAGTAAACATAATAGAGTCAGTTGAATACCTGCATATTACACCTTCAGTTGCAGTAAAAGAGGGATGTTCTTCAGGTACATTATGTCTACACGTATGTTCACTTATTGTTTATTGTTCCCCTTATAGGTAGAAAACTCTTTATATGATTATTACCCTTAGGGAGACCCTGCAATCAACATTATAAGAATGCTGTGCCAGAAGTGCCCATCGTGATCGACTCCTTCTCCCTTTCCTTGTTTTGTTTTCCCCTCTTCCCCACATTTACCTCTTTGGCTTTGACCTTGTTGGGCTGATCTGGTGGGTGAGGGAAGTTGGGATCCAGCATTGGTTCTTCCCCCTCGCCTCTGCGGAAACACCTGGTGAGTCCGACAGGTGGTGTGATATGAGTTGAACTGTAGAGAAATATAAAGAAGAAATAACTGTTTATTATTCATTGCTTTTGTTTTTCTGTGGATGGATGGTTTGCTTTACACCTGGTAAAGGGAAAATGCTTTTTTTTCTGTGGTTAGTTCTAACATACTCAATTAGTTCAGATATATATTTTTATTATATCTCGTGAGATTGGGTTAAGAGTGATTTTACATGCCACTTTTTTTTCGGTGCAGTTTTTAATACTGTATGGACTTAATAGGTTCTTGTATCAAATCTTTACCTGTCAAGCTGTTTCAATGGCCAGGAACTCTTTGGATTGGTTGTAGTATGTTTTGGTGTGTATTTTGAAGTTTTGATTTCCTTGCAAAAAAATTGCAGATCTGAAAACGAACAGAAAATGTGAGTAGGAATAGTAATTTTGCCCCCCTACCATCCAGCACCTGCCGTGAAGCAAACACCTGTTGGAGTAGGAATAGTAAATTTGCCCCCACCACCATCCAGCACCTTCACTGAGGCAAACACCTGTCGGAGTAGGAATAGTAAATTTGCCCCACCGCCATCATGCACCTTCACTGAGGCAAACACCTGTCGGAGTAGGAATAGTAAATTGGCCCCACCACCATCCAGCACCTTCCCTGAGGCAAACACCTGTCAGAGTAGGAGTAGTAAATTGGCCCTCACTGCCATACAGCACCTTCCCTGAGGCAACCACCTATTGGAGTAGGAATAGTAAATTGGTCCCCACCGCCATCCAGCACCTTCCCAGAGGCAAACACCTGTCGGAGTAGGAATGGTAAATTGGCCCCCACTGCCATCCAGCACCTTCCCTGAGGCAAACACCTGTCGGAGTAGGAATAGTAAATTGGCCCACACTTCCATCCAGCAGCTTCCCTGAGGCAAACACCTGTCGGAGTAGGAATAGGAAATTGGCCTCCACCACCATCCAACACCTTCCCTGAGGCAAACACCTGTCGGAGTAGGAATAGTAAATTGGCCCCCACCACCATCCAGCACCTTCCCCGAGGCAAACACCTGTCGGAGTAGGAATAGTAAATTGGCCCTCAACAACATCCAGCACCTTCCCTGAGGCAAACACCGGTCAGAGTAGGATAAGTAATTTGGCCCCCACCACCATCCAGCACCCTCCCTGGGGCAAACATCTGTCGGAGTAGGAATAGTAAATTGGTCCCCACCACCATCCAGCACCTTCCCTGAGGCAAACACCTGTCAGAGTAGGAATAGTAAATTGGCCCCCACCACCATTCCAGCACCTCCCTGAGGCAAACACCTGTCAGAGTAGGAATAGAAAATTTGCTCCCACCCCCATCCAGCACCTTCTCTTAGGCAAACACTTTACCGTTTTGGATAAGTAAATTTGTCCTCCTTCTCTTACATGCATGTGCTCTGAGGTAAGATCTGAGTATTCCTTTTCTAATCAACAGTCTATGGTATACTACTATTATTTTTTTACAATACCATCTCAGTAATGTTTTTTTTTCATTAAGATAACGATTCTTTTAAAAATACCAGTCGATTTATTTAAGATACGCTTACTTTTGTGAGTATCTTTAGATAGATTCAGGCAGAAGTCTGTGAATTAATAAAATCATTCTTATTAGAAAATATTCTGGGTTTTTGTTGTATTATGCGTATGTGTGTTTGATGTGGCTCTTTTACTTACCTGATCTGTAGGTGGCAGTGTTCCAATGCAATGTGTCTTTTTTACTCCATGCTCCGATTTGTGTGGACACCTGGGAAGTCAGTGATCCACTGAGCACAAAATGGTGTATGACTCAATTTATACGTTGTTGTGAGCTGAATGGTTATTGAAAACAAAAAATGTTTTCAATTGCATTTAAATGTGGAAATGAAATCTGACAGGAACGATATTTAATATGTAATGTGTAGAAAGATATTTTTTACCTGTTTGCTTAGAACGGCAACCATTTTGATATGTGAATGAATCCAGAGTTATTATTAGTAATAGAGAATGTACACTTGAAAAATTGCTTTTGCAGTGCATCTGCTTCGTTTTGTATTAGTATCATATAGAATAGGTTGTCACATGGCCCATGAGGACATTGTTGTTTTCTCTAAGTTAGCATGAGCACGCTGCAGCTTGTCTGCTGCTTTGCGCACGTTACTACATGACTTTATTTTTTGAAATAATTTTGATGGCTGTTTTCACATGAGAACTTATCGCTGTGTTCACTCTCTGCATGTTCCTGGGATTTTGAATGAACATTGTGAACAAGGTCGAACAACAATGTCCCTTGTCATTTTGTTCTGGCCAGGCCTTAGCCCTTAGACAAAACATACAGATGCAGCTGTTGTTTGGACAACGTACTTTGGTTTTATTAGAATACACAAATAGGTAGGACACACTTGGAGAGGGACCTTTCCGGGGAGAAGAGCGAGACAGCACCTATGATGTAGATCTACCATCTATAGGCTAAGGTATGGGGTCTGCTTACAAAGCCCAGAGATCTTCTAATATATAATAATACTGCTTCTTAGCAAGGGGAGGGAGGTTAGGCTCTATTGTCTTTCCATGATGACATCTCCCTTTATGATTTGTGGACTAGCTGCTATGCTGACTGTATTTGTACTAAGCATTTTCCTGCTTGTTGTGCCACGTATACTGCATGTTAGGGCATGTTATTTAAAATAAATGTTTCGTGTCTCTGTCAGATCTTATTGTGGACAAGTACAAGAGTGCAAGCGAAAGGGTGTGTCTTGTTACCGTGATTCTTGTGATATCTGGGAGTGTTGTGTTCTGGGGTGTCTAATCATTTGTTTCTCTGTGAGTGAGTAGGAGAGCAAGTGAGACACTATAGCTAGTCGGTCCTGGGCTCATGGGTACTATAGTGGTAGGATGACTCAGTCCCTATACAGCAAGGTCCTATAATCCTGCACATACTTCTGTTTTTGGGCAGAATCCCTGCAACAAGGTTTTTTAAACCATGAAATATTCTGTAAATGTGCATTCAAGATTTCACTTTTCAATTAATTTTTTATAATGTAGTGTTACCGTTTTTGATTTTTTTTTAGTGAGGCTGTTATACAATTTTTTTACTGTTCATTATATTTGCGTTGTAATGGTATGCGTTGTAATGGCATACGTTGTTATAGAGTGTGTTGTAATGGTACTTATAATGCTAGTCTATGGGACTATGTTGTGATGGTATTCGTTGTAAAATCATGCGTTATAGTGGTTTTGCTTTGTAATGACCGCGTTGTAGAAGGATGCGTTGTAATGGCATGCGTTGTAACGTCATACAACCGAAAAGTCTAGCCTGAACTGCCAGGCCAGGTCCTCCCTGGACTGCACACAACAGGAATCTCCTCCTCGCAGCCCTTAAACGGGTGCACACACGTGTGCACATATGTCCACATGTAACCAGCCTGGTGCCCCTTACCCTGGCTGCATCGCAGTGGCCTTATCTCACAAGGCAGACCCTGGCAGAAAACATATGCAGTCTATTTTAACCTTGAGTTCACCGAGGGTGTGTCTTAGGTTATGAGACTCTCCCACAGTAAAAGATCAAAAATCAGGTGATCAATAAGCAAAAAATTGGAAGGTCAAGGTCCTTGTTTTCTATGGTTGAGAGTAATCTCAGGGTCTTCTCGTGGATGATGGGGTTGTCCTGCTCAGCAGGAGGAGGTTCCCGCTGAGCAAACAAACTTTTAAAATGCAAGGCAAACTCCCTTGCCAGGCAGTCTGCCCCTCTCATTGTCATCCCATATGTGTTTCTGAGCTAAGCCACCAAACTACATGGGTGGTTGGCAGTTGCGCACCAGTAGAACAGTTTACCCAATTTATCTCCTCATCTTGTATAGCCTTACCTGGGAGTGAAGCCAGCTCACAAATTCCGCATTTATGAGCTTCTGCTTAAAAGTAAGGCAGGCTTGTTCAAGTCTATGTTGCGTGTCCAGTGTGGGGGAGGCCAGAACCACTCAGTCTAGGTGGGTAATATTGTTCTTGAGATGGGCCAGTTTGCTCTCCCTACATTTAGTGTGCCCTCCCTCAACGGACCATTTTGAACACCTCCCAAACCATGGTTGGCGAGGAGGCTACATCCTTAATGAGCACAAACTAATCATTAATTTTAGTTTGCATCTGTTCTATAAACTTCACTGTCTAGGAACCTCCAAGCGTTCAGCCTCCGCAGGCCCTGTTCTCCCACCAGCCACTGACCATTGTCAGTAGCAACGGAGAGTGATCTGAGAATTTCCTTGGGAGGATACGTACCTGCGTGATGTGCCTAATGTCCGAGGAAGAAAACAGAAAATAGTCTAGTCACAAAGAGGTGCTGTGAGGCTGGGGATAATATTCGTACTACCTTTCAGCTTGATGATGCTGTAGCCAGGCACCCAACGGCCCTAGTACAAAGGCGCATGACCGAGGAGAACTCAGAGCAGAATTTGTGTCTCAAAATGAGTCCATCACAGCATTAAAGTACCCTCCCATAAGTGTGAAGCCAGGCAGGGTGATAGGCAGCCGCTGGGACAGCTCCTCCATTGTTGAGTCTAGTAGGAGAGGGGCCTACACACTGCCAAATGACCATGACAACCCCTACAAAGTCCCAAATTTAATCACAAACTGCCCAAGGGGGTCTGTGTGAACCTCATGTACCACAAGGAGGAATGTCTTCTTGAGCAATATTGACACACCTCTAGAGCCCATAGTGTAACCCTAGTGACATACCTTAGAGTAGCCATGCCATTCCTAGGAAGGAGCAATCCGTTCTGAACAAGTGTGTTTCCTAGAGCATAAGAATTGCTGGGTGGTGTTGTTTAGCATAGCAAGGACGCCCCCACTTGATTTTGTCATTAAGCCCATTCACATTTCAAGAGAATTTGGTGTATCCCTATTAGGGTCCCACAACTATATCTATTGCCATTTTGACTGTTGTTGCAAGATATAGATCGGAAAAGGGACCTGAATAGGGTCTGGCACATCAAGTACAGTTAACAAAACCAAAGAAACCAAAAACTAATACCCCAATCATCTACTCTTTCTGGAGGCAACCAAACATCCTCCCCTCCCTCCTCCCTACACTTCCCCCAATGAAGCATCTGTAGCCCAGGAAAGAAATCCAACTTTAACACACACAACAGGTAGTAACAATGCAGGTGACAGGTTTTCCACGTCCCCCCGCCAATAATGTCAGTTTAACGTGCTATGTCCAAATTTAGTGACGGCGCAAGCAGCCTACATATCCAATGGAGAACCCTGCGTCTCCTTCTTCACTGTTTGCCTGGGGGAGCCTTTCAATGATGCCAGTGATGGCTGCCTTGGGTGAAAAGTTGCGGCCTACTCTGATTTATGTTGCCACCTGAATGTGAATTTCAGTGGTTATTTCAGTTCAAAACTTTACGTTGACACTGACATTTTCACAAAAGTATATATATTTAATATCACCCTCTGTTCCCCAATGTTTGTGAGACTGGAGTTGAAACAGTACTTTTTAGCCCATTTAACTTATACTCTTTTTCCAATTATTGTAAGACTGGAGTTAGAATAATAAATTTTAACCCCTTTAGTTTATGACCTGTTACACTATTATATTTAAAGTGTAGCTCTCATAATACATCTTACCCTTTTAATTTATACACCTTCCCCAATGTTAGCTATATTCAAGTTAGAAAAGAATATCTTATCAGCCACACGATTTATGCACTTTCTCCAAAGTTTGCAGTGCTGGAGGTCTAGAATGTGATTAGCTATTCCTGCATGCCACACCCAATTTATGCTTTGTCTACAATGTTTGTTGTAGTGGAGCTAGAACAGTAAATTTAGCACCTTTACTATTAATGCACTTTCCTCAATGTTTGTTACTCTGGGGGAGAGTTATAATAGTACATTTCACTGCTAAATCAAATTATGTATTTTTAATGCTCGTAAGAAATCAAGTAGAATTTAATAGTATTTGAAATTTGATGTTAGTTTTTTTGTGGTGTGTTTTGTTGTAGTGTGTCTCATCTAATAATTTTTAAGATATTCATGTTATATAACTGTACATTAATTTGTTCCACTTCATAATAATTAAATCTGTTTTAGAATGTTGGTGATATCTTTGTAAATAAAAGACACTGTTTAATATAATTTCTTTTGGAATTGTATAATTATGTATATTTATTAAGCACTACTTCATATAATTTACATTGTAAGGTAAAATAAACTTGTGTTTAGAATTTATACACTTTTTTATGTGACTTTTTCTTTAATAAATCTTTTTAAATTATGCAGATATTTGATTTTACATTTGTTATGACAAATGGCTTGATTAAGAGTTTGGTGGAAAGGCAGAGCTGTTGCTTTTTTGCCAGTCTTCCCGCCTGCTGCCTTGGTGGTCTGACCGCCCGATTACGATCCTGCCGGGAACTTGGCTACAAGACCCCATTGGACTGCTGCCACTACTGAAACATCTGCTTCCACATCGATGGTGGGAAAGCCAGAGGCAGGACTTGGAGGCAGTCCCTCCAAGGTTCCTGCCATTGAGATTACGATCTGCCCTTCCTTTGAGCTTTTCCTAGCAGGGACACTGCCATGCACAAGTCAGTGGAAAGACACATAAAGAAGTGAAAACTTGCCTTTTTTCAGGGTCCCACTTCGGAATCTGTGTCGGACACCATTGTCCAGGTCCATCCTGTGCTGCTGCCAGCAAGTCACGATGCTCTGCAACCCTGTTGTCGCCAGATGCAATGGTAGGCTTCACTGTCACTTCTCCTATATAGTGCATTGTAACAGTTCGTTATATTTAGCATACAGCAAAACACACAGTACACGTGACCTACATATATCAATCAATCAGGGAAATTATAAGCGCACCACTCACCCGTGAGGGTCTCAAGGCGCTGAGGGGGGGGAGGGGAGCAGCTCCGGTCAGTTGAAGAGCCAGGTCTTGAGGGTCTTCCTGAAGATGTGCAGGGTGGGGGCGCATCTGATGTTGATCGGCAGCTCATTCCAGGTCTTGGCAGCGATGTAGGAGAAGGTTCTTCCACCCGTTCTTGCTCTGCGGATGCGCGGGGGTTTGGCGAGGGGGAGGTCGGCGGATCAGGAGTTCCTCTTGGGTACGTGGAAGGAGATTCTGTCATTGAGGTATTGGGGTCCAGTGTTGTGAAGGCATTTGTAGGCGTGGGTGAGCATCTTGAAGGTTACTCTTTTCTCAACGGGGAGCCAGTGGAGGTTACGCAGGTGCTGGGTGATGTGTTCGTGTCGAGGGATGCCGAGGACAAGTCTGGCTGCGGTGTTCTGTATGGTCTGGAGTTTGCGGAGCAGAGACTTGTTGATCCCGGGGTAGAGGGCGTTTCCGTAGTCCAGTCTGCTGGTTATGAGTGGGTGGGTGACGGTCTTCCTTGCTTCGGTGGGGATCCATTTGAAGGTCTTTCAGAGGATGCGGAGGGTGTTGAAACAGGTGGGGGTGACGGCGTTGATCTGGCGGGTCATGGAGAGGAAGGAGTCGAGTACGATGCCGAGGTTTCGGGCATGTTCCGTGGGGGTGGGTGGGCTGCCGAGGGTGGTGAGCCACCAGGAGTTGTCCCATGCAGAGGACGAGGGTCCGAGGACGAGGACCTCTGTCTTCTCTGAGTTGAGCTTCAGGCAGCTGCTGCTCATCCAGGATGCAACGTCTTTCATTCCTTCCTGGAAGTTGAGTCTGTTGGTGATGTGGTCCGTGGTGAGGGAGAGGATGAGCTGGGTGTCATCGGCATAGGATACTTTGCTGAGTCCATGCTGTCTGGCGATGGCGGCGAGGGGGGCCATGTAGATTTTGAAGAGTGTGGGGCTGAGTGACGATCCTTGGGGTACTCCGCAGTTGATTTCCGTGGGTTAGGAGAGGAAGGGTGGAAGTCTGATTCTTTGGGTTCTGCCGGTGAGGAAAGAGCAGAGCCAGTCGAGAGCGGTTTCATGTATGCTGGCTTCGTGGTGCCTGGCGGTGAGTGTGCAGTGGGAGACGGTGTCGAAGGCTGCAGAGAGGTTGAGTAGGATCAGGGCTGTGGTGTGTTTTTGGTCGAGGAAGGTGCGGATGTCGTCCGTGGCAGCAAGTAGAACAATCTCAGTGCTGTGGTTGCTGCGGAAGGGTCAAGGATGGAGTTTTCTTCGATGAATTTTGTTAGTTGGATGTTGACAGTCTTCTCGGTGACTTTCGCCGCAAAGGGGAGGAGGGAGATGGGTCGGTAGTTCTTGAGGTCCATGGGATCTGCTGAGGGCTTCTTGAATAGGGGTCTGACTTCTGCGCGTTTCTAGTCATCGGGAAAGATGCTGGTTTCGAAGGTGACATTAGGGAACATACACAACATATATATGTGTTTCAGATATACACATGTTGTACCTACCTATCTATCCAGCAGTGAAACGTCACTCCATCGGACACTGCCGCCAGGAGACTACCAGCGCATTCGGAACATAATAATATGGTGGGTGGATGACCACTGAGCCGGCGGTCTTCTTGGGGCGGCCGCTGCTGGGGTACGGCGGTGAGACCGCCAAACTCCAAATAAGGCCATAAATATATAGCTATATTTTATGTGGAGGGAGATGTATTTTTGATGTTACATTTGTATTTTTTAAACTGACTTTTTACATTATAAATATATTTGTTTAACTCTTTTAATTTAGATATAGATTAGCATAAGGTTTTCAGTGCTTATATAAAATATATTTTTGGTCTATATAGTGAAAATGCTATTGTTATTTTTTTAATCAATCTAAATTTGTAGTAGATAGTTTTGTAATAGTTATTTTATACGTACGGTATTACTTACTATACATTTGCCCTCTCAATATTTTTGTTGTGGCTATTTTCGTTCCCTCATTTTTAAACTTAAAAAATCATTAATTTGTTTTTTGATTTTTTTTCCACGTTTTTGTTTTACAATATTTTCTTCTTGATATTCAAATATAAGACCCTAATAAGTATTATGAAAAATTAAGACCAAAATTACAAACGAAGAGACAACTAAACACAGATTCCTGTATGACCAGTCAAGGTGCAGCATTTATTAGACTCAGAAAAGCAGAATAAAAAGACTGTCTCAAAAAGCCTTTTGAATCTATTGACGTTTGAAAATATTGTGTCAAAGAAGTCTTCACTATCACGCAGTCTGCAAAAAATGTGATATATGTTAATTTTAGACCCATCTGACTCTCAGTCGATACCTGCCTAAAAGTACAACCTCCTTTAATCAAAAGCCTAACAACCTCAATAAAAAAATCACCTAAAAATGTAAAGCAAAAAATGGGAAAATAACGTTTTTCAATTTAAAGACCCCATTAACTGCACTCTGTTTGGCCCTGCTAAGTAACAATAAAATAGGTGCTATAACTGTATTAATGATGCTTGCTGCAGTGGTCCAATGCTGGTCTTTATTGTTGAAGAATCACTGTCAGTCGTGTATACAGGCAGTGAGCAGATACATTTAAAATGCACTTCGTAGTCATGAATCATACACTTTGGGGATGTAGGCAGGCATGTTGCGATGTTGAATAATTATGACCTAGGCACGCTTTAGGTGGCTCCATTTTTGGCACATTAGGGTCTTCTTCCATTCCTCTACTAGGCTGGAGCGGTGCTTCTTTGCTCTTGTTCTCATTGTGTCTGGCTTATCTGTGGCATGCTGGTATCCTGTTGTTGTTGGAGATATGTATGCTGCATGTGCATCTGTGTTTTGGTACCACTTGTGTGTACCAGGTCCACATGACATGTCTTATAGCCAAAATATGACTGTACAATGTCTGAATTGTGCACAGTGGTATCTAAATTCTCACAGCTGAGGGAGGGGGGATACACCAGGCAGCTATGCCTTGCTAATGCATAAGATGTGGATGCACATACCCCAATGAATACGTGTGTGATTCAGGTAGGGTAATGAAACCAAAGTGCCATGGCATTGTTTTGTTAGGTAGGTAGCCTGTTACAGAATAGGCAATGTTTTAGACTGTGGCCTACAGTACAGAGTTGGGCTGGGTAGATTGTGTGAAATCTTCCTGCTTGTGTGTGGCATATTACTTTCGCATTCAGGGAGAATGTTGTCACAATTGTTTGCTAATGCTCATGTCTGCTTTTGTAGGGAGAGTTTGCCTGCATAATGAGCTATTTGCTCGCAGTGCTTGTTGTAAAGAGTTATCTGCTCAACCTATTAGAAAACTGAGACCCTCATTGTGAGTGGCCTTGTAAATTAACCTGATTTTCCCCACCCCCAGAGTTACCAATACCAAAGGTATCTGTTGGCTATACATAGCCCTAAAGCACCTCCTTCACATCACCGAACTCTCCTTCTCGAGCCTCTTGCTTTCACAGAATGCGACCCACATCCCCCTCACGAAGCCCCTCATTCACCCACTACCACTATCCCTGAGACACTTGCGCCCACGCAAGCAACCCTGCCACCTCTCGGAGAAGGAAATTCTTGCTCTCCTCCACACCTACAAACCCACCCCTGGCATGATTAATCCCTCAGAACTCAGGGAGGAAGAGGGGGCTGACCTCCTCAGTAGCGACGACTCTGCCCTGACAATCTCATGCCCCTTAGACCTAAGGGGAGAACACCCTATCTGCACGGTTGCTACCAACCCTAACAGATCTGCTACCCTCCGCAGCAGAGGGGTGGTCAATAGCAACCTAGCTAAAGTTCCCAACTCTGCTTCTACCTGCGACACCCTTTCATACCCTCCCTAGCCGGCCTCCTAATAAACTGCAGGTCAGCTGTTAAGCATGCATCTGATGTCGCTGACCTCATCCTGAGTCATAAATCGGATCTAGCGATCCTGACTGAATCGTGGCTCAAGGAATCCTCATCCCCCTACCTAGACCTCTTAGTCCCGCCCAACTATAACATCGTAAGGATGGACAGGCACTCAAAGAAAAAGGGGTGGCATTGCCTGTATCTACCGTTCTAATCTCTGTATTAAGGAACTGCCGGTGGACCCTACAGATTCCTGCGAATACCTCGCACTCGCCATTTCCAACAACACCTCACAGCTGTGCAAACTTCATATCTTTTACCACTCCCCAGGCAAGAACGACGCCTTTACGGACCTCCTCATGGAAATCATCACAGCCAAGGTTTCTCCAAACTCTACTGACATTTTCCTTGGCGACTTTAACTTGCATTGGAATGATCCTAAGGACCCTCAGGTCAATGCCATCAGAGACTTCTTGGCTGATCAAGCCCTTATCCAAGCTTGCTCACTCCCTACTCATTCGAAAGGCGCCACACTAGACTGGATCATTGCCAAAGAATCAGCGGTCAAAATTATCTCTATTGACCCTTGTGATTGGTCCGACCACCACGCCATCACCTTCCTCCTGCCCAGCACCCACAAAACATGGACCCCTCAACCCGTGATTCCTAAACAATGGGTTAGAGACACCAAGAACCTCGACCACGAGAAACTGGCAGCGCGTTGTGAGTCCGACTTCCCCCCACCTCAGTGCACCTCGGTCGACAACCTAGCGGAACATTACTCCTCAACCATATCCAACATTCTCGATGACCTGGCACCACTAAAATTAAAAAGAACCCAGATTAAAGACAGAAATCCCTGGTTCAGCGGATCCCTCAACAAGGAGAGGAGATCCCTTCGACAAACTGAACGAATCTGGAAACAACACCCATCAGCAGCACATCTAAAACTTCTCCGCCAGGCCAGAAACGCCTACAATAAGAAAATCCTCAACACAAAAAAGAATTCTTCAGAACTGAACTGGAGAATACCAAAAATCGACCTCGCAAGCTGTTCGACTTGGTCAAACACCAATCCAACAAACTAGCGAAAACCTCCAAGGTCTCACCTAAACCCCTCATATCAAGCGAGGAATTCTCGTCCTTCTTCTGCAACAAAATCTCTGCCCTAGGAAATTAACTTAAATCCGCAACTCACCACCAAAAACAAATTCTGCCTGCCCCACCTCCTCTCTCTGCGTTGTCCTCCCGAACTTCACCCAAGAACCTTGCGCACTGGTCCAACTTTAGAATCTATGACGAATACTCTATCTCGAAAATTCTTGCCTCCTTAAAACCGAACAATCACTTTAATGATCCTCTCCCTCTAACTGCCTAGCTGCCGCCTCTCAGGCTATCATCCCTTCCTGGACCTCAATAATCAACGCCTCCCTCCTACAGGGCTCAATTCCTGACTCGCTCAAGGCTGGCCAAGTTGTCCCCATCCTAAAAACCCACGCTGGACCCTGCCTCCGCTGAGAACTACAGACCCATATCCAACATCCCACTCCTTGCCAAAGTTCTAGAAAAATGTGTGCAACAGCAGCTAAGCCTACACATCAACAACTTTCACCTACTAGATGACTTCCAATCAGGGTTCAGACCTGGACACAGCACGGAAACCACCCTCCTCCACATTGTGGATGACGCCCTCCAAGCCCTCGACCTAGGCGACACCTGTCTCCTAATCCTTCTAGACCTGTCCTCCGCCTTTTATTCGGTTAACCACGAAATTCTCCTAGAACGCCTCAAACTCAGGATGGGGTTGGATGGCACCGTCCTTGATTGGTTTAGATCTTTCCTCCAAAACCGCTCACAGAGAGTCCTCATCAATGGTAATCTTTCCGCCCCCCTCTCCGGTTTCGGTCGGAGTCCCTCAAGGATCAACCCTCTCCCCTACCCTCTTCAATCTTTACCTTGAACCTCTCACCGAGGTGCTTCGTGCCGCCAACATGTCCTACCTCATGTACGCCGACGATACACAGATCTACATAAAAATCTCTTCCCCTGAGGACATTTTCTCCCTGAACGAGGCCTTGAAGCTGACAGTCCATTGGCTCACCGCCAATCAGCTTAAACTCAACGCAAATAAAACTGAATTTCTTCTGATCTCCCCACCCAAAACCAATCCTGACATCCAGGAATGGATCAAGACAATCACAGCACTAAACTGCCCTCCTACCATTGTTGACTCGGCGAAATCCCTTGGAATAACCCTTGACAGCAGCCTGAATATGCGTGGCCATATAAACTCGATGGCCAAAACGGCTAGATTCCACCTGAGTTACCTAAGAAACCTAAAACCTTTCCTCGAAGTTTCCGACCTTAAAACGGCAATCCAGGCACTAGTCATTTCCAGACTAGAATATGGATGCTCTACTCTGGCAGGGCTACCCAAGAGCTCTCTGGCCCCATTGAAAGCCTGCCTCAACACCGCCGCCAGACTCCTAACGGGCACAAAGAAATTCGACCACATCTCTCCTCACCTCAAAGCTCTGAACTGGCTTCCCCTTCAGGCCAGAATCCAATTTAAAGTGGCCTGCATTACTCACAAAGCTCTTTACTCCAATTCCCCTACTTTTCTCGCACAAAAACTCGTGGTATCTGGAGGGACCAGAAACTCCCGATCTGCCAAAGACCTGCTGTTGCAACCAGCACGCTTTCGGAAGAAAAAACCTACAATCGGGCCTTCTCTGGGGCCGCACCAAGAATTTGGAACTCTCTCCCACCCGCCATCAGAAGACTTCCGTCCTTGGCACAATTTAAGAAGGAAACCAAAACATTCTTAATGGGAAAATACCTCGTCTAAGGAACACTTTACAATCACCTCATCGACATGTTCCACCCTCCACCTCGGCATTCATGGCCTCTATGGATGATACATCTTGCTGCACTCTGGGCATCCCCCCAAGAGCTGAGACTGCGAGCCTTCTTATATACTATATCCACTTTTTTTTTTTTTTTCCCCACATGTAGCTTGGACTCTAGACTGCGTGCTTGTATATTCTATCCACGTGCTTTAAGTCTCTGTTTTCTTCCCCACATGTAACCTGGACTTTAAACTCCGTGCTCCTCCTGTATAATGTATTCCCTATCTATCCCAATTTGACACCTCCCATCCTTAAGCGTTGTATCCCCCCCTTAATCATGTAAAGCGCTCTGATACCCTCACGGGTCTGGTTCGCGCTCTATAAAACTATAAAATAAAATAAACTATAAAATACATAGGAGTGGGTTAAATCTGTCCCATTGCAAATTGGGCCCTGAGGGTCTTCTAAGAAATTAGGAATTAGCAAGGGAATTGGTAATCCCAGGTCCGATTCACCTGATAATACCTCATTTTCCTCTGCATTTGTACAAGGAGATTTCAGCTGGTTTCTGCAGCCAACAACTCCTGATGAAACAACAGAGATTTATTGTGTTCCCAATAATCTCACAATTCTGATGGGGCTGTAACTGCTACTACCGGTCCCATCAGAACCAAGAGAGCACTGGAAATTAGGGCCATGTTTGATTTACAGCTAAAATTCAGCTTTTTTGATTGGGCCAAATAACTTTTTTTTGTTTAAGAGCTTAATGCTGACAATGCAATACAAATCCTTTCCCCACTATTAACATATTTAGACATCAAACATCAGACATCAAGAAACTGACAAATATTTTACATCATCATCATTAACTGCAAAGGCATGAAATGCAAGGCCAGCAGGTGAAGGTAAAAGAAAATATTTTCAAAATTGTCACAGTACCTAGAATGTGAGTTACAGTATTTTTCTCTCGGTGGAAAATATAATGCATTAGACTTGATTCAACATATTTTTCTAAAATTAGATAATTTTTGATTTATGGGGCGAAGATTCTAGACTTCACTGAGTACTTATGTAGCATTATTGAGAGCATGTAAACCTTATTTTCCACCTGCTTCATTTTCTCTGCAAATCCCTCCACACAGTTTCAATGACCAATAATGTGCTCAGTGCCTGGCTTAGACCTAGACCAGTAGAGAGATGTAGAGGACGGCCATTAATCATCAGCCAATTATAAAGCAATCTCCAAGCCAAGACAAAAGTTGAGTCCTTATAATGAGAAATAAAGTAATCAGAAATAATCCCCAACAGCCTGCTCTTAATTGAAGTTCCCGTGGCGGCTAAAAGTCCGTCGAAGGCACAGGGTTGTCTATAAAAGTTGTCACAATATATAAGCGCACCAGAACCCCTCCTCCTCCAATTCCGGTTCGATGTTACCAGAAGACAAATATCCATCAAATATATGGGAGGTGTGCAATGCACTGTTCATTCAATACATGTAGCAGACACAGGTACAGTAAGAGGTGGCTGTCACAGCTTGTTTGTAATCGTAAATGCACATCAGAGGTGCAAATGCGGCACTTATGAATGATTTCTGTTTAATAACTAACACAAATAAGCTAAAATATGTACTTATTTTGGGGGATTGAGTGGTGTTTATGTTCAATCTTAAAGGGAGCGTTGTTTTTACAGGATGTTCAGTTTTATTGTTGATGACCAATTAGACAGTAAGTGCAATAAAACCAGTAATTTAACAGTTACTTGTGTACACATTTGGATAAGACTGAAGCACTTCTCGGGGTCGCCTTTCTTTCACTTTGTCCTTTATGCGAAAAAGTCTTTAAATGGATGGGCCTTTCCATCGCCTTACCTACATGACACATATCATACTTTCTGTGGTTGTCATCTGTCATATAATGTGGGGGTCCCTCTCTAAGCTGATTATTTAATTATCGGTGTATCAGTATCTGAACCCACTCTGTATTCACTGTGAGCCTTTCGCATAGATGTTTAAAATAGAAAGGAAAGGACAAATAAATAAGGAAAAACTAAGGAAAAAAGAAAAGCCAATCTCACAATAAAGAACACATCATAATTGTCTTTACTCTAAAATATTTTGGGCCTGATTCACTTTGTAGTAAGTTTACTATTTTGTTTGGTAGTCACAAACTACCATTTTTATTTTACTAATAGTAATTCTATGACTGTGGAGACACCGCACTGGTGGCAGAGACCCAGCTCATAAAAACGTTGGACACCTCAACTGCAGCATCCCTGCAGTTGTAAAATTATTATTAGTAAAATTAAAATCATAGCCTGTGATACCAAAAAAATAGAAAACTTACAACAGGTGTAAGCTTACCCTACAGTTCTTATATATGAAGAATGTGTTGATACATTGTACATAATTATAGCACCACACAAACACGGGAACTCCTCCAGGTACACGAGGAAAGCCTCTGAATAAGCTTTCAGCAGGAGGCATGAAGGTTTCTATAAGGACACTGTAACAATAAAATAAACATTTTGACAAATAAAGTACATGGTAGACATTACAAAAGAGTGCAAAAAATTGTGCCACTAGATTTCAGCCATCTCCAGCCTTTTTCAACGAAAATAGAATTAAACAAATGCAGCTATCAACAGTGCCCATTCAGTAAATATTAGTTATGGGTGCGCATGCCCCAGTGAACAAGTGTGTTTATTCAGTTAGGGGTAATGAAACCATAGTGCCATGGCATTGTTTTGTTAGGTTGACTGCTACAGAATAGAGTATGTTTTTGGATTGTGACCTACAGTACAGGGTTCTTCTGAGTTAGTTATGCACAAACGTTTGGATAAGACTGAAGCACTTCTCTGGTCGCCTTCCCTCCACTTTGTCCTTTTTGTGAAAAATACTTTAAATGGATGGGCCTTTCCATCACTTGACCCACATGGCACTCGTCGTGGAGACTCAGCTCCTAGAAAGGTAGCACAGGCCTATCTTTTTGTGTGCGGAGTTCTCTGTGAATTAGGCCTTTAGTTCTTATATTTGTGGAGTGTGTTGATAAATTGTACATAATTATAACACCACACAAACACTGGAACTTCTCCTGATACATGAGGAAAACCTCTGAATAAGCTATCAACAGGAGGCATAATAGTTTGTATAAGAACACACTAACAAAAAATAAAAATATTGGTGAATAAAATAGTACAAACTATGTGCCACTAGACACATTTTGTCCATCTCCAACCTTTATCAAAGGAAATAGAAATAAACAAATACAGCTATAAACAGTGCCCATTTAGTAAATATTATGCAATGAAATACAGAGCTGGTAATGATTGGTTATGTGTTTGATATACAAAAAATATGCTATGTTTTAACGTGCTTTTTATTGCATTAAATTATTATTTAAAAATATAAAAATATACATTTATTGTGTATCATTTTGCTTGTTATTCAAACTTTCATTTAAATAGTTCAAATTTTGATTCATAACAAGCAAATTGTCATTTAAAAAATATGTTTCTTTATATCAAAATTGAGTTTGGCTTGTTTTATCAGTTTGTTTAGTATAATGGTTTTATGTGTGTATGGTGCTGAATATGATAGTAGTGGTGAATAATTGATTCTATGTAGTGTAGTTCTTGGATGTTTAGGAAGAATAGGACTTTGCTAGCTAGCATTTCATGCATTTGGAAGACTGTCTAAATACAGCAGGCATACTTGGTGTGCCAGGGCTTGTCTTTGGTGTGGTGCTTCTTGGTAGCTATGTATAGCAAAGGGTCTCCACCTATTTAATCCCCCTGGATGTTTAGCTTTTGAGTACCCAGTTTTGGACTTTAGCTGTGAGTGAATCTCACTAATTGAGTCTCACTCATAGTTACCCTCTGTGGAAATAGACTGAGACAAGGTATGCTGCTGTACAGCTAAAGTAAGAGGTTCTGAGCTTGTTACACACAAACATGTCAGCACATGAATGTTCACATCTGTGCGGGCTAAGCACGTGAGACAATCATATAGCTCAGCCTGCAAACCTTATACAGGTAGTCTGTCTCAGGAGGGACCCTTCGGGGATTGGTGCTGACCTAGTCTAGGCCTTATAATGTAAGTGGGCAATCATAGCGTACATCTATAGTCATTATTAGACAGTCTGTGTGCTTCAATGAATTACATATTAAAGGTGAAATATTTGCTAAAGCACAGTTTCACCCTACTTAGACCTAGAAATGTGGGTCAAGTATGAATCCCAGAGGAAAAATGTACCCTGGGTGCTTTGTCACTTTCGTGATATCAGCACTCCTTATGGCACTTGAGGAGTAGTCGTATTTCACTGGGTTTCCTCATAATTAGATTCCAGGCCTTTGGCCCCCTATTGAGCCAACATAATTACTCTGCTAATCAACAGGAGGATCAAAGGCATCCCCACACAACAGAATCATTTGACAGTGATTGGGGTTGATCCTGGGATCCTGCATATGCTAATTACCTTCCACACTGCACTTGGACTGAGAAGGCTCACTCCCACAAAAACAAAGGAGGATATCCAGACTTATGGAGCCAAACACTGGAGGGGTCCCCTTTGAAATATTGGTGAAAAGGGATCAAGCAGCTGTGTCAATTGGGGGTGGGGCTGAGGCTCTCGGAAGTTCATTCCATGGACCACTTCAAGCCATGATGTTGAAATGTTCCAAAATGTTATGCGGTAGGGTTGGCAGTGATGATGTATCTCTGTAGGTTTGGACAGAGGCGCATACCTTCTAGAACTCACTACCCCCACTTAAAACCCTTGCACAATGAATACCTAAGCACGAAGTGCCCCAAGCATCAAAAAAGGGCTCAACACTGGGATGGAAAAGCCTCAGCAGCTAAGGGCTTATACTTATACAGCATTCAACAGAATAACTATCAGAAATAAGTATACTTTGCCCAGATACCTGTCCTGATAGATCAGAGTTGGAACGCCAGCATTTTCACTAAACTAGATCTCAGATGAACATACCATCTAGTCAGAGTCTGAGAGGGTGATCAATGCAAAATGACGTTTCACTGATAATTTGGTCTATTTGATTATCAAGTCATGCCTTTTTGTACTCCGCAACACTTCTGCAGCTTTTCAATACTTCATAGATGACGTTCTGATAGGCTATTTAAATGTATTCTCTGAAGACACACACACAACACGATAAAGTAGTCTGACAATGGGTGAGAGATCACCATCACCTTGCTGAGATGGGTAAATGTATTTTCAATACCATACTGCTGAGTGCTATGTTAAATATTTACACCAGAGAGCATTAGGATAGATGAGTAGAAAACATCAGTGACTGTTCAGTGACGAACGTCAGTAGCAGCTATGCAAGGGTTTTTGTACTTTGAAATAGTAAGTCCCATTACCACATTATTATGAAAAGGAGCCATTTTTCTATGGTTTTAAGACATGGATATGGCTTTTTTTCAAAGACTAGTTTTCTAGTGTACCGATTTTGCAACAACCCAATACTGAGCATTCCTTATTCATTGAAACATGCATCTTATCATGCTACGGAAGACATTTTGTCTGAGACAAAATCCTAGCTATTGGACAGGTCCTTACAGAACCTACTACTTCTTAAAAGGTTTCACATTCAGAACTGACCGTGCTGTTGAGAAATATACAGATCACATGAATTAGCAGCCTATGAAATCGGCCAAAGCATTGACTCCCGGACAGATTGGATCAACCTTGCTCTTCTGTGATTATGATTTTGTTATTATTTAAAGACCAAATCCTAATAATGATAAAGCTGACACCTTGTCCTGGCAGACTCAATCTGGAGATGAGAATAAATTGATTAATGATCACCCATATTTCTGTCTTTATAAACTTCAAACAGTCATTCTATTGTCTTACTGTGGAAACATTCCAGACAAAAGTTCATACAGAAATACAGTAATACAGTCTATAGATAAGGAAGCTTTGGTAAAAACAAACAGGGTAGAAGATAGAAAGGCGAAGCGACGACTACTATGTCAAGGGAAAACTATGTACTTTTCATTATCTCAATTGAGGCAGAAGGCTGTGAGCTCGTTTCATAATTCTGGAACTGCTGGACATCCATGAATGTCCAAAATATTAGCTACAATTAAGAAGTATTTTTATCTTTTTTTTAGAAATGTGCTTGAATTGCGCCAATAAAAAAACTCTCATATCAAATCTATTGTTTTTTGAGACGTTTGCCTGTTCCACTTCAACGTTGGCACACAGTGCCAGTTGATTTTTTAGTGGAAATACCAGAAAGTCAAGGGTGCACTGTAATTCTGGTGGTGGTAGATTATTTGACTAAAATTGGTCATTTTCGCCTACTAACGGGATTACCCACTTTCAAAATATTTGTACATGATAACATTTGACTGAATGTTATGCCATCAGCTTCATTACTGATAGAGACTCTCGATTTACCTGAAAGCCTTGATCTGCTTTATGTAAGAAACTGGATAAAGAAGTCTGCTTGTCTAACATTTATCATGCACAGACAGACTGGAGAGCTGGAGGATTAAACATTTGTGCTGAACAATATTTAGCATGCTAAACTTGATAAGAAGAAGAGAATTGGAGCAGCATCCTGAAATATTGCAGTTAAGCTCGTTAATTGAGTTGCACAGAGTTTCAAAATCACCACAGGAAAATTAAGGAGGGTTCAAAGCAAGATGAAATCTATTGCAAAAGAACCCCTGCACCTACATGTTAGTATTAACATCCTTTGTGGAATTGGCTATTTTTTAAACCGTTCACAATAATGGAAATTTGAATTCATAGATTTTCATAGGCTTAAAATATCCATTACATTTCCAAAACACATTTGACCTAATATACCTTATATTTGAGTAATTAAAACTATAAAAACATGATAAATTCAAGACAGCTTCTGGAAAGGTTCTTTGAAATGCATGGAATCTCTTGACTCCCCTGCCCTAGCTCCAAGCTGGCTGCAGTGACAATGCAGGGTTGTTAAGCCCTTACTGTGAAGGCATAGCACAGGCTATGCAGGTGTAAGTGGGACTCTGCTCAGCACAGCCCTCCATCTTGCCCGCAGATGGCCCATTCAGGCACACCTAACCCCTCACAGCTGAAAACATGCTGTAAGTTGTAGGTAAATAGTTCATATTCTGGCAAGGCTTTTGGGGTAACCGAAGATGGTTGTGAGGTAAGAGCATCTCCTTTCCGCTTTTAAAATGGTCTTTTTTTGCCCTGAGCTCAGTGGTAGTGGATTTTCTGGAGTGGATTTTTCTAGTGTATGAATTCAGCAAAATCCAAGATCCTGACTTGTGGTGCTACACTTGAGCAAAACGGATTGTAAGTATGAATAGGGTGGAACAATTCTGGTAATTGAAAGTGTACTGGTGTGTTTTTGAGGGGTTGTGGTTATTGTTGCATGATGATCTGTTATGCTGCATGTGAGGTTTTTGGATATACAGCATTAAATTTGGGCTCAATTGGTGGTTTGATGACTGTAGATTTGATGTACTTTTCTTTTTTGAGATTTGCTTCAAAGAGTTGTTTTTTTTATATTGGTTGGTTTGATTATCTGATTCATCAAAATCCAAGATCTTGAGATATTGTTCTTGAACTTGTCAGCGTAAAAGTAGTGTGTTTTTGCAAGTTGCTGCATACACATGGATAGGGATTCTATATTAATGAGCTTTTCCTTTTCAGGAGTTTGTGTGTTAAATCTAGGTTGGTATCTTTTGGTCTTTAGCGCACAGCAGTAAAGACACTAACCTGAGGTGGGTTTTTCTTAGACAGGAGTCTGCTATGGTGTGAATTGAGATTGACAAGTGCTGTGAAGGTTTTAGTCTTGTTTCTGTCATTTGCACGAATTGTCTTATTCTAGCTTGTTGATTTTCTTATGTTTAGGTTGAGCAGACAAGATTTATTTTGGTTTATTATAGTGTACGTTAATTGAGAAAGGCTGTGCAATTGTTTTCCTATGCATGAAAACGTTGCAGCTCTGAAGTCATGCTGGGATTGGTGAAACATCACCACAGAGTTGTGCTGTCATTATTTGGTTGCTGTCAAAGCCACGCCATCATTGGTTGACCTTTGGCATAGCCGCGCCTGGGATTGGTTGATGTTTGCTAGCTTGTTACGCCCATTTTTTGGATTATTTTGAGTGAAAATAATAGCTGAGTGTTGAATGAGCCGAAAGCTCTTGGCATATCTGAATGGCACTATTCTTAGACTGGTTGTGCAATCTGTACACCCCTATCTTATTAAGATTTGGAATGCTCCCTGAAATCCAGCCTCTTTCTGACTATCTGTAAGCAGGCGTTTTTTACTGCCACTCCAAAAAATGCCCAATGTGGACTCGAGTGTGCTCAGCAACTTATGGCCCATTTCATTGCTGCAAGCTACGGCTAAAATCTTGGAGAAGCTAGTAAACTGCCAACTTTCATCCTTCACTGAGGCAAACAACATGCTACATGAAACTCAGTCTGGCTTTTGCACTGGATTCATCACTGAAACTTCCTTATTAGAAGTGTCAGAGTCCATAAGAGAAACTTTAGATGGGAGGTACTCGGTCATGGTCTTATTTTTTAGATCCGTCGGCAGCGTTGGACATGGTGGCACACTCCACCTTGCTGAACAGACTAAGCCGACTCGGCTTCGGAGGCACATTCCTGTCTTGGGTCCAATCTTTTTTGGAAGAGCTTTTGCACGGGTCTAACTTCATCCATTCTCGCCCTCCTCTAAACCCCTGGTCTGTGGGGTGCCTCAGGGCTCGGATCTCAGTCCACTGCTCTTTAACCTCTATCAGGCCCCTTTGGCCACCCTCATGAAAACCTGGGCAATGAAGGTAGTCTCCCATGTGGATGACACGCGACTCTTGTTCTCGTTCCCAAGAACACCCAGAATCAGCCTTTCTCAAATTTAAAAAGTGTTTAAAGGGCAAAGTCAGTTGGATGGACTCCAATTTCCTAAAACTAAACACAGGTCCTTTTTTTCAGTCAGAAAGCCTCCCCCCCTGCAAATCTTTGGTGGCCAGCTGAACTGAATCCACTCCTGGTGCTAGCCCGAGTGGCGAGAAACCTTGGAATTGTGTTTCATCCTGACCTCATCTTTACGCCCCAGATCAAGCAAATCTCCTCAATTTGCTTCATGAAGCTTAAATTAGTCAGGAAGCTGCTACATTTGCTCCCAGAAGAGACCCACAAAACTGTGATCCATGCCCTTGTGACATTTTGCCTGGATTATGCCAACAGCCTCTAACTGGGTCTGCCTGCTTTTTTGATCCACAGACTCCAGATCATACAAAATGCAGGTGCCAGGCTAATACAGTGGGTCCCCATCCACCAACACATCAAACCTCATCTGAAGCATCTCCACTGGCTTCCGGTGGCAAAATGGATTCAATTTAAAGCCCTCACCTTGGCTTTTAGAGCACTGGAGGGCAAGGGCCCCCATTATCTGAGAAACAGACTCAACAGATCCCAGCAGGAGAGATCCCTATGATCTAACCACCTTCGACGTATGTGTATTCCCAGGTTCACCAAAGTCCGTCATGGAGGCAGATAATTTTTTGGTACTGATGGTGCAGCTCTGGAACACTTTACCAATCCAAGTGCACATGGCCAAGTCCTAACACCGTTTTAGGAAACAATTAAATACCTGGCTCTTTGACCACAATTAGACAGAATAGGCCGCAAATTGGTCTCAGTCTCTGCTTTGGGCTCTGGGACGCCTCTGTTGAGGCAGCCACGTGCTTTACAAATGCCATTGATTGATAGAGGGACAAAAAATACCTGCTGAGTCTACGCCTGCACAAGAAATGACAACAAACTCTGGTTTTAATACATGTACCTGGAATTGCAATTGACATGAATATACCATGTTTGACAAAGATTTGCAGATTCCGTTAGAGGGTACCTTTACCATTAGAAATCTAGATTTTCCGAGGCAGTCAATGATGAGAGGAAGCCTTTACATAGACCTACACAGTTTGAGGCATTGACTAAATAGGATCCAATGTCTACAGAGAAGGAGAGAATTTTTTTATTTTTTTAAAACAGGTTAAGGATTATTTAGACAGTAGCTTGAAGACAAGTGGGATAATCAGGAGATATGCTGGAGAGAAGACATAGTAGAGGGAGTAAAAGGTTTTCTTGCGATTGTCAAAGAAACAGAAGACAAGAAGAAAGAATTATGAGAAGAACAAAGAGAAGCAGAGCCGAGAACATGATTCAGATGAGGACAACGTTTTAAAAGAACTTTTGAATTCTAGACCTCCTCCATATACAAATAGGATGCAGAGACAGGCACAGAGTTCTTTGGTACCTGATATGGGTGAGGCAGGAGAGGGTACGAGTGTACAGACACATTAATTGACAGTGCTTGCAGTTACGGGATGCATCAGCAAGTGCCCCACCTGAGAATGCATTGACAATTTTGCCAAGTACTAGCAGAGAAGACTGAATTTGGTGACATTTTACATGGGACAATTGATACAAACAGATTACTGTCTTAAAATGTGGATGAAAAGAGATACCTCATCAGTGAAGCAGCAAGGTGTGCTAATGAAGCACATGATAAGCTGGAGGAACAAGCTGATAAGTGTGAGGTTGACATAAGTAGTATGATAAACATGCAGATAAATTACAAAATGGATTTGACAAATGTTGAAGTAAAGGAGTTGGGTTTGCTAACTTCACGGGCCGCGTGTTAGAGTTATAGCTGAAAAGACAAAGGACCGGAGGCATTTGAAGAAGTACAGAGAAAGGTGGAAAAAGAAAGTTACTAGTAAATAGAAAGTTCCAGAGACATTAAAGAAAGTGGAGGGGGTCCATTATTGATTCAGAGTTAGAGGCAGTTTCATAATTTCCTCTGAGAGAAGTACATGTAGAAAACTATGTGCATGTATCTTGGGCAAGAGTTGATCTTATGCATTTACAGTGAATTTTTCAAAATTGCAAGAAGAACCTGGGAAGTGCTACAAGGAGGTTAATAGGTTGACAATGATTTCAAAAATGCTCTCGACTGATTTGGATGTGCTGTTTGAGATTGTGGTCCCTAGTAATATGTGGTCTGAATGTAAGGTTTGTGTTGCTTGGACAAAAGAAGAACCAACTAGAGTTTCACCTAATAATGCTTCATCTGAGGTGGCTGCTGACAAGTACAGAGAATGATAGAGCAATTGAAAAAGAAGGTGCTGAAGAAAGACTTTAACTGCACAAAGTTTCTGAGGTCTAACCAAGAGCCAAAGGAGTCAGTGCAGGCCTACTATGAGAGGCTTATACCAATTTGTAAGAAGGATAGCGGAGTTAAAGATCCTGAGAAGGATGGTGCTAGTGGTTTTGTGCTTGCTTCTGTCATGGGTTTTTGTCTTGAGCTTAGTTCTCACATTCAGCAGTGTGCAATGTGTTGGCAGACTAAAGGTATCAATGTGAGTCTGAAGTATGCCAAGTACAGTAGTGATGGGTTTGATGGTTGCATAGACAAAGCAATTTCAGAAAAAAATGACAAGAACCAAAGAATGGGTTCTGATTTTAGTTTTTATGTCGCCTGACAATGCTGGAATGATTGAAAAGCATCCGATGCAAGGAGTGAGGATGGTAAATAAGATAAAATGATTAAATGATTGAACAAGGAATCCTACAGGGAGTGCTTGGTAGTCCTTGTAACTCTCCCATGTGGGGGCACTAAAAAAAACAAGTGGTAAATGGAGAATTGTGCTAGTTCATATAAAAATAAATAAAATAGTGATAGTTGTCCAGTGGTACCAAATCCTGCAGTAGTTTTGTTTCAGACTCCATCTGATGCAGAATGGTATAAAGTCATTGACTTATGCCAAGTGTCCTTCTCCATTCCTCTGCATGAGGACAGCCAATTTCTTTTTGAGTTCCACTTCCAAAGTAAGGTTCTCTTTAGGTGTCGAATTCCACAAGGGTATCCTGAAAGTCCGTCGATTTTTAATCACATCTGAAAGAAAGATTTTTTTAGAGTTTTATGTAGCGTGAACTAGACCCGAAGATATCAGGTATCAGAGCGCTTTACATGAGCACCAGTTGCGTTACAGACGGACACATTCATTTTTGTTGGGCACAGGGAGATTAAGTGATTTCGCCCAGACATACAGGATGTTGAGCGTCATTGCCGAGACTTGGAAAGTTTGCAGTTGTCCTGTAACTCAGTTTTAATTCAGTTAATTAGGTGACCTGTTGGTGGCATCTAACACAAAAGAAGACTGTAAATCTGACACCATTGCATTACTGAATCATTTAGCTGACAATGGTCATAAGATTTCCCCTACAAAGATGCAGTACTAAAAAATGGAAGGGATTTATCTTGGTCAAGACATTGAGAAAAGGGCAAGGAAAGTCTCAAAAGAACTTGTTTCTGCAAATTCTGAAAATAGGCATTCTACCACTCAAGAGAGGTAAGGATGTTCCTGAGAATTGTTGACTACCACCTTCAGTGGATTACAAACTTTTCCTTGATTATAAAGTCTCAGAGATGTCAGAGACAAGATCCTATTTGATGATGAATGGCTAGAGGCCTTACACGTTTTGAGGATAAAGTTATGTAATGCTCCCACCCGTGGAATGCCTAATTTCAATATGAAATTTTACCTTTACTGTCATGGAAGAGGTGGCTGTGCATTTTCAGTACTTTCTCTGAAATGGAACCAGTAGCTGTAGCTCTTCCTGGTTGTCTGAAATCGGTTGCAGTTGTCTGCATTGCAATTGAGCAAAGTGAACGAAATGTGATGGGCCTTACATTGATTGTGTTAGTTCCACATTCAGTTCAAATTTTGCTGGCATGTACCCAGACACAGCAGATGACAAGCAGTCACCAGACCAGATATGAACAAGTCAAACGGGAAGCCTAAAATCAAAAGGTTTAATTTCTTGAATAATGCAATGCTTCTTCCTGTTTCAGACAGCAATGAAGACAAAGACAGGAGTGATGATGATAAACCTGGGCATGACTGTATCAGTGTCCCAGATTCATGTCCTAGACCAAGAACACATATCAAAGAAGCTCCTCTTGAAATGGCTGAGCTGATTTTTTGTTCATGTTTCTTGTGTGAGAGACCAACATGGAGCACTGAAGGCTGCCAATGCAGTATGTTCCATTTCTGAAATTCTTGAAGTATCATACTTACCAAATTTAACTTCAGCACAAGTGGCAGAGTTGATTGCACTGACAAGAGATTGTTGCCTTGCAGAAGATTTTGAAGATTTAAACAGACAGCCAACCTGGTTTTGGAGTGGACAATGACTTTGTGCAGTTATGATCACAAAGGAGGTTTATGAAATCCTCTGAAATTCCAATTTGAAATGGTTTCTACATATTTGATATGTTGGAAGCAATACAAAAGGCAAAATAAATTGCAGTGGTCAAAGTGTACTGCCTATAAGGCTGGAAAAGATATGTTCATGCTTACTAATAAATATGCTGACTAGAAGGTGAAATATTGTGCATTTGAGAATGAAGCTGTGAGGTCGAAGGAACACATTACAATTCAAGAGACAGAACAAAATGCATCAAGTGAAACTAGTGTTCACAATGCAGAGAATGTGAGTTGTTACTCGTTGAGTCCAATACAGACTTATTTGAATGAATTGCAAGACCTCCAGGAGGAAGCGACAGAGGATGAAAGCAGAAAATGGGAAATGTTGGGTTTCAAAACGATACATGGGTTACTCCTGAGCATAAATATGTGTCGCCCCAACTCAATGTTGAATAGCATGGCTAGGTATCAACATATTCAGCCGCATGAAGGGAGAGACTCTATAACCCGAACATTCAATAAATAATCATATAGGTGAATTTGAGGATCCATTTATGAGACTTCAAGTAGATGTTATTGAAATGCCACTTTACAATGGCCTTAAATAAGTTCTCATGATTGTCTACTTATTCTCTAAATGAGTTGAGGCCTACCCCGCCCAGAGACCGTTCAGTATGACAGTTATGTGCTTTTGTATGCCACCTTCTATTGAGATAGATCGAGGCTTTCACTTTAAAAATGAAATTTTGAAATTGAATTGTACAACTCTTCAGATTGATCAAAGGTTCCATTGTATCTAGTGTCCTCAATTATCTAGTAAAGTTGGAAGGACGAATGGCACCATTAAAAACAAGCTGGCTAAAGTGTATGCTTCCATCAGTTTGAAGTGGCCTGATGTCCTTCCTCTTGTCCTGATGAGTATTAGAAGTAATCCAGACAAAAATTCTGGTCTTTCACCCAATGAACTACGGATGGGCAAAGCAATGAGACTAGCCTATATTCCTTTAGCTACACTTGTTTCAAAGACTGATAACATCATTCTAGATTACTGCAAAGGTCTGTCCAATATGATGACATCACCATCAACAAAAGAAACTCAGTGTCATCCCTTGAACCCTAGTGATTGGGTATTCCTAAAGAGGCATATCCTCGAGAACTGCATTGAAGAATCATGGCGAGGCTCATTTCACGTCATACCTGTGACTAACACTGATTTGAAGTGTGTTTGAATTCCACTGTGAATCCACACCTCTCACACAAGATGAGCGGAGGTGATGGATGAAGAAGTGGTGACAATAGCCACTGATTCACAGAGTCAAGCTCTCAGCGTGGATCCGGATGGGGGGGTAAAGAACATTTTGAAACTGGTGAAGATGGTGAAGCTGCTGATGACAGGTAAAACACCAGCAGCAGTGGCCAGTTTCAATTTTAGGGTGAGAGTGAACAGCTGTTGCAAAGTCACGAACTGTAGCAAGAATAAGTAGACTCTGTTTGTCCAGTGGAAGGCTCCAGTTGAACATTCAAAGTCAGAAGCTCTCCCAGAGGAAGAAAGCAGTTCACAGTGAGTTGTGTTTCCAATGATGATCTAAGCACAAGTCTACCAGTGACTGGGAAGATTCAGCAGTAGTCACAAGTGAAGGTGCAAGAATTGAAACTCCAAAGACAGTGAAGAGAAACTACAAAAGAAAGCACTGGCAAAATGAAAGAAGAAAGTCGATTAAATAGGGCCCTGAAGTGATCGAAACTGAGTTTTCTCCTGCCAAATGACCAGAAAGAAGGAAAATTCCAACCATAAAATGCATTTCACTTGAATGTATTTATCTTGCATCTGTGTCTGAAGAAGAAGAAGAGGAGCCAAATGCAGTGTTCTACAGTCCAATACCCTGTTGGCATTTTATTTTTGAAAACAAGCTGGAAGAAGAAGAACCACATTGAACTCTAAAATATTTTAGAGTGTTGAAATTAATTTTGAACATTGCAAAATAATCCAGATGAACAAAATAATTTGAGATTCTCAACAGTGTGAAGTGATCAAAAGAGAGCTGACAAAAAGGAAAAAAGCTTTGAAGTCTATTTCGATTTTTGGTTATTTCTATAAAAAAAAGTAAGAAGGAAATAAGTTTTATTATTGTTTGAATAATTTAAAAAAGCGTCCCTGATTTTTTATTTTGTCACGTTTCCTTTTTGTTTTTGATCTCGATTGACATGGCATTTAGCAGATGCTGCAAAATCATTAGCTTGATATCCTGGATTTTGATGCCAATAACCATAATTGGTTTATTGTTGTGCCTCCTGGCTCTGGTGGGATGTATACCCACAAATGTTGAATTAACGACAATACATAATAATGGTGTTGGATTTAATACACCGACACATAGGGAGAGTTTAGTTAGTCGATTTCATGATAAAATCTATACTAAAATGTTAGGTGAGTATGTGGATATTACAGAGGGCATCAAAGAATGATTGTTCTCTGTGTACTTTTCTCTCCTCTTCTGCAGGTGACGGTACAACCTACCTACAGCTTCCGATGTCCTAGGGTAATTATTGCAATGTGTTTGTTATATTTAATCAAAGTAAATGTCTATCTCCATATCTGCTGGATTACATTTAAGGCTCCCGGTTTTCCGTTTAAACGGATTTTTACATATAAATCCAGACGGAAAAATATTTTTCTTCCGTCTGTATTTATAAATAGAAACAGAAAAATACAGATTCTCGGATTCCGAGAATAGTTTGGCAATCCGGGCTCCAGCCCATGGTTGCCTCGCCTCGCCCCTCTTCCTAATTGCAGTGTATGCCTGCTCACTTTAACACCTGCTGGGACATTAATCTTGGGTAGGCGCGGGAAAATGAGTGTGACTCAAAAAGGTCAAGAAGACCACAGCATAAACACATTAGGGAAATTAGGTCGCATTAGCTTTCGGATACTTTCAGGCCTTAAAATGTAAACTTTCCTCCTTGACTTGGCGCTGCATAAAGAAACACAAACATTTCTGAGAGACAGAGACATATCTGTAAGCCCTTTTTCAAGCTAAATCATCTTTTTTCACCACTGTGCGAGGAACTGTGTGGGATTACTGTATTAAAGTAAATTGTTAAATTTCTACTAGGCAGTAGAAAGTAAAATAAGGCAAGTGATACACGCCCAATGTTTTCAAAGCAGAACTGTCTAACTTATGGAAAATGTGTTTTACATTAGTGAAGGACTTAGTTTAAAAAAAATGTGAATTAAAAGCTACCATCTCACGTGGGTTGGATATTTTAGGCCTCAGAAATGTGAGGGAAATTGTGCCCGGCAGGAATGCAAGGGCCTTTAATTTATCTCTGAACTGAGAGCTTGCTGCTTCAGAGGAGGTTGTTTGCTCTCTCAGCTGTGGATAGTCAACGCGCACCAGGGAGGAGCATGGAACTGACAATAAGGAGAACGAGGCATCCAATATGTCTAATTTATCACGAAAGTAGACAGCTCTTTCATGCCGTCTTTGGCCAGGTCACGGAAAGTGCACAGGTGCACTCCTCTAAATTCACATTGTGTTTACATCTAATAATCATGGCTAGTGACAGTGTTTTCAATATTGTAGCACAGCAGCAGCTCACTAATGTTACTGCAAGTAATCTCTGTGACACCACTGTGACTTGTATTACAATGGCAAAGTTTTCAGATGACTGTATTGTGTTTACTTAATTTGGCGCACATAAACATATAGCTAAACCTATAACAACTGTGTGCACTGTCTATTTAAATAAATGTGGAAAAATACTAGCTGCAACGTCTTTTGTTCTTGCGACAAAAATAAATGCGGATATATACAGATAAAATGACATAAAAATAAATATGGATAAATACAGACGGAAATGTTAAAAAAATAAATACCATAAAACCGGGAGCCCTAATTACATTTGCCTGGGAAGCATTCCTGCTTCAGAAGATCGTGGGGTTAAATTTAAATATGGTAATTTTCAAAATACAGTTGCACAAATTAATTGTTATACTAACAAGATTAAATAGGGCTTATGTGTGTAGGTGAGTAAAGAGGAGAGTAAATTTGTTTTGGGAATATAATGAAAGTAGAGTGAAAATTGTGAGAGATAGGAAAGATGAGAACAATATAGGAGAACAGATTAAAGCTGAGGAAGAATTTAGGATTTCAAATTTTTAGCCAATATAGAGATTGGAGCATAAAAGAAAGTGTGAGTTGTGTATGGTGCATCGTGAACTTACAGGAGTTAGGTCAATTGAATGCAATTGAATATGTAGATGAGACTGAGTGTGTAAGGGATTATGTTGTCAGTGGCAATTTCCTGGCTGGTCAAGAACCAATTCTGAGAGGGATTTATTACGTGTATAGCAAAACTCCCTATTTCATCCTGCCACTTAAATGGGAGGGATGTTGCTCCCTAGCTTCAGTATTTCCTGGCGTCTATCATATGAATGAGAGAGAGTGATGCTGCTTTGGTTTGAAGAAGGTGAAACATGGTTTAGAGCAGATAGCTTTAGATTTATTAGGTGATATGGCTGAATCTATAGGTGTGGGTATGAATGATGTGAAGACAAGTTGCTGTCTAAAATTGCTTTTAACAATGCTGATGCCACAAAAAAAGATTAATTCTGAACTTATTGTTATGCAGGCGATGATCATGTAAAAACGTTTTGCACTAGATATTCTTGCGAAGAAGGGCGGTGTTTGTAGGGTTTTGTAGGGTAGGTAATGTTGCACCTTCATACCGGATAACAGTAGGGTTATTACTGCATACATGAATAATATAACTAATATTTCTTGTGAAGCCCAAGCTTTAGAAGAGCATGGCCTGTGTGAATCATTACGTTTCTGGGTTAGTGAGGAATGAAAGGGGTTTAGCTGGTTAGTGAGGAATGAAAGGGGTTTAGCTAGGTTGGTGAATGGCTTGATAGTTTGGGAATGGTTATGTTCAGGTTTATACTAACCCTTGTAATAATTTAATTGTAATGATTTGTGCAGTTGTCCCATTTCTCATGTTTGCATTTTCTGAGTACTTGTTTCGATATTGTGTGTGTAAGGGCAAAAGAGGATTGTCAAAGAGATAATGTCAGGAATTTGAAATGAAGGATGCCAAAGATAGTATTTATAATCAACTGAAAATGATGGAAGAATCAACTAGAAAGAAGCAGAAACAGATGCAGTGTGTATTATAACTGTTCGACTAATTAATTCATTTTGCATTTTTAGTGATTAGAAAATAATCAGCAGGGGGATTTTGTTACAGATTTTTATGCATTTGTGTGTTTGTGCTAAATTAATAATTTGCAGAATGTTATTTTACTCACAATTCAAGATGAACAAACTGATATTGTCCTGATTTTTTTAACACAAGTTTCCTATGACCTAAATAAGTATATTTTCCTGACTCTTGTTAGCTAGGCCTCAATTCACTGTTTGTTATTTCTGCAGCACATAGCCAAGCAGAGATATGTTTGTTTATTTCTATTGTTATTGTCTATGCTGTTCTCGATGAATCTTCCCTGGCTCAGTCACAAAACTGCCCCATTTGCTTCAAGGTCTTTCTGCTACCTCACTTTACTCTAGTCATTCACAATAACTTGCAGCTGTTTATGTATCTAGTTTGTTCCACCATCTCCAAATGACATTAGCTTAGAGTGGGTAGAACCAATATTAATGTAGTGGGAAAGTGCTTAGTTGCTAAGGCAATGTGACATTTAATAATATTGTGCTCTGATTTGCCGAAAATGTAAAGTTTTCCATCACACCACAGTGACTCTGCAGTTGTATTGATTTCATATGCAAAAATAATATATAACAACCCTTGGATTTGGGGGGGTGCCAGAGATCTTTTCTATGCTGCCCGGGATGATGTGCGTTTCTCTTTTGATTTTGCTGCCCACTTAGGACTAAGAATAATTTTCAGTGTTGCATTTCTCTTTGCTGAGAGCCTTCATGGCATTGACTTTGTACCACACTTCTTTGAATTTGTATGAAAAGAAACACTTCAACTATGCCTCTGATCTAGAACTCAGTTATTAATTTTGTGCCCTGTATTTAATTGACTGTTTTTTTTTTATTATTTTGATGTGTTGAATGTGCAAACCTCGGGGACACATTGCCTCATGAAATTGAGGTTTAATGCCATCGCCAATTCATCAAATTGTGGGTGTCCCGTTGAGGTAATATTTTGGGGTGTCAAAATTACAAGGTGCACCACTACTACACTTTCTAAACCTTTCATCCTTCCTTGACTAATGGAGCTAACTATGTAAGTCCTGCATTTCGTCCTAGTATTTCTCCTCACAAGAGGTGTGAAAATCACAAATGTTATGATATTGATCTGCACAGAAAACTGTTTTAGGTAGAACATTTTTTTTTTATGGAAAATAACAGACTATGAAAAGAAGAGTGCATTCTGAGTGCTCGCTTGTTTTCAGAAATGAATAAAAGAAGCAAAATCTTGGAGAACAGAAAAGAAAAATTCTGTGAAAGTGTTTAACTACGGCTAATTCGGAAATAATGGAAAAAACAGGCAGGATTATGGTAGCTAATCCAGACCTGCCAACTCACACGGTGCCCAGTCATGGCCGGCATTAATCGCGGGTGGGGGGCAGGGGGTCGCCCGGGGAGGGGGGTTGGGGTAAATTTAATAATTAATTTAAAAAACGTACCTGTCCACCGGCCGGGTCCCGCTTTTTCTCGGCTCCTGCTCTTGCTCTCCTGCCTCCGGCAGGAACAGGAAGCAGGCAGCCTCCCTCCCCTCCCCTAAGCCAATCACAACGCTCCAATGGCAGCGTTGTGATTGGTGGAGACAACGCCCAGCCAGGGGTTAACTGGGAGGCCGTTTTCTCCATGCAGGCTGCAGCCTGCATGGAGAGAGGGCAGAGTGCGCATGACTGGTTTGGGCGGCCCCAGTCATTGCGCCCTCAGAGTGGGCACACCACTACTCCCCTGCCCAACCACGATCGCAGAGCAGCCCCGCCCTCCCGCAACCAAACTCTTCTGCTTTCTCGCAGTGCAAGAAGCAGAAACATAAAATGGTAGTTATTACCATTTTATGTTTCTGCTTCTCGCACTGCGAGAAAGCAGTGGGGCGATGCTCCTCCGCCCTAGTGGAGGAGCCGCCCCTGACGGTGCCACAGTGTGACACACAATATCAGCTCCCATCACATGGTCACCAGGTGAGGAGCTGATATCACACAGTGGCAGGAAAAAAGAGCTGAAAGCCACTGCAAAGAGTGGATTTCCAGCTTACTTGTTTTGTTTTTGAAGGCTTTTAAAAGCCAACGTCCATTATGGTGTGTGAAAATAACCCAGGATATCAGCACTAGCCTCAGCAGGCTTGTTTTTAGGAGGAGAGTTTGATGGGGGACGACCCAGAAGTGCCTCCTGAGTAGCTCTGGGCACAAGGATTCACCCCTCCAAGGCCACTCCTCCTCCTCACACAGGGATTTTTTTCTTAAGGTTGGCAGGTCTGCTAATCAGTGCAACCAAAGGTAGAAAAACAATTCACAGAAAATTATTCTGGGCACTTCTGATGAGATTTTGCCACGAGGACCACCTGAGCTATTGTTTAATGCTGGGGTACCCGTGGCTTGCCACAGGAGTAACCAAGGATACCAGATTTCCATCCTTTAACTATGCATCTGCCATTCTATTTTCATTGTTTACATAAATAACCTGGATGAACGAAAATGAGTTTCTTTGTAGGAAATAATGCTTGCTGCGCTGGAATCTGATGTAAATAAAGATCATACTCTCGCCTCAAGAAAGGCGCTGTAATGCGTGAAAGCAGAGCATCCCAGTAGTGGTGCTTCTATCTCTTGCATGAGTACCAAGTACTCATGTACTCGTCTCCAGATTAGAAGCTATGGCTGAAAGATTCCAGGATTGCTTGCTTGAACGTGTAGAGAGCCCTCCGGCCGATACAATACAATGTATCTTTGCAGCATCCTTCGTGACCGGGCTCGGTCCAGGGTATAAATAAATGGGCCCCAGGTCACACGTGACCTTCGGCAGAGCATAGCATCAGTGTGGTCGTGTGTATTACTAGCACTCCTGCTGAGGCCCACTCACCTGCCTGGCCCCAGCCCTTCACAGAACGGGTCATTTATTCTGTGATCCCACTCTCACCATTGAACATATGGAAAATAATAGGGGTGAGGAGAGAGAGAGAGAACAAAGTGCACGAACAGTTTGCGGTTCTGATGCCTCACCTGACCAGACTAGTACTGACCTGAGATTATAATTATGAAAAACAGGTTGTTAGGGGACACAGACAGACGCGCTCATTTGACTCCTGTTTGTACTATAATTAGTCCAAAGAAAAGGACAAGCGAGAACAAAGTAGGACGATTTTTACTAACTTGCACAATTCCTAGTATGCAGAAGGAAGAAAAAAGAAGCAGCTGTCACAACCAGGGACGAGGATTCAGTCATTCATATGTGCTCATTCATTCTGTCAACCTGTCATTAGGTTCTCATAGAAGCTGTCATAAGCTGTCCACCCAGATGCAGTGATGCATTGTCAGTCCACTGGTCCTAATGACCACTGGAAGGCTGCTCCTAAATTCATGAATGAACATCCCCTGACATCTTAGAAAAACAAACAAAAAATGAATACAAAGTTGAATGATGCATCTGCTTCATAAATGCAGGCAGGCAGGCAGGCACGTTCCATAGGCGGCCATAAAAAGGTTAAATCAGGCCGTGACAGTTACTGCTTTAGGGTTCACGCGATAAAAAAAAATCATTGAATGGAGTAAAAAAAGTCGTAGTATGCTCGCATTTTGTACGTGTCAGATTATCAAACGTGGACTAGTAACTACTTTCTGTTGCGGCTGACAGATTATCTGTTACAAACCATACAGTGACCCGAACTTCAAAAGCGTTTTTAACATTCTTCTCTCCATTAAACATTTTCGTACAAGTGCTACCAGGCAATTTACCAATATTTGTTCAAACATTTTCCCTAAGGGCCTTTCAGACATTTTGGGTGTTCCTAAGGGAGAGATAGAGGGATGGCCATTGTGAAGGCAATGTAGTCCCAATAAGTCTAACATTTGGAGGTGTTCACAAGCGCCCACAGTAGCGATTTCAGGGTGTTATGGGACCCCTGGCTGCTGTTTGACTTACACATAACAGCAATACTTAGGGGTCAATGGACCACTCTGGCCTCTGTGACTAGGTGCCACGGCATTTGCTGCACCAATGGAAGCAAAGTCCCTGCCCCGCACCCCCCACGGTTTGCATGGCAATAAAATGTGTCAAATAGGCCGATAAAGTAAGAAAAACGCCTACACCCACACCCCTCTCAGTGTGTGGGGGAGGGACGAAACATTTCCTGACTAAGGGAAAATGAGTAGATTTGCTAATGCTCATATTACTCCTGCGCATTGTCCGCCCAGCTAACAATGCGCAGGAGTAAGTGTGGTGGAGCAGCGGTACTCCTCGAATTCTATGACTTGCTCAAATTTCCAGTTTCCAAAAAGTGATCGAAAAGAGCCTTTAATGAGACAGCTGGACTGTCTTAGACAACTGCGACCTTGCTAGGTGAGAATATTTACAGCACAAACAGCAAATTGCAGCCTCAGAGGTCTAACTCTAAATACGTGTAATTACCACATAAACGTTTCACATTCTTGTGTTGTACGTTTGGTGAAATTATGTCATGCAACCGATAGAAATATTGATAACAACCCTGCACCAACAGCAGGTGGTATTTTTTGCCATCCTTACAAAACCTATAGAAAGGGCCCCCATTCGCACCCATAAGCATGATTGCAGCAGTAAATACAAGCACAATTTCTGCTACACAACATATTTGATTAAAATAGATATTGCAACATCTCCATGTTGTACTGAACTGTTTTTCGAAGCTATGTGGGCAAGCATCTCAAAGGATGCAATAGCATTGTTTCTCCAATGCAGGTAACAAAGTGTGCATTAAAATTGCTGACATGATGTGCTATCACAGTAATTAGTGGGCATCAGTACACATACATTTGCAGTTAAGCACCAGGGCAATGTTAAATAACTAATGAAATGTTTGGGCTTCGATTATGAGATTATGCTATCGGAAATCCGTCATTAATTTCTTAGCCCCTTGGAGAACGAGTTAAAAACGTTGGGCCTGACTCACAGGCTGCACTTTGTGGTACAGTTTGTAGTACTACAAAACATACAAGAAAATGTACGTGTTACCATGGGCGTTCGCAGAAATTTTTCCAGGGGGGGGCAAAATGTTAACGTCATCACCATCCTCCGACATGATGTGTGCCAGGTGAGGCACAGAAACACTGGGGCGCAGGAGGAGCCATGGGGGACAGGAATCAGGCTGCAGATGATCTCATACACCATAGGGTTGTTGTGCCACAGCCATCTCTTTCTTTAATAAAGTAAGATTTCTCTGGTGGTTAATGCAAAGATCTGTGTTTTGTCTACACCCAGTTAAGAATCATGAAGTTTAACATGCAAATTTAAAATTTTTATTTTATGTATCAAGGTAAGAGGGTTACTGCTTTTCACATCCTCTTGTTACTTGCTGTTCATAACTTGCAATAATTCTAATATATCACAGAGAGCTATGGATTGGCATCAAGGAGCTACATGCAAGTGTCAAGGCATGGGTTTAGAACCTTATTGTTATTTTCAAAATCTGTCTGTTAGCAAGATTGCTAAAAGAGGTCATTCAGAAGTAAGAAAGTCTAACGGGGTTTTAAATCATGACTTTGTGTTTCTCCCGACCAGGCACTCTTGCCAATTTTTAATCCTCATTGTTTTATGTAACATACTGTAGATTGATTTGAACACTTATGATTTATTGTCTTTGTTTAATGTGTGCGTGTGATGTAACATACTTTGACACCCTACACTGGGATGAGAAATGCTATGAAACAATTAAATAAAAAAATGAGAACATTTTTAAAATCATAATTTGTGTAATTATCCAGATTTGACATACTTACTGTGTGTGCTCATCTCTTATACACAGAGGTTGAACAACATCAAAAACCTGCATCCAAATCATATTTTCCTTGTACAGATCACAAGCTGTGGGTCTTAGTTTCCCTCGATTGCATTAGCATTTAGGTGTTAGGCTCCAGGTAGTACCCACCATGATGATACTCGAACAAAAGGGGTGCTGATGGCCCTTTAAATTAGGCCCTTGTTTTGGGGTTCCACCAGGTGATACTCGAACAAAAGGAGGGCTAATGGCCATTTAAATTAGTCCATTGTTTTGGGTCCACCTGGAAGTGAAAATAAAAAGCCCCTTCACCGCCTGCAGGTTGATGCTCAGAATAAAGAGCTGTCAGTGGCGGGTGCTGCTGAATGTATCATGGTGTTGGCAAATTAAGCCAGGCCAAAATCAGCATTACCTCAGGGAGGGCACCCTGGACCAAGCTTATTAACAGCCCCGGGATCTGGCAGGGTCACCCTCATGTTCTGCACTGTACTGAGCACATGTCAGTATTACCCCACATGAGGTCATTCTCAATATACTGTAAAGGTGTGTGGTAAATCACCCGTTTTAAAGTGCACCAATCTCTGAAGGGCGTGGGTTTACCTCAAATAAATAATAACGCTCACAAGCAAGTGGTAAATGCTTTCTACCCTCTATTAACAATGTGTGCCAGGACAGGTTGCCCAACAAATACGCAATTACACAAACAGTTACATTAGTTTGGTCTGGTTCTTACGCCGAGGGTTTAAGAGGAAACAGCACCTTACAGGCCTAATTCTGAGGTGGGTGGAGAGAACAAAGGCAAATGGTTATATTTTTGTTCTTACTCCTGTTATGAGCTGATCATACATGCCGTTTGCTCTTGTGTTTGCTCATGCAATTGTCAAAGGGTCCTACCTGGAGGATATTTGATGTACAAATCTGTACGCTAGGAGTAATAACATTCAAAACTTGCCACAGGAAACGTTTATTCATGTTATTCCTTATTTCAGGGCACATGTAATTGGGTGCAAATACATACCCCCATTGCCGGCACCCAAATAATAATGCTGTATCAGGTGCAAATGGGAATTTGTGCCTGAATTGTTATCGCCAGCAAAGCTGCCATCGGAGACTAAACTAGCAACAAACTAATTTGCAGATTTTAGCACAAAGAGTGTTTAAAGTCAGGCGCGCAACGCCCATTGCGCTCAAAGGGCTTCAGCAGCCCCCCCCCTCGTGTGTGTCAGCCGGGCTGAGACAGCTTCCCGGGCATACACACAGCTGCACCCGAGTACTTCACAGGTCTTTAAAAGACCATTTACTTGCTAACGAGGCTTTGTTGTGTTTTCACCCCTTCTTAGAGCCCCTGGATCTCACCTCGGCATATGGCTGGATGAATTATCCCCCCCGAAATTTGACTCTAGTTGCGCCTCTGTTTAAAGTAGAGGTAGGAGGGAGACGAGGTGACGTGAGGTTTAAAAAAGGAGTGAACGAGGGATTGAAGACGCCGCGTGGTGATGGTCATGGGCGTATGCAGGGGGGGCAAGGAGGGGCGCTCCGGGGGGGGCAAGCGCCCATCCTTGCCCCCCCCTGCGGACGCCCAAGCGTGTTACCTATAATTTTGTGTGTAGATTCTCCACCCCAACTGCAAAGTCTCTGCCCACATAAGTATCGGTTTCAGTAGTACATGTGGGAGGGATTCAAGGGAGTGGAGAGGAAAAGGGGCAGACTTATTTCAAAAGGGAATGGGATTAGGGGAGCAGTAAGAGGGGTTTAGGGAGAGTCTGGGAGATGTTTAGGGAGGGATGTCGCCCTTCCCCCCAACAGAAGAGAAAGCCAATTGCTTTACTCTGGGGTTGGATACATGTACCTTCCACTTTTGTAGTAAGTTTACACTTGGAGTTTGTTAATACCGAAAGTAGTAAACTTACTCCTATGTGTAAACATACTCAAAAGTGTAAGTAATCTTTGTGAATCAGGCCTATGTGTAATTTATTGGGTATAGTACAAACCACATGTCGGAGGTTTGCACGAGTTATTTATCACATGCAATATTTAGCTTAGGATAAACATGCAACCTGAGTTGCC
This sequence comes from Calotriton arnoldi, assembly GCA_963921515.1. Lineage (NCBI taxonomy): Eukaryota > Metazoa > Chordata > Amphibia > Caudata > Salamandridae > Calotriton > Calotriton arnoldi. The sequence goes on from CAWUFW010002411.1 coordinate 126,388, forward strand.
CCTCAATCAATAAGCCAACTTCTTACAGCATCCTTTTGAAGTTTTGGTGGGAAGAGATCAGGCAGCTTTGTCAGCTGTGAGCTGGGCTGGGGCAACCAAAGAAGGCCTTTACATATACTACTTGAAGTCGTTGTGTTGAAATGTTCCAGAATGCTGTGTATGTTAGTTGGGGCAGGGGTGGACTGATGATGTGGCATCTTAGGATTGGTCAGGGTGCATGCCTCTAGAACCTACTGCCCCCACTTAAAAAGCCCTCAGAAACGAGTGAAATTTGAGAAGATACTAGATCTGGGAGCAACAACAGCGAAAGAAAGCCCAGCTAAAAGGAAAAGCCATCTGATGCCACTGCAAGGATAAACTGAATGTCTTTAATTTTATCTGACACCCAGGACTAAGATCGTTCTTTCCAGGGCCAGTGACCCTGCTCTCTTATGCCCCCTAAGGAACAGTTAGGTGAATTGACCTATTGGGGGACCCTGAGTGGTTTCTCTAGGACTTGGCTCATAACTCACCTGACATAGAGGTGCCTTCAAGGAGATAGGAGACTGTGGGGCCATGGGAGTGCAGCAGGGAGGATGATGGTTTGCTGGCTGTGGAAGGGCTGTGGAAGATGGCCCTAAGTAAGAGAGAGCACCAGGAGCCCAGGCAGAGGACAGGTCTGGCACAGGGAGCCAGAAAATGAAGCTCCCAACAAGCCAGGAGGTCTGATGAAAATGCTCCTGGCTAAGGCTGGCCACCAGGAGCAAAACGTGTCAACAATCAGCAAAATTAACCTGGCATGAGATATCATCATTTAAGGCTTTGTTGTCCAGGAGTATTGAGCATAAAATGGAGCAACTAGCAAAAAGAAATACTCCCATAGGGAGGGCTAAGTTCCCGGGGGTTTATGCAACCTCATTAATTTTATATTTAATTGTGAAGGTCATGCGTGACCCTCCTCCCCAGAGCCACACATACCCCTGGACACCCCAACATAGTTTTGCAGCGCACATTCCAGCCATGTTCCTGTTGCAGGGATTCTGCAAAATCACAGAACTATGCCTGGGACCATAGAACCTTAGTAGGCAGGGACTGAGTTATCCTACCACCTTAATTCCCATGAACCCGGGACCGACTAACTATCATGTCTCACTTGCCCTCCTACTCACTCACAGAGGAGCAAGTGATTAGACACCCCAGAACACAACACTCCCGACCCTCTCAGGAATCGTGGTGACATGACACACCCTTTCACTCTCACAGACGTACTTGTCCACAATACGATCTGACAGAGACACGAGACACGTTTAAAATATTTATTTTAACTATCGTGCTCCAGTATGCAATATATGTGCCACAATAAGTAAACAGATGCCTAACACAAATACGGTCAGCATAGTAGGTAGTCCATAAATCATAAAAGAAGCTGTCATTATATGACAGGGTAAACTAACCCCCCTACCCTTCCACAGAAGCAAAATGATTATATATCAAAAGATCTCTTGATGTTTTCAGTAGACCCCGTACCTTGGCATGCACAGATGAAGGATCTACATCTTAGGTGTAGTCGTGATCTTGTCTGTGTATGTGCCTGTCTGTGCATACCTATATGACAAAGAGTACATGTTCCCAAACAACAGCTGCATGTGTGTGTTTTGTCTATGTGCTAGAGCCTAACCAAAACAGAATAAAAAGGGGCATTGTTGTTTGACCTTGTCTACGGTGTTCAGACTAAATCCCAGGAAAATACAGAACGCAAAAATAACAGTAGGTTCTGTGTGAAAGTGCAGAGTGGCACAAAGTAAAATACATGTGTGTAGTAACATGTGCAAAGCAAAGAAAAGATTGCAGTGTGCTCATGCTAACATAGGGAAAACAGCAATGGGCCTGCACAGGACATATGCCATTCCCAAGGGATCCCATTTCCCAGAGATCAAAGAGGTGATCATGCCTATGCACTCCGCCCTCACTCTGTGCCCATGTCTGAGTGGGTTGGGAAGACCCAGGCCACAGTACTCTTCTCATTTGCATGGATTGGGAGCATAAGAGAAAGAGAATGCCAGCTCACTTGCTTGCAAAGGAAAGTGTTGGCTGGACAGGGATCCGATAGAACAGTTTGGGAGTGGGCTGGCCTTACCCCAGAGAAACAAAAGAAGAAAGGGATGTGATTGCCCCATAAATGTGCTACTGAAAATAGAACTGCAGCACAAGTTATCAGTTATCAGAAAATGCCTATGGCAAAGCCGCTAATTTAATATTCACAGGACCCAATCAGCTGGATGAATGGAGCTCCCCAGAAGCCCCATAATTTGTACATTTGACTTTTTTGGTGCCGCAGGAAGGGCAGGAACATCATCAACATTGGTTAAAGTGTGTTTTGGGTTCTGCAGGGAGTACAGCAACCCCCAGAAATGTTTCTGAAAAGTCACTCTATGTCTCGCAGGGGATTGAATCCCTGACCCTGTCGGAAGCTTCACATTGTTTAAAGCACTCCTTGTGCTAGAGCTTTTTGCTTATTCGTTCTGTAGTGCGGGCCCTTGATGGGTGGGCCTAAAGCTGTAGTAGCAGCATAGTAAAGATAGTAATAAAACTCTGGGATACATATTATTCAAGATAATGTTTTATTGATAGTGTGGATGGTTGATAATGCACTGTTTGCCCTATAAAACAACTGGATGTTGGTACTATCCCCATTGATTTCAATGGTGTTGTAATCATAAAGAGTAACATGCTTTCAGTTATACTCTTGATAACGGCACCCTTATATTGTGATCGCATCTAGTATAGGTGGTGGTTATTGTGACTGTAAGGTTCAGGATTCACTAGGGGTGTAACATGTTATTAGAGTGTCCACAAAGGAATTTCCATCTGTGTGATTTATGTATTTGTATTTAATGTGTAGTGTTCAGTAGTGGGTGTGTAATACAAGTTATTTTCCTTTTCATAATATAAAGCACCAGCTGGACATTGATTTGTTGAGCATGGTTGTTGTATACCAATGAGCTGGGTTACTTGCCCACATCACCTTTCCTGAACAGGTCTTTGGCTGCTCTGTTTCACTTCCTTGAGAGAGTCAGGTGTTACAAGGAGATACTTAGTTCCTAGTGAAGAGCAAGTTGTAGATTTATTACTTGTTAAGGATTCACATCCTTTGGAACTAATAAACCAATTTCTTACTCTCGTGATGGTGGAATTCCAACTGTAAAGATCTAGTAGTACAGGAGATTAAACTGACAGCAAAGTAATTTCAAGTGCAAAGAAAAACTGGAAAACATCAATAATGACATTCAAGTTTCAAAGACATTAATCTAATGAAGTGAAAGGAAATACATACTACAACTGAAAGACGTACAGTACATCAGATATAACTTTAATAACTATAGCATTACAGTACTTACTGTAATACATCTATTAGCGGCACTATGGTTGTAGCGTCCAATTCCATGATTCAGAGGACAGCTGACATCTTGCTCTTCATCTTGTTCTTCTGACTGACCTCGTGTTTTACTGTGCATGATATGTATAGGAGCACCCGACAAGTGTTCAAACTTGTTTGTTTGTTGGTCAATAAGAGTAGATCAAAAGGTACATCTTTTTCATTGATGACTACCTTCCCCATGACCAGACAGTCACACAGTTTATGGTTGGGGGCAGCTCATTAATAACGCCGGGGTGGAGCCGAAAGCTTAGGTCCAGTGAGAATTCACTAAACTGGCAAGGAGCAGGAATAACCTTTTAGGTACACCTTCCCCAAACCAAGAGTTTTAGATCTTTTTAGCTGCACCCTAAATGGGATATTATCATCTGGCTCTCCCTGTGGAAATCCACATAGTTTCTCTTGACTAGGCCCTCTAACTCCCCTGATTGGATCTTGTGTGTGTGAATAGTGCTTGGATAATTGAGACGGAGCACCTCAGTTCAGTTTCCCCCTCTATGGTTTAGTGCTGGTCAGAGCTGCTGTTACTTCTTTGCTTGCCTGCCACATTGTGCTTCTCTCTTCCTTATTGCCTTTCTGCAGGAATTACTGTAAAGGTATGTGTATGGTCTCTAAGAAACCGCAGAAAAAGGAAGGATCATTTATGTAACCTTCCCTGGATCAAGTCAGTTCCAGCAGATACTTGAATAAAAAACTGTGGAAAGGTCATGGTCAAAGTGGCACATCTCTCCAATGAATGAGCTGCCTAATTACTCCCCAAACACTTTGACATGCTTTGCTCAAGAAGCCATCACCCTTCAACATTCCCTTTTGGAACAGAGGTTTATTGTTTCAATAAATAGAATCAGTGTGATGGTTCACCTTGGAACCTGGTTGTTATGGAGCTGCATTAAATGCACTTTTAAATGATTGGTTCCATACAGAAGTTTGGGACATTTTTAAATTTGAATGAGAAGTTGGCTGCATCAAAATTACCATTGTTTCTGGATATAAGCTAATTTCAGTTATAAAAATCTCATGTTTTTGACTGAGTAGACCTGTGTACAACCGTGCTGAGAAAGGCTGATATTCAAGGAGGAGTAGGGAATGTACTCCAGGGCAATGGTTCTTAACCTGTGATCTAGGTGTCTGCGACAATTTATCAGTGACTGTTTAGAAAATTAAATAAAATGAAGAGATTAACAAAGTGTAAATCAATAAAGAAACAAAATGTAAAACTGAAAATGTAAAAATTTTCTGTAAATATGAAAGAATTAGAAAAAACAAAGGGCCTGATATTGATCTCAAAGCGATACCAAAGGGGATGATGGACGGAGCGCTTGAGCTAATCAAACACTCACCCCCAGTCAACTGATCTGGGTTTAATCCATCATCATTCTTTAGCTCACTCCACCACCCCAGTTCAGACATGGCCATATGCAAATCAGTCTGACCCTGTGCCTCATGGGAACAGTCCAGCCCGAACTGCCAAGCCATGTCTTCCCTGGACCGGAAACAAGCATCCTGGGACCGGTTTCTGGCCATTCAGCCATCATCAGCCAGGCTAGCCTGAATCCAGTGGCAAAGTGAGCAAGGGACCCACGTCTGGGGATACCCTGCCAACTTAGGGCGAACAAAGCGATACCAAAGGGGATGATGGACGGAGCGCTTGAGCTAATCAAACACTCACCCCCAGTCAACTGATCTGGGTTTAATCCATCATCATTCTTTAGCTCACTCCACCACCCCAGTTCAGACATGGCCATAAGCAAATCAGTCTGACCCTGTGCCTCATGGGAACAGTCCAGCCCGAACTGCCAAGCCATGTCTTCCCTGGACCGGAAACAAGCATCCTGGGACCGGTTTCTGGCCATTCAGCCGTCATCAGCCAGGCTAGCCTGAATCCAGTGGCAAAGTGAGCAAGGGACCCACGTCTGGGCATACCCTGCCAACTTAGGGCGAACAAAGCGATACCAAAGGGGATGATGGACGGAGCGCGTGAGCTAATCAAACACTCACCCCCAGTCAACTGATCTGGGTTTAATCCATCATCATTCTTTAGCTCACTCCACCACCCCAGTTCAGACATGGCCATATGCAAATCAGTCTGACCCTGTGCCTCATGGGAACAGTCCAGCCCGAACTGCCAAGCCATGTCTTCCCTGGACCGGAAACAAGCATCCTGGGACCGGTTTCTGGCCATTCAGCCATCATCAGCCAGGCTAGCCTGAATCCAGTGGCAAAGTGAGCAAGGGACCCACGTCTGGGTATACCCTGCCAACTTAGGGCGAACAAAGCGATACTCAAAGGGGATGATGGACGGAGCGCTTGAGCTAATCAAACACTCACCCCCAGTCAACTGATCTGGGTTTAATCCATCATCATTCTTTAGCTCACTCCACCACCCCAGTTCAGACATGGCCATATGCAAATCAGTCTGAACCTGTGCCTCATGGGAACAGTCCAGCCCGAACTGCCAAGCCATGTCTTCCCTGGACCGGAAACAAGCATCCTGGGACCGGTTTCTGGCCATTCAGCCGTCATCAGCCAGGCTAGCCTGAATCCAGTGGCAAAGTGAGCAAGGGAACCACGTCTGGGCATACCCTGCCAACTTAGGGCGAACAAAGCGATACCAAAGGGGATGATGGACGGAGCGCTTGAGCTAATCAAACACTCACCCCGAGTCAACTGATCTGGGTTTAATCCATCATCATTCTTTAGCTCACTCCACCACCCCAGTTCAGACATGGCCATATGCAAATCAGTCTGACCCTGTGCCTCATGGGAACAGTCCAGCCCGAACTGCCAAGCCATGTCTTCCCTGGACCGGAAACAAGCATCCTGGGACCGGTTTCTGGCCATTCAGCCGTCATCAGCCAGGCTAGCCTGAATCCAGTGGCAAAGTGAGCAAGGGACCCACGTCTGGGCACACCCTGCCAACTTAGGGCGAACAAAGCGATACCAAAGGGGATGATGGACGGAGCGCTTGAGCTAATCAAACACTCACCCCCAGTCAACTGATCTGGGTTTAATCCATCATCATTCTTTAGCTCACTCCACCACTCCCAGTTCAGACATGGCCATATGCAAATCAGTCTGACCCTGTGCCTCATGGGAACAGTCCAGCCCGAACTGCCAAGCCATGTCTTCCCTGGACCGGAAACAAGCATCCTGGGACCGGTTTCTGGCCATTCAGCCGTCATCAGCCAGGCTAGCCTGAATCCAGTGGCAAAGTGAGCAAGGGACCCACGTCTGGGCATACCCTGCCAACTTAGGGCGAACAAAGCGATACCAAAGGGGATGATGGACGGAGCGCTTGAGCTAATCAAACACTCACCCCCAGTCAACTGATCTGGGTTTAATCCATCATCATTCTTTAGCTCACTCCACCACGCCAGTTCAGACATGGCCATATGCAAATCAGTCTGACCCTGTGCCTCATGGGAACAGTCCAGCCCGAACTGCCAAGCCATGTCTTCCCTGGACCGGAAACAAGCATCCTGGGACCGGTTTCTGGCCATTCAGCCGTCATCAGCCAGGCTAGCCTGAATCCAGTGGCAAAGGGAGCAAGGGACCCACGTCTAGGCATACCCTGCCAACTTAGGGCGAACAAAGCGATACCAAAGGGGATGATGGACGGAGCGCTTGAGCTAATCAAACACTCACCCCCAGTCAACTGATCTGGGTTTAATCCATCATCATTCTTTAGCTCACTCCACCACCCCAGTTCAGACATGGCCATATGCAAATCAGTCTGACCCTGTGCCTCATGGGAACAGTCCAGCCCGAACTGCCAAGCCATGTCTTCCCTGGACCGGAAACAAGCATCCTGGGACCGGTTTCTGGCCATTCAGCCGTCATCAGCCAGGCTAGCCTGAATCCAGTGGCAAAGTGAGCAAGGGACCCACGTCTAGGCATACCCTGCCAACTTAGGGCGAACAAAGCGATACCAAAGGGGATGATGGACGGAGCGCTTGAGCTAATCAAACACTCACCCCCAGTCAACTGATCTGGGTTTAATCCATCATCATTCTTTAGCTCACTCCACCACCCCAGTTCAGACATGGCCATATGCAAATCAGTCTGACCCTGTGCCTCATGGGAACAGTCCAGCCCGAACTGCCAAGCCATGTCTTCCTGGACCGGAAACAAGCATCCTGGGACCGGTTTCTGGCCATTCAGCCATCATCAGCCAGGCTAGCCTGAATCCAGTGGCAAAGTGAGCAAGGGACCCACGTCTGGGCATACCCTGCCAACTTAGGGCGAACAAAGCGATACCAAAGGGGATGATGGACGGAGCGCTTGAGCTAATCAAACACTCACCCCCAGTCAACTGATCTGGGTTTAATCCATCATCATTCTTTAGCTCACTCCACCACCCCAGTTCAGACATGGCCATATGCAAATCAGTCTGACCCTGTGCCTCATGGGAACAGTCCAGCCCGAACTGCCAAGCCATGTCTTCCCTGGACCGGAAACAAGCATCCTGGGACCGGTTTCTGGCCATTCAGCCGTCATCAGCCAGGCTAGCCTGAATCCAGTGGCAAAGTGAGCAAGGGACCCACGTCTGGGCATACCCTGCCAACTTAGGGCGAACAAAGCGATACCAAAGGGGATGATGGACGGAGCGCTTGAGCTAATCAAACACTCACCCCCAGTCAACTGATCTGGGTTTAATCCATCATCATTCTTTAGCTCACTCCACCACCCCAGTTCAGACATGGCCATATGCAAATCAGTCTGACCCTGTGCCTCATGGGAACAGTCCAGCCCGAACTGCCAAGCCATGTCTTCCCTGGACCGGAAACAAGCATCCTGGGACCGGTTGCTGGCCATTCAGCCATCATCAGCCAGGCTAGCCTGAATCCAGTGGCAAAGTGAGCAAGGGACCCACGTCTGGGCATACCCTGCCAACTTAGGGCAAACAAAGCGATACCAAAGGGGATGATGGACGGAGCGCTTGAGCTAATCAAACACTCACCCCGAGTCAACTGATCTGGGTTTAATCCATCATCATTCTTTAGCTCACTCCACCACCCCAGTTCAGACATGGCCATATGTAAATCAGTCTGACCCTGTGCCTCATGGGAACAGTCCAGCCCGAACTGCCAAGCCATGTCTTCCCTGGACCGGAAACAAGCATCCTGGGACCGGTTTCTGGCCATTCAGCCGTCATCAGCCAGGCTAGCCTGAATCCAGTGGCAAAGTGAGCAAGGGACCCACGTCTGGGCACACCCTGCCAACTTAGGGAGAACAAAGCGATACCAAAGGGGATGATGGACGGAGCGCTTGAGCTAATCAAACACTCACCCCCAGTCAACTGATCTGGGTTTAATCCATCATCATTCTTTAGCTCACTCCACCACCCCAGTTCAGACATGGCCATATGCAAATCAGTCTGAACCTGTGCCTCAAGGGAACAGTCCAGCCCGAACTGACAAGCCATGTCTTCCCTGGACCGCAAACAAGCATTTTGGGACCGGTTTCTGGCCATTCAGCCGTCATCAGCCAGGCTAGCCTGAATCCAGTGGCAAAGTGAGCAAGGGACCCACGTCTGGGCATACCCTGCCAACTTAGGGCGAACAAAGCGATACCAAAGGGGATGATGGACGGAGCGCTTGAGCTAATCAAACACTCACCCCCAGTCAACTGATCTGGGTTTAATCCATCATCATTCTTTAGCTCACTCCACCACCCCAGTTCAGACATGGCCATATGCAAATCAGTCTGACCCTGTGCCTCATGGGAACAGTCCAGCCCGAACTGCCAAGCCATGTCTTCCCTGGACCGGAAACAAGCATCCTGGGACCGGTTTCTGGCCATTCAGCCGTCATCAGCCAGGCTAGCCTGAATCCAGTGGCAAAGTGAGCAAGGGACCCACGTCTAGGCATACCCTGCCAACTTAGGGCGAACAAAGCGATACCAAAGGGGATGATGGACGGAGCGCTTGAGCTAATCAAACACTCACCCCCAGTCAACTGATCTGGGTTTAATCCATCATCATTCTTTAGCTCACTCCACCACCCCAGTTCAGACATGGCCATATGCAAATCAGTCTGACCCTGTGCCTCATGGGAACAGTCCAGCCCGAACTGCCAAGCCATGTCTTCCCTGGACCGGAAACAAGCATCCTGGGACCGGTTTCTGGCCATTCAGCCGTCATCAGCCAGGCTAGCCTGAATCCAGTGGCAAAGTGAGCAAGGGACCCACGTCTGGGCATACCCTGCCAATTTAGGGCGAACAAAGCGATACCAAAGGGGATGATGGACGGAGCGATTGAGCTAATCAAACACTCACCCCCAGTCAACTGATCTGGGTTTAATCCATCATCATTCTTTAGCTCACTCCACCACCCCAGTTCAGACATGGCCATATGCAAATCAGTCTGACCCTGTGCCTCATGGGAACAGTCCAGCCCGAACTGCCAAGCCATATCTTCCCTGGACCGGAAACAAGCATCCTGGGACCGGTTTCTGGCCATTCAGCCGTCATCAGCCAGGCTAGCCTGAATCCAGTGGCAAAGTGAGCAAGGGACCCACGTCTGGGCATACCCTGCCAACTTAGGGCGAACAAAGCGATACCAAAGGGGATGATGGACGGAGCGCTTGAGCTAATCAAACACTCACCCCCAGTCAACTGATCTGGGTTTAATCCATCATCATTCTTTAGCTCACTCCACCACCCCAGTTCAGACATGGCCATATGCAAATCAGTCTGACCCTGTGCCTCATGGGAACAGTCCAGCCCGAACTGCCAAGCCATGTCTTCCCTGGACCGGAAACAAGCATCCTGGGACCGGTTTCTGGCCATTCAGCCGTCATCAGCCAGGCTAGCCTGAATCCAGTGGCAAAGTGAGCAAGGGACCCACGTCTGGGCATACCCTGCCAACTTAGGGCGAACAAAGCGATACCAAAGGGGATGATGGACGGAGCGCTTGAGCTAATCAAACACTCACCCCCAGTCAACTGATCTGGGTTTAATCCATCATCATTCTTTAGCTCACTCCACCACCCCAGTTCAGACATGGCCATATGCAAATCAGTCTGACCCTGTGCCTCATGGGAACAGTCCAGCCCGAACTGCCAAGCCATGTCTTCCCTGGACCGGAAACAAGCATCCTGGGACCGGTTTCTGGCCATTCAGCCGTCATCAGCCAGGCTAGCCTGAATCCAGTGGCAAAGTGAGCAAGGGACCCACGTCTGGGCATACCCTGCCAACTTAGGGCGAACAAAGCGATACCAAAGGGGATGATGGACGGAGCGCTTGAGCTAGTCAAACACTCACCCCCAGTCAACTGATCTGGGTTTAATCCATCATCATTCTTTAGCTCACTCCACCACCCCAGTTCAGACATGGCCATATGCAAATCAGTCTGACCCTGTGCCTCATGGGAACAGTCCAGCCCGAACTGCCAAGCCATGTCTTCCCTGGACCGGAAACAAGCATCCTGGGACCGGTTTCTGGCCATTCAGCCGTCATCAGCCAGGCTAGCCTGAATCCAGTGGCAAAGTGAGCAAGGGACCCACGTCTGGGCATACCCTGCCAACTTAGGGCGAACAAAGCGATACCAAAGGGATGATGGACGGAGCGCTTGAGCTAATCAAACACTCACCCCCAGTCAACTGATCTGGGTTTAATCCATCATCATTCTTTAGCTCACTCCACCACCCCAGTTCAGACATGGCCATATGCAAATCAGTCTGACCCTGTGCCTCATGGGAACAGTCCAGCCCGAACTGCCAAGCCATGTCTTCCCTGGACCGGGAACAAGCATCCTGGGACCGGTTTCTGGCCATTCTGCCGTCATCAGCCAGGCTAGCCTGAATCCAGTGGCAAAGTGAGCAAGGGACCCACGTCTGGGCATACCCTGCCAACTTAGGGCGAACAAAGCGATACCAAAGGGGATGATGGACGGAGCGCTTGAGCTAATCAAACACTCACCCCCAGTCAACTGATCTGGGTTTAATCCATCATCATTCTTTAGCTCACTCCTCCACCCCAGTTCAGACATGGCCATATGCAAATCAGTCTGACCCTGTGCCTCATGGGAACAGTCCAGCCCGAACTGCCAAGCCATGTCTTTCCTGGATCGGAAACAAGCATCCTGGGACCGGTTTCTGGCCATTCAGCCGTCATCAGCCAGGCTAGCCTGAATCCAGTGGCAAAGTGAGCAAGGGACCCACGTCTGGGCATACCCTGCCAACTTAGGGCGAACAAAGCGATACCAAAGGGGATGATGGACGGAGCGCTTGAGCTAATCAAACACTCACCCCCAGTCAACTGATCTGGGTTTAATCCATCATCATTCTTTAGCTCACTCCACCACCCCAGTTCAGACATGGCCATATGCAAATCAGTCTGACCCTGTGCCTCATGGGAACAGTCCAGCCCCAACTGCCAAGCCATGTCTTCCCTGGACCGGAAACAAGCATCCTGGGACCGGTTTCTGGCCATTCAGCCGTCATCAGCCAGGCTAGCCTGAATCCAGTGGCAAAGTGAGCAAGGGACCCACGTCTGGGCATACCCTGCCAACTTAGGGCGAACAAAGCGATACCAAAGGGGATGATGGACGGAGCGCTTGAGCTAATCAAACACTCACCCCCAGTCAACTGATCTGGGTTTAATCCATCATCATTCTTTAGCTCACTCCACCACCCCAGTTCAGACATGGCCATATGCAAATCAGTCTGACCCTGTGCCTCATGGGAACAGTCCAGCCCGAACTGCCAAGCCATGTCTTCCCTGGACCGGAAACAAGCATCCTGGGACCGGTTTCTGGCCATTCAGCCGTCATCAGCCAGGCTAGCCTGAATCCAGTGGCAAAGTGAGCAAGGGACCCACGTCTGGGCATACCCTGCCAACTTAGGGCGAACAAAGCAATACCAAAGGGGATGATGGACGGAGCGCTTGAGCTAATCAAACACTCACCCCCAGTCAACTGATCTGGGTTTAATCCATCATCATTCTTTAGCTCACTCCACCACCCCAGTTCTCGGCAGACAGGTTACTCCATCACAACAGTGATGAATATCCCGTCCATCGAAATATAAATCCCATTATATCCTATGGGATTTATATTTCAGTCAACAGGATATCCATCACCGCTGTGATGAAGAAACCTGTCCACGAAGATCTAAATCAGGCCCTAAGTTGAAATCCTTAGCTTGATTTGTGGGAGCAGCAGGAGCACAGCAAACAGAATAAATGATGGATGATTTTATAATATCCCAGACAAAATTCAGTACTACGCTGATGTTTGAAATTGCAGACATCACACAGGCCTTGAATTCTATCTCACACGGGTAAGCAGCCGGCCCAGATGGCATTCCTGACGACATTTTACCAGTCAATATAGAGTCCTGGTCTCAGTACATCTGAGCCTTGGCTAATGCAATTGCATCAAGAGCCCCCATTCCTGACTCATGGAAAGGTGCTATAGTCTTACCTATATTAAAAAAAGGTGACCGTTCCTTACCACTTAACTACAGGCCAATAAGCCTTATTGATTGTAACCAGAACATTTTTGGTCAGTGCCTACTTAATAAGATACAAAATTGGATGGACGAGAACAATATTCTTAGCCCTTTTCAAGCAGGCTTCTACACTAGGGTTTCAACTATTGACCAGGCTTTTCGATTCATGTTAATTTACTGGAGAACTGTGTTGATTCGTGGTGGTAGTCTTTATGTTGCGTTTGTTGACTTAAAATAGGCTTTTGATTTAGTTTGAAGACCCAAACTGTGGAGTTTTTTTGCAGATTTAGGAATGCCCCCTAAAATGTTATGCCTTTTAATCCGTTTGCATAAAGATAATTATGCATGCATACAATGGGGAGGAGATCAGACCCAGTTGACAGAAAGAGTACCGGTCTGTAAAGGCGTTTGGCAGGGTTGTGTGCTGGCACCCACCCTATTTTCCCTTTATATTAATGACATTGTTCCCATTCTGGCACAACTGGAAGCATATGCTCCATTCTTGGTGGGCTTTAAACATCCAATCCTCCTATTTGCTGATGACACCCTGTTGATTTCTAAGACCCCTTCAGGCCTCTAGAAACTCTTGTTTCACTTTAATGAATTCTGTGAGGATCGGGGCTTGGAAATCAACACTTTGAAGACCAAGGTGATGTCATTTAATCAGCATAGATCTTCCACGAACAAATTGATCATGGTACGAGCCCTTTCATAACAAGTACATACTTGGGGGTCACCTTCGCAGAGGGAATGTCTTGGCAACCTCATATTAGCAAGGCCACTACTAGGCTAAAGCAGACTTCTGTTGCAATACTCAAGGAGTTTTGAGCATCTTACCCCAAACCCATCTCCCCTGCACTCAAAATCTACAAGGCTAAGGGCTTGGGGTCAGCCCTGTATGGAGTCGAGTTGTGGGGTTCTCGAAACATGATGACATCATAAAATTTGAGAACAAATTCCTTAGGAAATTGACTTCTCTCCCAACTAGTACTCTGTTATATCCACTGTTTTGTGATATAAGAGTCATTAGGGCCACAGACAAAATTCACCTGAGGCCCTTGTTGTACTGGATGCGCCTGTGGACCACTCCCGTACTTGCCTAATATGCTGACAGTTTAAAGGATGTTATGAAGGCTGCTCAATTTAGCAAAAAATCATGGCTCTAAAACAGGAAGCCAGTCTTGTATTCATTAGGAATCCATGACTTGTGGGACCAACCGAATACATCTGTTTTTCCATCCAAGGCTGAGATGAAAATGAAATACTGGTCACTTGTGGAGGCTGAGGATGTTCGGAAGTCAGCCACTGTTAAGTTAACATGTGATTACATGGACATTAAGTCATGTCGGGCGGAAATTATTTTGGGATATAGTGATGGTTCCACTGTACAGAAAACTCTATTTTCAGTTTTGCATAGGCACTTAACCCCTTAGAACGTTTACATCAGGTTGGAAGGGCGAAGGAGGTAAACCACTTGCCCCATATGTGACCACCAGAAGGAAAGTGTTTCCCATGTTATGTTTGTCTTCTCAGGTTATTTATCTCCCCAGCATAATTGGTTGGTACCGATTTGCAGGTAAATAGGTGTACGGAACCATCAGGATGCCAGGATGCCCTCCATATTCATAGATCAGACTCTTCCATGGTAATGGTTATTTCCATTGCAAAATGTCTGGGTGCAATGTGGGTGCACCGCAAAAAAGCTCTTGGTCGCTATCCCATTTGATGACCTACAACTAAACGTCTTCCATCTGGGTTCCATTTGGGATATTTTTTTTACATTTCACTTCTAATGATATTGTCTCATTTTCTATAATTGTGTACATGTATGTATGTTGTATGTATGTATATATATATATATATATATATATATATATATATATATGCTTTTAGGTAATAATTGATGTGTTTATGTTATTTATTCTGTGATGTATGTCGTATAGTGTGATGAATTGTACTTTTCTGGCCCTTGTGGACGAAATAAAGAGTTTTGACTGACTGGATGATGGCTGACCTCAACTGGAACAAGACAAAAATAGAGCATATAAATATCTATATATATCTATATAGATTTGATCCTAGGCAGTTTGATCCTAGGCAGTTGCCTAGTTTCCATTTACCTCCTTTTTCTTCATTATGACATATAAGAGCACCTTGAAATATATGAGTTCAGGATATATGCTGTACAAACCTCGAGTTTGATTTAATAAACCATAATGTTGTCTATGTATAATAATAACCCTGACCACCCAGAGTGTTCCACATGGCAACTGTCTTGCCTCTTAATTCCTTACTGGCATAGTTGTCAGGGTGTGAGGAGGCATGAATATTTCTACACTCATTTTTGAAAGCGATCAGTTTAAAAAAAAATACTTCTGAATGC
The DNA here is from genome assembly GCA_963921515.1 of Calotriton arnoldi. Taxonomy (NCBI): domain Eukaryota; kingdom Metazoa; phylum Chordata; class Amphibia; order Caudata; family Salamandridae; genus Calotriton; species Calotriton arnoldi. Next base: position 141,638 of record CAWUFW010002411.1, read on the forward strand.
ACTTATCTATTCTGATGTACTAAGTTGTACCGCTTTTGCAAGTTAATGAAATGCACTTTCTGAATTTTGAAGAGACTTTATCATATTTTTAGACGCTTGTTGCAAGATGTATTGAAACATGAATGTGTTCCTAAAGTTAAGTTTTACAGGGCACCTTTTTTGCTTCTTTTCGTTTACTTCATTTAGCCTGTAAATAAACAATTTCCTGTTTATTTCACATATTTTTGAATGGTCCTGCTTTCTGAAGTAAACAGCAGGCCAGTGCAGTCATTCAGCTGGGGGCAGCATGTGAAGGTTAGAAGGGCTGCATGTGGCTCCCGGTCCATACTTTGTGTACCAAGGCTCTAGCATATCACTTTGTCTTTTAAAATTAAAATACGACTTTAGAAAAGCTCCAATCTTCCCATTAAAATTGTATTTCAATTTGTCTTTACTTGTTTGTGAATTGAACAAAATATTTCATCATCTGTAAATTTTGATAGATGTATTCTTGTTTCTGTTTTTTGGTGTGTTGTTTTGAGGTTCAACTTGTAGAAAGTGCTAGACTCAGGTCCCCAGATTCCTGTAATGATTCTGTGGTGGTACACAGAAAGCGAAAAGTTAAGAGCGGGTGCTCTAGGGTCAAAGTCATAATGTTGCTGCTTCTTCAATCTGAAGAAGACTGCCTGGTGGGAGAAGTCCCGGCATCAATTCATTTAGTGACTCCACATGTTCATTATGTTGCAATCAGGGTCTTTTACATTGTGAAACTACTAAGAGTTGGTATGGGTACCTGCTGTCCAACCTAACTCAAGAACACCAAAGCTTAGTGAACAAAGCCCTTCTTCATGAAGAAAATCAAACACACCTGGCAGTGCAGACTGAATAAATTAGCGATAGGAACACCTCACTCACAAACCTTCACATTAACTCAGCATTGCTGAACAACAGTATGCACTGTAACCCCAGCATGTGATAAACTTTTGTTGTGTCTGAATTTAGGCCTAGGCGGAGTTTGTGGCATTCCGCATAGCAGAACTCTGCAAAGCGACCAAAAAACTCAGCTGCTCTATGCTGAATGCCACAAGGGCAGTGAGTTAGGTCGTGCCGTTTGCGCTGAGTTTTAGCGCTGGTGTTTGTCTCGCACTAGAAAATCAGCACAATTGGCACCATGCGCAGCACAAGAAGGCGGTAGCTTCCTCAGAGTGAATGGATGGTTTCTCAACGTGAGCGGTCACAACCATCCGTGACCGCCTGCATTGAGAAATCTCACTGGGAGGTGGTCTAGCACTGGATTTTCCTCTTAAATTAATGTTGGCAAAAGTGAGGAAAATACTGCGCTTCACAAAGCGGAGCGGACTTTTTGGGAACTCCGCGTGCTCCGCGGAGAGAAGCAAACTCCGCAAACGGAGTGGAGTTCACCGCCTAGTCCTACCTGAATTATGTGAGCCCTAGAGACCTCTGGGACTTTTTGTGAAAGGATTCTCACAACCACGGTTCTATGACAAGGCTTGCCATTTGTGCCTGACTTCTGACCTAGTTGTGATTCCTCTGAGTGACATTTGATGCTCCTTGACATGGCGACCTATTACACAGAGCTGCTCAGACTATGTTCCTACAGTACAACTACTGTCTACTAATTGTCAGTGACTAATCATTGCAATCTTCTTTGTTCTAGAGATGATGTTATCCCCTACATGACCAGTGATTACTTTCTTCCCCAGCCAAAATCATGAGAAATCTTATTGAAATTCCATAGGTTACCATGCATCTTATTTTAGAATAAATACAATCCAATATTCTTTTTTATAAAGACATGACACTTCTATGCCCCACCAAAGCCTTGATTATTCAACCTCTCCACCCCTTGAAAATCAAAGCCTAAAAAGGAGATATTTGGAAATTTAGGGACATATTTATTAGTATTTCAGGGAACCTGCTGTGCTGTGATGTGTTAACGGGAGAGGGCAGAAATTTACAAATATATGGAGCATTTCTGCTCTCTCCTTGGTTGGTGCACTCTGTGCTACATAGTCCCAACATTAAAGGCAGGATTGTTTTTGTGCAGGAAGGAATACCATCCTCCACAAAAATAATCCTTAGAGGCATATTCCTCCTTCTATGTGTGCTGCAGAATGGAGCACACACGGAAAGTGGAAGTAGCGAGGAGAACTAAAGATATTTCCCCTTCTCACTCCTTTGTCAGGTTGGCAATCCCTTCTGATTCAAACCAAGGTTTACAAGTCATTGTAAATCTGGCTTTGCGTCATAATGAATGAGTGGATGCATGGGAACACCCATGCTCCACCCATGTAATGCCCACCCAGTGGAAAGCAATGCAATGCAGTGCTGTGCGCTGCCTTGTGTTACTTTGTATTTACTAAACTATGCAAAGTAGCTTTGCATGGCTTAGTAAATGCCAAAAATGATTTTACATCAGGGCTGTACCATGAAAGTGATGCAACTCTGATGCAAAATCATAGTAAACCTTCATGTGCATACACTATTATCCGGCTTCTCTGGTTGCAAGGACAATCACAAAATGTATCCCAAAAATAGCATTGATACCCTTGGGTTAGACATACAATAGTGAATTGACTTGAATAGTTCCAAAAGTGATCATGAGGTAAATCATCTACTTCCATGAGAACACTAGTTTACCAAACTCAATCTACAACTCCCAATTATTCAGAGAAGCATCCAAATGTTATCCCTGCCACTGCCCCCCCAGTGAGGAGTTCCCTTTTGGAATCTAGATTTCTATTGGTGGCTTCCTTATCATTGATAAAGGCATTATTTTAAATCTAACCCCTTAGAATCCCAAACCTATAGATTGATGGGTCACATACCTCACACCCAGGTTTTTCTGCAAAAAGATCCAAGCCTTTTTTCTAGTTTAGGAGCAGTTTTCGCATCTCAGCCAAGGATAAAGCTTTGGCAGGAATGGTGGAGTGCAGCTTCAAACAGGCTAATTCTAATTGGCCTACTGGCCCTTCAAACTCTAACTTTTTACAATTACTTGTGCTGCACTTTTTCAAAAATACCAAATTCGCCATTAAATATATTTTTAAATAAAATGCTAAAAACAATGCTCGAATGGCATCTATAGCTTATTGCAATCCAAAGTTACCAAAAGTAATATTTTAATTGTACTTTTGTTTTTCTCACAGAAACAGCTATGGGCCCAGACAGTGAAAATAGTGTTTGGGGCTGGTGACTATAGTAGCATACCAACCCTAATTTCTTCCACGTTCCATTTTTAAATACAAGACACCCTTTCTTGTGCAATACAAGGGATATTTTGGCAGGTCTGCCTTCCAGTTTAAAAGCTGCTGCAGTCAGGCTACACAGGTAGGCCCAAAGCCTTGCTTTTCTTGTCAGCTTTGTAGATGGCACAATAAGAGCTTCAATCCACAGGTGACTTTTAACCTTCCATGTCATGAGTGTATTTCCTGCATGCTCCATAGACTATGACCTTAATCGAAAGTGAAATAGGCTATTGGGGGTTAGCCAATTTAAAAAAAATGTTTTTTATTGACATTTTCATACAACAGAGTCAACAAACATGCATGGCTATGTAGCAGTACATGGCTGTCTTCATGTCTAACAAAATACAGATCATAGGCAAGGCGACATATTGCAATAGTAAAAAGAAGAGAGAAAATCAGCTCAAAGGAGAGGGCTCAGACAGGTCAACAATTACATGTAGGTGGTACACATTTTTCAGGGATAATACAAACAGCACGTTACAAGGGTGTCAAGCATACATCTGTGGGGGGCTGGTCTGCCCAGTTTCCATCATTAGGAGAAGGTTGTGATGAAAGATATTCCCAAATATCCATCTGACGTGACTGTAGCTCTGTATAGTATTTAGTGCAACTTAAATGTCAAATGTATAGTTCCCTTTGGGTACGTTTATTTACAAACACTCCACATCCACTCACATACGTCAAACCAGAACCAACGGGAGAACAAATTAGCAGGATATTGAAACACTTATAAATTCCATTTAATAAAAAGCCTTCAATCACATATACATCGAATTAAAAAAATACTAGAAACATAAATTATACAAATTTCATGATATAAAAATCCAAAAGGACTTAAAAGAGACAATCACATTTGTACACAAAACCAACATATTGCAAGAAATCAATTATTTGTCAGAATGTGGCTCTGCATGGTGCAAATTTAACTAAAAACAAGGCGTTGACGCGTTTTGGTGGATTAAGAACAATGGAACCACCTTCTTCAGGACAAACACTTATATCTTCTCCTCTCCTATGTATTTTTCATAAGACCGGTCAGAAACTCGATGAGGCGCTGTTTTTTGACTAAAATAAACTAACAGCGAAGCCAACTTTGACCTGGTTAATAAGTTTATATATGCCAATATTTCATACGTGCATCAGATCCTTAAAACAATACGTATAGAGGCTGGTTCTGATCTGCCCCTTGACCCGCACTTCTCAATTGTCTGTGACCAAGGCCCCTGCTGTTGAAATCAATCAGCCTGACCTTGCTTAGGGAGTTAAAAAACTTCCCGTGGTTGAATAATGTTCAGCGGGGACTTGAAAATCTGTCCTTGTTGTCCCTTTTCTGTTTCTTCGGTGTGGCTTGTCTCAGGAAAGGGCTTTGTGGTCCATGTATGAGGATATCTTGTGTATAATTCAGATAGTATAGAGACCCAGCCCGCTGTGTCAGTTTTTGGATCAGTTGGGTAAAGTGGGAAACTCTGGGGTTTCATGAGGGAATCCTGGCTAGATCGACTGGGCCACATGGCTTAGAAACATGCAGTCAAATGTATCTGTTGGTGTAAGGGTCCATCTCCCCTGAAACAGTCAAGGGCTAAAAACATCCCAATTACGAACATCTGTCCCACTTTTGTCAGACCCGCATTCTGCTGTCTAAGGATCATACTCTTTTCTAAGGTGGGGGATAGTGAGGGATTATTCAGGAGGGGGAGGTGATGTAAATATGGTTGTATGAAGCCTGATCGATTGGTCTCGCACCATAACACCTAGAGTGAGCACCAGACTATTTGTATACTATAATTCAGTTTTGATGGCTAATGGTTATAGCTGTGTGTTCCCCTTCAATACCTGATTTTTTTCTTTTGACACATGCGGTGCACTGCCCATGGGGGCATACTAGGAGGCAATGTAACTTGACTGTATGGCATGAAAGTATTTTTCTATGTCAGGGACCATGAAGCCTCCCCGATCAAAGGGTAGTGTTAGTTTCTCCCATTCTAGCCTCGGGTTATGGTGAGCCCTGGTTAGTCTGATAAGCAGGGATCTCAGGTGGCAAAAAGGACTGATTAGGGGCAAATGGGATATTATGAATAAGGTATAGAAATTTCCGCAGTATTATAATTTTTTTTTTAAAGTGATACAGCCCGCCATAAAAAGGGGTTGTGTTATCAATTTTTCAAGTTGGTCCTGTAGCTTAGCCAGGGATGGGCCATACTTGTCCAGCATGATTTGGGACTTGTTCCTATTTCACATGATTCCTAGTTAGCTCACTGACCCCTCACACCAACTTAAAGGGAACACTATCTCTGGTTTAATAGCAATATCTGTTAGTCAGAACATTTAGATTGTTGACCAATTGATGTGTATCCCTGACAAATCACCGCATCGTGAGATTTTGGCTATAAGTGTAATGAGGTGTTTATCCGGGTCTTTAACGTAGCAGCACTCGCTTTTTAGGGAACCTCAAACCTCTGTTTAAAAGATTATCCCAGAGTCGGGTTGTTAAGGGCTCTGTGACCAATGCAAATGAAAGGGGAGAGAGGGGAAATCCCTGCTGCGTACCTCTACCTATGTGGATTGGATCAGATACGCAGCCCTGATGCTTATTCAGGCTGTTGGGATAGTATATATCTACTTAATAAGGTTGAAATGGGAAGCCAGTTTCATGTAGGACTACTACAGCATTTATTTCCGGTCTACTATTCGACATAACCGCAAAGAATGTGCAGAGACTGTTAGAAGTAGCCCTATCTGTAACAAACCCAGACAATTCTGGTAGTATCAGTCTAGACACCCGTGGGGACAAACTATTTACAATGACTCATGCCAGTATCTCATTATATGTGTTGAAAAGGGAAAGTGGTCTCTAGGATTGGCCCTGCTGGGTGTCTTTGCTCAGCATGTCAGTGCTGTGATGATTGCCTCCCTGGTGGTCGGAAGACATTCTCTGCTATCAAGTGCCTCCTGATAGAGAGTAGCTGATAGTGGTGCCAGCAATTGTTTGAACATGTTATAAAATTCGGCCATAAGGCCATCACTGCCCGGGGATTCCCCCAGCAAGACCCTCAATGGCCTCAGTTATTTCTTGCACCATAATGGGGTCAAGTAGAAACTTCCTAGGTACACCCTCTATTCAGGCCAGGGCAATCTCCTCTAGGTATTGATATATGTCAGCATCTGGGTGGAGTGCCCTGAAGTGTATAGGTGTGAATAATAGGAGCAAACCTTCTGAAGGACGGTAGCTTGCCCTCCACTGAACTCCATAGTAACCGGCCTGAGGGAGTGGGCTCTGACGCTGGTGTATATTTTCCGCACCAACCACGTTAAAGGGCGACTTGGTTGGCCACCCTCTCCATATTGCCTAGCTTTAATGTCTCTAGCCAAGAAAGGCATTTCACTGCTTAGTAGATCGCTACATTCCTGCATGGTGTCACCAAGTTCGGAAAGCATATGTGGGTCACTGGTCGAGGCATAAGTGTTCTTCAATTGTGCCATCTCTATCTCAAGACCACTGCCTTCTCTTAAAACACATTTTTACTGCCAATCACAAAGGGGAAGGGGTCCCTTGGGACCCCTTCCCATTTGCAACTGGTTTACCACCAATTTAAAATTGGCGATAAATGCAATTGTTAGGCGACCGCATTTGCGGTCGCAAACAATCTTACATCCCCTTGCGACTCGCTATTAGGAAGGCACGCCCTTTTCTAATAGCAACTTGCAAAATCTATTTTGGGAGTCGGTAACAGGTTACTGACTCGCAAAATAGGTTTGGTACATGCTACAAACCTTTTTAGCAGTTGCAAACGGGCCGATTTCCCATTTGCAACCGCTAAAAACGGTCATACATCTGATCCCTAGTATTTATTTTTTACAATGACCTTAGTGAGGTCCTGTTCTTTTTGTTGCTCTGTATCTTTAACAATGAGGTTCTCATCTTCTAGAGTCGAGATCCTAGATTCAGCTGTCTTTAGGCGTTCACCCCGCTTATCCAGCCTGTCTTTCATTAGGTCCATTCTTGCACTTTCACCTCCAGAAGGATCACCTTTATGTCTCCATCTCTGCTCTCACAAGTGGCCGACTGCATCCGAGAGACCTGTCTGGACCATGCCCCAACCTGCGTCTCTGCTCAAAGGCAGTTTACCCTGTTTGAGGTACTACTTTCCCATATTGAAGGATATGGCAAGATTCTATGGCCACTGTGAATGGCAGGCATGTGCCGATTGCAGGTTAAGGCCGTAAGTGCCGCTGCCTGGGGGACTAAGCCGCCACCTGGAGGGGGCCACATTGTTCACCGTCTAGCATCCCCGGGACCTTGGAATATCCCTTGCACCTCCACAGGTGGCTCACCACTGAATCAGCTTCTCTGTTAGTTTGCTGGGTCATGGGGACACGGCGTTGCACCTCTATGGTATCTCAGGTCAGGCCAGTGGGTCTTACAGGAAGAAACAGCTCAGAGCAGCTAGAATGTGGGCAGCAGGCAGCAAAGACCCTAGCCCCAATCTCTTGGCATCTTCTCCCTGTGGCAGAGAGCTCCACAACTTTTAGTAGGTTTGGGCTATGCCATACTGCCCATGCTTTCAGTGGGTCTCTATGGCCTCCAAAGATCTGTGAGGCACAAGAATTGCAGGCCAGGCTTGGGGGTTTACAAGGAGCTGTAGTGTAGGATTCCAGCCCACCACTGCTAGAACTTAGGCAGAGCAGGTCTTGTTATGGGCTCCTCACCACCTCCTCCTCTTGGCGTTGGGCTCCATTGCCCTAGGTCTCAGATTTAATCTGGAACATCCAGGGTTTAGCGTGGGATGTATTCGGCCATGGGGGCGAATTACTTTTGTCACAAGCACCGCAATCCCAGTCACATTGCCAGTAGGGCATCAGAGTAGCCAAGCTGGCCTTCGTCTCAGAGCTTGATCATAGTTGCCGCATGGGACAGCGGCAACCCCAGGCCAGCCAGTGATCGAGTTCCTGAGGTGTGCACCATTCGGTGGCACCCGAAAAGAGTGTCCAAGGCTAAATATGCATGTTTTTATAGCATTTTAGTGGAGTGGGTAAGGAAGAGCTCTCCTCTATACAACCATCTTGGCCGTGACCTTGCCACACCCCGATGTTAGCTGATTTTAGCATGCTTTAGGAATCACAGCTCATACAATTGGGACTGGGCAACAGTATCCCAGTTTGCAGAGTTCAAAACCAGCAATACAAGTGAGCAAAAATAGGGGTGACCTGAAGAAGACAACAATGGTCGGAGATGCTTGTATGTATACATTTTGGCTTCTGAGATTTCCGTTATGTTGCACTGCATTCCATTATTGCTAGCTTTTTCATACAAATGAAGAAGAATGGAATATGCAAACCCACCAGAGCTCTAATTGTTCTGCCATTTCCAATAAGCAAGGTAAAGCAGGCATCCCCAGATGCATTTCATCCTTATTGGTCGTTTTTGGTCAGATGTAGCTGAAACTAGGCCTGGGAGGTAAACTCCGCTCCGCTTGCGGAATTTGCGAAATTTGGCAATTTTGCGTTCCGCGGAGAACGCGGAATTGCCGAAAATTCCGCGATCCGCGGCATAGCGGAATTTTTTCCTTGATCGCGCTTTCAAAATGCGTGTTTGTGCACGCGGTAGTGACTTACCGGGATCCCTGCGTTCGCCGATGAGTTTTCCTATCCGTTCGCGTGCGCCACGAGATTTTGGTAGCCGGCCGCGCAATCCCGCGAGAGTGTGCGATCGCGAATACGTCATTCGGACGCGCCATCGGACATCCGCGTTCGCGAACAGGAAACACGCATCGCGAACGGGCAGGACAAGTGAAACAAGATGGCCGCGCCAATTGGCGACCGCATGGGCAAGTTCGCGAGATATTTCCCCCAGAGCACGCAAACAGCGTCCCCGAACAGGAAAAACGCATCGCGAACGGGCGGAACAAGCAAATCCGCTTGCTCGCGGAATTCTGCGTAGCTCGCTGAGATTTTTTACATCTTCGAGATCAGGAGCCTTCCCCTTGAAAACTCCACCATTTAGGGAAACATACTGAGACAATGAGTGTAAGTTTGAAATGCTTAAACAAACAGAGAGTAATTGAGTACAAACTGCTGCAATATATCCTACTTGCAATTGAACTCACAGAATCCTGTATGTTTCATTTCTTTTGAAGCTCACCAGTGAGGTCCTTTTTGAAATCCTAGGCACAGCTATCTCAGAACCCATTTCAAGGAGGCAATGAAACAATAATGTATCTAAATGCATAGCCTTTGGCATTTCTCTGGACACCATAATGCACCAATGTTTTAACTGTACAGAAAGTGATCACCGATATATGCAAATCAGTCATTTTAGAGTTGTTTGAACTAGACACCTGTCTCTTCGAATCACGCATAAAGATTGAAGGCTACTATAATGCAATAAAATAAGATGCACTTTGGCGTGATTCTAACAGTTAGTTCCAGGCATGTAAAAGCAGTCCACATCATATAAGGGCCTCTTCCCCAATGTCCTCCCAATCGCCCGTTTAGAATGTTACTCATCCAACGTTCTCGACTGAACCACGAACACAAGAGGTAGGTAGGTCATAAATAAGAAGATGGTATAGGCAGATATAATGAGAATTGAAATAAAATACTACATCATCTCCCTCTTTTTGACGGACATTATTGTACAATATAATAAACAAAAATCCAAGAGGTAGTGTACAACATTTCATTACTTCCAATAACACCTAGATACTATGGCAAGAACAAAGCGTAGAAGAAAAATAAATAAGAATTTTATTCCTGAAGAATTCTCCATGAAGGTGTGCAGATTCTAGCAGCAGACTTAACATGTTGTGCTATTGACATATTGTCTGCCTCATCCACATTAGCTGATTCACTGGAAGAAGGATGATCATTGGGCATGACATTTGCTGATGGTAAGTAGTATAAGCAGATACCATTGCTCATCATGCGTGTCCCCAAAAGTGACAGGTCCCCCGCAGGTCCCCCCGCCCCTTCGCTGTGTCCTTAAAAGTGACAGGTCTGTCCCCAAAAGTGACATGTCTGTATGGGTGACAGCCCTATCCGGTACAGGCCTGATGCAGGGGTGTGGCACAGGGTTTGTGTCAGAGTGTGAGCACCGAGTACGTGTTGAAGCCTGTGTTAGCAGGGCCTTTAGGGGTGTGCGCAAAAAAAGTGTCTTCAGGTAAGAGGGACATGTCTGGGCCTGTTTAAAACATTGGTTGCAGAGGCGTGACAGCTGGTGCCAGAGCAGGCAGCCCCAAGTCCCCCAAACCCCCATGCAGCATGGCTGTCTGACACAGTGGTTTGCGGTGCAGAGGTGTTTTTAAAAGTGTCTTTCTTTAGCAGCAGAGGCTGCAATTGAAATGTGGCCCAGCCACAGCTGTGGGAGCAGAAAACTATCTGTTAGGCTCAAGTCACGATGTAAAAAAAAAAAAAAAAAAAGCACAGGAACAAAGGGACCGTTTCCCAGACAGATCGACGCTGAGAACAGGAAAAAAACCGAATCAAACAGTCCCAAGCTTCCCACGAACCTCAAAATGTCATAGTACACTGCAGGGTTATAAAACACCACCCCAGGACAGGTCGTGCACTGGTCATCCATCATGGCACCAAACTTGAGCAGGAGTCATCCTTCCCGGGAGAAGGAGTCACAAACAAAGGCGTTGGATCTTCCCAAGGCAGGACGCAGGTATGCTTAGCAGGTGGCAAATGATATTGTGTGCATCTAACAAAACAAGGCCGTGGTTAGAAAATGTACCAGGGGCCATTCATCATGCCCCCAAACTTGAGCGGGAGCCATCCTTCCCAGGAGAAGGAGTCCCAAACAATGGTGATTACACGGCCCCTCCCACAACAAGCCATAGGTTTAATTAACTGTCAAATGATGATCCATCATGTCCCCAAACTTGAGAGGGACCCATCCTTCACGGGAGAAGGAGTCCCAAACAATGTTGATTACGCGGCCCCTCCCACAACAAGCCGTAGATTTAATTAACAAATGTCAAATGATGAAGTGAGTATCTAACAAAACAAGGCAGTGGTCAGAAAACGTTCCCAAGAATGACCCACACTGCAACGTTCTAAAAGGGGTCATCCATCATGTCCATAAAACTTTAGCCTGAGCTATGTCAAAGGATAAAGGGGCATATAGCATAAGCAGTACATTGGTCAGAAAACGGTCCCAATAATGATCCACTATACATGGCTCTAAACCCTCCCGTCAAGTGGGGTGTCCTTCTAATTAGCATGCCAGGACAAGTATAAAAAGCATACTTTAGGACGCCGTCACAAACAGCCATTCAAAACCCATTTGGAACGACGTGTGTGGATTGTTTTGCTGCGCAGACCTACATCAGAAACTTAAAGGCCACAATGGATCAGAGCAACTTTTCACAGATTGATGCTGCATGCTACACATTAACGGCGGTAAATAAATAAGGGGGTGGCTCAATGTTGTCGGCTTATGGGTTATTTAATGTATTGGGGAATGCATTCAAGTGAACAAAGTTGCATTTTAAAAGGGGTTTAGAGCTATGTAGGACTGTGTTTATATGGTTTTAAATAATGTTTAAGGCACTGTGATATGTTGTTTAATGTGAATAATGCTGGCGGTGAAACATCTTTATAATTTTAAGTTTTTAAAAGGCGCAAAGCGCAAGAGGGAATGCATTTAATGTGAACAATGTTGTATTTTTTAAAGGGTGCTTAAAGCAATGTATGATTGTCTTTACGTTGATTTAATTAATGTTTAAAGAGTTGTGGGCTGTTGATTAATGTGAATGTTTTTTAGACGCACAGGGGTTGGAATAATGTAGTTTTAAATGTCACTTAATACAAAGGGTTTGTATTTAATGTGAACAATGCGGATGCTTTAAATGTATGCAGCCTTGACAATTTAAATACTGTTTAAAGTATCAGGGTATGTGACGTTTTGTAGGCTTAAGTTTTGTAAATGGTGCTTAAGGCCTGGGGTTGTTATTTAATACGCATAAGGGGGTTTGTTCTGGGAGTTGGTATAGAACCGGAGTCCTTACGTTTTAAATAAGTTGTAGAGAGGTGTGGACAGATATTTAAGGTTTATCACACTGTTGATTTTGAGAATACATGGGACTGCAGCATTAAGAATTTAAAGAGCCTAGAAACATTTTTACATATTTCACTACGAGTTTAAGGGTATCAGAGTACAATATATAATATACAATGTATACAGATCAAAATAAATAAATAATACATTTTTGTACTCACCAAACCGCTGTCCTATATGTCGTGGGGTCTCAAGGAGGTGTGTTACAGGGCTGTTCTGACCGCCACGGCTGGATTTTGATGGTGGTGAACTGTCTCTGGATGTGACTTTTGCTGGTCGGCGGCCAGAGGCTTATACTTGTGGGGGCCTGTGGTGTATGGACCCGATCATTGTAATTAAAATAATAGCCCCCAGAACCAGTATGTGTAAGGAACTGCTCTGGGCCGAGCTGCGGTCGTTGTGTGGGGCTCGAGGTCCCTGAATTTATAAAAATAAAGGCCCCGCCATGCTGTGGCCGGCATGTCGAGGCAGCCCCAGAGCCCCTCGGTGATCCGGGAGGGCTCTGGGGGAGTTGCGGGCATGGCGGGGGGCTCGTGACCCCATAATTTATAAAAAATAAAGGCCCTGAGCTCGCTTACCTTGGGCGCTGCTCGGAGGCTCGTGAGGCTGTGGCCTGCATGTCGAGGCAGCCCCAGAGCCCCTCGGTGATCCAGGAGGGCTCTGGGGGGAGTTGCGGACGTGGCGTGGGGCTCGCAACCCCTGAATTTATAAAAAATAAAGGCCCCAGAGCCCGCTTACCGTGGGCGCGGCTCTGGGGTCGTGAGGCCGTTGTGTGGGGCTCGAAGCCTCTATAAGTTTTAAATAAGCCCCTACGAGCCGCGCTTACCTAAGGCGCTGCTCGGGTGCGGGCTGGAGGCATGGTCCGTTGTGGAGTGGCGAATGGTGCAAATAAACCCCTGAGCCCGCTTACCAGGGGCGCTGCTCTGGGGGGCTGGGGGCGGCAGTGACTCTTCCTTTGGCCCCACGTTGGGGCTGTTGCAGGCCTCATGGACGTCGGGAGCTTCCTCTTCGTGTTTGGCGAAGGAAGACCCCGCCCCTCCATGATGTCAGGGGTGTCCCCAGTGATGACAACACGGAGGGGCGGGGCCTTCCTTCGGCAGACACGGCTGGGAAGCTCCTTGCGGGGATCCTTCATGTCGGATGTGTGGCTCGGGGGCAATAAAAATGTATTTACAGCCGCAGGGACCGAATTAGCAGCGTCCCTGCGGTTTTCTTATGTTTTTTCTTTTTTCGGTACACACGCGGGCCTATTTATATAACGCAAACTCAACCCAAGGGGGTTTGGAGTGCATTTAGGAGCACCTGTAACGTTACACTTGGGGGGCCCACGTATATTTTGTTAGACATGGGCCTATTAAGTGATTTCCACACTATCAGTCTGTTGTGCAGGGGTGTTTCTCATGCTTTTGCTCGCCTCACCAGCCCTTTTTAAAAGCAGCTGCCATGCAGGTCTCCTACAATTTCCATGCAATAAGTCAGTAAATAAATGTCCGGGTAACTCCTGGGCTTAATGTTAATCAGGGAGCGATGTGTTTTTGTTTAACCAGGACGTTTAGCTGTTGGGTCTGAAATGTTGTGCCTACAATGTGTACACCCATAACCGTTGTAACATACTCCTAGATACTGCTTTACGTATACCCTGTGTAAGGATGCGTCTCTCTATGTGATGTGTATTTGCGCTTTCTAAGGTGAATGTATGAAATTGTAATATCATGTTTATGAGGTGTGGTTTTAAAGCAGACGTTTTTTTGTTTATTTAACCCAGACGCAGGACATGCCGGAATTAATCCTCACAGCCGATGAAATGCGCGCCCTACAGACAGGTACATGTATTTAGAGGTGTATAGTTCTGAGTAGTTTTGTACACCTGTGTCTTAGAAGCTCTGCTTTTCTAATGGGGTTCTCATGTATGTGTCATTTTATAGATAGTGATCCCGAACTACAAAGGATTCTTGATGGTCTACAATGTTACACGGAGGCTCAAGACGCGTCGCTGCGCGTACAGGATAACACAGTTCTTACAGGTAAATCAAAAAGACCCTGGTTCTTTAAACGGTCTAAGACTTGAGTGTGTCTAGTCCCAAAAACCACAGCGGTGAACTATAGGAATGCTCCTCAGAGGGGCCTGCTAAGGCCTTGTTTATACTACAAATGTGATTATTTTTTTCTTTACAGGGCCCTCGGAGTCAAGCCGGATGTCGTGATTGTGCAAGAGCCGACGCAGCGACCAAAAGAAAGGCCTGTGAAAAGGAAATCTTCAGCATCTAAAGATGGACCTGTGACAAAGAAAGGATCTGGGAAAAGGCTGTTAACAGGTGTGTTTTTACAAAAGGGTGTGAAAAACTAACCCTCTGGGTTTTATTCTCACATACAAAGGGGGGCCACGGCCATGTAGTACCCTATGTACTACTGCGGGTAGTGTAAACAACTTATACAGGTTCCTTATTGTTTCTAATATATATTTTTATGTTACATTCTAGGAGCCGTTCAAAAGAACCTCGGCGAAGATACCCGTAAGGCTAAGAGGGCTACGAAACCGCTGAGGGATATAACAAAGACAGTCCAGAACACCGGGCCTGCGGTAAAAGGTGTGAGTAGGCATGTACGCCAGAATAAGATCTACACATACTACACCCACATACAACAGAGAACCGACGCAGCCGTGAAATGTCAAAGCAACCCCTCCGCCGACATGGTGAACACTCCTACAGGAATGTCTATTCTGCACAGGGAGGGGGACATCACCGACATCGTGATTACAACTCCAGACATTGTAAGACCTGTTCTGCGTAAAAGCGATGCTACGTATCTGAACCCTCTTCAGGCCTCAAGAGGGAATCTCATCTCAAACAACCCACCCTTAAGAAGAAGCAGATGAACTCTGAGCCCTAAACAGGTCCTTTAGACCTCACCAAGAAACTGGTGGGCCCTGAGCCCCTAACTACTCCTTTAGATCTCTCATTAAAAATTTTTGCTAAGCAGGGGAATGAACCATCTACCCCCGCGCTCTCTAAGGACCCACCGGCTGTGACGCCGGTTGCAGAAGCTCTGTTACAACGCCAAACCCCTAAAGTCAACCGCCTTTCAAGAAAATATCTTAAGAATAAGCAAGGGGTACAGGCGTTACAAGTAGAAACATTGGAAGGGCCCTTAATGAAACCCGTTACACAGCAGGACCCTTCCCATCCTCTGAAGCCCTATGTAGTTGCAAATAAACTAGCGACGCCTGTAGAGGAATGCCCCATAGACCAACCCCCAAAACCTTCTATAGTCGTTCCTGATGGGTTTAGGGACAACGTGTCTGAAAATGGGCAACCCTTAGGAGGCTCTTATACCAACAGCAAAGGGTGTCTCAAGACAGGGACTGGTTCGGTAGACAGACTTGATAGACCCTCAGAAGCAGCGTCCGAGGGGCCTTCTAACACATACAATGGAGTTTTGCAGACTCCTGTTACACATTCACCAGACCCCAGCTCTGACAATGTCTTAGCAGTTAAGGCCCTCGATTATTTCGACAGCCATTTACACTCCCCGTACCTTATGTCCCCTATCACCCCTCCGGGAGGGTACGACCCAACCAGCCCCACGACCAGTGTAAGCTCCGCAACACCCCAGGCAATATACACCAATAACAGTACGGGCTGGGTCGACTGGTCAAATCATAATATGGAGGTGTCATTTAGTGAGGACCCTTCCCCAACCCCCCGGGTGTTCGCACTGGGATCCTGTTTCTATGATCCCCCCAGGGCCTCAGTTACAGAATGGTGTTGGGGTTGAAGGACAGAGAGGGGACCCTGGGGTATTAAAGGTTGTTATACAACCACGCACGGTATGCATCCCTACCCCTCCACAATATGATTCTGTAAACCCAAAAGAGGTACTAGGGGCTCATGTAAAGGATATACAATTGGCGGTCAGAAAGCTAAAACGCCAAGCGAACACCGCAACCTTAAAATTGGGGCTGTGGGGTAGCGGTGACAGGGTCATGGTGGAGGCAGAAGATCCTGCAAAGGGTTGACCTGTGTAAAAGGGTGATCCTCCAAACGTGTCAGGAAGCGGTATCGGACATATGGTGTATACAGGCGTGACTAGGACAGCGCCATCCCCTAAAGAAACCCTATGCCCATGGTGCTAATAAAAGAGCACACACATCAAAATATAACAGTAAGGTCCAAACAGTACTGACAAAGTCCCTGCGCTTCTTACGCTTACTCCGGCGTAAAAAGTACATAGAGCCCCGCAAACAGAGTCATACCGTTTCACAAGCTACGCCTGAACCACATACAACAGTACCAGCCACCCACCAATACACAAGTTCAGGAGAGAACATCCCGAGGGGCGGGCACTTGAAGGGCGCTGGTGGTAGAGCGCCAACACTCCACCACCCGGAACACATAGAGGTGTCGAGGGGTGGGTCTGTAGCAGAGGCCTCCATGAGTACGTCGCACATAGGCACAGACCATACTGTTCAGATAGGCTGGGGGCGGTTACCTAGAAAAGGCTGGGCCCGTAAAAAACAAAAGTGGACTAATAGCGCTAAGCAGCGCCGGCTTTTAATAAGTAAACTAAAGAAATCCAGAATATGCGCTACACGGATGCTTAAAAGACCCCCAGAGCCCTTACTAAACCAGAATCCCCAAAATGATATACCAGCGAACTCCCCCTCAAGTCAAACCCCTCAAGATGAGGATTCAGAGGTCGTCTTTTTAGAGAGCGTTAGAAGCTACAGGCGTGATGTAGAGAGATTTAACGCCACCGAACACTACGAGGAGTTTAGGTTTGCTAACCTTCACCAGATAAGGTCCTCCGATCATGGTGTTTTAGCTATACATCAGGCGGTGCAAACGCTCTTAGAAAGGTTGTTACGCGATGTGGGCCCTAATGATTTTTTCCAACTACGCTTCCAGGGGCAGGGTTTTGACAGTCCTTTGTTCACCAAACGGAGGTCCCGAGATGTGTTTGACGCCGTGGAATTTTTAGAAAACCTTTCGAGGCTTTTACAGAGCAAGGCTGAACTAGTCGACTATGGCACTTTCAGGGTCATAGCCCTCATTGTACGTGGTCGTGAGGGGGGTGTTTCCAGACCTTTAAAGAGCGTGCTATAAGCAAGATAATTGGTAAGAAACAACGTTGGCTGCTCGACTTTAACAACGACACAACCAACACCTGTCTGGCGGCCAGCATCGTAGGGTTGCTGATGGGCCGCAACACCACCGACGCTGCCATCATGTCTAGAGCGGCTGAAGCCCATGAGGTTCTTGAAATACCTCCAGACCGCATGGTCGGCTTTGGCGACATAGGTCTTTTTGAGAACTATTTCTCTGTGACGGTGAAAGTTCTTTATCACAACGGCTCTTGGAAGTACTTTACAACAGGGGACCTTGTGAGAAACAAGACTGTATATGTCCTTCACCACGAAAATCACTTTTACAGTATCTTGAACCTTAAAAGTTTTCTGGGAGTTAAGTACGTGTGCACACATTGCGACCACATATACAGCAGTAAGGCACGTCATCAGTGTGAAATGCATTGTAAGATGTGCCAGAGGGATGGATGCGTCGTACACGTCACGCTGAAGGTGAGGTGTCGCACCTGTAAGATGTTTTGTCGCTCACAAGACTGTTTGAGCATCCATAACAAAGCTGTTAAATGCAATCCTAAAATGGATTGCTTTGAGTGTGGGCAGTATGTGGCAGATGATCACAAATGCAAAGGCATGAAATGCCCACGGTGCCAGACGCCTTTTAAGGCGGGTACCAACCACCGGTGCTACATGGTTAAAGGCAGACCCCAGACCAAAACCGAAGCCTACATAGTGTTTGATATAGAGTGCACACAAGAGACGGGAGTACACCAACCTAACTATATTTATGCACACCATCTAACTTCCGACGACAGCTGGGAGTTTGAAGGACGAACGTGCGTTGGTGATTTCCTTAACACTTTCATTCAAACCAAATTCAAAGGGTATACCATGTTGGCCCACAACTCAAAAGCCTACGACTCATTCTTTATTTTACAAAATATGATTCGTGAAAAGGTACAAGTAGAACTCATCACTCAGGGTTCCAAGCTGATGTTGTTAACAGCCGGCCAGTTACAAATAAGGTTTATAGACACCCTGAATTTCCTACCCATGAAATTGAGCAAGCTGCCAAAAGCCTTTGGTTTCCCAGGGTGTAAAGGTTATTTTCCACACTTTTTTAACACCTGGGCGAACCAGAATTATGTGGGCCCCATGCCCCCTCCTGACAGTTACGGGGTTGAATATATGATGCCCGCCGAGAAAGAGAGCTTTCTACAATGGTACTCTGAAAACCGTGAAAATGAGTTTCATTTTCGAACAGAGTTGAAAGCTTACTGTCAGGCTGATGTAATGATCCTGCGAGAGGCGTGCAACCTCTTCAGAGATGTTGTGGTGTCTATGACTAAGAAAGTCAGGGTCTTGAAACCCAAGACCCCGCAAATGACAAAGACGGTCGAATACATAGACCCTTTTCAAAACATCACTTTGGCCTCCATGTGTATGTCCATCTACAAGCACATGTTTTTAAGATCAAAAACAATCGCTCTAGTGCCCCCAGACCTCTATAACGGCAAACAGAAACGTTATTCAACCCCCTCTATCCGGTGGCTCATGTACGTCTCTGAGAAGGAAGACATACACATTCAACACGCCTTACAGGGTGGTGAATACCGCCTGGGTCCCTATTACCTGGATGGGTACGCTGTAATTAAGGGAGTGCCGACGGCCTTTGAATGCAACGGCTGCTTTTACCACGGCTGCCCTCAGTGTTACAAGCCCCACGAGTTTAACAGACTGCTGGGTGCCAAATTTGAACACTTGCACAGACTTACTCTGTTGAAGGCCCAGTATGTTGAAAAATGTGGCTTTGCTATGCGGGTTCTTTGGGAGCACGAGTGGTTAGAGATGCTAACAACCGACACCGAGCTCTTTCCTTCAGAGTCGTGATTTACCAGAACCCCTGGAACCCCTCGATGCCTTATTCGGCAGTCGTACAAATGCCATACAACTGTACAGGGCCGTGGGTGAGGGTGAGAAAATACACTACTATGATTTCACCAGTCTGTAGTCTGTACCCCTTTGTGAACAAAATGAAGGTATACCCCTTAGGGCAACCCACCATCATATATAGAGATTTTAAGCCCATATCCGAATACTTTGGGCTAGTCAAATGTGAAATCT
This sequence comes from Calotriton arnoldi, assembly GCA_963921515.1. Taxonomy (NCBI): domain Eukaryota; kingdom Metazoa; phylum Chordata; class Amphibia; order Caudata; family Salamandridae; genus Calotriton; species Calotriton arnoldi. The sequence continues at coordinate 161,151 of CAWUFW010002411.1, forward strand.
ATCCTCCAAGGCAGCTTTACTTTCCAGTGCTACCATACAGAGTCGACGGTAAACTGATGTCCCCCCTCTGTCGAACATGTGCCGTGTTTAAAGAGGTTGGCGGATGTAGACACACTGAAGAAGAAAGGATGCTCACAGGGCCCTGGTGTAGCATCGAGGTAGAAGCTGCCTTAGAGAAAGGTTACAGGCTCGGGAGGGTACACGAGGTGTGGCATTTTAAGAGGACCACGACACGACTCTTTGCCCCATACATTAATCTGTTTCTCAGAGACAAGCAGGAGGCCTCAGGGTATCCCGAATGGTGTACTAGTCAGGATGCAAAGCAGAAATACATCGATGACTACTACGCTCACGAGGGTATCCATTTACGCCCCCAATTGATAGAAGTCAACCCAGCCCGTCGACAGTTAGCCAAGCTCTGCCTCAACTCCTTATGGGGAAAATTCGCACAGCGTACAAACCTGTCAAATACGACCTTAATAACAGATCCTGACGAACTGTTTAAGTACCTATTTGCCCCTTGTTACGAGGTGTCCAGCTGCGAGTTTATCGATGACGAGACCGCGGCTGTGTGTTGGAAATACACAAAAGCGTACCCCACAACGTGTAACAACATAAACATCTTCATAGCGTGCTTCACGACCGCCCACGCTCGTCTAGAGCTTTACAGGGTTATGGATAAACTCCAGGACCGCTGCTTGTATCATGATACCGACTCTGTGATTTTTCTGAGTAAACCAGGGGATGAAGACCCTCCTCTTGGGGATTATCTGGGTAATTTGACCAGCGAGCTCGATAAGGATGAACATATAATAGAATACGCCTCATCCGGGATTAAGACCTACTCCTACCGCACAAACAAGAACAAAGTGTGTATGAAGGTCAAAGGCATAACATTAAATGTCAGCAACACCCTAAAAATCAATTTTGACAGTCTGAAGAATCTGGTGCACGAATACGCTGCATCAGACAATTGTGAACATGCTAAAACCATAGTTGTGAACCATCCGTGCATAGTCAGATCCAAAAAGAAGTGGGAAATTACAACCCAACCCTTACATAAAACATTACGCGTTTTTTTTGATAAAAGGGTCCTGACTGATGACTATAAAACACTGCCGTATGGTTATTAGCCGCATTAGAGAGGCAGCCCCCACACCATGGACACCAGATTACAGCATCCATTCTCCTGCGTGTTAGCAGGGCCCTCAAACTGCGGTAAGAGCTACTTTATAAAAAAGCTCTTAGAAAATGCTGCCGATGTTTTATCCCAAACCCCTAATAACATTGTGTGGCTTTATTCATGCTGGCAAGCTCTTTATACCGACCTGTCCCGTAGTTTCCCCCATATCAGATTTATAGAAGGTATACCAGATAATCTCAACGATGATGAGTTACTGCCACCGTCCCTTGTAAACATGATAATTGTCGATGACCTTATGCGTGAAGGTGGGGATCATCCGGAGTTAGAGAGAGCTTTTAATCAATATTCACATCACCGCAATCTAAGCATATGCTACATTGTGCAGAACTTGTTTTACAAGGGCAAGAACAGCAGGTCTATAGCTCTCAACGCTTCAAACCTTGTTTTATTTAAAAACCCCCGTGACAAACAACAAATATCAGTCATAGCTAAACAGATGTACCCAGGAAACACACACTTCTTCATGGAGGCCTTTAACGACGCTACAGCAAAACCCCACGGCTACCTGTTGGTCGACTTAAAAAATGAAACTCTAGAAGACTATAGACCTGAGGGCTGATATTTTTACCCCCGATCTACCAGTCGCTTACACCCCTAAGCCCAAGGCCCGTGCCTATAAAAAGCAGCACTGATGACTTTTAGAGACATTTACAGGCCTGCCCTTATAATACAAGGTGTTGACCATGTCTGTCCGCCTACGCCGCAATTTAGCTCTCCTGAAAATGCTTGTTACAGCCAGTCCCCAGCACAGAAAGGCCATCCTGTGCGCTGCTTCTGACGACTTAGTGTCTGCCATTTCAGAAATTGCCCTAAATACCCTAAAAGGCAACGTCCCTATATCAAGGAGTCAGTTACAGGTTCTGAAGAAGAAGAGGGATCTTATCAAGAAGCTCAGTAATAAAAGGGCCTCACTCATTACCAAGAAGAAACTGGTGAAACAGTCTGGAGGTTTTATAGGCTCTTTGCTGGGCATAGCTATACCCATAATTACAAGCCTCCTCTCAGGACAGTGATGGAGCATGCCACAAAGATGTATTTGGTTCCTAGACAGCAAATGGACCAGCTGGGCTCTTCCGCGGACAACGTCTGGGATATACGCAGAAATGAGACTCTGCGCCTGGATGCTGAAATTAAAGACATTTTGAACCGGACCGATCTAAACCCCTACGACAAGGCTAATCTTTACACCAGCACCCTTAAAAACTTTGTAAGTTACTACAAACAGTGGAATACCGAGAAAAATAAGCTGACTCTATATGCCCCGGACTCTGAACAATCAGCCACCCCTACGAATGCCCCTCAACCCCTGCAACCACCTTGCATCACCCTCAGATGCCTTTGTTGACGATCTCTTAAAAAATATAAGTCAAAGACACAGGGGGGGCTGCGCAAATGCTGATGAGTAAACTTGCAACTTCTAAAGACCTAACATCTTGGAATGAATGAGGCGAATTTCTCTACAAGGGGCAGCCGGTTGCAGGGTCACACATGTACGATCTAGTCAAAGGTCTCACGCACCCCAAAATCCTAACGCCTCAAAATGCACCGTGCCGCTGGGATCAGTTTCTGCGAGCCGCTGCTGAACTCAACATCCCTTCCACGCTCGTGGGTAATAACGATCACCGCCGCCAGCTTGAAAATTTGAAGGCCCCCCTTCACCCATCGCCATCAGGCTCTGACGCTCCACGGCTATCCCCCTCTTGGACTACCCCTGCAGCGGTGGGTGTACAGCGAAAAAAGACATTGTTCAAACCCGGCACCTGGATTACACCCTAATGTTTCTACAGACTTTTTTTTGAATATATGTGTCTATTTCGCGTATAGCAACGTCTGATTTTCTTCTTCTTCTTATGTTTCTTGAGCATTGGCTGTCGGTGTAATGCACCCCTGCATAGCTGTTTGTAATAAACACTTTTTTATAACTTTTCAACCTGCCTCTGTGCGTCTTTTAAAATGTTTTAATTATGTTGTATGTGGTAGCATAGAAATACAGAGTCTGAATGCATGTTTTAAAAAAAAAATAAGGTCTTTATTTTAGACGTTCATCATTAAACATACACATGTTACACGGCCTTACAATTTTGACAAGCGACATATTCTGTTTTCACAGGTCTGACCGAGGCCCTTGTGTTTGCTTTTACATATTTCACAACTATAATGTCATTGTTAACAAGGTCACGCGAATATAGATTTAAGAAATTTCTAAACGACATACCCTCAGACATTTTACTGATAAAATAAATACAGTGCTCCCCACATGTGATGGCTATGGAATCCTGGACCCTCAGCTTGTTATACTCCACCCTCGCAGCGGCTTTTTTCACAAACTTGCATATAGGCTGCGTATAGATACTGTGTTCGGGGAACTCAGCTGTACTGTCAAACACTATAACCTTGTCACTGTCTATAAACAAGGCCGCCCAGTGTGTTCCGCTCTTGTCATGCGGATCGGTGTTAAAGACTAGGGTGCGGGGTCTTTCTAGCCCTATTTCAGGTGGTAACCCATCGTTAGGGAAAACACCTAAAAAGTATTTCCTAGCGTATTTATGCCTGCTTAAGAACGTCCGTATCTGCACAGTGTCCATTTCACAAAATGTTTTAAAGATAGTCAAACAAAATCTATCTTGCGTGGTTGATCTGAATGATGCTGTCGAATACTGAGAATACGACCATGTTCACATTCGCAGGTAGCGGATTACTGAATCGTATTTCAGCTTTTAGATTTCCGTTTCTGACAAGGTTGTAGTGATCACCGTCTTCCATGTCGGGTGTCAGGTCGAATGCGAACAGCGTGTATCCGGCCCCATAGCCTTCTCTTGACACGGCTATACCGCAGTCCCTTAGATGCTTCCCTGTTACCGAAACCAGCCCCTGATATTCCCGGATATAGTTGGAGGTTATAAAACTGGGGGTGTAGGGTTTTGCAGGAATCACCGTGCCCTCGTGGACCAGCGCCATGTAGTTGATGCTGTAGTGTCTAAAATTGAAGGGGTTTAAGGCATAGGTGCCGCTAAAAGCTGTATTGTCCACAAAACCGATGATGATGAGTTTTGGTAGTTGTCCCAGAAATAAATTCTGCTGTTGGGTTAATCGGATACCTGCTGGGATGCTGAACACCTTCAGAGCTACTCTTTCCACAGCGTACTTGGCGTTTGATATTTGCGAAGCATCGGCGTGCGCTAATCTGTCGCTCGGGGACACTTTCACTCTCTTTACAAACAGGCTCGCAGACAGTATGTCCAGCTTGTACTGTTCCGCATCCCCGCTGATGAGACAGAATGAGTCCTTGTTGCGAGTGAGCTTGATCTTAAGATCAATACCATTGATGAGCAGTTTATCTTGGAAGAATAGGTCTGAATGTATGTGTCCCAGGAGGTCAAAGTTGCGACTGCCTGCTGCAAACCTTGCTCTTTTTACAAAACCATGATTGGCACCGTCCAGAGCCGTGGTTTCAAACTGGCCGTATGTATCCTTGTAGAAGAGACCCGCTGAAAGCTGTGTGTCAAGGGCGTCGCTACTGTAATTTAGAATGCTCTCGAGGTAGGCTCTGTAGGCGTACATGTTATCGTTCTGTGTGATGAGCCGATCGCCCAGGGTGATGTCCACCTGATTAAACATGGTCGCTAGGGGATAAGCGATCGTTGCCACTTTAGCGTCTGCTGCTATGTCGGACCCATCCGCTTTTACGATTTTACACATAAGATGCAGCAGCGTGTTGTTGAAATCCAAATACATATCCGTGGACCCTGACACAAAAAACTCTATAGGGGCCAGCGGTGTCAATGCGGCTAAAGGCGATACCTCCATGAAGAAGCTGTTTTTGATGCTTGTCTGCGTGGGTTTTAGTGTAAACAAGTCTAACTCGGATTTGGCGCACTCGCCAGATGCGCAATGTACGAAGGCCATGGTTTAGTTTACGCTGCTTTAAAAAATATTTACTTTAGAGCCGTTTCTCTTCTTTGCAGCTCTCTTCCGTCTTGGAGCTCTTCTTTTCTGAGGGTGTTTTGAAGAACTCCTCCTTTTTTTATAGGGGACCGGTGGGCCCCTGCATCTCGAAGAACGGCGCTTTCTTTTAACACTCGCGCGCGGCTTGTACACCAACCCCGCTCCTTCTTGCGGCTGCTTGTTCATGCGCTCTGCAACCGCCGAAGTAACAGACCCAACCACATCATGGGCAATGTTCGTAGCAGCCGCCTTAACATGCGGTTTTGCAATTTCATAGCCTCTTCTCAAGAATGGCATAGCTCTTCTAAACAGACTCCTGAAGAAACCCCCTAAACCAGCCCCATACATAACCGGCGACCCTTGAAAGTATGGAGGACCTCCATATCCAGCTTGGTTTCTGTAATAGTCCCTGTACATAGCCGGGTCCCCGTATGTTTTCACGACCACCATGATGCCTGCTTAATAACCGCTGTCGCGTCTCGGTCTTAAATGAAGCTTAACAATAACTTTCCCGTATTTAAAGGACACCGGCTCAGACTGATCATCGTAGATCATAATTGAAATAGTGTCAAAATGTTTTTAGAAACTGCGACGTAGTCGGGTTTGTTAAATTGAATATTGACCATCGTATTATTTTCGCCCTGTACATGGACCCATCTTAACAGCGGCGAGTAACTATCACCGATCCTCTGGGCCTCTACAATATCGCTACACACATAGAGCGTATAGAACCCACAGTTAATATCAGGGCACGTGTGATCCTGCTCCACCGGACTTTTCGCATGCAGCACTGTGCCTAAAACCCTTCTTAATTTACCGGAGCAGTTAAACGTCGTGGTGCGGCTTGGTGCTTTAAGAAACACCTTCCTTCTGACGTTATCTAGCGACAGATGAGTATTCGGATATGTTTTGATGCTGTCTATGGCTTTGTTGACGGCGTCGACAACACTTAAAACGATTGGGTAGTAACCGTATGGAATGCTCTCGTGCATGCTCACTGGATCCTGCTCACGCTTTATGTAAAACTTGGCCTCGCCCTGTGTAAATGTATTCCAGGTTCTAGGGTAATGGATTTCTGTTAGGGCCACCTCCCAATCCCCTTTCAGGTCCACCGGCTTAGCCAGTTTCACGGTATAATTAGAAATCTGGTTGTCGGGGAACATGCCCTTAGAAGCGTTGGATGGTAAGGTAATATAAAAGGGAGTTGTCTCCATCTTATCAACGGCTTTTAGACGGTCCTTAGCTCACACACCCTTCAGGGAGCTGGCCAACACCCAACTGTTAATTTTCTCCGGCCAGCCCCTCCATTTGACATATGCCTGGCTGTTAGCCCCTCTACCTTTCCTTTTCAGAACCTTTTCAACCCTATACACACGGTTCGGATCATCAGGTACCATTTGTAACTCTTCCTTGTAAAAGACCCCCGACACCACTTCCCCATCGTAGTCCTTTAACCTGTAAATATACAGCCCTTCTTTAAGCTCCACACTTTCCACTATAAATATTTCGTCGCTAAAAGTCTGGTGGTAGCCCTTCGTAAAGACACCTTTCAATTTTGAAATCCTCACGTGATCACCTTTTTTAAAAATAGGTTTCTTCACCTTTGTAGCGAAATTATGCCCGTACACCGTTCTCCAAACAGATAAAGAATTACTAGGAGTCACCTCTACGAGGGATGTTTTGATGGTCCGGTGATAACTGGCATTATATACATCTAAAAAAGCCTGTAGAACATCCACGTATCTGTAGGTGTTGTTGGCCGTAAAATACCGCCACATCTTAGACTTTAAAGTTCTGTTAAACCGTTCTACAACCGCTGCTTTCACCTCCGTGTGTGTTACAAAATGTTGAACACCGTGGTTGTTTAATAATTCTGAAATGCCTTGTTTAAGAATTCTTTACCGGCGTCTGTTTGTAGTTTTTGAGGAATTCGGCCCTTCTCGAAGATGGCTTTAAAAGCGGCCGTGACGCTAGCCCCTCTTTTATCGCTTAGCGGTTCTGCGTAGGCGTACTTGGACAACACGTCTATGACAGTTAATATATTACAAGCGCCATTGTTATGTTTTGCTATATCTTGAAGGCTGATTATGTCCGCTTGCCACTGATAATCTATTTGCGCATTAACGATTGTAGGACATCTCTTAAAACGTCTTCTGGACGGTTTATGGAGTGAATACGCCTCCTCTCCTGATAGCCAGGTCTTGACCAGGTCTCTGCTTACCGGCTCATTTTCATCTGCAGCCCTTCTATATAGAGCTTCGACGCTTCCAAAGCTGCCAACCCCGCTTGTATCATAATAAAGTTTTCTTAACCTGGCCCCCGACATGATATCATCCGTTACAGCAAATGAAATGAAAGACGCTTGTTTTGTGTAAGGTCATTTTATTAAAAAATAAGCAATACTAGCAAGACATAAGCAAAAGATGCTTTACATTTTTTTTTTTTTTTTTTTTCATAGTACGCATAGTAAGTGCGGAATAACACCTAGCCACTATGTGGTGTAACATTCTACTACTTTGTTCTAAATACACGCTATCATGTAGCGTTAAATTAGACCTTATTTAAAATAGTCTTCGGTGGGCCAAAGACCCTATTTTTCTATTTTGTTTATACAGATTACACATACGCCTTTCTATGAGTCTTTCTATCATCTTTCTATCAAAAGACGTGCACAGCGTCTGCATACACGGCAGTTTTAAGCTCGGGTAATGGGCGTATTGGATCTCCGTGAGTGCAGCTGACAAGATCCTCACCATATCAGGGTGGACATATTTCTTTTCAGTGTACAGCCCGTACACAACCCTTATCAGTTTATATACCTTGTACGGGTCTAACAAACTACAAATATATCATATTATTCTTGTTCTGTATGATTCGCACAAACACTCGTGCGCCGCCTGCTGAGGATCGTTCATTTGATGTCCGTGACAAAGGCTGTAATAGTCGCGCTTGACACAGTTTAGTACAACAGCCGCTGCGAATCCCCTAACATGATGCTTGTCATAGTCGGACAATCCTTGATCTTCCTTTTCACACGCGCCGTTCTTAGAGCTGCATACACACTTGTCGCACCCATCACTGTTTTGGCATGTGGAACTTTCAGCCTGTTTTGAACACCACAGACAATTGAAAATTACATTGCTCGCTATTGCAGGCCGCCACTATCCCATAGGCCTCTTTGGGGCTGCTCTCTAGGGTTCAAAAGAAGAAATATTGACATTCCGTTAGTTGAAGAAATAAAATACATCATTATGTAACTGACTGTGCATAACATTTTTACTAACTTCCGCATTTTCACCGCCCTCTGCGGCGGCTCTGAAATCTTGAGGGTCGCTAATGTCCTGCGATGCCCCATCATCTTCGACGCTTGTACCCGGCTGTTGTACAATGACCTTCTCAGGAGCCGTATCCTCCTGAAGATCCATGTCTTCATAGACGGGTGTGTTAGGAGGTACTACAGCTTCTTCACCATAGCGCATTATGAAGTAAGTGCAGCCCGCTGGGGTTGCTCTCTAGAGGGTCAAAAAGAAGAAATATTGACATTCCGTTTGTTGAAGAAATAAAATACATCATTATGTAACTGACTGTGCATAACATTTTTACTAACCTCCGCATTTTCACCGCCCTCTGCGGCGGCTCTGAAATCTTGAGAGTCGCTAATGTCCTGCGATGCCCCATCATCTTCGACGCTTGTACCCGGCTGTTGTACAATGACCTTCTCAGGATCCGTATCCTCCTGAAGATCCATATCTTCATAGACGGGTGTGTTAGGAGGTGCTACAGCTTCTTCATCTTCCTCCATGTCCACGAAACTGAGGCCCGCATACACGCTCCCACTACACGAGCCCTCACTCTCGCTGCTGTCGACCTTAATCGGGGACATCCGGTATATGCAATCCTTGAGACTGAGTTCTTCCACACGCCGACAAAGGCCATTGCCAAAACCAGTAACGTCGCAGCCCATATCCTTCGGTGTTTCTTGTTGAGCATTCTCGTCCATTACCAGGGGTGTTAAGCTACGGTAATATCTATTGATAGTGGGCTGGGAGCCACCCAAGAAGGGTCTTTTCACGAGCGGGCTGTATCTCTTCATTTTGCTATGGGCACCTTTTCGCATTCAGGCGTCTGCTTGCTGTACAAGGCTCTTAAGGCTGCCTTATATGTATCCTAAACAGATCCTAAAAGGGGGCGTGACCCTCTACACCACAACAAGGGCATACAGCCGTCATAGGGCTCTGGTTTGCTGCCGTCTCCAAAAGCAGCCCCGCCCTATGGCCGCCCCTTGGACCAGATGGTCACCTACATCCATCCTGAGGGTTTGGGACCTGCCACTTTTAAGAACACACAGACATGTCACTTTTGGGGACAGACCTGTCACTTTTAAGGACACAGCGAAGGGGCGGGGGGACCTGCGGGGGACCTGTCACTTTGGGGGACACGCATGATGAGCAATGGTATCTGCTTATACTACTATGGTATATCATTCATTACATTATTGCTACCTAATGCATTTCGTCTGGAGCACCCTGTGGCTTCTGGACCATGCTATTCCATTCTTAACTCATTAGCTACACAATCATAATTCATGCCCTCATTCACATCTGTTGCATCACAAAAGCTCACCTGCTTTGACAACAGTCTCATGCTCCAACACTTCCCATCCCCGATGATGCACAATTCTTGTTTATTTTGACAATTTTCACGAGTTTAGTGAATTATGAACAACCCTTTTCCAGATGATCCGGAATTATCATGTGCACTTTTTCACCCACCTGAAAATCATGAGGAACAGCCAAGTGTTTGCGATCATAATATTACTTAGAATTCAGTTGATAGCATCTTACTCTGGACACCACTTCACTTTTGTCAGCATGCTGATTCAATGGCTTACACACAGATACTTCTTTATGCAACCATCAAGGACATAATTTTGAGACAAGTTGTCCTCTCTTCAACAACACAAAAGGACTGACTCCCATCACAGAATTGGGTGTAATCCTATATGCCCAAATCCTTTCCCTAACAGTAGTAATGACAGATGTGCAAGTACTGAGGGCCAACATGACACTGTCCTTGAAATAGTGATTTAAATATTCAACTTGACCATTACATTAGGGGTCACATAAGGATGTAGTAATGTGTTTTATCTCATGAGCAAACAAGAATTCACTCATCTCATGGGAACGCAGCTGCACACTGTTATCGGTGACTAAGATCTTTGGACACCCTTCCTTGCTGAAAACTTCCATTAAGAAATCAATCACAACCTATGTGCTGATATTCTCTACAAATTTCACTTCAGGACATTTGGAGTGATAATCAATCATCACCAACGAAAATTTCATGGATGTGGCAAGTTTATGAAAAGGTCCCAATATTTCCAACCCTACTTTCTGCCAAGGATTTCCCAGCCAATTTACAAGTATTATAGGCTGAACCTTGCATTTTGCACATTTATCAGAGTTCGCACACACACCACACACTCTCACATACTGTTCTGCTTTCAGATCCATGCGTGGCCACCAGAAGTGCACTCTGATGAGGTTTTTTAAAGATGACATCCTCATGTGCCCACAATGACAGGCCATTGCCTGCAGGGGGGACACAAAGGTTCCATCAGGGTAGACACATTTTTTACAATCGTTTCATAAAATTCACAAAGACTAGAAAGGACAACAATTTCTCCTTGTCATTCAGGCCTCTATAATGACACACACTAAGGAATGTTTGGGAGTGACTCCCTCTTCAGAAATCTTGCGACTTAAATAAATCACCTGGGAACAAAATGAATTACATTTCCTGGAGTAAGAACCAAGTCGTCAATCATCCACGCTATTTTTTTTAAAACATATTCATGGTCTTCCATGGTTTTAGCAAACACAAGTTTGTCATCTTGGAAACATTTGACAGAATCGTTCATGTCCTTAAACATGTGGTGCATTACCCTTTGAAAAAAAGACGAGGTGGACGCAAGTTCAAAAGGCATGCACTTGAACCTGTATAAGCCAGATCGTGTTTCAAATGTTGTCAATGCTTTTGATTCATTTGCTAGTTCAATTTGATGGAACGGTTGCAACAAATCAAGTGTTGAAAATACAGTAGCTCCATCTAGCATCAAAATTAACACATTTATTTTTGGCAAGGGATGCACATCGATCACAATGTTGGCATTAAGAGCCTTTAAATAAACACATAGCTGCACACTACCAGAGATATCCACTTAGATGCTTCGGACTCTTCAATATTGTCAGCTGTGATCACAGAACTGAGAAGATCCTCTAATTCTTTACACACAAGTAAAGGCACTCTTCTTACTTTTTGCTTCACAGAAACACAATTTTCGTTTAATTGTATTTTGTGTGAGAATTGCTTTAATATTTCTAAGTTATTGTTAAACACCACTGGAAATGTTTTGACTATATGTTCCTTCATTCTCAACTCATTTACAGACAACACAGGCTCAAGAGATGAAAGATCAAGTACAATTTTCAAATGTCCCTGGTCATCCCACCCCAACACACACACTCAATGTTTGGATATGTATATTTTAATTTCTGCCATGCCAAGAAACATCCAATGAAGTCAATCATGTTTCCTCCAAAGGAAACAACCCACATATCAGGATCTTTTATTACAATATCCTTTTTTGCAAATAGGAACTCAAACTTTTTCTTGGTAATTATTGTGAAGGGTTACCCAGAGTCAACAAAATCTTCCCATTCTACATCAAGGATGTTTAATACATTAGTGGTTTGTTTTTATATATCGCATACTTTCCCTTCTCGTTGTGCACAACCAGAACCATGCTAGCAGCAGGTTGATCATCTGGTAGGTTTATATTTTCTTGCGCACATGACACATCGTCTACTTGTGCAATCATTGGAGTAAAATTATGTTTACCTTCTTTACATACTTTGGAGAAATGGTCAACTTTGCCACAAGAGTTGCACATTTTTTTGAAAGCCGGACATCCCTTAAATGATGCAAGGTTTGTATTGCTGCCCCATAGGTAACACATTTGCCTCTGACTCACTTTTTTATTTTAGCATAGTCATACTTAAATACACTGTCAATGGCACAAACCTCCTAAACCACTAAAGCAAGAGTCTGGGGAAGACAAGGCAAACCTACTGTCCCCAAGCACGATACAAACAACACAAAATAAGTAGGTTGCCTAAATAATGCGGAAAGCAAGGAAACCATAGTAGGATATGAATATCTAGATGCTGTAAGTCATGTGTAGTTTAAGGAGGTCTAGGAGGCCATCCTTAATGGAAGAGGATGCCTCACACACAATACTGTGTCATGCTTCATCATAGGCATCCTCTCCTCACCCTGGTAAGATAGTACTGCCAGGGCAGACCCAACCTCTCCGAAGACTTGGCGAGAGGAGGAAGTTCTTGCATAAAACTTACAGGACAAAAACGGGATCCAGTTGAATTCAAAATACCTTCAGGTGCCTCGGTTATTATCTTTATTAATGAGGACCTGAGGTACGATAAAAACAATTACGTCGATGGACCCTAAAGAGAATAATGTCTCTAGTCCATCTTGCAGTAAGCCAACATGTTTCTGCCCTCACAGGGAGCCTAAAAGGTCTGGGGCATTCGTCAGGGCTGTCGGATCCCTACAGAAACACTATTGCGTGGCCTATATCCCTACATGCTATAGAGGGGGAGTACACCTAAGGTGTGCCCAAGTGAATCCTACCTGGAATACTCTTAAGCGTAAATCATCATGCACCCTAGACTTTAGGGGATACCAGAGACTCGGTCAAAAGGAGGGGTGGTGGCCTTCATAGTCACACATTCCTCAGAAGGACCACCACGTCGAAGCACCTACTACATCTGCTCCCCACCGGATGATACAAAATGGCACAAACCTCACCAGTTTTCCTGTCAACTGATGGTTTATTTATTTAGTGTTTTATAGAGCGCGAACGTGACCCATTAGGGTATCAGAGCGCTTTACAGAGTTAAGCAAGATGTTTACAAAAGAATTCAGAACAGACTAAATCATGAGAGCGTTTTGCCGTCAGAAACAGGATAATGCCATGAGAGGGAATAGGCAACATAGGTACAATTCAACAGAGAAAAACAAACATTAGCGGGAGCAGAGACAGATTGTACAGCACTAGACTCTGCCCCATAAAGTGACAGTGAGGTACGAATGAGGTAAAAGGAAATAGCAACAGCCATGATACAAGACATTGCATAGGCTACATCAAGGAAGTCAGATTGGCATACATTGGTAGAGGTCACGAAGAGAGCATGTCACTAGGCAGCAAAGCTGTATATGCGCTGACAGTGTTAAGGAAGGAATTTGCCCATTAGGAAGGTCTTTGCTTCCTTTTTTAATCTAGCCAAGCACGGTATTCTTCTGATGTTGGGTGGCAGCGAGTTCCAGATTCTGGGTGCGACCCCAGAGAAGGCTCTGTTGTATGTTTTCTTCTTCCGGAAGAGGGGAGGTTTGAGAACAAAAGCCCTGGCAGACCAGGAGTGCCTATTTCCTCCGGAGACCACGATTTTCTGGGCGAGATACGCTGGAGAGTTAGAGTGTAACGCTTTGTGTGTGACACAGGCCAATTCGAGCTGAATTCTGGCTTCGTACAGGAGCCAGTTCAGCGCTTTGAGGTGCAGAGAGATGTGGTCGAATTTTTTTGAACCTGTTAGGAGTCTTCCGGCTGCGTTGAGACAAGCTTTTAGGGGAGCCGTTGAGATCTTGGGTAGTCCGGAGAGGGTAGAGCATCCGTACTAGATCCTAGAAATAACTAGTGCCTGAACTGCCATTTTAAGGTCAGATGTATCTAGGAATGGTTTTAATTTTCTCAGGTAGCTCAGGTGAAACCTTGCATTTTTGGCTAGTGTGTTGATGTGGGCTCTCATATTCAAGTTCTTGTCCAGTGTGATTCCTAGTGATTTGGCTGAGTCCACTATGGTTGGGGTGCAGTTCAGCGCGGTGATTGAGTTAGTCCATTCCAGTATGTCAGTTGAACTTTTAGGGGGGGAGATTAGCAAGAATTCCGTTTTTTGTGCATTCAGCTTGAGCTGGTTGCTAGCAAGCCATTGCACAGTTAGCTTTAGAGCCTCATTCATTGTTTTGATCTCTTCTAGAGTTGAGATTTTGATGTAGATCTGTGTGTCATCTGCATACATGTGGAAAGAGATGTTGGCGATACGCAGAATTTCAGCTAACGGTTCCAATCAATCAATCAATCAATCATGTCACTTATAAAGCGCACTACATACCCACGAGGGTCTCAAGGCGCTGGGGGAAGAGGGGGGTGGTGCTGCTACTGATCGAAGAGCCAGGTCTTGAGGAGTCTTCTGAAGGCCAGTAGGTCTTGGGTCTGTCGGAGGTTGGTGGGGAGGGTGTTCCAGGTCTTGGCGGCGAGGTGGGAGAAGGATCTGCCGCCGGCGGTCGTTTCCGGATGCGGGGGACTGTGGCGAGGGCGAGGCTGGTCGAGCGGAGCTGGCGGGTGGGGGTGTAGAAGCTGAGTCGTCTGTTGAGGTAGGCTGGTCCGGAGTTGTGGAGTGCTTTGTGTGCGTGGGTGAGGAGCTTGAAGGTTATCCTCTTGTTGACAGGGAGCCAGTGCAGGTCTCTCAGGTGGGGTGTGATGTGGCTGCGTCGGGGGATGTCGAGGATAAGACGTGCAGAGGCGTTCTGGATGCGTTGCAGCCGTCTCAGGAGCTTAGCCGTCGTTCCTGCGTAGAGGGCGTTTCCGTAGTCCAGCCTGCTGGTGACGAGGGCCTGGGTGACTGTTTTTCTTGTTTCGGTGGGGATCCACTTGAAGATCCTGCGGAGCATTCGGAGGATGTTGAAGCAGGATGAGGAAACGGCGTTGACCTGCTTAGTCATGGAGAGGGTGGGGTCGAGGATGACCCCTAGGTTGCGTATGTGGTCGGTGGGTGGCGGGGCTGTTCCCAGTGATGTTGGCCACCAGGAGTCGTCCCAGGCTGAAGGGTTGGAACCAAGGATGAGGACCTCCGTCTTGTCCGAGTTCAGCTTCAGGCGGCTGGTCCTCATCCATTCGGCGACGGCCTTCATTCCTTCGTGGAGGTGGGCTTTGGCGGTGTGAGGGTCTTTGGTGAGGGAGAGGATCAGCTGGGTGTCGTCAGCGTAGGAGATGATGTTGAGGTTGTGCTGTCGGGCGACGTGGGCGAGGGGTGCTATGTAGATGTTGAACAGCGTTGGGCTGAGGGAGGAGCCTTGGGGTACGCCGCAGATGATCTTGGTGGCCTTGGATCGGAAGGGGGCGAGGCGGACGCTTTGTGTTCTGCCGGAAAGGAAGGATGTGGTCCAGTCCAGGGCCTTCTCTTGGATCCCGGCGTCGTGAAGGCGTGTTCGTAGTGTGTGGTGGCAGACCGTGTCGAAGGCGGCTGATAGGTCCAGGAGGATGAGGGCTGCTGTTTCTCCGTTGTCTAGCAGGGTCCTGATGTCATCGGTGGCGGCGATGAGGGCGGTTTCGGTGCTGTGGTTGCTGCGGAAGCCGGACTGGGAAGGGTCCAGGATGTTGTTCTCCTCGAGGTAGCGGGTCAGTTGTTTGTTGACGATTTTCTCGGTGACCTTCGCGGGGAACGGGAGCAGAGAGATGGGTCGGAAGTTCTTGAGGTCCTTGGGGTCTGCCTTGGGTTTCTTGAGTAAGGCGGTGATCTCGGCGTGCTTCCAGCTTTCCGGGAAGGTTGCTGTCTCGAAGGAGATGTTGATTATTTTCCGGAGATGGGGCGCGATGGCTGTACTGGCTTTGTTGAAGATGTGGTGAGGGCACAGGTCTAGCGGTGAACCGGAGTGGATGGTGTTCATGATCTCGCTGGTGTCCTCGTCGTTGATGTTGGTCCAGGAGAGCAGGCGGTTGGTGGTTGTGGGGGCAGTGGTCTCGGTGGTTGCCGGGCGGTCGTGGTGTTGAAGCTGTCGTGGATGTCGGCGATTTTGCGGTGGAAGAAGGTGGCCAGTGAGTCGCACAGGTCTCGCGACGGCTGGATGTCGTTGGTGTTGGAGCTGGGGTTGGAGAGTTCCTTCACGATGTTGAAGAGCTCTTTACTGTTGTGTGCGTTGTTGTCTAGGCGGTCTTTGAGTGAGGCCCTTTTGGCGGATCTGATGAGGTGATGGTGACTGCGGGTGGCGCTCTTGTGGGCGGCGTAGCTGTCCGCTGTCCGTTCGTGGAGCCAGATCTTCTCCAGTTTTCGGCATGTTCGTTTGGAGGCCTGGAGGTCTTCGGTGAACCAGGTGGCTTTCTTGCTGGTGTGGCTGTTGGGCGGATTCTTGAGCGGGGTGAGGGTGTTGGCGCAGTCGTCGATCCACTGTCTGAGGTTGCGGGCGGCGGTGTCGGTGTCGGAGGGTTCGGCGGGTGGGCTCAGGGCGAGGGTTGTGGTTAGCTGGTCTTCCGTGACTCTGCTCCAGCAGCGGCGAGGCATTTGTTCGGTGCGGTGGTGCGTGGTGGGCTTCCTGTAGGTGAAGTGGATGCAGTGGTGGTCAGTCCAGTGGGGTTCAGAAGTGTGGTTGAAGGAGACGTGTGGGCTTGCGGAAAAGATGGAGTCGAGCGTGTGGCCGGCGGCATGGGTGGGTGTAGTCACGAGCTGTCTGAGTCCGAGGGTGGCGAGGTTGTCGATCAGGGTGGTGGAGTTGGTGTCCTTGTTGTTCTCGAGGTGGAAGTTCAGGTCCCCGAGGAGGATGTAGTCCGTGGAGGCGATGGCGTGTGTGCTGACGAAGTCAGCGATGGAATCGCTGAACTGTGGTCGAGGTCCGGGGGTCTGTAGATGAGGGTTCCTCTGAGGGTGGTGTTGGGATCGGTGTGGATCTGGAAGTGCATGTGTTCGGCGGTGCTGAGGGTGTCGTCGGTGTCGGTTGAGACTCTGAGGGTGTTCCTGTGGACGATGGCGATGCCTCCTCCGACTCCGTTGGTGCGGTCCCTGCGGGTGATCTTGTATCCGTCCGGGATGGCAATGGCGATGTCGGGGGCTGAAGCGGGATTCAGCCAGGTCTCCGTCAGGAATGCGACGTCTGGGGAGGTTGAGTCGAGAAGGTCCCAGAGTTCGATGGCGTGTTTGCGGGCGGAGCGGGTGTTGAGGAGGATGCATCTGAGGTAGTTGGGTTCTTTCCTGGGCGGTGGTTTGGCGGGGCGGGTGCTGGCGAAGCTGCAGTTCCGGCAGGTGAAGGGCCCTTGGGTGCGCTTCGGGGTGGCCTGGTAGCAGGCGTGATCTTTTCCGGGGTTGAGTGCGTGGAGGGTGCTGGCGTCGTATCGGCGTCTGTTGATGTGGCGGGCGCGGGGATGCCCGGACCAGGGGTCTGGCAATGGGCGCGGTCACGGCGCGGACGGGCGCAGACGGGCTTGCCTTAGGCGCGCCTTCGGTGCGCCAGCGGCGCGACGCGCAGCGGCCGCCATAAATGGGGAGGTGGGAGGGAGGAGCAGGGAATGGGGCAGCGAATGGCCAGTGAGGGGCGGGGCCGCAGGGGCGCAGCGGCGGGAAACAGGCACAGAAGGGAAAACGAGCACAATCAGATAGAGATTAAAAAGCGTGGGGGAGAGAGTTGAGCCTTGGGGAACTCCGATTGTGATTGGAGAAGGATTGGATAGTTTTCGATTAACTAAGAATCTTTGGGAGCGGTTACAAAGGAAGGATTTAAACCATTCGAGGACGGTCCCCCTTAATCCCATCCTATTTTCAAGATGTTCTAGTAACTTCTCATGGTTGACTGTGTCGAACGCCGATGATAGGTCCAGAAGAATTAAGAGACACGTTTTGTCCTGGTCTAGGGCTAGAAGGGCGTCATCTACTATGTGGAGAATAGTAGTTTCAGTGCTGTGATCTGGCCTGAAGCCTGATTGGCATACGTCTAGCAGGTTGAATTTGGCGATGTGTTGGCTAAGTTGTTGTTGCACGCATTTTTCGAGAACTTTATCTTGAAGTGGAATATTGGATATAGGTCTGAAGTTGTCCGGTTCAGCAGGATTCAGGGTGGTTTTTTTAAAGATGGGGATGACTTGCCCAGCTTTAGAGCGTCAGGTATGGACCCTTGAGTTAGAGAAGCATTAATTATTGTGGTCCAAATGGGTATGATAAATTGGTTGGTTGCGGACAAGCAGTTGGAGGGGAGCGCGTCATTGAAGTGGTTGTTCGGTTTAATGGATGCTAAGATTTTTGAGATGATATGGTCATCGTATAGGTCGAAGGTAGACCAGTGAGGTTGGCTTTTGGGTGCTGCCTGGTGGAGGTGAGTGGAGACGTTGGTTTGTGTCGCCGGAGGAAGAGAATGGGCGCTAGCGGTGGAATTCAGCTCGTTTCCCAGAGAATTGATTTTGGTTGCAAGGAAGGAGGAGAACTCATCCCAGTTTATTAGGGATTTAGTTACTTCTTGAGCGGTTTTTGCCAGTTTGTTCGATTGTTGTTTTACCATTTCAAAGAGTTTGCGAGGTCTATTCTTAGCGCTCTCCAGTTCTATACTAAAGAATTCTTTTTTTGATTTGCGAATGCTCTTGTTGTACGCATTTCTGGTCTTTCTGAGAAGTTTAAGCTGGGGGAAGGAGGGGTGTTGTCTCCATTTCCTTTCTGTTAGCCGAAGAATTCTCCTTTCCTTGTTTAGGGCCCCATTGAACCAGGGTTTATTGTCTTTAACCTGAATTCTTTTTAGTTTAGGCGGAGAAAGAGAGTCAATTATATCCAACATTGTTGAGTTGTAGTGCTTTGTAAGATCGCAAACATTAGATAGCTTGGGGGGAGGGGGGAGATCTTTCTCGCATCGAGCTGCCAGCTTCTCATAGTCTATGTTTTTTGTGTCCCTGAGCCACATTTTCGGTTTCACTGATTGCACTGATCTTTCCTTATGATCACCCTGTATTAGGAAGGTAATAGCATGGTGGTCTGACCAGTCGCAAGGAGCAATTGAGGTTAGACTGACCGTCATATCCTTTGAGATGATCCAGTCCAACGTGGAGCCTTTCGAGTGAGTTGGTAGAGTACAGGCTTGGGAGAGTGATTGGTCGGCTAAGAAGTCTTTGAGGGTGTTGACCTGAATGTCATTGAGGTAATTCCAGTGAAGATTGAAGTCACCAAGGAATATATCATTGGAGTGGGGGGAGGCATTTGCTGTAATGATTTCCATGAGGTGGTCGATGAATAGGTCATTCTTACCCGGGGGGTGGTAGAAGGAGTGCAATTTGCACCGCTGGTTGGAGTCATTGCTTATGGAGAGTGTGAGATATTCGCAAGAGTCAAGAAGTTCTGCACGGAGTTGGGTGACTGAGAGGTCAGAGCGGTGGATGCAAGCGATGCGTCCCCTTTTTTTATTTGTCTATCCAACCTTACAATGTTGTAGTTAGGAGGAACCAATAGGTCCATGCAGGGCGAGGATGTTTCGTTAAGCCAAGATTCGGTTAGGATTGCCACGTCTATATCATGACTCAGTATGAGATCGGCAATGTCCGATGCATGTTTCACTGCCGATCGGCAATTGAGTAGGAGACCGGAGAGTGGTGAGACTAAGTTCCCCGGGGGTGTGCTGTGCGTTGGGGCGGATAAGGGTATATGCATTAAGTTGTTGCTGTTTACCCTTCTGTTACTGAGTGTGGACGTTCTATTTGTGTTGATTGTGACCGTATGAATTTTGTTATCTACTTTCTTGTTAAGGGGACTGGGAGTGGCCGGATTTGCTTCATAGGATAATAGAAGAGCTAGTGTTTCATCCTCCGATAGGTAGCTAAGTTGTCTGCGAGGGCGATAGTGTCTATTGGCCAGAGCCATCGGTTGAAGGAAGGGCTTAGTTTGGTGATTGAGTACAGATTTTTGAGTGTGCTTGATTATAGAGAGAGAGTGTTTGGTGAGATGAAGGATGCTCTTCAATTCGAGGATATCATTATGGATGCTCTGAGCTATACTGGCTGTTCGGAGGTTCAGAACTTCCAGGTTCATTAGTGTAGACTGAACTAGAGGCGAAAGGACCTGTGAATCAGGGCTTGGTCTGCTAGTGGATTCGGAAATTCTGGCAGAGGAGTGTGAGTTTGACCTCTTAATGGCTGCATTTTTGTGAGGAGATGAGTGCGAAAGGCCTGTCTCGCTTAGCCGGGTGGCCGAGGGGCCTGTAGGGGGGATAGGCGATGAACTCTGGGGGAACTGTATGCTTTCCGTTATGTGTGAGGGATTGGGATGAAGGGCGGGTGATGGGGTAACAGGTGTCGCCTTATTAGGGGAATGGGGGGGTTAGATGGTTGGTATTCTATTGGGTTTAGGGGAGATGCTGCCCTGACTACAGTGCTGTAGGGACATCACTTTGGGGAGATTAGAGCCAATCCATTCTCTGGGAGAGGCTAGTAAGGGGCTTAAGGAGGTGGCTTCTGTTCTGGTAGTGGGAAGCATGAGGTCTTTACCCCGCACCGCAGGCATTGCACTGCAGTGTACATTGCACCGATGTGAGCTAGATTGAGACAGAGGGCGCTGTGGGTGCGTTGGAGGATTAAAGCCCTGCACCTGCTCTCTAAGGGTGGTGAAGTGGACATCGAATTTCATGAGATCCTTTTTCAGTGCTTGGATCAGAACGGTGCCAGTTTTATAGATTGTGACGTTAAGGTCCGCTCTTAGGTGTAGTGATGGAGCAATCAAAATTTTGGTGCCATACGGAATGTTTCTGGTTTCAATAATGTTTAGTAGGCTGGTTAAGGCTGCTCGCCATAGTGCTGTTCACCTGGTGTAAAATATTAGGTCATTTACTAAGGTGCCCTTTTCTATGTTATAATATGGGTCTGAGATCAGGGTCTCTGGGTGACTTCTCAGCAGATTATGCTTGAAGGTTTTTGAGGCAGTCTTGGATAGGTTGGGGGTATACGATAGTGTAGGAATTACAACCTTCAGCTCTCAGGCAAGATCCTACCATGTTGGTGTGAGAGAGAAGAGGGTGGGGGGAGAGAAGTTGAAACGCGCTGCTGCTTGATTCTATCAGCTGTCGCAGTGAGTTCCATAGACAGAGGAAAATTGCGCGAGAAAAGGCGAGTTGAGCAGAAATAGGAGTAGCTATCCGCTTACACAGAGACTTTCCTAGCAAATTGGCCATGCTGCCCAAAAGCAAAGATGAAGTGGGGGGCAGTTTATCTGAGAGTAGAGACGTCAGGAAGCTTTGAAACTGGTGAGTTCCCTAACCAGAGTTGTAGGAAGTATCCGAGACATCAGGTGAACGCAACAAGGTCCAAAGGAAATGTTACTGGGATCTGAAAGAGAAGGGCCATAAACCCAGATTCAAAGCCCTCTTTTCTGTGCATGAGGACTTTTAAAGATGGCCGCTTCAGTCAAGTTGAATACCCCCAATATAGATATTTATGATACCTCCTTCATCTGCGACACTGACTGTTCAATAGCTTTAGCCGATTTTACCCTTCACCTACAGTTTTTCTTGGATTCTATTACTGTTGTTCACCATAAGCTGATCTCTTAGCATTTCATTGGCGGCTGCACCAAAGTCACAGGTTACTGACAAATCCCTTAATGCTGTCAACAAATTCATCATTCATCTCATTTTCTCTTTGCTTGTGTGTATAAAAATGGTATCTTTCCAAACTGATACTTAAGGGTGGTTTGAAATACTTTTCCAAATGTAACAATGCTTCCTCATATTTATCCTGCTCCTCTCCATCATCAGGCATCTCCAACATGGAATGGGTTCTAGAGATCTCTTGACCTTCTGCTCCAAGTCAGTGCTACTGTATGCCTTTGGGATGCTCCACAGGCATTCAACCAGCATCAATTGCTTCTCTCCATTTTTTTCACCTTATGGGTGGATCACCCTTATTTTGTAAAACATTTTGCGCTGGCTGGATTTGCATGTTTTACAAGGATATGTCAGAATGCTTTCAAACTATAGCAAAATATCTCTACTTCACAGAGCTTCTCTGACTAAATGAAAAATAATATTGCACTGGCGACCAGAGCAGCAGAGACAAGAGTTCCCACTGTACATATAACTATGCTGTTTCAGTTAAACCATATTTTAGTGTGTAATGACTGATGAACAAATCCTCCCCGTGAAAGACGATGGCACACAAAATGTGAAGAAGATTCACTCATAAAATGGCTGCTAGATGAAATTGGGGCTTGAAACCCCAGTGTCCTAAAGAAAGTCTCTTCAACACATCTCACACAACCCGGCCCTCCTGATCCCAGTGCAATCAACTATATGGCCACCGTGGTGAAAACCATGCCAGCAGGGGGTGACACGCTCTCACCTCAAGCTCTGAGGTGTGGTCAAACATGCAGCATAGAAGCAGGAGTCAGGAGCTAGGTGCAAGTGTTTCTTCAGAGGTCAGCACGGTAGCACACAGCAGGCCCTGGGATGAGGGCACGCAACCACTTATTGAACAGGGCAGCTCATGTAAGTTCCAAATCCCATTCCTCGGCACCGCCAAATTCTGTATGGTAATAAAAGGAGACATACTTCGGCAAGATTCCAGGAATGCAAAAGCAGTCCACATCATATCAGGGACACCTCAACAATGCTCTCCTAACTGCCCATTTAGAACGTTACCCACCTAACATTCTCAACTGAACCACGAACACAAGAGGTAGGTAGGTCATAAATATGTAGATGGAATAAACAGATGTAACGAGAATTGAAATGCAATACTACAGCAACATGATGAACATATCCAGGCAGCCCATGAATGCATTCCATAGACTAATCACGAAAGGGACCGTAGTCACCAAAAACACAGACAACTGTTGTCCCAAAGGAAGAATTACATGTACCCTGAAACACCCATATGACATTTTATCCGTACTTGTACATTTTGAAAATTATAGTAAAGTATAACCTGAATATTGGCATCCATATACATCTCCACAAACTCAAAACAAGACAAAATGTCTGCCATATGCAACTTGCTATTCACTCACAGAAGGGTTTACCAATGTTTATCACCCAACACAGTAAACTTTTTAACTGTGCCCTCAAAAACGTTTCTGTTTACTGAGCTAAAATAGAATACTTTAAGTGTTAAATTTCAATATTAATAAAACTGTTAACATTTTCACAAACCAGTCTCAGCGTCTTAACATGATTCTTGTTAAGGTGCCCATTATTCATAGGTTTACAAGGTCTTATATCAACCCCATATTTCATAAACTGTTCCTCATTATAAATTAGGTAGAAGACACACCTGTGATACTACTCATAATAAACACATTTTTTCGGAGCACCCACCCTGCTTTCAATAGTAGTCATGTCCACTTTGATACTCTTCCCCATCTTTTCCATAGTTTTGACAAGTCAATTAACAAATGAGCTATGTATGTTTTCATGTTATCCAGAACAACACAAAGGGCCACATGTACTACAAATCCATTTTGCATTCTCTAAATTGTTGATTTTAGGTAATCGCTATTTAAGGAATGCAAAATGGCATGCAAGAAAATAGCGATTGCCTAATGGCGATTCCTAAAGATTCGCAATTAGGTAATTGCTATTAGGTAATACTATTCCATTCATTCTTATAGGCATAAAGGCCAATAGGTATGAATGGTTTTGCATGACCTAATTTGCAACTATCTAATTGGTAATCGCAAAGTAAGTAATGCAAACCCAAGGGTGCCCGGGGGCCTAAGGCCCCCCCTGTGGCACCTCCCAAAATAAATGCCCATATGTTAAACACATGGGCATGTGTGCGCCACATGGCATATTGAACGATGCATTTTTGTGCATTTTCAAAAATTGCACATGGTTACCATCAACTTGGAGTCAATGGTAATAGCATTTCCTATAGGCCCAGTTTTCATTTAGGAAATGCTTGGTACATGTGCTTAGAGAATAGCAAATTGTGATTCCCTATATGTAGTTGCAATTTTAGGTATCGCAATGTTTTGCGATTACCTAAAATTGCGACTACAAAGCCTTTCATAGATCATGAAAGGCTATTTTGCATTCACAAGCAGTCGAATTTAGCGATTTGCACCGTTTGAGAATGCAAAATGGTTTCATACATGTGGCCCTAAGTCACTAAAGTTATTCAAAAGAAAATGGGCGACTCAGATATTTGAAAAGCAAGTGTTGAAAATGTGTGAAATAAAGACTACAGATTTGGTCAGTCCCGTATGTTTTTTACATTGTTAAAATATAATATACTCAGGGAATTACAATAAAATCATGGTAAAGATAAATGTTCATTTGATTGACAGTCAAGAGCAGGGGATGTGGGTAAATTGCATCCACTTCCAGCACTCACAAACTAAGAAATCCTTCGAAAAGATTGTGATACCAAAGACATATCTAACATTGCTCTCTTTAATGGTCTACATGTTAAAAAAAGAACCCCTGTAGTTATCTGCTTCACATTTCAATGTCAATATTCTTACTTAACTGCTCTTTGGAAATATTTAGGTGGTTTGCATTTTGATAGTTAATGAAAAATAAAGATGTCTCACTTATTTAGTGCAAAATAAAGAGATTACATTTGAGACATGCATGGTTTAAGAGTCTGAACCTGAGACACGGTCTTCTATCTGCTTGCTGTAAACTCTTGCGGGTCTATTCACGGCCTGCACTTGGTATTACATGAGTAGTATCACATTTCTGTGCGTTTACCTTCACATGCATAAGTTTACATTTAAGGGGTCGATTACGATGTCGTTAGGAAAGGCTCCGGATGGGATTCGGTGTTGCAGAATCTGATTTGGAACCCTTGTTTCCTACCGAATCGTACAGATTTCCCAATGACCTATTACGATGCCTGGAAACCATTCGAGCAGACTAAATCGGTTCCGAAAGCCATCCAGACAGCCCGAGTCTTTCAGAGCCGATTCGTACAGAACTATGGACACAGTTTCTGGATGAGCAATTATGATGACCGATTCGGACAGCCATTCCGATTTAGTTTGCCCGAAACAAAACGGCTGTCGGAATCTGTCTTTGGGGGCCTGTGACGTACAAATGTAGCTCTTGGGGGTACCCAAGGGACCCCTTTTCCCAACCATGCACAATGTGGCAGGCACGATGGGGTGCCCGCCATAGGGTGCAAGGTTTTCCCCAACCACCCCTTTTTTCAATGGGAGCCTGTTTTCTCGTTTGGAACACAGGCTCCCATTGAAGTCAAGTTAGGCTTTTATATACCGCATTGGGGAGAGAGGATGCAGTATTTACTGCAGGGATCACACCAGGTCCCAGCAATCAACATTCATTCCCACTGGGACCGGAGTGCAGTAGGTCTGCGAAGCCCGGTGAGCCAACAAGTTTGGGATGCGACTTGGTGTTTGAGAGGCCCTTCACTGTATGGGTCTCCACGTCAAACTTCATTGACCATCATGCACTTGGTCTCAGTGGAGCACGAGGTGAATGCAAGCTGCAAGCAGAGGCGGGGTTGGACTATCAGTGAATGGGAGTGGCCATGAGAGCGTCATAGAACTCTTAATGACCCCCAGGTGAGAGGCCCTGTTTGGAAACCGGCACTGAGGAAAGCACAACTGCTGAAACGCGTCTGCCTGGCGTTTCCTGTATTTCTGCATGACTTGTGATGCTAAATGACTGGAATAAATCCTTCTGTTTAACCCCAGCATATGTCGGGCTCATTCTTCCACGAGTGAGCATTGGATTGTATGTTTCGCCAAGTACTGCAGGCACTGGCTACCGGCATGCCCTCTCGATTTGGTGCGACGCGCTTGCCAGCACCTTTGGACTTTGTATTTTATACAGCGCGTTGCCCCCCCAAGCGGATCATTAGCATTGGCTTTTATATACTGCATTGGGGAGAGAGGATGCAGTATTTACTGCAGGGGTCACACCAGGTCTCAGCAATCAACATTCATTCCCACTGGGACCGGAGTGCTGTAGGTCTGCGAAGCCCGGTGAGCCAACAAGTTTGGGATGCCACTTGGTGTTTGAGAGGCCCTTCACTGTATGGGTCTCCACGTCGGACTTCATTGACCATTATGCACTTGGTCTCAGTGGAGCACGAGGTGAATGCATGCTGCAAGCAGAGGCGGGGTTGGACTATCAGTGAATGGGAGTGGCCAAGAGAACGTCATAGAACTCTTAATGACCCCCAGGTGAGAGGCCCTGTTTGGAAACCGGCACTGAGGAAAGCACAACTGCTGAAACGCATCTGCCTGGGGGTTTCCTGTATTTCTGCATGTCTCGTGATGCTAAATGACTGGAATAAATCCTTCTGTTTAACCCCAGCATATGTTGGGCTCATTCTTCCACGAGTGAGCATTGGATTGTATGTTTCGCCAAGTACTGCAGGCACTGGCTACCGGCATGCCCTCTCGATTTGGTGCGACGCGCTTGCCAGCACCTTTGGACTTTGTATTTTATACAGCGCGTTGCCCCCAAGCGGATCATTAGCATTGGCTTTTATATACTGCATTGGGGAGAGAGGATGTAGTATTTACTGCAGGGGTCACACCAGGTCTCAGCAATCAACATTCATTCCCACTGGGACCGGAGTGCTGTAGGTCTGCGAAGCCCGGTAAGCCAACAAGTTTGGGATGCCACTTGGTGTTTGAGAGGCCCTTCACTGTATGGGTCTCCACGTCGAACTTCATTGACCATCATGCACTTGGTCTCAGTGGAGCACGAGGTGAATGCAAGCTGCAAGCAGAGGCGGGGTTGGACTATCAGTGAATGGGAATGGCCACGAGAACGTCATAGAACTCTTAATGACCCCCAGGTGAGAGGCCCTGTTTGGAAACCAGCACTGAGGAAAGCACAACTGCTGAAACGCGTCTGCCTGGCGTTTCCTGTATTTCTGCATGACTCGTGATGCTAAATGACTGGAATAAATCTTTCTGTTTAACCCCAACATATGTCGGGCTCATTCTTCCACGAGTGAGCATTGGATTGTATGTTTCGCCAAGTACTGCAGGCACTGGCTACCGGCATGCCCTCTCGATTTGGTGCAACGCGCTTGCCAGCACCTTTGGACTTTGTATTTTATACAGTGCGTTGCCCCCCCAAGCGGATCATTAGCATTGGCTTTTATATACCGCATTGGGGAGAGAGGATGCAGTATTTACTGCAGGGGTCACACCAGGTCCCAGCAATCAACATTCATTCCCACTGGGACCGGAGTGCTGTAGGTCTGCGAAGCCCGGTGAGCCAACAAGTTTGGGATTCCACTTGGTGTTTGAGAGGCCCTTCACTGTATGGGTCTCCACGTCGAACTTCATTGACCATCATGCACTTGGTCTCAGTGGAGCACGAGGTGAATGCAAGCTGCAAGCAGAGGCGGGGTTGGACTATCAGTGAATGGGAGTGGCCACGAGAACGTCATAGAACTCTTAATGACCCCCAGGTGAGAGGCCCTGTTTGAAAACCGGCACTGAGGAAAGCACAACTGCTGAAACGCATCTGCCTGGCGTTTCCTGTATTTCTGCATGACTCGTGATGCTAAATGACTGGAATAAATCCTTCTGTTTAACCCCAGCATATGTCGGGCTCATTCTTCCACGAGTGAGCATTGGATTGTATGTTTCGCCAAGTACTGCAGGCACTGGCTACCGGCATGCCCTCTCAATTTGGTGCGACGCGCTTGCCAGCACCTTTGGACTTTGTATTTTATACAGCGCGTTGCCCCCCCCAAGCGGATCATTAGCATTGGCTTTTATATACTGCATTGGGGAGAGAGGATGCAGTATTTACTGCAGGGGTCACACCAGGTCCCAGCAATCAACATTCATTCTCACTGGGACCGGAGTGCTGTAGGTCTGCGAAGCCCGGTGAGCCAACAAGTTTGGGATGCCACTTGGTGTTTGCGAGGCCCTTCACTGTATGGGTCTCCACGTCGAACTTTATTGACCATCATGC
The DNA here is from genome assembly GCA_963921515.1 of Calotriton arnoldi. Lineage (NCBI taxonomy): Eukaryota > Metazoa > Chordata > Amphibia > Caudata > Salamandridae > Calotriton > Calotriton arnoldi. Next base: position 189,073 of record CAWUFW010002411.1, read on the forward strand.
ACTTGGTCTCAGTGGAGCACGAGGTGAATGCAAGCTGCAAGCAGAGGCGGGGTTGGACTATCAGTGAATGGGAGTGGCCACGAGAACGTCATAGAACTCTTAATGACCCCCAGGTGAGAGGCCCTGTTTGGAAACTGGCACTGAGGAAAGCACAACTGCGGAAACGCATCTGCCTGGCGTTTCCTGTATTTCTGCATGACTCGTGATGCTAAATGACTGGAATAAATCCTTCTGTTTAACCCCAGCATATGTCGGGCTCATTCTTCCACGAGTGAGCATTGGATTGTATGTTTCGCCAAGTACTGCAGGCACTGGCTACCGGCATGCCCTCTCGATTTGGTGCGACGCGCTTACCAGCACCTTTAGACTTTGTATTTTATACAGCGCGTTGCCCCCCCAAGCGAATCAAGAGCATAGGCTTTTATATACCGCATTGGGGAGAGAGGATGCAGTATTTACTGCAGGGGTCACACCAGGTCCCAACAATCAACATTCATTCCCACTGGGACCGGAGTGCTGTAGGTCTGCGAAGCCCGGTGAGCCAACAAGTTTGGGATGCCACTTGGTGTTTGAGAGGCCCTTCACTGTATGGGTCTCCACGTCGAACTTCATTGACCATCATGCACTTGGTCTCAGTGGAGCACGAGGTGAATGCAAGCTGCAAGCAGAGGCGGGGTTGGACTATCAGTGAATGGGAGTGGCCACGAGAACGTCATAGAACTCTTAATGACCCCCAGGTGAGAGGCCCTGTTTGGAAACCGGCACTGAGGAAAGCACAACTGCTGAAACGCGTCTGCCTGGGGGTTTCCTGTATTTCTGCATGACTCGTGATGCTAAATGACTGGAATAAATCCTTCTGTTTAACCCCAGCATATGTCGGGCTCATTCTTCCACGAGTGAGCATTGGATTGTATGTTTCGCCAAGTACTGCAGGCACTGGCTACCGGCATGCCCTCTCGATTTGGTGCGACGCGCTTGCCAGCACCTTTGGACTTTGTATTTTATACAGCGCGTTGCCCCCCCAAGCGGATCATTAGCATTGGCTTTTATATACCGCATTGGGGGGAGAGGATGCAGTATTTACTGCAGGGGTCACACCAGATCTCAGCAATCAACATTCATTCCCACTGGGACCAGAGTGCTGTAGGTCTGCGAAGCCCGGTGAGCCAACAAGTTTGGGATGCCACTTGGTGTTTGAGAGGCCCTTCACTGTATGGGTCTCCACGTCGAACTTCATTGACCATCATGCACTTGGTCTCAGTGGAGCGCGAGGTGAATGCAAGCTGCAAGCAGAGGCGGGGTTGGACTATCAGTGAATGGGAGTGGCCACGAGAACGTCATATAACCCTTAATGACCCCCAGGTGAGAGGCCCTGTTTGGAAACCGGCACTGAGGAAAGCACAACTACTGAAACGCGTCTGCCTGGCGTTTCCTGTATTTCTGCATGACTCGTGATGCTAAATGACTGGAATAAATCCTTCTGTTTAACCCCAGCATATGTCGGGCTCATTCTTCCACGAGTAAGCATTGGATTGTATGTTTCGCCAAGTACTGCAGGCACTGGCTACCGGCATGCCCTCTCGTTTGGTGCTACGCGCTTGCCAGCACCTTTGGACTTTGTATTTTATACAGCGCGTTGCCCCCCAAGCGGATCATTAGCATTGGCTTTTATATACCGCATTGGGGAGAGAGGATGCAGTATTTACTGCAGGGGTCACACCAGGTCTCAGCAATCAACATTCATTCCCACTGGGACCGGAGTGCTGTAGGTCTGCGAAGCCCGGTAAGCCAACAAGTTTGGGATGCCACTTGGTTTTTGAGAGGCCCTTCACTGTATGGGTCTCCACCTCGAACTTCATTGACCATCATGCACTTGGTCTCAGTGGAGCACGAGGTGAATGCAAGCTGCAAGCAGAGGCGGGGTTGGACTATCAGTGAATGGGAGTGGCCTCAAGAACGTCATAGAACTCTTAATGACCCCCAGGTGAGAGGCCCTGTTTGGAAACCGGCACTGAAGAAAGCACAACTGCTGAAACGCGTCTGCCTGGCGTTTCCTGTATTTCTGCATGACTTGTGATGCTAAATGACTGGAATAAATCCTTCTGTCTAACCCCAGCATATGTCGGGCTCATTCATCCACGAGTGAGCATTGGATTGTATGTTTCGCCAAATACTGCAGGCACTGGCTACCGGCATGCCCTCTCGATTTGGTGCGATGCGCTTGCCAGCACCTTTGGTCTTTGTATTTTATACAGTGCGTTGCCCCCCCAAGCCGATCATTAGCATTGGCTTTTATATACCGCATTGGGGAGAGAGGATGCAGTATTTACTGCAGGGGTCACACCAGGTCCCAGCAATCAACATTCATTCCCACTGGGACCGGAGTGCTGTAGGTCTGCGAAGCCCGGTGAGCCAACAAGTTTGGGATGTCACTTGGTGTTTGAGAGGCCCTTCACTGTATGGGTCTCCACGTCGAACTTCATTGACCATCATGCACTTGGTCTCAGTGGAGCACGAGGTGAATGCAAGCTGCAAGCAGAGGTGGGGTTGGACTATCAGTGAATGGGAGTGGCCAGGAGAACGTCATAGAACTCTTAATGACCCCCAGGTGAGAGGCCCTGTTTGGAAACCGGCACTGAGGAAAGCACAACTGCTGAAATGCGTCTGCCTGGCGTTTCCTGTATTTCTGCATGACTCGTGATGCTAAATGACTGGAATAAATCCTTCTGTTTAACCCCAGCATATGTCGGGCTCATTCTTCCACGAGTGAGCATTGGATTGTATGTTTCGCCAAGTACTGCAGGCACTGGCTACCGGCATGCCCTCTCGATTTGGTGCGACACCCTTGCCTGCACCTTTAGACTTTGTATTTTATACAGCGCGTTGCACCCCCAAGCGGATCACTAGCATTGGCTTTTATATACCACATTGGGGAGAGAGGATGCAGTATTTACTGCAGGGGTCACACCAAGTCCCAACAATCAACATTCATTCCCACTGGGACCGGAGTGCTGTAGGTCTGTGAAGCCCGGTGAGCCAACAAGTTTGGGATGCCACTTGGTGTTTGAGAGGCCCTTCACTGTATGGGTCTCCACGTCGAACTTCATTGACCATCATGCACTTGGTCTCAGTGGAGCACGTTGTGAATGCAAGCTGCAAGCAGAGGCGGGGTTGGACTATCAGTGAATGGGAGTGGCCACGAGAACGTCATAGAACTCTTAGTGACCACCATGTGAGAGGCCCTGTTTGGAAACCGGCACTGAGGAAAGCACAACTGCTGAAACGCGTCTGCCTGGCATTTCCTGTATTTCTGCATGACTTATGATGCTAAATGACTGGAATAAAACCTTCTGTCTAACCCCAGAATATGTCGGGCTCATTCATCCACGAGTGAGCATTGGATTGTATGTTTCGCCAAGTACTGCAGGCACTGGCTACCGGCATGCCCTCTCGATTTGGTGCGATGCGCTTGCCAGCACCTTTGGACTTTGTATTTTATACAGTGCGTTGCCCCCCCAAGCGGACCATTAGCATTGGCTTTTATATACCGCATTGGGGAGAGAGGATGCAGTATTTACTGCAGGGGTCACACCAGGTCCCAGCAATCAACATTCATTCCCACTGGGACCGGAGTGCTGTAGGTCTGCGAAGCCGGGAGAGCCAAGAAGTTTGGGATGCCACTTGGTGTTTGAGAGGCTCTTCACTGTATGGGTCTCCAAGTCGAACTTCATTGACCATCATGCACTTGGTCTCAGTGGAGCACAAGGTGAATGCAAGCTGCAAGCAGAGGCGGGGTTGGACTATCTGTGAATGGGAGTGGCCACGAGAACGTCATAGAACTCTTAATGACCCCCAGGTGAGAGGCACTGTTTGGAAACCGGCACTGAGGAAAGCACAACTGCTGAAACGCGTCTGCCTGGCGTTTCCTGTATTTCTGCATGACTTGTGATGCTAAATGACTGGAATAAATCCTTCTGTCTAACCCCAGCATATGTCGGGCTCATTCATCCACGAGTGAGCATTGGATTGTATGTTTCGCCAAATACTGCAGGCACTGGCTACCGGCATGCCCTCTCGATTTGGTGCGATGCGCTTGCCAGCACCTTTGGACTTTGTATTTTATACAGTGCGTTGCCCCCCCAAGCCGATCATTAGCATTGGCTTTTATATACCGCATTGGGGAGAGAGGATGCAGTATTTACTGCAGGGGTCACACCAGGTCCCAGCAATCAACATTCATTCCCACTGGGACCGGAGTGCTGTAGGTCTGCGAAGCCCGGTGAGCCAACAAGTTTGGGATGTCACTTGGTGTTTGAGAGGCCCTTCACTGTATGGGTCTCCACGTCGAACTTCATTGACCATCATGCACTTGGTCTCAGTGGAGCACGAGGTGAATGCAAGCTGCAAGCAGAGGTGGGGTTGGACTATCAGTGAATGGGAGTGGCCAGGAGAACGTCATAGAACTCTTAATGACCCCCAGGTGAGAGGCCCTGTTTGGAAACCGGCACTGAGGAAAGCACAACTGCTGAAACGCGTCTCCCTGGCGTTTCCTGTATTTCTGCATGACTCGTGATGCTAAATGACTGGAATAAATCCTTCTGTTTAACCCCAGCATATGTCGGGCTCATTCTTCCACGAGTGAGCATTGGATTGTATGTTTCGCCAAGTACTGCAGGCACTGGCTACCGGCATGCCCTCTCGATTTGGTGCGACACCCTTGCCTGCACCTTTAGACTTTGTATTTTATACAGCGCGTTGCACCCCCAAGCGGATCACTAGCATTGGCTTTTATATACCACATTGGGGAGAGAGGATGCAGTATTTACTGCAGGGGTCACACCAAGTCCCAACAATCAACATTCATTCCCACTGGGACCGGAGTGCTGTAGGTCTGTGAAGCCCGGTGAGCCAACAAGTTTGGGATGCCACTTGGTGTTTGAGAGGCCCTTCACTGTATGGGTCTCCACGTCGAACTTCATTGACCATCATGCACTTGGTCTCAGTGGAGCACGTTGTGAATGCAAGCTGCAAGCAGAGGCGGGGTTGGACTATCAGTGAATGGGAGTGGCCACGAGAACGTCATAGAACTCTTAATGACCACAATGTGAGAGGCCCTGTTTGGAAACCGGCACTGAGGAAAGCACAACTGCTGAAACGCGTCTGCCTGGCGTTTCCTGTATTTCTGCATGACTTGTGATGCTAAATGACTGGAATAAAACCTTCTGTCTAACCCCAGCATATGTCGGGCTCATTCATCCACGAGTGAGCATTGGATTGTATGTTTCGCCAAGTACTGCAGGCACTGGCTACCGGCATGCCCTCTCGATTTGGTGCGATGCGCTTGCCAGCACCTTTGGACTTTGTATTTTATACAGTGCGTTGCCCCCCAAGCGGACCATTAGCATTGGCTTTTATATACCGCATTGGGGAGAGAGGATGCAGTATTTACTGCAGGGGTCACACCAGGTCCCAGCAATCAACATTCATTCCCACTGGGACCGGAGTGCTGTAGGTCTGCGAAGCCGGGAGAGCCAAGAAGTTTACGATGCCACTTGGTGTTTGAGAGGCTCTTCACTGTATGGGTCTCCAAGTCGAACTTCATTGACCATCATGCACTTGGTCTCAGTGGAGCACAAGGTGAATGCAAGCTGCAAGCAGAGGCGGGGTTGGACTATCTGTGAATGGGAGTGGCCACGAGAACGTCATAGAACTCTTAATGACCCCCAGGTGAGAGGCACTGTTTGGAAACCGGCACTGAGGAAAGCACAACTGCTGAAACGCGTCTGCCTGGCGTTTCCTGTATTTCTGCATGACTCGTGATGCTAAATGACTGGAATAAATCCTTCTGTTTAACCCCAGCATATGTCGGGCTCATTCTTCCATGAGTGAGCATTGGATTGTATGTTTCGCCAAGTACTGCAGGCACTGGCTACCGGCATGCCCTCTTGATTTGGTGCGACATGCTTGCCAGCACCTTTGGACTTTGTATTTTATACAGTGCGTTGCCCCCCCAAGCGGATCATTAGCATTGGCTTTTATATACCGCATTGGGGAGAGAGGATGCAGTATTTGCTGCAGGGGTCACACCAGGTCCCAGCAATCAACATTAATTCCCACTGGGACCGGAGTGCTGTAGGTCTGCGAAGCCCGGTGAGCCAACAAGTTTGGGATGCCACTTGGTGTTTGAGAGGCCCTTCACTGTATGGGTCTCCACGTCGAACTTCATTGACCATCTTGCACTTGGTTTCAGTGGAGCACGAGGTGAATGCAAGCTGCAAGCAGAGGCGGGGTTGGACTATCAGTGAATGGGAGTGGCCACGAGAACGTCATAGAATTCTTAATGACCCCCAGGTGATAGGCCCTGTTTGGAAACCGGCACTGAGGAAAGCACAACTGCTGAAACGCGTCTGCCTGGTGTTTCCTGTATTTCTGCATGACTCGTGATGCTAAATGACTGGAATAAATCCTTCTGTTTAACCCCAGCATATGTCGGGCTCATTCTTCCACGAGTGAGCATTGGATTGTATGTTTCACCAAGTACTGCAGGCACTGGCTACCGGCATGCCTTCTCGATTTGGTGCGACGCGCTTGCCAGCACCTTTGGACTTTGTATTTTATACAACGCGTTGCCCCCCCAAGCGGATCATTAGCATTGGCTTTTATATACCGCATTGGGGAGAGAGGATGCAGTATTTACTGCAGGGGTCACTCCAGGTCCCAGCAATCATCATTCATTCCCACTGGGACCGGAGTGCTGTAGGTCTGCGAAGCCCGGTGAGCCTACAAGTTTGGGATGCCACTTGGTGTTTGAGAGGCCCTTCACTGTATGGGTCTCCACGTCGAACTTCATTGACCATCATGCACTTGGTCTCAGTGGAGCACAAGGTGAATGTAATCTGCAAGCAGAGGCAGGGTTGGACTATCAGTGAATGGGAGTGGCCACAAGAACGTCATAGAACTCTTTATGACCCCCAGGTGAGAGGCCCTGTTTGGAAACCGGCACTGAGGAATGCACAACTGTTGAAACACGTCTGCCTGGCGTTCCCTGTATTTCTGAATGACTCGTGATTAGTCCTGGGCATAATACTTTGCTACGCTCACAAAGCATGCAAAGTTTGTGTTACTACGCACTACGCAAAGTGCTCGTAGCAGAGTAAAAAACTCTGCTAATCAACGTAGCGTAGCAACAGTATATTAAACACATACAAATGCTTTGTTAAAGTAATTTTCTATGCTAAAAAGCATATAACAAATTCACAAAAGTGAACCTTGACAATGAAAATATCAAGCAATGAGAGAGGTGATGATTTTGGGTTCCTCCCTAACCTAGGGGGAGGACTAAGCAGATGCCTTGAACACAAAAAGCATATCATGTGAACGATTCAGTGGTGGTCCCTTCCTCCTAGGACCACCCCAAGCACAGTTATGGGCAAAAATACAATCCCAACCAAAGGCCCTGCAAAGCATTATGGGACGAGATTAGCAGTGAATATTATAGTGTCCAATATCAAAATAATTCTACAAAGAGCTGCAGTTCAACTAGTCGTTACTAGATGTCCCTCACGAGTCAAATGCAAAAGCATTGAAACCTTTCATGAAGCTTTTGCATTTGACTGCGTGAGGACATCTAGTAACGACTAGTGGAACTGCAGCTCTTTGTAGAATTATTTTGATATTGGATACTATAATATTCACTGCCCACTGCTAATCTCGTCCCATAATGCTTTGCAGGGCCTTTGGTTGGGATTGTATTTTTGCCAATAACTGTGCTTGGAGTGGTCCTAAGAGGATGGGACCACCACTGAATCGTTCAAAAGATGTGCTTTTTGTTTTCAAGGCATCTGCTTGGTTCTCTCCCTAGGTTAGGGAGGATACCAAAATCATCACCTCTCTCACTGCTTGTTAATTTATCAATTTCACTTTTGTGAAATGCTATATGCATTTTAGCATATAAAGACAGAGATATTTATTTTAACTTGCACTGTGCAAGATGTGTTTGGCAATTATTGTACAGTGCGGTCAAGCACACAGCTACGCAATTTGTATAGCTACGTGTAGTTCAAAATATACTTCACGTAGCTACGTGAAGTGCTACTACGCAAACTATGCCCAGGACTACTCGTGATGCTAAATGACTGGAATAAATCCTTCTGTTTCACCCCAGCATATGTAGGGCTCATTCTTCCACGAGTGAGCATTGGATTGTATGTGTATATATATATATATATATATATATATATATATATATATATATATATATATATATTATCTACTGGCGGTTGCCAGTAGATAGTTATAGTTACAACCTACTATCCATAGGAAATCCGCGACATTCTATTTGCAATAACGTTGGCGTCGGTTGACGAATCTTCGCGAAAGCTTCCAACTTGTTGGGGCGCTCCGGTCCGCTCCTACCCTGAAAGTCTCGGGGTGATACGTCAAGCGGGGGCCGAGAAAAAGGGGGTCCCAAAACGCGTTTTCCCCATTCATTTTTCCATAGGAACCTTTAGTCGCAGCTACAGCCCGAACTGCTGAACGGAATTACCCCAAATTTGGCAAAGAGGTAGTCCTTGGTTCAGACTGGTGCCTTTTGCTTAAATGGTGTAAATCCGTTCAGTAGTTCCTGAGAAAATCAAAAGTAAAAGTACATATATATCTATGGGCGCGTCGGATACGCGTACCCTCAGCGCACCCTGCGCGCACCCTCCCGATCACGAGCTGCATGCTAATTGGCTGTCAACACTCCAAATCAAGAAGTGTTGGCAGCCATTTTGTCCCTCGGTAGAACCGAGGGACAGAAACAAGTGCGCAAGAAACACCCCGACCCCCTAGGTCTGCTCAGGGGGTCCCACAAGGACCCCCTGGGCAGAAAAAAGATTTTTTTTTTTTTTAAATCGGCGGGATGCGCTTAGGGTGCGCGGATCCCGCTTTGAAAAAGAAAAAGAAACAAGTGCGCAAAACGCACAAAGGGGGCAGGGTAGAAACACCCTAACCTCCTAGGCCTGCTCAGGGGGTCCCACAAGGACCCCCTGGGCAAAAAAAAGCATTTAAAAAAAAAAAAAAATCGGCAGGATGCGCTCAGGGAGCGCGAATCCTGCCGAAAAATCGCGGTCTCCCGCGCTTCGATGTTAATTGGCCCCCGGGTGGGCCAAGTCCCGGGGGCATGCTGGGGGGGGGGTTAATTTTATGTGTGGGGGGCCTCTAAGGGCCCCCAAGCCCCGGGGACTGCCACCCCCGGGGCTTTATGCATAATGGTGCGGGAGGGCTCTGAGCCCTCCCGCAGCCCCGAGGACCACCACCTCCCCGGGGCTTCTTTTATTTAAATGAAAAACCTGTGTGGGGGGGCTCCAGCCCCCCCACACGCCCCGGGGACCGCCACCTCCCCGGGGCTGTGCACACGATGGGAGGGGGCCGCGCGGCCCCCCTCCTGGAGCCTGTGGTGGCCCTGGGGACCGCCACCCCCAGGGCCGGCTCCTGCAGTGTCCCGGGTGCCTACCCCGGGACACTGCTGTTTGCAATGACAGGATGGGAGCCTCGCGGCTCCCGTCCTGTCATTGCAAACTTGCTTTGGATATTGGAAGAGAGCAGGAAACCTGCTCTCTCTTCCAATATCCAAAGCCGATTGCTTTCCACATGGGGAGCAGCATGTTAGCTGCTCCCCATGTGTAAGCAATGCCGGCTCCCATAGGACACGGGGAGCCGGCGGGACTGTGGGGGTTTGGGGACCCCCACAGTCCCCAACGAGAGGGCCAGCCCCGGGGGATGGGGTCCCCGGGGCAAGTAGTGGCCCGGGAGGGGGCCACGCAACCCCCTCCCCAAAAATTTGAAAAATAATAAAAAATAAAAAAAGCGTATGGCCGGCCCGGGGATGGGGTCCCCGGGCCTTAAAATGGCCAGAGGAGGGGGCCACGCAGCCCCCCTCAAAATATTAAAAATAAAAATAGAGGCCATGCCCCGGGAGATGGGGTCCCCGGGGCCAATACAGGCCCGGGGAAGGGGACAAAAAAAAAAAAAAAGATCGGGCCCGCAGGCCCCGCCCCCTGCCTTCACCACTCTGCAAACGCGCCCCCTGGCGCGTTTGCAGAGAGGGAACGAATTCCCCTTGAATACTGGGGGTCCCTGGGGGCCAACTAGCCCACCAGGAACCTCCAGTATGCGCCAGGGGCTGCCTTGCAGAGAGGTGTACAGAGGCCACGCCCTTTTTACACCTCTCTGCAACGCAGCTCTGTGGCGCTTTTTGGAGGTATATGGTGGGCTAGTTGGACTCCGGGGACCCTCAGGATTCAAGGGGACTTAATCCCCCAACTTAAAACGCGCCACGGGGCGCGTTTGCACAGTGGTGAAGGGAGGGGGCGGGGCTTCAGGTGGCATGTGTGCAAACAGGCCCCGTGGCGCGTTTTAAGATGGGGAATTAAATCCCCTTCAATCCTGAGGGTCCCTGGGGGCCAACTAGCCCAACAGGTACATCCAGAAAGCGCCACAGAGCTGCGTTGCAGAGAGGTGTAAAAAGGGGTGTGGCCTCTCTACACGTCTCTGCAACGCAGCCCCCTGGCGCATATTGGAGGTTCCTGGTGGGCTAGTTGGCCCCTAGGGACCCTCAGGATTCAAGGGGACTTAATCCCCCAACTTAAAACGCGCCACGGGGCGCGTTTGCACAGATGTAACCTCAGGCCCCGCCCCCTCCCTTCACCATTGTGCAAATATTCCTCTAAAATCAGCCGAAATACGAATTCCGATTTACTCACCTGTTATCAGGAGAGACCTCAGTGCTGTATCTTTCAGCCCAGTACTGGTCCTGAAAAGTAATTCTAACCATACTTACCAGTAACTTGAATTTCCTTCCATAGGCTAACATTGACTGGTTTCACTTGGAAATTCTTCTAAGTGTGGAGTTTTGGAACTTTAAAATATTCCTCTAAAATCAGCCGAAATACGAATTCCGATTTACTCACCTGTTATCAGGAGAGACCTCAGTGCTGCATCTTTCAGCCCAGTACTGGTCCTGAAAAGTAATTTTAGCCGTACTTACCGGTAACTTGAATTTCCTTCATAGGCTAACATTGACTGGTTTCACTTGGAAATTCTTCTAAGTGTGGAGTTTTGGAACTTTAAAATATTCCTCTAAAATCAGCCGAAATACGAATTCCGATTTACTCACCTGTTATCAGGAGAGACCTCAGTGCTGCATCTTTCAGCCCAGTACTGGTCCTGAAAAGTAATTTTAACCGTACTTACCGGTAACTTGAATTTCCTTCATAGGCTAACATTGACTGGTTTCACTTGGAAATTCTTCTAAGTGTGGAGTTTTGGAACTTTAAAATATTCCTCTAAAATCAGCCGAAATACGAATTCCGATTTACTCACCTGTTATCAGGAGAGACCTCAGTGCTGCATCTTTCAGCCCAGTACTGATCCTGAAAAGTAATTTTAACCGTACTTACCGGTAACTTGAATTTCCTTCATAGGCTAACATTGACTGGTTTCACTTGGAAATTCTTCTAAGTGTGGAGTTTTGGAACTTTAAAATATTCCTCTAAAATCAGCCGAAATACGAATTCCGATTTACTCACCTGTTATCAGGAGAGACCTCAGTGCTGCATCTTTCAGCCCAGTACTGATCCTCAAAAGTAATTTTAACCGTACTTACCAGTAACTTGAATTTCCTTCCTTAGGATATCATTGCCTGCTTTTTGCTGAAAAAGTTTCTAAGTGTTGATTTTTGAAACATACAAATATTCCTCTAAAATCAGCCGAAATCCAAATTCTGATTTACTCACCTGTTATCAGGAGAGACCTCAGTGCTGCATCTTTCAGCCCAGTACTGGTCCTGAAAAGTAATTTTAACCGTACTTACCAGTAACTTGAATTTCCTTCCATAGGCTAACATTGACTGGTTTCACTTGGAAATTCTTCTAAGTGTGGAGTTTTGGAACTTTAAAATATTCCTCTAAAATCAGCCGAAATACGAATTCCGATTTACTCACCTGTTATCAGGAGAGACCTCAGTGCTGCATCTTTCAGCCCAGTACTGATCCTCAAAAGTAATTTTAACCGTACTTACCGGTAACTTGAATTTCCTTCATAGGCTAAGATTGACTGGTTTTCAGCAAAAAGTTTAAAAGTGTTGATTTTCACAAACTACAAATATTCCTTAAAAATCGCCTGTATGACTTAAACGCATTTTTTCAACTGTTTACAGGAGATGCACCAGTGCTGGATCCAGGATCCAACACTGAGTAAGAAAAAGTAACGATAACAGTTTTTACCTGCTAAGTGAATTTCCTTCCATAGGATAACATTGGTGATTCTATGAGAAAAAGTTTCAAAGTGTCAACTTTTAAAATACAATAATATTCCTTAAAAATCACTAATGTAACCAAAACGCTTTTACTCAACTGTTTACAGGAGATGTCCCAGGACTGAATCTAGGATCCAGTCCTGTGGTTAGAAAAGTAATCCCTAAAGTAACTAATTGCATTTAACTAGAAATTCACATTGAGCTGAATGTTGCATTGTGTTTGAAAATGTGTTGCCCATTGCAACAACTGTAACTACTGTACTTAAAAGTCTATTGCCTATGTGCAAAGTATTTAAACTAAAGTAATTCATTCTGAGAAAGTATTTTTTGTAATGTAATGTATAATGTAATTACAATGTAATTTAAAAAATAAAATATGTAAAAAAAAATTGTTTCTAAAAATGTAGTAAATCAGTATGAAAAAAATTAATATAACAATTAATACATTTAAAAATTGTCATTTACAAAACCTTTGAAATTCACTGAAAAAACCGTAGGTTTCAGGCACGTTATAGTTAGAAATTAGCATTTAAAAAACCTTTGAAATTCACTGAAAAAACCATAGGTTTCAGACACGTTATAGTTACAAATTAGCATTTAAAAAACCTTTGAAATTCACTGAAAAAACCATAGGTTTCAGACACGTTATAGTTACAAATTAGCATTTAAAAAACCTTTGAAATTCACTGAAAAAACCATAGGTTTTAGGGACAGTTTTAGTTACTTGGACATTGCACTCGTACAAAACCCGTGAAATTCCCCGTTATAGTTAGTTCAGCTAACTATAACTCGCGCCCCGCAATGCACTGCTGATGACGTCACATATTACATCACTCATGACATGGTCAGTGACATCACTGATGACATCACTGATGACATCTCAAATGACATCACTGATGACATCATCCACGTGATAATCTGATGCACCTCCTCACACCCTAATATAACCTTTGATACACCCACTCTAAATTACAGACTGCCATTCGCAAAACCATAGACACTCCAACACCAATAACTACATACCCACTCACTGATTCTTAGGTCTACACACACACATCCACTCACTCACCCGTACAGTCACTCATACTTACGGTCACTCAGTACTAGGACTATCATATGCACTCTTACTCCTATATAGACACTCAAACAACGCCACTCATCCATAGAGATACTCACACACCTAGTCAGTCATGCAAATAATTAAACACACTGCCATTTACTCACCTATACAGTTATACACACACCAGCTCACTTACTCATACAAATAGTAGCACATTGTTACGCTCTTATACAATCACAGATACAAGCACACACTCATCCATACAGCCACTATCACAATCACTCACTCTTGCTTATAGCTATTTATATACTCCAACACACATATATACTGCCTTTCACATATGTAGTTACTCACACATGTACCACTGGGACATACATTCACTCACTAACACACTCTTACACACACTTACCCACCCATACAGTCTATCACAGATGCACTCTTGAAACCATCCACCCAGTGAATCACCCACTCACACATCTATGCACAGAGTTGCACACACCCCTCCCACACAAACACTCAGGCACCCATACAGATACTCAGACAAGCATTCAATAACTCATATAGACACTCATTTAGCTATTCACAAACACATGCAGCCACTTACACAGCAACAGACAGACGGATACAGACATTCACCCAGTTTAGTCACTAACCCATGCATTCAGTAAGATACGTTAAATCACTCACTTATAGAGTCAGTCACGCACCTACTAAATCATCCATACAGACACTTACACACCCACTCATTCTTCAATACGTCTTTTCCTATATATATTAAAAATATTTAAACTTTACAGAAACACACAGTCACTGGATGATGTCATCAGTGATGTCATTTGAGATGTCATCAGTGATGTCATCAGTGATGTCACTGACCATGTCATGAGTGATGTAATATGTGACGTCATCAGCAGTGCATTGCGGGGCGCGAGTTATAGTTAGCTGAACTAACTATAACGGGGGAATTTCACGGGTTTTGTACGAGTGCAATGTCCAAGTAACTAAAACTGTCCCTAAAACCTATGGTTTTTTCAGTGAATATATATATATATTCACTGAAAAAACCATAGGTTTCAGGAACGTTATAGTTAGTTGGACATTTCACTCGTACAAAACCATAGAAATTCCGGTGTTATAGTTAGTTCAGCTAACTATAACTCGCGCCCCCGCAATGCACTGCTGATGACGTCACATATTACATCATTCATGACATGGTCAGTGACATCACTGATGACATCACTGATGACAACATCCAGTGACTGTGTGTTTCTGTAAAGTTTAAATTTGTTTTATATATATGCCAAGCTGTATTGAATGAGTGGGTGTATAAGTGTCTGTATGGAGGATTTAGTAGGTACGTGACTGACTGTATCAGTGAGTGATTAAATGTGTCTTACTGAATGCATGGGTTAGTGACTAAACTGTGTGAAAGTCTGTATCAGTCTGTCTGTTGTTGTGTAAGCTGCTGCATGGGTTGGTGAGTAGCTGCATGAGTGTCTATATGGGTTATTGATTGCTTGCCTGAGTATTTGTATGGCTGCCTGAGTGTGTGTGTGGGTGGGTGGGAGGTGTGTGACTCTGTGCATAGATGTGTGAGTGGTTGATTCACTGGGTGTATGGGTTCAAGAGTGCATGTGGAAACAGCTGTATGGGTGGGTGAGTGTGTGTATGGGTGTGTTGGTGAGTGAATGGATGTCTCAATGGTACATGTGCAAGTAACTACATATGTAAAAGGCAGTATATGTGAGTGATGTATATAAATAACTATATGTGAGAGTCAGTAATTGTGAGGGTGGCTGCATGGATGAGTGTGTATTTGTATCAGTGACTCTATAAGAGAGTAATTATGTGATAGTATCTGTATGAATAAGTGAGGTGGTGTCTGTATAACTGTATAGGTGAGTAAATGGAAGTATGATTGATTCTTTGCATGACTGACTAGGTGTGTGAGTAACTCTGGATATATGGCAGTGTGTGAGTGTCTGTATAGGTGTATGAGTGCATATGATAGTGTTGTATTGATGATTGACTGTATGGGTGAATGAGTGGATGTGTGTGTAGACCTAGTAATCAGTCAGTGCGTATTTAGTAACTGGCATTGATGTGTCTATTTTTTCGAAAATGGTAGTCTGTAGTTTAGAGTGGGTGTATCAAAGGTTATATTCAGGTGTGAGGAGGTGCATCAGATTTTCACGTGGATGATGTCCTCAGTGATGTAATTTGAGATGTCATCAGTGATGTCATCAGTGATGTCACTGACCATGTCATGAATGATGTAATATGTGACGTCATCAGCAGTGCATTGCGGGGTCGCGAGTTATAGTTAGCTGAACTAACTATAATGCCGAAATTTCTATGGTTTTGTACGAGTGAAATGTCCAACTAACTATAACTTTCCTGAAACCTGTGGTTTTTTCAGTGAATTTCTATGGTTTTTTAAATGCTACGTTCTAACTATAACATGCCTGAAACCTATGGTTTTTTCAGTGAATTTCAAAGGTTTTTTAAATGAAAATTTGTAAGTCTAATGTACCTCAATCCTATGTTTATTTTCTATATATATATATACATATATATATATTTAAAAAAAATTGTGAATAATTTTTAGTTAGGAAAACTATGGGGCATATTAGCAACGTGATTATCGCCGCTTTAGTGGGACTTTTTCATGCTAAAGCTGCGATAATTCAATCGCCCTATTAGCAAGCTGTCGCTAACTGCTGTTAGCAACAGCTTTAAGGCGATAGCGACCGGGTTGGGTGTCGATTTGCATGCCAGCGATATTTATCGCTAATGGCATGCAAAGTAGGCGTTCCCAACCTAAAAGCGACTGGAAACAGTCGCTAAGGTCGCTATCGCCTATTAGCTGAGGCAGGGGAGGTGATTAACGAACCAGCGCTAAACACGTTTAGCACTTGTTTGTTAACACCTGGTCCAAACCTGACTTAGCCATGTAATCCAATGGGAGGTGGATTACATGGCTAAATCCCCCTCGCCCTATTACCAAGCTAACACTGGTCACAGTGCGAATATCGCTTGTTTTCAAGCGATATTCACACTGTTCTCCAGGGTTTCTATCGCTTTGGAGATAAGCGTTGCTGATAGCACGCTATCTCCCCGATAGAAACCTGCGATAGCCGGCGATAATTATCCTAGCGCTAACTGCGCTTAGCGATAATTATCGCCGGTTATTGCTAATAGGCCCCTATATTCATTCTTTTTAAAAAAAATATTATACATAAGTCGTGCACCATTCGCGCACCCTACACAATGGCTGCGCGCATTCCGGTAGCCATTTTGAAAAGTCGCGCTGGGGTCGCGACTTCGGCGTAATTTGTAAAGTATGAAATATCTTGAAATTAATTATAAATAAAAGTTTTCCTTTAAGTGTTTGTCTAAATTTATTAATAAAAGTATTTTTAAAGTATTATTTTCAATATAATTTTGACGAAAAATTATTCGATTATTATTGGATTCGGAGGTTAGGAGGGATTTTGTTCTGATCTGTTTTGCAAGATTTTTTGGTCTAGTCAGATGGACACCCTCCTCCAGGTGAGGTTCGGCTTGGGGATTCTATTCAAAAGGTGAGGAATCCACAGGCAGAAGTATCCATCAGAAGAACAAGTTACTTACCTTCGGTAACGCTTTTTCTGGTGGATACAGTATCTGCCGGTGGATTCCTCACTGTCCCACCCGCCTCCCCGTTGTCCACCTGTTTCTACCAAAAAGATGCTTTTACTGTTTGGCATGAATGTTTTAATATGTCTTAATCATGCTTATGTTTTAATAGTGAGAAATGCTTGATCTGTTGCTATTTCTTTATGCTTTTATTGGTTATGCATTTGTATATATATATATATATTTAGTATACTATGTATACATGTGAAAATGTGTCGGTCCACCTGTTTGCCTCGGTGGCACGGAAAAAATGGGTGGAACTGATGTCAGCACACCGACGAGGTCCTCTTATGGCTCCGATGACGTCATACGGTGTTGCGAGCAGAGCCGTGCTATTATGACGTCCTCATCGATGTGGGAGAGCTAGGAAAGAATTTCCGCGGAATGCTGGCGCAGGGGATATTCACCTAAGTGTTCAGACTAGTCCTTTGGGAGCAACTGTTTATGTTGCCACTCCAGAAACCGAAACCAGTGATCCGAGGGCAGAGGCCCTGCAGATGGCACATGAGGTGGGGAGCCCAGTCTTGTGCACCGGCGGGGCAGCGAAGTGACAAGCACCACTACCCACAAAAAAAGGTAACGAGGGCACTGAATAACACAGGATCTTCTCTTTGTATCTGGCAGGAACAATGAGGTTAAAATGCCCTAGTTCCAAAATGTAGAATTAGTGCTACAACGGTCTTCAAGAGGACCTGCGATAGATGCCACTTCTGCCTCCCGTACCCTGGAGGCGGCACATGGGTCACGCGGTACGGTCATACTGTGGTGGGACGCACATTCGTTGACCTCTCATGGCACTGCTCCACACTTCGGGGAGGACGCTTTCCATTAGCTGTGTTTTCTGATGACGTGTCGCGCCGGTCCCGTCCAACAACAGGACTCCTTTAGATCCAAACAGACTCTTCCACTCTCTCACCAGAAGTGAAACCAGGCCACGCGGACACTTTCACAATACAACAGCCGGGAATGCACTTTTCGGTAAACAAAACACATTCCTTCCTCCTAATTTATCAAATAAACGACTCACTGAAGAACAGGGGCCAGCTTTGATCGGTAAACAGCCGTTACAACGACTTTTTTACTTCGCGATACCATTACAATGCATGCATTATCACGCATGCGTTGTACATCGCGAAGTCATTACTACGCATTTTTTTTTAACGCATGGTCATTTACCATGCATGCCTTTACAACGAATTTCGTTGTAAAGGTATGTATGGTAAATGACCATGCGTTCTAAAAAAATGTAGACATTCCACGTTGTTGTAAGGAAACAGAGGCTGTTCCGTTTCCTCACAACGACATGCACCGCCCCTCAGAGACGACGTGAAGCAGGAACCACGAGGAAAGAGAACAACGCGGAGTGAGAGGTAAGGGGGATTGGGCATGGGGTGGGGGTTACTTTTCTAGGGTTTAGGGTAGTGCAGTGGTGTTTGGGTAGTGTAGGGGGTCGTGCTGGGGGTAGTGTTTTAGGGTTTAGGGTAGTGCAGTGGTGTTTGGGTAGTGTAGGGGGTCGTGCTGGGGTAGTGTTGTAGGGTTTAGGGTAGTGCAGTGGTGTTTGGGTAGTGTAGGGGGTCGTGCTGGGGGTAGAGTTTTAGGGTTTAGGGTAGTGCAGTGGTGTTTGGGTAGTGTAGGGGGTTGTGCTGGGGGTAGTGTTTTAGGGTTTAGGGTAGTGCAGTGGTGTTTGGGTAGTGTAGGGGGTCATGCTGGGGGTAGTGTTTTAGGGTTTAGGGTAGTGCAGTGGTGTTTGGGTAGTGTAGGGGGTCGTGCTGGGGGTAGAATTAGGGTTTAGGGTAGTGCAGTGGTGTTTGTGTAGTGTAGGGAGTCGTGCTGGGGATAGTGTTTTAGGGTTTAGTGCAGTGGTGTTTGTGTAGTGTAGGGAGTCGTGCTGGGGGTAGTGTTTTAGGGTTTAGGGTAGTGCAGTGGTGTTTGTGTAGTGTAGGGGGTCGTGCTGGGGGTAGTGTTTTAGGGTTTAGGGTAGTGCAGTGGTGTTTGGGTAGTGTAGGGGTGGTGCTGGGGGTAGTGTTTTAGGGTTTAGGGTAGTGCAGTGGTGTTTGTGTAGTGTAGGGGGTCATGCTGGTGGTAGTGTTTTAGGGTTTAGGGTAGTGCAGTGGTGTTTGGGTAGTGTAGGGGTGGTGCTGGGGGTAGTGTTTTAGGGTTTAGGGTAGTGCAGTGGTGTTTGTGTAGTGTAGGGGGTTGTGCTGGGGGTAGATTTAGGGTTTAGGGTAGTGCAGTGGTGTTTGGGTAGTGTAGGGGGTCATGCTGGGGGTAGTGTTTTAGGGTTTAGGGTAGTGCAGTGGTGTTTGGGTATTGTAGGGGGTCGTGCTGGGGGTAGAATTAGGGTTTAGGGTAGTGCAGTGGTGTTTTTGTAGTGTAGGGTGTCGTGCTGGGGATAGTGTTTTAGGGTTTAGTGCTTTAGGTTTTAGGATAGTGCAGTGGTGTTTGTGAAGTGTAGGGGGTCGTGCTGGGGGTAGTGTTTTAGGGTTTAGGGTAGTGCAGTGGTGTTTGGGTAGTGTAGGGGTGGTGCTAGGGGTAGTGTTTTAGGGTTTAGGGTAGTGCAGTGGTGTTTGTGTAGTGTAGGGGGTCGTGCTGGGGGTAGTGTTTTAGGATTTAGGGTAGTGCAGTGGTGTTTGGGTAGTGTAGGGGATCGTGCTGGGGTAGATTTAGGGTTTAGGGTAGTGCAGTGGTGTTTGGGTAGTGTAGGGGGTCGTGCTGGGGGTTGATTTCGGGTTTAGGGTAGTGCAGTGGTGTTTGTGTAGTGTAGGGAGTAGTGCTGGGGGTAGTGTTTTAGGGGTTAGTGCAGTGGTGTTTGTGTAGTGTAGGGGGTCGTGCTGGGGGTAGTGTTTTAGGGTTTAGGGTAGTGCAGTGGTGTTTGTGTAGTGTAGGGGGTCATGTTTTAGGGTAGTGCAGTGGTCTTTGGGTAGTGTAGGGGGTCGTGCTGGGGGTAGTGTTTTAGGCTTTAGGGTAGTGCAGTGGTCTTT
Organism: Calotriton arnoldi; assembly: GCA_963921515.1. NCBI lineage: Eukaryota > Metazoa > Chordata > Amphibia > Caudata > Salamandridae > Calotriton > Calotriton arnoldi. Next base: position 209,090 of record CAWUFW010002411.1, read on the forward strand.
GGGTAGTGTAGGGGGTCGTGCTGGGGGTAGTGTTTTAGGCTTTAGGGTAGTGCAGTGGTGTTTGGATAGTGCAGGGGGTCGTGCTGGGGGTAGTGTTTTAGGGTTTAGGGTAGTGCAGTGGTGTTTGTGTAGTGTAGGGGTCATGCTGGGCTAGATTTAGGGTTTAGGGTAGTGCAGTGGTGTTTGGGTAGTGTAGGGGGTCGTGCTGGGGGTAGTGTTTTAGGGTTTAGGTTGTGCAGCGGTGTTTGTGTAGTGTAGGGGGTCGTGCTGGGGGTAGTGTTTTAGGGTTTATGGTAGTGTAGTGGTGTTCGGATAGTATAGGGGGTCGTGCTGGGGGTAGTGTTTTAGGGTTTAGGGTAGTGCAGTGGTGTTTGGGTAGTGCAGGGGGTTGTGCTGGGGGTAGTGTTTTAGGGTTTAGGGTAGTGCAGTGGTGTTCGTGTAGTATAGGGGGTCATGCTGGGGGTAGATTTAGGGTTTAGGGTAGTGCAGCGGTGTTTGGGTAGTGTAGGGGGTCGTGCTGGGGGTAGTGTTTTCGGGTTTAGGTTAGTGCAGTGGTGTTTGGGTAGTGTAGGGGGTCATGTTTTAGGGTAGTGCAGTGGTCTTTGGGTAGTGTAGGGGGTCATGCTGGGGGTAGAGGTTTAGGCTTTAGGGTAGTGCAGTGGTGTTTGGGTAGTGTAGTGGGTCGTGCTGGGGGTAGTGTTTTAGGGTTTAGGGTAGTGCAGTGGTGTTTGTGTAGTGTAGGGGGTCGTGCTAGGGGTAGTGTTTTAGGGTTTAGTGTAGTGCAGTGGTGTTTGGGTAGTGTAGGGGTCATGCTGGGGTAGTGTTTTAGGGTTTAGGGTAGTGCAGTGGTGTTTGGGTAGTGTAGGGGGTCATGCTGGGGGTAGTGTTTTAGGGTTTAGGGTAGTGCAGTGGTGTTTGTGTAGTGTAGGGGGTCGTGCTGGGGGTAGTGTTTTAGGATTTAGGGTAGTGCAGTGGTGTTTGGGTAGTGTAGGGGATCGTGCTGGGGTAGATTTAGGGTTTAGGGTAGTGCAGTTGTGTTTGGGTAGTGTAGGGGGTCGTGCTGGGGGTTGATTTCGGGTTTAGGGTAGTGCAGTGGTGTTTGTGTAGTGTAGGGAGTAGTGCTGGGGGTAGTGCTTTAGGGGTTAGTGCAGTGGTGTTTGTGTAGTGTAGGGGTCGTGCTGGGGTAGTGTTTTAGGGTTTAGGGTAGTGCAGTGGTGTTTGTGTAGTGTAGGGGGTCATGTTTTAGGGTAGTGCAGTGGTCTTTGGGTAGTGTAGGGGGTCGTGCTGAGGGTAGTGTTTTAGGTTTTAGGGTAGTGCAGTGGTCTTTGGGTAGTGTAGGGGGTCGTGCTGGGGGTAGTGTTTTAGGCTTTAGGGTAGTGCAGTGGTGTTTGGGTAGTGTAGGGGGTCGTGCTGGGGGTAGTGTTTTAGGGTTTAGGGTAGTGCAGTGGTGTTTGTGTAGTGTAGGGGGTCGTGCTGGGGTAGATTTAGGGTTTAGGGTAGTGCAGTGGTGATTGGGTAGTGTAGGGGGTCGTGCTGGGGGTAGTGTTTTAGGGTTTAGGTAGTGCAGTGGTGTTTGTGTAGTGTAGGGGGTCGTGCTGGGGGTAGTGTTTTAGGGTTTATGGTAGTGTAGTGGTGTTCGGGTAGTATAGGGGGTTGTGCTGGGGGTAGTGTTTTAGGGTTTAGGGTAGTGCAGTGGTGTTTGGGTAGTGCAGGGGGTTGGGCTGGGGGTAGTGTTTTAGGGTTTAGGGTAGTGCAGTGGTGTTTGTGTAGTATAGGGGGTCGTGCTGGGGGTAGTGTTTTAGGGTTTAGGGTAGCGCATTGGTGTTTGGGTAGTGTAGGGGGTCGTGCTGGGGGTAGTGTTTTAGGGTTTAGGGTAGTGCAGTGGTGTTTGGGTAGTGTACGGGGGTCATGCTGGGGGTAGTGTTTTAGGGTTTAGGGTAGTGCAGTGGTGTTTGTGTAGTGTAGGGGGTCGTGCTGGGGGTTGTGTTTTATGGTTTATGGTAGTGCAGTGGTGTGTGTGTAATGTAGGGGGTCATGCTGGGGGTAGTGTTTTAGTGTTTAGGGTAGTGCAGTGGTGTTTGGGTAGTGTAGGGGGTCGTGCTGGGGGTAGTGTTTTAGGGTTTAGGGTAGTGCAGTGGTGTTTGTGTAGTGTAGTGTGTCATGCTGGGGGTAGATTTAGGTTTTAGGGTAGTGCAGCGGTGTTTGGGTAGTGTAGGGGTCGTGCTGGGGGTAGTGTTTTAGGGTTTAGGTTAGTGCAGTGGTGTTTGGGTAGTGTAGGGGGTCGTGCTGGGGGTAGTGTTTTAGGGTTTAGGGTAGTGCAGTGGTGTTTGGGTAGTGTAGGGGATCGTGCTGGGGTAGATTTCGGGTTTAGGGTAGTGCAGTGGTGTTTGGGTAGTGTAGGGGGTCATGCTGGGGATAGATTTCGGGTTTAGGGTAGTGCAGCGGTGTTTGTGTAGTGTAGGGAGTAGTGCTGGGGGTAGTGTTTTAGGGGTTAGTGCAGTGGTGTTTGTGTAGTGTAGGGGGTCGTGCTGGGGGTAGTGTTTTAGGGTTTAGGGTAGTGCAGTGGTGTTTGTGTAGTGTAGGGGGTCATGTTTTAGGGTAGTGCAGTGGTCTTTGGGTAGTGTAGGGGGTCATGCTGGGTGAAGAGGTTTAGGCTTTAGGGTAGTGCAGTGGTGTTTGGGTAGTGTAGTGGGTCATGCTGGGGGTAGTGTTTTAGGGTTTAGGGTAGTGCAGTGGTGTTTGTGTAGTGTAGGGGGTCGTGCTGGGGGTAGTGTTTTAGGGTTTAGGGTAGTGCAGTGGTGTTTGGGTAGTGTAGGGGTCATGCTGGGGTAGTGTTTTAGGGTTTAGGGTAGTGCAGTGGTGTTTGGGTAGTGTAGGGGATCATGCTGGGGGTAGTGTTTTAGGGTTTAGGGTAGTGCAGTCATGTTTGGGTAGTGTAGGGGGTCGTGCTGGGGGTAGTGTTTTAGGGTTTAGGGTAGTGCAGTAGTGTTTGGGTAGTGTAGTGGGTCATGCTGGGGGTAGTGTTTTAGGGTTTAGGGTAGTGCAGTGGTGTTTGGGTAGTGAAGGGGTCGTGCTGGTGTATTTTTTTAGGGTAGCGCAGTGGTGTTTGGGTAGTGTAGGGGATCATGCTGGTGGTAGGGTTTAGGGTAGCGCAGTGGTGTTTGGGTAGTGTAGGGGTCATGCTGGGGGTAGTGTTTTAGGGTTTAGGGTAGCGCAGTGGTGTTTGTGAAGTGTAGGGGGTCGTGCTGGGGGTAGTGTTTTAGGGTTTAGGGTAGTGCAGTGGTGTTTGGGTAGAGTAGGGGGTCGTGCTGGGGTAGTGTTTTAGGGTTTAGGGTAGTGCACTTGTGTTTGGGTAGTGTAGGGGGTCGTGCTGGGGGTAGATTTGGGGTTAAGGGTAGTGCAGTGGTGTTTGTGTCGTGTAGGGGGTCATGCTGGGGGTAGTGTTTTAGGGCTTAGGGTAGTGCAGTGGTGTTTGTGTAGTGTAGGTGGTCGTGTTGGGGGTAGTGTTTTAGGTTTTAGGGTAGTGCATTGGTGTTTGTGTAGTGTAGGGGTAGTGTTTTAGGGTTTAGGGTAGCGCAGTGGTGTTTGTGTAGTGTAGGGGGTCATGCTGGGGGTAGTGTTTTAGGGTTTAGGGTAGTACAGTGGTGTTTGTGTAGAGTAGGGGGTCATGCTGGGGGTAGTGTTTTAGGGTTTAAGGTAGTGCAGTGGTGTTTGTGTAGTGTAGGGGGTCGTGTTGGGGGTAGTGTTTTAGGGTTTAGGGTACGGCAGTGGTGTTTGTGTAGTGTAGGGGGTCGTGCTGGGGGTAGTGTTTTAGGGTTTGGTGTAGTGCAGTGGTGTTTGGGTAGTGTAGGGGGTTGTACTGGGGGTAGTGTTTTAGGGTTTATGGTAGTGCAGGTGTGTTTGGGTAGTGTAGGGGGTTATGCTGGGGGTAGTGTTTTAGGGTTTAGGGTAGTGCAGTGGTGTTTGTGTAGTGTAGGGGGTTATGCTGGGGGTCGTGTTTTATGGTTTAGGGTAGTGCAGTGGTGTTTGTTTAATATAGGGGGTCATGCTGGGGGTAGTGTTTTAGTGTTTAGGGTAGTGCAGTGGTGTTTGGGTAGTGTAGGGGGTCATGCTGGGGGTAGTGTTTTAGGGTTTAGGGTAGTGCAGTGGTGTTTGGGTAGTGTAGGGGGTCGTGCTGGGGGTAGTGTTTTAGGGTTTAGGATAGTGCAGTGGTGTTTGGGTAGTGTAGGGGGTCGGGTTTTAGGGTAGTGCAGTGGTGTTTGGGTAGTGTAGGGGGTCATGCTGGGGGTAGTGTTTTAGGGTTTAGGGTAGTGCAGTGGGGTTTGGGTAGTGTAGGGGTCATGCTGGGGGTAGTGTTTTAGGGTTTAGGGTAGTGCAGTGGTGTATGTGTAGTGTAAGGGGTCGTGCTGGGGGGTAGCGTTTTAGGGTTTAGGGTAGTGCAGTGGTGTTTGGGTAGTGTAGGGGTCGTGCTGGGGGTAGTGTTTTAGGGTTTAGGGTAGTGCAATGCTGTTTGGGTAGTGTAGAGGGGGTCCTGCTGGGAGTAGTGTTTTAGGGTTTAGGGTAGTGCAGTGGTGTTTGGGTAGTGTAGGGGGTTGTGCTGGGGGAAGTGTTTTAGGGTTTAGGGTAGTGCAGTAGTGTTTGGGTAGTGTAGTGGGTCATGCTGGGGGTAGATTTTTAGGGTTTAGGGTAGTGCAGTGGTGTTTGGGTAGTGTAGGGGGTCATGCTGGGGTAGTTTTTTAGGGTAGCGCAGTGGTGTTTGGGTAGTGTAGGGGGTCGTGCTGGGGGTAGTGTTTTAGGGTTTAGGGTAGTGCAGTGGTGTTTGGGTAGTGTAGGGGGTCGTGCTGGGGTAGTGTTTTAGGGTAGCGCAGTGGTGTTTGTGAAGTGTAGGGGGTCGTGCTGGGGGTAGTGTTTTAGGGTTTAGGGTAGCGCAGTGGTGTTTGGGTAGTGTAGGGGTCGTGCTGGGGGTAGTGTTTTAGGGTTTAGGGTAGCACAGTGGTGTTTGGGTAGTGTAGGGGGTGGTGCTGGGGGCAGTATTTTAGTGTTTAGGGTAGTGCAGTGGTGTTTGGGTAGTGTAGGGGGTCGTGCTGGTAGTAGTGTTTTAGGGTTTAGGGTAGTGCAGTGGTGTTTGGATAGTGTAGGGGGTCGTGCTGGGGGTAGTGTTTTAGGGTTTAGGGTAGTGCAGTGGTGTTTGGGTAGTGTAGGGGGTCGTGTTGGGGTAGTTTTTTAGGGTAGCGCAGTGGTGTTTGGGTAGTGTAGGGGGTCATGCTGGGGGTAGTGTTTTAGGGTTTAGGGTAGCGCAGTGGTGCTTGGGTAGTGTAGGGGTCATGCTGGGGGTAGTGTTTTAGGGTAGCGCAGTGGTGTTTGTGAAGTGTAGGTGGTCGTGCTGGGGATAGTGTTTTAGGGTTTAGGGTAGCGCAGTAGTGTTTGGGTAGTGTAGGGGTCGTGCTGGGGTAGTGTTTTAGGGTTTAGGGTAGCGAAGTGGTGTTTGGGTAGTGTAGGGGGTCGTGCTGGGGGCAGTGTTTTAGGGTTTAGGGTAGTGCAGTGGTGTTTGGGTAGTGTAGGGGGTCGTGCTGGGGGTAGTGTTTTAGGGTTTAGGGTAGTGCAGTGGTGTTTGGATAGTGTAGGGGGTCGTGCTGGGGTAGTGTTTTAGGGTTACGGGTAGTGCAGTGGGGTTTGGGTAGTTTAGGGGGTCGTGCTGGGGGTAGATGTAGGGTTTAGGGTAGTGCAGTGGTGTTTGTGTAGTGTAGGGGGTCGTGCTGGGGGTAGCGTTTTAGGGTTTTATGGTAGTGCAGTGGTGTTTGTGTAGTGTAGGGGGTAGTGTTTTAGGGTTTAGGGTAGTGCAGTGGTGTTTGTGTAGCGTAGTGGGTCATGCTGGGGGTAATCTTTTAGGGTTTAGGGTAGTGCAGTGGTGTTTGTGTAGTGTAGGGGGTCGTGTTATAAGGTTTAGGGTAGTGCAGTGGTGTTTGGGTAGTGTAGGGGGTCGTGCTGGGGATAGTGTTTTAGGGTAGTGCAGTGGTGTTTGGGTAGTGTAGGGGGTCGTGCCTGGGGTAGTGGTTTAGGGTTTAGGGTAGTGCAGTGGTGTTTGGGTAGTGTAGGGGGTCGTGCTGGGGGTAGTGTTTTAGGGTTTAGGGTAGTGCAGTGGTGTTTGGGTAGTGTAGGGGGTCATGCTGGGGTTAGTGTTTTAGGGTTTAGGGTAGTGCAGTGGTGTTTGGGTAGTGTAGGGGTTCATGCTGGGGTAGTGTTTTAGGGTTTAGGGTAGTGCAGTGGTGTTTGGGTAGAGTAGGGGTCATGCTGGGGTAGTGTTTTAGGGTTTAGGGTAGTGCAGTGGTGATTGTGTAGTGTAGAGGGTTGTGCTGGGGGTAGTGTTTTAGGGTTTAGGGTAGTGCAGTGGTGTTTGTGTAGTATAGGGAGTCATGCTGGGGGTAGTGTTTAGGGTTTAGGGTAGTGCAGTAGTGTTTGGGTAGTGTAGGGGGTCATGCTGGGTGTAGATTTAGGGTTTCGGGTAGTGCATTTGTGTTTGGGTATTGTAGGGGGTCGTGCTGGGGGTAGTGTTTTAGGGTTCAGGGCAGTGCAGTGGTGTTTAGGTAGTGTAGGGGGTCGTGTTGGGGGTAGTGTTTTAGGGTTTAGGGTAGTGCAGTGGTGTTTGGGTAGTGTAGGGGGTCGCGCTGGGGGTAGTGTTTTAGGGTTTAGGGTAGTGCAGTGGTGTTTGTGTAGTATAGGGGGTCATGCTGGGGGTCGAGTTTTAGGGTTTAGGGTAGTGCAGTGGTGTTTGGGTAGTGTAGGGGGTCGTGCTGGGGGTAGTGTTTTAGGGTTTAGGGTAGTGCAGTGGTGTTTGTGTAGTATAGGGGGTAAATGCTGGGGGTAGATTTAGGGTTTAGGGTAGTGCAATGGTGTTTGGGTAGTGTAGGGGGTCGTGCTGGGGGTAGTGTTTTAAGGTTTAGGGTAGTGCAGTGGTGTTTGGGTAATGTAGGGGGTCGTGCTGGGGGTAGTGTTTTAGGGTTTAGGGTAGTGCAGTGGTGTTTGGGTAGTGTAGGGGGTCGTGCTGGGGGTAGATTTAGGGTTTAGGGTAGTGCAGTGGTGTTTGGGTAGTGTAGGGGGACGTGCTGGGGGTATATTTAGGGTTTAGGGTAGTGCAGTGGTGTTTGTGTAGTGTAGGGGTCGTGCTGGGGGTAGTGTTTTAGGGTTTTGCATAGTGCAGTGGTGTTTGTGTAGTGTAGGGGTTCGTGCTGGGGGTATTGTTTTAGGGTTTAGGGTAGTGCAGTGGTGTTTGTCTAGTGTAGGGGTTCGTGCTGGGGGTCGTGTTTTAGGGTTTAGGGTAGTGCAGTGGTGTTTGTGTAATGTAGGGGGTCATGCTGGGGGTAGTGTGTTAGCGTTTAGGGTTGTGCAGTGTTGTTTGGGTAGTGTAGGGGGTCATGCTGGGGGTAGTGTTTTAGGGTTTAGGGTAGTGCAGTGGTGTTTGTGTAGTGTAGGGGGTCGTGCTGGGGGTAGATCTAGGGTTTAGGGTAGTGCAATGGTGTTTGGGTAGTGTAGGGGATCGTGCTGGTGGTAGTGTTTTAGTGTTTAGGGTAGTGCAGTGGTGTTTGGGTAGTGTAGGGGGTCGTGCTGGGGGTAGTGTTTTAGGATTTAGGGTAGTGCAGTGGTGTTTGGGTGGTGTAGTGGGACGTGCCGGGGGTAGATTTAGGGTTTAGGGTAGTGCAGTGGTGTTTGGGTAGTGTATGGGGTCGTGCTGGGGGTAGTGTTTTAGGGTTTAGGATAGTGCAGTGGTGTTTGGGTAGTGTAGGGGGTCATGCTGGGGGTAGTGTTTTAGGGTTTAGGGTAGTGCAGTGGTGTTGGGGTAGTGTAGGGGGTCGTGTTGGGGGTAGTGTTTTAGGGTTTAGCTTAGTGCAGTGGTGTCTGGGTAGTGAAGGGGGTTGTGCTGGGGGTAGAGTTTTAGGGTTTAGGGTAGTGCAGTGGTCTTTGGGTAGTGTAGGGGGTCGTGCTGGGGGTAGTGTTTTAGGCTTTAGGGTAGTGCAGTGGTGTTTGGGTAGTGTAGGGGGTCGTGCTGGGGGTAGTGTTTTAGGGTTTAGGGTAGTGCAGTGGTGTTTGTGTAGTGTAGGGGTCGTGCTGGGGTAGATTTAGGGTTTAGGGTAGTGCAGTGGTGATTGGGTAGTGTAGGGGGTCGTGCTGGGGGTAGTGTTTTAGGGTTTAGGTAGTGCAGTGGTGTTTGTGTAGTGTAGGGGGTCGTGCTGGGGGTAGTGTTTTAGGGTTTATGGTAGTGTAGTGGTGTTCGGGTAGTATAGGGGGTTGTGCTGGGGGTAGTGTTTTAGGGTTTAGGGTAGTGCAGTGGTGTTTGGGTAGTACAGGGGGTTGTGCTGGGGGTAGTGTTTTAGGGTTTAGGGTAGTGCAGTGGTGTTCGTGTAGTATAGGGGATCGTGCTGGGGGTAGTGTTTTAGGGTTTAGGGTAGCGCATTGGTGTTTGGGTAGTGTAGGGGGTCGTGCTGGTGGTAGTGTTTTAGGGTTTAGGGTAGTGCATAGGTGTTTGGGTAGTGTACGGGGTCATGCTGGGGGTAGTGTTTTAGGGTTTATTGTAGTGCAGTGGTATTTGTGTAGTGTAGGGGGTCGTGCTGGGGGTTGTGTTTTATGGTTTATGGTAGTGCAGTGGTGTGTGTGTAATGTAGGGGGTCATGCTGGGGGTAGTGTTTTAGTGTTTAGGGTAGTGCAGTGGTGTTTGGGTAGTGTAGGGGGTTGTGCTGGGGGTAGTGTTTTAGGGTTTAGGGTAGTGCAGTGGTGTTTGTGTAGTGTAGTGTGTCATGCTGGGGGTAGATTTAGGGTTTAGGGTAGTGCAGCGGTGTTTGGGTAGTGTAGGGGGTCGTGCTGGGGGTAGTGTTTTAGGGTTTAGGTTAGTGCAGTGGTGTTTGGGTAGTGTAGGGGGTCGTGCTGGGGGTAGTGTTTTAGGGTTTAGGGTAGTGCAGTGGTGTTTGGGTAGTGTAGGGGATCGTGCTGGGGTAGATTTCGGGTTTAGGGTAGTGCAGCGGTGTTTGGGTAGTGTAGGGGGTCGTGCTGGGGGTAGTGTTTTAGGGTTTAGGGTAGTGCAGTGGTGTTTGGGTAGTGTAGGGGTTCATGCTGGGGTAGTGTTTTAGGGTTTAGGGTAGTGCAGTGGTGTTTGGGTAGAGTAGGGGTCATGCTGGGGTAGTGTTTTAGGGTTTAGGGTAGTGCAGTGGTGATTGTGTAGTGTAGAGGGTTGTGCTGGGGGTAGTGTTTTAGGGTTTAGGGTAGTGCAGTGGTGTTTGTGTAGTATAGGGAGTCATGCTGGGGGTAGTGTTTAGGGTTTAGGGTAGTGCAGTAGTGTTTGGGTAGTGTAGGGGGTCATGCTGGGTGTAGATTTAGGGTTTCGGGTAGTGCATTTGTGTTTGGGTATTGTAGGGGTCGTGCTGGGGTAGTGTTTTAGGGTTCAGGGCAGTGCAGTGGTGTTTAGGTAGTGTAGGGGGTCGTGTTGGGGGTAGTGTTTTAGGGTTTAGGGTAGTGCAGTGGTGTTTGGGTAGTGTAGGGGGTCGTGCTGGGGGTAGTGTTTTAGGGTTTAGGGTAGTGCAGTGGTGATTGTGTAGTATAGGGGTCGTGCTGGGGGTCGAGTTTTAGGGTTTAGGGTAGTGCAGTGGTGTTTGGGTAGTGTAGGGGGTCGTGCTGGGGGTAGTGTTTTAGGGTTTAGGGTAGTGCAGTGGTGTTTGTGTAGTATAGGGGTAAATGCTGGGGGTAGATTTAGGGTTTAGGGTAGTGCAATGGTGTTTGGGTAGTGTAGGGGGTCGTGCTGGGGGTAGTGTTTTAAGGTTTAGGGTAGTGCAGTGGTGTTTGGGTAATGTAGGGGGTCGTGCTGGGGGTAGTGTTTTAGGGTTTAGGGTAGTGCAGTGGTGTTTGGGTAGTGTAGGGGGTCATGCTGGGTGTAGATTTAGGGTTTCGGGTAGTGCATTTGTGTTTGGGTATTGTAGGGGGTCGTGCTGGGGGTAGTGTTTTAGGGTTCAGGGCAGTGCAGTGGTGTTTAGGTAGTGTAGGGGGTCGTGTTGGGGGTAGTGTTTTAGGGTTTAGGGTAGTGCAGTGGTGTTTGGGTAGTGTAGGGGGTCGTGCTGGGGGTAGTGTTTTAGGGTTTAGGGTAGTGCAGTGGTGTTTGTGTAGTATAGGGGGTCATGCTGGGAGTCGAGTTTTAGGGTTTAGGGTGGTGCAGTGGTGTTTGGGTAGTGTAGGGGGTCGTGCTGGGGGTAGTGTTTTAGGGTTTAGGGTAGTGCAGTGGTGTTTGTGTAGTATAGGGGTAAATGCTGGGGGTAGATTTAGGGTTTAGGGTAGTGCAATGGTGTTTGGGTAGTGTAGGGGGTCGTGCTGGGGGTAGTGTTTTAAGGTTTAGGGTAGTGCAGTGGTGTTTGGGTAATGTAGGGGGTCGTGCTGGGGGTAGTGTTTTAGGGTTTAGGGTAGTGCAGTGGTGTTTGGGTAGTGTAGGGGGTCGTGCTGGGGGTAGATTTAGGGTTTAGGGTAGTGCAGTGGTGTTTGGGTAGTGTAGGGGGACGTGCTGGGGGTATATTTAGGGTTTAGGGTAGTGCAGTGGTGTTTGTGTAGTGTAGGGGGTCGTGCTGGGGGTAGTGTTTTAGGGTTTTGCATAGTGCAGTGGTGTTTGTGTAGTGTAGGGGGTCGTGCTGGGGGTATTGTTTTAGGGTTTAGGGTAGTGCAGTGGTGTTTGTCTAGTGTAGGGGTTCGTGCTGGGGGTCGTGTTTTAGGGTTTAGGGTAGTGCAGTGGTGTTTGTGTAATGTAGGGGGTCATGCTGGGGGTAGTGTGTTAGCGTTTAGGGTAGTGCAGTGTTGTTTGGGTAGTGTAGGGGGTCATGCTGGGGGTAGTGTTTTAGGGTTTAGGGTAGTGCAGTGGTGTTTGTGTAGTGTAGGGGGTCGTGTTGGGGGTAGATTTAGGGTTTAGGGTAGTGCAATGGTGTTTGGGTAGTGTAGGGGATCGTGCTGGTGGTAGTGTTTTAGTGTTTAGGGTAGTGCAGTGGTGTTTGGGTAGTGTAGGGGGTCGTGCTGGGGGTAGTGTTTTAGGGTTTAGGGTAGTGCAGTGGTGTTTGGATAGTGTAGTGGGATGTGCCGGGGGTAGATTTAGGGTTTAGGGTAGTGCAGTGGTGTTTGGGTAGTGTATGGGGTCGTGCTGGGGGTAGTGTTTTAGGGTTTTGGATAGTGCAGTGGTGTTTGGGTAGTGTAGGGGGTCATGCTGGGGGTAGTGTTTTAGGGTTTAGGGTAGTGCAGTGGTGTTGGGGTAGTGTAGGGGGTCGTGTTGGGGGTAGTGTTTTAGGGTTTATCGTAGTGCAGTGGTGTCTGGGTAGTGAAGGGGGTTGTGCTGGGGGTAGAGTTTTAGGGTTTAGGGTAGTGCAGTGGTGTTTGGGTAGTGTATGGGGTCATGCTGGGGGTAGTGTTTTAGGGTTTAGGGTAGTGCAGTGGTGTTTGGGTAGTGTAGGGGGTTGTGCTGGGGGTAGATTTAGGGTTTAGGGTAGGGCAGTGGTGCTTGGGTAGTGTAGGGGGTCATGTTTTAGGGTAGTGCAGTGGTCTTTGGGTAGTGTAGGGGGTCGTGCTGGGGGTAGTGTTTTAGGCTTTAGGGTAGTGCAGTGGTCTTTGGGTAGTGTAGGGTGTCGTGCTGGGGGTAGTGTTTTAGGCTTTAGGGTAGTGCAGTGGTGTTTGGGTAGTGTAGGGGGTCGTGCTGGGGGTAGTGTTTTAGGGTTTAGGGTAGTGCAGTGGTGTTTGTGTAGTGTAGGGGTCGTGCTGGGGTAGATTTAGGGTTTAGGGTAGTGCAGTGGTGATTGGGTAGTGTAGGGGGTCGTGCTGGGGGTAGTGTTTTAGGGTTTAGGTAGTGCAGTGGTGTTTGTGTAGTGTAGGGGGTCGTGTTGGGGGTAGTGTTTTAGGGTTTATGGTAGTGTAGTGGTGTTCGGGTAGTATAGGGGGTTGTGCTGGGGGTAGTGTTTTAGGGTTTAGGGTAGTGCAGTGGTGTTTGGGTAGTGCAGGGGGTTGTGCTGGGGGTAGTGTTTTAGGGTTTAGGGTAGTGCAGTGGTGTTCGTGTAGTATAGGGGGTCGTGCTGGGGGTAGTGTTTTAGGGTTTAGGGTAGCGCATTGGTGTTTGGGTAGTGTAGGGGGTCGTGCTGGGGGTAGTGTTTTAGGGTTTAGGGTAGTGCAGTGGTGTTTGGGTAGTGTACGGGGTCATGCTGGGGGTAGTGTTTTAGGGTTTAGGGTAGTGCAGTGGTGTTTGTGTAGTGTAGGGGGTCGTGCTGGGGGTTGTGTTTTATGGTTTATGGTAGTGCAGTGGTGTGTGTGTAATGTAGGGGGTCATGCTGGGGGTAGTGTTTTAGTGTTTAGGGTAGTGCAGTGGTGTTTGGGTAGTGTAGGGGGTCGTGCTGGGGGTAGTGTTTTAGGGTTTAGGGTAGTGCAGTGGTGTTTGTGTAGTGTAGTGTGTCATGCTGGGGGTAGATTTAGGGTTTAGGGTAGTGCAGCGGTGTTTGGGTAGTGTAGGGGGTCGTGCTGGGGTAGTGTTTTAGGGTTTAGGTTAGTGCAGTGGTGTTTGGGTAGTGTAGGGGGTCGTGCTGGGGGTAGTGTTTTAGGGTTTAGGGTAGTGCAGTGGTGTTTGGGTAGTGTAGGGGATCGTGCTGGGGTAGATTTCGGGTTTAGGGTAGTGCAGTGGTGTTTGGGTAGTGTAGGGGGTCATGCTGGGGATAGATTTCGGGTTTAAGGTAGTGCAGCGGTGTTTGTGTAGTGTAGGGAATAGTGCTGGGGGTAGTGTTGTAGGGGTTAGTGCAGTGGTGTTTGTGTAGTGTAGGGGGTCGTGCTGGGGGTAGTGTTTTAGGGTTTAGGGTAGTGCAGTGGAGTTTGTGTAGTGTAGGGGGTCATGTTTTAGGGTAGTGCAGTGGTCTTTGGGTAGTGTAGGGGGTCATGCTGGGGGAAGAGGTTTAGGCTTTAGGGTAGTGCAGTGGTGTTTGGGTAGTGTAGTGGGTCATGCTGGGGGTAGTGTTTTAGGGTTTAGGGTAGTGCAGTGGTGTTTGTGTAGTGTAGGGGGTCGTGCTGGGGGTAGTGTTTTAGGGTTTAGGGTAGTGCAGTGGTGTTTGGGTAGTGTAGGGGTCATGCTGGGGTAGTGTTTTAGGGTTTAGGGTAGTGCAGTGGTGTTTGGGTAGTGTAGGGGGTCATGCTGGGGGTAGTGTTTTAGGGTTTAGGGTAGTGCAGTCATGTTTGGGTAGTGTAGGGGGTCGTGCTGGGGGTAGTGTTTTAGGGTTTAGGGTAGTGCAGTAGTGTTTGGGTAGTGTAGTGGGTCATGCTGGGGGTAGTGTTTTAGGGTTTAGGGTAGTGCAGTGGTGTTTGGGTAGTGAAGGGGGTCGTGCTGGTGTATTTTTTTAGGGTAGCGCAGTGGTGTTTGGGTAGTGTAGGGGATCATGCTGGTGGTAGGGTTTAGGGTAGCGCAGTGGTGTTTGGGTAGTGTAGGGGTCATGCTGGGGGTAGTGTTTTAGGGTTTAGGGTAGCGCAGTGGTGTTTGTGAAGTGTAGGGGGTCGTGCTGGGGGTAGTGTTTTAGGGTTTAGGGTAGTGCAGTGGTGTTTGGGTAGAGTAGGGGGTCGTGCTGGGGTAGTGTTTTAGGGTTTAGGGTAGTGCACTTGTGTTTGGGTAGTGTAGGGGGTCGTGCTGGGGGTAGATTTGGGGTTAAGGGTAGTGCAGTGGTGTTTGTGTCGTGTAGGGGGTCATGCTGGGGGTAGTGTTTTAGGGCTTAGGGTAGTGCAGTGGTGTTTGTGTAGTGTAGGGGGTCGTGCTGGGGGTAGCGTTTTAGGGTTTTATGGTAGTGCCGTGGTGTTTGTGTAGTGTAGGGGTAGTGTTTTAGGGTTTAGGGTAGCGCAGTGGTGTTTGTGTAGTGTAGGGGGTCGTGCTGGGGGTAGTGTTTTAGGGTTTAGGGTAGTACAGTGGTGTTTGTGTAGAGTAGGGGGTCATGCTGGGGGTAGTGTTTTAGGGTTTAAGGTAGTGCAGTGGTGTTTGTGTAGTGTAGGGGGTCGTGTTGGGGGTAGTGTTTTAGGGTTTAGGGTACGGCAGTGGTGTTTGTGTAGTGTAGGGGGTCGTGCTGGGGGTAGTGTTTTAGGGTTTGGTGTAGTGCAGTGGTGTTTGGGTAGTGTAGGGGGTTGTGCTGGGGGTAGTGTTTTAGGTTTTATGGTAGTGCAGGTGTGTTTGGGTAGTGTAGGGGGTCATGCTGGGGGTAGGGTTTTAGGGTTTAGGGTAGTGCAGTGGTGTTTGTGTAGTGTAGGGGGTTATGCTGGGGGTCGTGTTTTATGGTTTAGGGTAGTGCAGTGGTGTTTGTTTAATATAGGGGGTCATGCTGGGGGTAGTGTTTTAGTGTTTAGGGTAGTGCAGTGGTGTTTGGGTAGTGTAGGGGGTCATGCTGGGGGTAGTGTTTTAGGGTTTAGGGTAGTGCAGTGGTGTTTGGGTAGTGTAGGGGTCGTGCTGGGGTAGTGTTTTAGGGTTTAGGATAGTGCAGTGGTGTTTGGGTAGTGTAGGGGGTCGTGTTTTAGGGTAGTGCAGTGGTGTTTGGGTAGTGTAGGGGGTCATGCTGGGGGTAGTGTTTTAGGGTTTAGGGTAGTGCAGTGGGGTTTGGGTAGTGTAGGGGTCATGCTGGGGGTAGTGTTTTAGGGTTTAGGGTAGTGCAGTGGTGTTTGTGTAGTGTAAGGGGTCGTGCTGGGGGTAGCGTTTTAGGGTTTAGGGTAGTGCAGTGGTGTTTGGGTAGTGTAGGGGTCGTGCTGGGGGTAGTGTTTTAGGGTTTAGGGTAGTGCAATGCTGTTTGGGTAGTGTAGAGGGGGTCCTGCTGGGAGTAGTGTTTTAGGGTTTAGGGTAGTGCAGTGGTGTTTGGGTAGTGTAGGGGGTTGTGCTGGGGGAAGTGTTTTAGGGTTTAGGGTAGTGCAGTAGTGTTTGGGTAGTGTAGTGGGTCATGCTGGGGGTAGATTTTTAGGGTTTAGGGTAGTGCAGTGGTGTTTGGGTAGTGTAGGGGTCATGCTGGGGTAGTTTTTTAGGGTAGCGCAGTGGTGTTTGGGTAGTGTAGGGGGTCATGCTGGGGGTAGTGTTTTAGGGTTTAGGGTAGTGCAGTGGTGTTTGGGTAGTGTAGGGGTCGTGCTGGGGTAGTGTTTTAGGGTAGCGCAGTGGTGTTTGTGAAGTGTAGGGTGTCGTGCTGGGGGTAGTGTTTTAGGGTTTAGGGTAGCGCAGTGGTGTTTGGGTAGTGTAGGGGTCATGCTGGGGGTAGTGTTTTAGGGTTTAGGGTAGCACAGTGGTGTTTGGGTAGTGTAGGGGGTTGTGCTGGGGGCAGTATTTTAGTGTTTAGGGTAGTGCAGTGGTGTTTGGGTAGTGTAGGGGGTCGTGCTGGTAGTAGTGTTTTAGGGTTTAGGGTAGTGCAGTGTTGTTTGGATAGTGTAGGGGGTCGTGCTGGGGGTAGTGTTTTAGGGCTTAGGGTAGTGCAGTGGTGTTTGGGTAGTGTAGGGGGTCGTGTTGGGGTAGTTTTTTAGGGTAGCGCAGTGGTGTTTGGGTAGTGTAGGGGGTCATGCTGGGGGTAGTGTTTTAGGGTTTAGGGTAGCGCAGTGGTGTTTGGGTAGTGTAGGTGGTCGTGCTGGGGATAGTGTTTTAGGGTTTAGGGTAGCGCAGTGGTGTTTGGGTACTGTAGGGGTCGTGCTGGTGGTAGTGTTTTAGGGTAGCGCAGTGGTGTTTGTGAAGTGTAGGTGGTCGTGCTGGGGATAGTGTTTTAGGGTTTAGGGTAGCGCAGTGGTGTTTGGGTAGTGTAGGGGTCGTGCTGGGGTAGTGTTTTAGGGTTTAGGGTAGCGAAGTGGTGTTTGGATAGTGTAGGGGTCGTGCTGGGGGCAGTGTTTTAGGGTTTAGGGTAGTGCAGTGGTGTTTGGGTAGTGTAGGGGGTCGTGCTGGGGGTAGTGTTTTAGGGTTTAGGGTAGCGCAGTGGTGTTTGGGTAGTGTAGGGGTCGTGCTGGGGGTAGTGTTTTAGGGTAGCGCAGTGGTGTTTGTGAAGTGTAGGTGGTCATGCTGGGGATAGTGTTTTAGGGTTTAGGGTAGCGCAGTGGTGTTTGGGTAGTGTAGGGGTCGTGCTGGGGTAGTGTTTTAGGGTTTAGGGTAGCGAAGTGGTGTTTGGGTAGTGTAGGGGGTCGTGCTGGGGGCAGTGTTTTAGGGTTTAGGGTAGTGCAGTGGTGTTTGGGTAGTGTAGGGGGTCGTGCTGGGGGTAGTGTTTTAGGGTTTAGGGTAGTGCAGTCGTGTTTGGATAGTGTAGGGGGTCGTGCTGGGGTAGTGTTTTAGGGTTAAGGGTAGTGCAGTGGGGTTTGGGTAGTTTAGGGGGTCGTGCTGGGGGTAGATGTAGGGTTTAGGGTAGTGCAGTGGTGTTTGTGTAGTGTAGGGGGTCGTGCTGGGGGTAGTGTTTTAGGGTTTAGGGTAGTGCAGTGGTGTTTGTGTAGTGTAGGGGGTAGTGTTTTAGGGTTTAGCGTAGTGCAGTGGTGTTTGTGTAGTGTAGGGGTCATGCTGGGGGTAGTGTTTTTGGTTTTAGGGTAGTACAGTGGTGTTTCTGTAGTGTAGGGGGTCATGTTATAAGGTTTAGGGTAGTGCAGTGGTGTTTGGGTAGTGTAGGGGGTCGTGCTGGGGGTAGTGGTTTAGTGTTTAGGGTAGTGCAGTGGTGTTTGGGTAGTATAGTGGGTAGTGCTGGGGATAGTGTTTTAGGGTTTAGGGTAGTGCAGTGGTGTTTGGGTAGTATAGGGGGTCGTGCTGGGGTTAGTGTTTTAGGGTTTAGGGTAGTGCAGTGGTGTTTGGGTAGTGTAGGGGTTCATGCTGGGGTAGTGTTTTAGGGTTTAGGGTAGTGCAGTGGTGTTTGGGTAGAGTAGGGGTCATGCTGGGGTAGTGTTTTAGGGTTTAGGGTAGTGCAGTGGTGATTGTGTAGTGTAGAGGGTTGTGCTGGGGGTAGTGTTTTAGGGTTTAGGGTAGTGCAGTGGTGTTTGTGTAGTATAGGGAGTCATGCTGGGGGTAGTGTTTAGGGTTTAGGGTAGTGCAGTAGTGTTTGGGTAGTGTAGGGGGTCATGCTGGGTGTAGATTTAGGGTTTCGGGTAGTGCATTTGTGTTTGGGTATTGTAGGGGGTCGTGCTGGGGGTAGTGTTTTAGGGTTCAGGGCAGTGCAGTGGTGTTTAGGTAGTGTAGGGGGTCGTGTTGGGGGTAGTGTTTTAGGGTTTAGGGTAGTGCAGTGGTGTTTTGATATTGTAGGGGGTCGTGCTGGGGGTAGTGTTTTAGGGTTTAGGGTAGTGCAGTGGTGTTTGTGTAATATAGGGGGTCGTGCTGGGGGTCGAGTTTTAGGGTTTAGGGTAGTGCAGTGGTGTTTGGGTAGTGTAGGGGGTCGTGCTGGGGGTAGTGTTTTAGGGTTTAGGGTAGTGCAGTGCTGTTTGTGTAGTATAGGGGTAAATGCTGGGGGTAGATTTAGGGTTTAGGGTAGTGCAATGGTGTTTGGGTAGTGTAGGGGGTCGTGCTGGGGGTAGTGTTTTAAGGTTTAGGGTAGTGCAGTGGTGTTTGGGTAATGTAGGGGGTCGTGCTGGGGGTAGTGTTTTAGGGTTTAGGGTAGTGCAGTGGTGTTTGGGTAGTGTAGGGGGTCGTGCTGGGGGTAGATTTAGGGTTTAGGGTAGTGCAGTGGTGTTTGGGTAGTGTAGGGGGACGTGCTGGGGGTATATTTAGGGTTTAGGGTAGTGCAGTGGTGTTTGTGTAGTGTAGGGGGTCGTGCTGGGGGTAGTGTTTTAGGGTTTTGCATAGTGCAGTGGTGTTTGTGTAGTGTAGGGGGTCGTGCTGGGGGTATTGTTTTAGGGTTTAGGGTAGTGCAGTGGTGTTTGTCTAGTGTAGGGGTTCGTGCTGGGGGTCGTGTTTTAGGGTTTAGGGTAGTGCAGTGGTGTTTGTGTAATGTAGGGGGTCATGCTGGGGGTAGTGTGTTAGGGTTTAGGGTAGTGCAGTGTTGTTTGGGTAGTGTAGGGGGTCATGCTGGGGGTAGTGTTTTAGGGTTTAGGGTAGTGCAGTTGTGTTTGTGTAGTGTAGGGGATCGTGCTGGGGGTAGATCTAGGGTTTAGGGTAGTGCAATGGTGTTTGGGTAGTGTAGGGGATCGTGCTGGTGGTAGTGTTTTAGTGTTTGGGGTAGTGCAGTGGTGTTTGGGTAGTGTAGGGGGTCGTGCTGGGGGTAGTGTTTTAGGGTTTAGGGTAGTGCAGTGGTGTTTGGGTAGTGTAGTGGGACGTGCCAGGGGTAGATTTAGGGTTTAGGGTAGTGCAGTGGTGTTTGGGTAGTGTATGGGGTCGTGCTGGGGGTAGTGTTTTAGGGTTTAGGATAGTGCAGTGGTGTTTGGGTAGTGTAGGGGGTCATGCTGGGGGTAGTGTTTTAGGGTTTAGGGTAGTGCAGTGGTGTTGGGGTAGTGTAGGGGGTCGTGTTGGGGGTAGTGTATTAGGGTTTAGCGTAGTGCAGTGGTGTCTGGGTAGTGAAGGGGGTTGTGCTGGGGGTAGAGTTTTAGGGTTTAGGGTAGTGCAGTGGTGTTTGGGTAGTGTATGGGGTCATGCTGGGGGTAGTGTTTTAGGTTTTAGGGTAGTGCAGTGGTGTTTGGGTAGTGTAGGGGGTTGTGCTGGGGGTAGATTTAGGGTTTAGGGTAGGGCAGTGGTGTTTGGGTAGTGTAGGGGGTCGTGCTGGGGGTAGATTTAGGGTTTAGGGTAGTGCAGTTTTGTTTGTGTAGTGTAGGGGGTCGTGCTGGGGGTAGTGTTGAAGGTTTTAGGGTAGTGCAGTTGTGTTTGTGTAGTGTAGGGGGTCATGCTGGGGGAGATTTAGTGTTTAGGGTAGTGCAGTTTTGTTTGTGTAGTGTAGGGGGTCATGCTGGGGGTAGTGTTTTAGGGTTTAGGGTATTGCAGTGGTGTTTGTGTAGTGTAGGGGGTCGTGTTTTAGGGTAGTGCAGTGGTGTTTGGGTAGTGTAGTGGGTTGTGCTGGGGTATTGTTTTAGGGTTTAAGGTAGTGCAGTGGTGTTTGGGTAGTATAGGGGTCGTGCTGGGGGTAGTGTTTTAGGGTTTAGGGTAGTGCAGTGGTGTTTGTATAGTGTAGGGGGTCATGTTGGGGGTAGTGTTTTAGGGTTTAGGGTAGTGCAGTGGTGTTTGGGTAGTATAGGGGGTCTTGCTGGGGGTAGCGTTTTAGGGTAGTGCAGTGGTGTTTGGGCAGTGTAGGGGGTCATGCTGGGGGTAGTGTTTTAGGGTTTAGGGTAGTGCAGTGGTATGTGTAGTGTAGGGGGTCGTGCTGGGGGTAGTGTTTTAGGGTTTAGGGTAGTGCAGTGGTGTTTGGGTAGTGTAGGGGGTCGTGCTGGGGATAGTGTTTTAGGGTTTAGGGCAGTGCAGTAGTGTTTGGGTAGTGTAGTGGGTCATGCTGGGGGTAGTGTTTTAGGGTTTAGGGTAGTGCTGTGGTGTTTGGGTAGTGTAGGGGGTCGTGCTGGGGTAGTGTTTTAGGGTAATGCATTGGTGTTTGGGTAGTGTAGGGGGTCGTGCTGGGAGTAGTGTTTTAGGGTAGTGCAGTGGTGTTTGGGTAGTGTAGATGGTCGTTCTGGGGGTAGAGTTCTTCTTCGGAAGAAAAATCGACAACAATAGATCTCGCCATGCGTGCAGCGCATGCGCTGCGTCGCTAGGCGAGACCTAAAAAGCATTGCACCAAGATGGCTGCCAACACTTCCTGGATTGAAGTGTTGGCAGCCAATTAGAGCCAAGCTTGTGCTTGTGTAGTTAGGTCCCGCCCATATATATAAAGATTTTTTTCCTTTAATATCTCAAAAACTACTGAACGGATTTATACCATTTAAAGAAAAGGGCTCTTTCTGAACCAAGGACTACCTTTTTGCCAAATTTGATATAATTCTGTTCAGCAGTTCGGGCTGTAGCCTTGGCTAAAGTTTCCTATGGGAAATTGATTTTCCGACCTCTATTTTTTGAATTTCTCAGGAACTACTGAACGGATTTACATGATTTAACAAAAAGTACTCTTTCTGAACCAAGGGCTACCTTTTTGCCAAATTTGGTGTAATTCCGTTCAGCAGTTCGGGCTGTAGCCGTGTCTAAAGTTTCCTATGGAAATTAACATGGAGAAAACACGTTTTGGGACCCCCCTTTTTTCTCGGCCCCCGCATGGCGAATCACCCCGAAACTTTCAAGACAGGAGCTGACCAGAGCGCCTCACTAGTTTTGAAAATTTCGCGAAGATTCGTCAAACGACGCTAAAGTTATTGGGAAAACAATAAATGCTTTTCCTATGGAAAATAGGTCCTAACTATAACTACCTACTGGCGACCGCCAGTAGGTAATATATATATATATACATATATCACTGAAAAAACCATAGGTTTTAGGGACAGTTATAGGTAGTTGGACATTTCACTCGTACAAAACCTGTGAAATTCCCCCGTTATAGTTAGTTCAGCTAACTATAACTCGCGCCCCCGCAATGCACTGCTGATGATGTCACATATTACATCACTCATGACATGGTCAGTGACATCACTGATGACATCTCAAATGACATCACTGATGACATCACTGATGACATCATCCATGTGATAATTTGATGCATCTTCTCACACCCTAATATAACTTTTGATACACCCACTGTAAATTACAGACTGCCATTGTCAAAACCATAGACACTGCAACACCAATAACTACATACACACTCACTGATTCTTAGGTCTACACACACACATCTACTCACTCACCCGTACAGTCACTCATACTTACGGTCACTCAGTACAGGACTATGATATGCACTCATACACCTATATAAACACTCACACACTGCCACTTATCCATAGAGGTACTCACACACCTAGTCAGTCATGCAAAAAAATAATCACACACCCATTTACTCACCTATACAGTTATACACACACCAGCTCACTTACTCATACAAATACTAGCACATTCTTACGCTCTTATACAATAACTGATACAAGCACACACGCATCCATACAGCCACTCTCACAATCACACACTCTCACTTATAGCCTTTTAAATACTCTAACACACATATATACTGCCTTTTACATATGTAGTTACTCGCACATGTACCACTGAGATATACATTCACTCACTAACACACCCATACACACACTCACCCACCCAAGCAGTCCATCACAGATGCACTCTTCAAATCATGCACCCAGTGAATCACCCACTCACACATCTATGTACAGAGTCACACACACCCCACCCACACAAACACTCAGGCACCCATACAGATACTCAGAGAACCAATTAATAACCCATATACACACTCATGTAGCTATTCGCAAATCCATGCATCCACTACACACCAACAGACAAACGGATACAGACATTCACACAGTTTAGTCAGTAACCCATGCATTCAGTAAGATACGTTTAATCACTCACTTGTAGAGTCAGTCACGCACCTACTCAATCATCCATTGAGACACTTATACACCCAGTCATTCTTCAATACACCTTTGCCTATAAATATTAAACATATTTAAACTTTACAGAAACACACAGTCACTGCATGATGTCATCAGTGATGTCATCAGTGATGTCATTTGAGATGTCATCAGTGATGTCATCAGTGATGTCACTGACCATGTCATGAGTGATGTAATATGTGACATCATCAGCAGTGCATTGCAGGGGCGCGAGTTATAGTTAGCTGAACTAACTATAACGGGGGAATTTCACGGGTTTTGTACGAGTGAAATGTCCAACTAACTATAACTGTCCCTAAAACCTATGGTTTTTTCAGTGAATTTCAAAGGTTTTTAAATGCTAATTTCTAACTATAACGTGTCTGAAACCTATGGTTTTTTCAGTGAATTTCAAAAGTTTTTAAATGCTAATTTCTAACTATAACGTACCTGAAACCTATGGTTTTTCAGTGAATTTCAAAGGTTTTTAAATGCTAGTTTCTAACTATGCCTACAGAGGTAGGACATGTGAAGAAAGAAGAAAAAAACGCACAGAAAGAAGCAAAAGAAATGCAGAAAGAAGCAACAGAAGTCCACAAAGACGAAGAAAAGTGCAGGAAGAAGCAAAAGATGTGCAGAAAGAACCAACAGAGGAGCAGAAAGAGGCCTTGTTCCAAAATCATCCAGTGCCCACAACTTTTTCCGACGTGTACTGGTGGTAACTGACTCTGACTAACCAGAGCCAGTGCTATGCTAAAAGACACTTAGAATACAGTTAAAACACCTACATACACTAGGGAACACTATGCGTTGGGGTACCCCTGTGATTAGCATGACCTCCTCTGTAAGTCCCTAGTACATAATAGGGCAGGGGGATTAAAACTACCTCTTAAAACATGCTACAGGGCGCGTTTGCACAGTGGTGAAGGGATGGGGGGCCTGAGGTGACATGTGTGCAAACGCGCCCCATGGCACGTTTTAAGTTGCAGGATTAAGGCCCCTTGAATCCTGAGTGTCCCTGGGGCCCAACTAGCCCCCCAGGTACCTACAGTTAGGACCACAGAGCTGAGTTGCAGAGAGGCGTTCCGAGGCCACGCACCTTTTTCACCTCTCTGCAACGCAACTCTGTTGTGCTTATTGAAGGTACCTGGTGGGCTACTTGGACTCCAGGGACCCTCAGGATTGAAGGGGACTTAATCCCCCAACTTAAAACACGCCACAGGGCCTGTTTGCACACATGTCACCTCAAGCCCCGCCCCCTCCCTTCACCACTGTGCAAACGCGCCCCGTGGCGCGTTTTAAGTTTGGGGGATTAAGTCCCCTTGAATCATGAGGGTCCCTGGGGTCCAACTAGCCCACCCTGTACCTCCAGTATGCATGGGAAGCTGCGTTGCAGAGAGGTGTTCAGAGGCCATGCCCTTTTACACCTCTCTGCAACGCAGCTCTGTGGTGCTTTCTGGACGTACCTGGTGGGCTAGTTGGCCCCCAGGGACCCTCAGGATTGAAGAGGATTTAATTCCCCATCTTAAAACACGCCACGGGGCCTGTTTGCACACATGTCACCTGAAGCCCCGCCCCTCCCTTCACCACTGTGCAAACGCGCCCGGGGCACGTTTTAAGTTGGGGGATTAAGTCCCCTTGAATACTGAGGGTCCCTGGAGCCCAACTAGCCCACCATGTACCTCCAAAAAGTGCCACAGAGCTGCGTTGCAGAGAGGTGTAAAAAGGGGCGTGGCCTCTGTACACCTCTCTGCAACACAGCTCCCTGGCGCATACTGGAGGTTCCTGGTGGGCTAGTTGGCCCCCAGGGACCCCCAGTATTCAAGGGGAATTACTTCCCCTTCTTACAACCCACCAGGGGGCGCGTTTGCAGCCTGCTGCAGGGAGGGCGGGGCCTCCGGCACGATGCCGGTCTTTTTTTTTTTTTTATGGGAGGGGGCTGCGTGGCCCCCTTCCCTCGGCCACTTTTGGCCCCGGGGACCCCATCCCCGGGGCCTGAGCATTTTCTTTTTCTTTTTTAAAAAGAAAAAAAACGGGAAGGGTGCCGCGTGGCCCCCCTTCCCATGGCCTCTATTGGCCCGGGGACCCCATCCCCCGGGGCATGCCCAATGTTTTTTTTTTATAAAATATTCGGAGGGGGGCTGCGTGGCCCCCCTCCTCAGGCCATTTAAGGCCCCGGGGACCCCATTCCCCGGGGCCGGCCTTTGCGTCTTTTTTTTTTTTTTTAAATAGTTTCTTTTTTGGGGAGGGGGCTGCGTGGCCCCCCTCCCGGGCCACTAATGCCCCCGGGGACCCCATCCCCCGGGGCCTGGCCACTCGTTGGGGACCGTGGGGGGGTCCCCAATTC
This sequence comes from Calotriton arnoldi, assembly GCA_963921515.1. Classification (NCBI taxonomy): domain Eukaryota; kingdom Metazoa; phylum Chordata; class Amphibia; order Caudata; family Salamandridae; genus Calotriton; species Calotriton arnoldi. Next base: position 232,890 of record CAWUFW010002411.1, read on the forward strand.
CCGCACGGTCCCGCCGGCTCCCCGCGTCCTGCGGGAGCCGGCATTGCTTTTCCATAAGGGGAGCTGCTGACATGCAGCTCCCCTTATGGAAAAGCAATCTACTTTGCTTCATTGAAGCGAGAGCAGGTTTCCCTGCTCTCGCTTCAATGAAGCAAAGCAAGTTTGCAATGACAGGACGGCAGCCGCGAGGCTCCCGCCCTGTCATTGCAAACAGCAGTGTCCCGGGGGGTAGACACCCCGGGACACTGCAGGAGCCGGCCCTGCGGGTGGCGGTCCCCAGGGCCACCACAGGCTCCAGGAGGGGGGCCGAAACAGACCCCCACATTTCTTTCATTAGTGCCCCGGGGAGGTGGCGTTCCCTGGGGGCGTGAGGGGGGGCTGGAGCCCCCCCACACAGGTTATTTAATTTAAAAAAAGAAGCCCCAGGGGCTGGCGGTCCCCGGGGCTGTGGGAGGGCGGAGAGCCCTCCCGCACCATTTTTTTTTTAAAGCCCCAGGGGGTGGCGGTCCCCGGGGCTTGGGGGGCCTTAGAGGCCCCCCCCTATAAAATATAAATCAACCCCCGCATGCCCCCGGGACTTGGCCCACCCGGGGGCAAAATAGCCTCGAAGCGCGGTGTCCCGCGCTTCGATTTATTTTTATCACGGCGGGATCCGCGCACCCTAAGCGCATCCCGCCGTTTTTTTTAAATGCTATTTTCTGCCCAGGGGGTCCTTGTGGGACCCCCTGAGCAGACCTAGGGGGTCAGGGTGTTTCTACCCTGCCCCCTTTTTGCGTTTTGCGACTTGGATTTTTTTTTTATCACGGAGGGGTCCGAGCATCCTAAGCGCATCCCGCCGATTTTTTTTTTTAAATGCTTTTTCTGCCCAGGGGGTCCTTGTGGGACCCCTGAGCAGACCTAGGAGGTCAGGGTGTTTCTACCCTGCCCCCTTTGCGTTTTGCGACTTGTTTCTGTGCCTCGGTTCTACCGAGGCACAAAATGGCTGCCAACACTTCCTGATTTGGAGTGTTTACAGCCACTTGACAGGCAATTAGCATGCAGCTCGTGATCGGGAGGGTACACGGACCCTACGCGGCCATAGATATATATGTGATTTTACTTTTGATTTTCTCAGGAACTACTGAACGGATTTACACCATTTAAGCAAAAGGCACGACTCTGAACTAAGGGCTACCTTTTTGGCAAATTTGGTGTAATTCCGTTCAGCAGTTCGGGCTGTAGCTGCGATGAAAGGTTCCTATGGAAAATTGCATGGGAAAACACATTTTGGGACCCCCTTTTTCTCGGCTCCCGCTTGACGAATCACCCTGAAACTTTCAGGATAGGAGCGGACCGGAGCGGGCCATAAGTTTTGAGAATTTTGCAAAGATTCGTCAACCGGCACCAAAGTTATTCCAAATAGAATGTTGCGGATTTCCTATGGAAAATAGGTCATAACTATAACTATCTACTGGCGACCGCCAGTAGATAATATATATATATATATATATAAAACAACTCCTTCCCTTCTCGCTCACTTTGCTGGCTGAAGAAAGAGCACAGACCCGGTAATTTTCTGCTGTCGGCTATTTTATTACAGTTGCTCCCAACAGACCATGTTAGCCATGACGCGTTTCGCCCTCGCAGGGGACTTGATCACATGACGCGCTACTAGCATAGTGATTCGTTTAAATAGCTGCCATTTTTTTCTTTCATTTTTTGGGAATACTCACGTGACATAGTGCTTAAAGTAATACACATCAATAAATAAATTGGTAACACTAAAAATTCATGGACATAAAAGAAATGCAATCTGTAAAATGCAATTTTTTGTTTTTAAACACGACCTAAGTCTGTTTTGTAAAATCACATTATAAGACATATGAATATATAAATAAATAAATATATATAAATATGTGTGCAAATAAGCAATAAATAACTGGATAAATCCTGTTTGATGTAAATACATACATATTGGCAAATAAAAATTCATAAAAGCCAATACCGGTATAAATACCCAATTCAAAACTTTCCCCAATATTAATACTTTTTTCGTAATCCATATATGATTAACAATAGCATGTTGCATTACCACCAAAACCTTAAAGGAATTTGTTCTTATTAATTGCAACGCCTTAATATTCCAATAGTGTTACCATGTATAGAATAAATAAATAAAGTGTCTAGTGCCTATAATTTATCAGTGCTTAAGAACCTATCTAGCTAAAATCTGTTTAGAAATATGAGGAGAGCCTTAGCCTTTATATTTAGCATATTGTTATTAATATTGAACATTTAAGATAACTCCTTGAGGGATAGACCTGAAACTGTTAATTATACTTGTCATCATTCTAGTGGTTAATCAAGCAGGCTAGCATGTAATTCCTCTGTAGTATTCAGCCCATTGGGGTGCTTGGTGTCGAGATTCAATATATAAAACATTTCTAATTTGCGAAGTGCTTTTTCTCGATCACCTCCTCTTTTATTTAATGGGACCGAATCTATCAAGAAATATTTAAGGTCTTTGGAGTTGCCCCCATGAACTTCATTGAAATGGCGTGCTACCGGATAAGCCTGATCATTATTCTTGATTGCCCTTAAGTGCTGGAGTACCCTTTTATGTCCCTGCAGAGTTGTACTTCCTACATATTTTAATCCGCAAGGGCACTCCAGCACGTATACCACATGGTCTGTTTTGCAATTCAAAGACCTTTCAATTTTTCGAATTTGGCCGCCAAACGGAGTTTCGTAGGATATGGTATTTGCTCCGTGTTGACAGGCTTTGCACGTCCTGCACTTATAGAATCCAGCTCTTTGATTCAACCATGTACTGTTTTTTACTTGAGTACGGCTGGGGTCATTTACAACTAAGACATCCTTCATTGAAGGTGCCTTACTATAAGTGATAGAGGTTTTTTCGGAACAGCACCCCCAATTACTGGATCTGCACGAATAAGATGCCAATTTTTATTTATGATGCTTTTAACTGCCTTTTCTTGTTTATTGAATTTTAAGATAAATCTAAAATTCTCAACTTCATTAGCTTGTTCGCTTATTTTTGAATCATGTTTAGTCAATAAAATCTCCCTGGCTATCAAATTACTTTTTGTCAGAGCCAGATCTAGACATTTCTTGGTGTAACCTCTTTCCCTAAACCTCAATATACAATCATTTTGCGCCAATTTTAAATCATGGTCATTGCTGCATATTCGTTTTAACCGCAGCAATTCACCATAAGGGATGCTTTGTATCAAGTGGCCTGGGTGAGCACTGCTGGCATGAAGAATTGCATTTCCCGCAGTAGCTTTTCTGTGAAGTTTAGTCTCTAATCTGTCACCATTTATGTATAACTCTACATCCAAGAAGTTAACCCTAGTTTTATTAATGGATGCAGTAAATTGTAGATTGAGTTGATTAACATTAAGGGGCCGATTCCGATTCGGGCCGGAAATCTCTCCGACCGAGCCGGACTCGGTGAGATTTCCGACCGAATCGGACTCTGGCAGCCCGACCGAACGAGAACGATGCGCACGTATGCCATCGGACTCGAGTCGGTCGGACTCCCATTGAAGTCAATGGGAGCCGGTCGTACAACGCGTACGCTGGCTCCCATTGACTCAATGGGTGCGAGGCGATCAAGGGCGCCCCCTACAGCGTGTACGCGGTGAAGCGACTCGCGCCGTACACTCACAGGTAGGGGGGACCCATGGGTCCCCCCTGTGTGCGACTCGCGCGGCTACGCGTACAGGGGGGTCCGACACGGACCCCCAAAGTACGTCTCGACTGCTCTTTGGAGCCGGAGTGCGCGGCTCGGTCGGACTGCTCGCGGCGCGCATCGTACTCACCCGGCCGGGGAACGTCTCCATTGCGCGGTGCGAGTCGAGTCCGAGCGAGTCGGTCGGTGCGGTTCGACCCAGGAACGAGTCGGTCGGAGCGGTCGGGACGCCCGGACGAGTCGGTCGGCGAATTCGCATCGTACTCGCTCACCCGGACGCGTGTACGACTCGGTCGGGAAATAGGGCTCCGAATCGGATCCGGTTAAGCCGAATCCGATTCGGAGCCCTACCGGCCGAGATCGGAATCGGCCCCTAAGTTGTTTCACAAATGCTTCTGCCTCCTCATGAGTATATATATATATTCACTGAAAAAACCATAGGTTTCAGGGACGTTATAGTTACAAATTATCATGTTAAAAACCTTTGAAATTCACTGAAAAAACCATAGGTTTCAGGGACGTTATAGTTACTTGCACATTTTACTCGTACAAAACCATAGAAATTCGGCCGTTATAGTTAGTTGAGCTAACTATAACTCACGCCCCACAATGCACTGCTGATGACGTCACATATTACATCATTCATGACATGGTCAGTGACATCACTGATGACATCACTGATGACATCTCAAATGACATCACTGATGACATCACTGATGACATCATCCATGTGAAAATCTGATGCACCTCCTCATACCTTAATAAAACCTTTGATACACCCATTCTAAAATACAGACTACCATTTTTGAAACAATACAGACACCAATACCAGTTACTACATACGCACGCACTGATTCCTAGGTCTACACACACATCCACTCATTCACCCATAAAGTCACTCATACATGCAGTGACACATCAATACAACACTAATATAGGCACTCATACACCTATACAAACACTCACACACCGCCACTCATCCAGAGTTACTCACACATCTAGTCAGTCATGCAAGAATCAATCACACTTCTATTTACTCAGCTATACAGTTATACACACAACCTCACTTATTCATAGTGATATTAACATATACTTACTCTCTTATATAATCACTGATACAAGTACACACTCATCCATACAGCACTCTCACAATCACTGACTCTCACGTATAGTCATTTATATACTCCAACTCTCTCATGCACTGCGTTTTACATATTTAGTTACTTGGACATGTAGCACTGAGATATCCATTCACTCACCAACACACCCATACACACACTCACCCACCCATACAGCTGTTTCCACATGCACTCTTGAACCCATACACCCAGTGAATAAAGAACTCACACATCTATGCACAAAGTCACACACCTCCCACCCACTCACACACACACTCAGGCACCCATACAAATACTCAGGCAACCAATCAATAACCCATATAGTCACTCATGTAGCTACTCATCAACCAATGAGCAGCTTACATAGCAATAGACAGACTGATACAGACATTCACACAGTTTAGTCACTAACCCATGAATTTAGTAAGAGACATTTAATCACTCACTTATACAGTCAGTCACACACCTACTAAATCCTCCATCCACACACTTATACAGCCACTCATTCTACAATATACCTTGGCCAATATATTTATAAAACATATTTAAACTTTACAGAAACACACAGTCACTGGATGATGTCATCAGTGATGTCATCAGTGATGTCATTTGAGATGTCATCAGTGATGTCATCAGTGATGTCACTGACCATGTCATGAATGATGTAATATGTGACGTCATCAGCAGTGCATTGTGGGGGCGTGAGTTATAGTTAGCTCAACTAACTATAACGGCCGAATTTCTATGGTTTTGTACGAGTAAAATGTGCAAGTAACTATAACGTCCCTGAAACCTATGGTTTTTTCAGTGAATTTCAAAGGTTTTTAACATGATAATTTGTAACTATAACGTCCCTGAAACCTATGGTTTTTTCAGTGAATTTCAAAGGTTTTTAAATGCTAATTTCTAATTATAATGTTCATTAAACCTATCTGCTGTGCGATCCAAAAACAAGCTGGTGCTTGTAGTGTTATGGACAGTGGACGCAACCATGTTACCTCAGGTAGTGGGGAAGATCTCGGTCATGAACCTGTATCGTCGCCCCCTGTAAGCGGAAGCGCAGTGGGCTGGTCCAACGTACGCCACTCCAGCGTAGAAGTGTGAATAAATAGGCCGGGGTTCTGGGCGTGGTTCACTTGTGTGAAAGCCAACGCGTCTGCCAGAGCGGCGACCCTCACCCTGCCACGTGGCTGCCGCCATGACCGCGGGCCTCCTCGACACAAGCCCCCTGCGAACACAGCGGCACAGCACTGCACAGTTATGTCTGTACAGACTACTGCCTTCAATCTACACTGCGGACAGCAGGGCTCACAATTCAGATTGAGTTGCGATTCCAGATGACGGAGTCCAGTAGGCATGACACATTGCTCCCAGTGCGGCCCGCCCGGACCACGCATCATCGCAGGATGCGCACACACTGAGTGATTCAGGTGCCACTAGCTCACTGCACCATAAGTCATCGCCACGTACCCTTAAACCTACATAATATCCTTTTAGTATCCTTGCTTCAAGAACTTTTTGATATCAATTATAGCTTTAGTACAATGACCAAATTCATCTTGCAAGTCCAAAGGAACACTGAATGGCAGTCTACACTGCGGACAGCAGAGCTCACAATTTGAATTCAGTCTTGATTTATTAATTGCAGACAGAATTGTACTCTATGTTGTTGAATTTTCTCAAGAGGAAGTGACAAAAAGCTTTCCTCGATGTCTGTGCTGACTACTGCCTTCGATCTACACTGCGGACAGCAGGGCTCACAATTCAGATGGAGTTGCGATTGCAGATGACGCAGTCCAGTAGGCAACAGACATTGCTACCAGTGCGGCCCTCCCGGACCACGCATCATTGCTAGCTGTGCACAATCGGAATGCTTCTGATGCTCCTACCTCAGTCCACCACAACTGATGGACCATTTATGACAGAATATTTTGTGTATGATTTCAGATCTGGTGCCCCTAACTTAGTGTAGCACAAGTCATGGACCCTTTATGATTGAATCTCTGTGTGTGATCTGATGATTACTGTTGTACTTGTTACCAGCACCAACCATTCCCGGAGGGCTGGCTTACACTCACCGCACAAGCATCCAGCACAGACGTCACTGGACATGTGACCCTGGTAATAAAAAGGAGTCGAGTGCACGTGCTCGTATCCAGTTCCACTATCTATCTGTGTCCGTGTGTTCATTATGTATGCAACATACTGCCCCTGGGCGCTACCATATTACATTGTGCTCTGGACAGCGTATGCAACCAACTTACCTTTGACAGTGGGAGAAAGCTTTGGTTATGTAACTTTGTCTCGGTCATTGTACAAGTACGTACGTAGAGACTGGAAGATTAGAGTACTGCAAGGAGAGTGTATAGTGAATTTATAAGTGCGTGGGGATTGGCGGAGTGATTGTATAAGTACATATGTTGGCGCACCCTAACTCCGACAACGAGCTTGTCTCTAATTGGCTGCCCTCCATGTCCCAAAAACTGAAATTTGGATTTTGCATGGCCCAGTATTGCTACAGCTGCAATACTCCACTGAATGTGCAATAAATATTCACACCCACACAGATGTGTCATGTCCACCATCTTTCTTGTGTGGAACTATGGATGAATGTAGGGTCAGTGATTCCCCGTACCTTCCATGTTGGCCATGTTCAGGGACTTGGCTCACAGAGCGACACATTGACGCTTGCGACCCAGGTGACGGCAGCACTACAACAAGAACACCGGCATGGGCAGTGTTGCAAAACATTTTAAGCATTCTCTAGCCCAAAAACAACCAAAAAGTAGCTCAAACTAGCCCAATATTGCTACTTTAAGGAAGGAGGGGCAGGGACATCGTCAAGCAGGCGGTGAATGGATTGGAATTGATGTTGCAGCAGGCTGCCAAGTAAATATTTGTCTAATAAAGCACTTTAACATACTAGTTTGCTGGAGCGCTGTATATATATTTATAATCTGGCAACTAGCACAAACCTAAATTTTACCGCACAACCGGGAAAAATATAGCCCAATTGTGCGTGATCTAGCCCAATCTGGCAACAGTGCTGCATCAGTTGATTCCTCATACAGCTCACGATGGAGCCACGCCCATAGCTCCGGAGTCATTCTTCACAGCCTCACGCAGAACTGGCATACGCCAGGCCAGCCCACTCTGCTTACGCTTACAGGGAAGGACAACAACGCTACATGGCCCAGATTTTCATTGCAGTGATCTGCTGGTCACACCCTAGTTGTCAGTACGCCACAGCCACTCCCTCACGGCTAGTATACACCCACACCACACCCATCCAGCACAGGCGTCACAGGTCACGTGACCTTGCCAATAAAAAAGACCGGGCGCACGTGCTCTTCGCCATTTCAGAGTTGCTCGCACCGGATGCACTGCAGCCGGCACAGGCACACCGGCACGGGACGGTGACTTTCGGTCCACTGAGGTACGGGTACCGTAACTGCTGAGCGGGTGTACAGCCTGCGGTGATGGCCCGTCCCGGCGGTCTGGACAGCTCAGGTTTTGTGTGCCCTGCTGGTCCGCAGTGTAGGCCTGAGCCACCGAACAGGGAGGCCTACCACCACGTGCGTGGCCTCACTGTTCACTGAGTTAGTGGCACCGCAAGGACTGAGCGGGTGTGCAACCTGCGATGATGATAGGTGCACTAGTATGTCCTCTGGCATGGCAAAATCAAGATGCAGCACCAAATGTGAGACCTGTTGGCCTGCGGAGCGGGACTGCATGATGTGGAGGGTGCCCTGTCCGCGAAAAGGTGAGCAGTGAGGCCTGGGTGCACAGCGGTGGGCAAATACCTCTGGGCGGCGGGAGTGGATACACAAAGGCGGCACAGTGATTTAGGCGTACGCAATCGTATATACTCTCCCATTTCTAATTCTGTACTATGTTTAGATGTGGGAGCTTGAGGGCTCCACTAGGTCCCGGCACGTGGTTGGAGACACAGCACTCACTGTCCCTCTTCATCTCTTCCTTTCTCTCCTTCACACTCTTTCTCTCTCTCTTCTTCTCTCACTCTTTATCTCTTTCTCTTTGTCTTCCTCTCACTCTTTCTTTCTTTTTCTATCTCTCTTCCTGTCACTCCCACTGTTTCTCTCTTTCTCTCTGTCTTCCTCTCACTCCTTCTTTCTTTTTCTCTCTGTCTTCCTCTCACTCTTTCTTTCTCTCTCTATCTCTCTTTCTCTCTCCTTTGATGGACGCATGACGCACAATCTTATCTTGCTTTTTGTCTTGAAGGCCTGCAATGAAGCGTGGCCATCCTGCAATCAACACTCAACCTGAATTGTGAGCTCCGCTCTCCGCGTGTACACAACGGGTGAGGAGGTTTCTTCGGCACGTGGTGGACCCTCTTCAACACACGCCGGTGGTGTAAGGTGAGCTGAGAGGCTTGTTTGCGCAGCGGCGGGCAGTCACCTCCGGGCAGTGGGAGTGGATGGGGTGCAGCAGCGGCACGCAGTCACCTCTGGGCAGTGGGAGTGCATGGGGTGCAGCAGCCTGGGTGCGCAGCGGCTGTCATACACCTCTGGACAGTGGGAGTGGATGGAGTGCAGCAGCCTGGGTGTACAGCAGTGGGTAGACACCTCTGGGCAGTGGAAGTGGATGGGGTACACTAGCCTGGATACACAAAGGCGGGACAGCGATTTAGGCATACGCAGTTGTATGTACTCATCCATTACTGATTCCATTTTTATGTTTCAGATGACTAAGCTTGAGGGCTGCCCTATATCCCAGCACGTGGTTGGAGACACACTGGTGACAGAAAGGTGAGCTGTGAGGATTTTCTCCACAGTGTCAACACTCACTCTCCCTCTCCATCTCTTCCTTTCTGTCACTCACACTCTTTCTCTCTCTCTCACTATCTATCTCTTCCTTTCTCTCTCTCACACTCTTTCTCTCTTTCTCTGTCTCTTCCTCTCTCTCTCTCATTCTTTCTTTCTCTCTCTTCCTCTCACACTCTTTCTCTCTCTCTTCCTCTCTCTCACACTGTTTCTCTCTCTCTTCCTCTCTCTCACACTGTTTCTCTCTTTCTCTCTTCCTTGTATCCTACTCTTTCTCTCTTTCTCTGTCTTCCTCTCTCTCACACTTTCTCTCTTCCTCACTCTCACTCTTTCTCTCTCTCTCTTCCTTTCTCTCACTCTTTCTCTCTCTCTCTTCCTCTCTCTCACTCTTTCTCTCTCTTTCTGTCTCTCACTGTTTCTCTCTCTCTTCGTCTCTCTCACTCTTTCTCTCTGTCTTCCTCTCACTCTTTCTTTTTCTCTCTCTCTTCCTGTCACTCCCACTGTTTCTCTCTTTCTCTCTGTCTTCCTCTCACTCCTTCTTTCTTTTTCTCTCTGTCTTCCTCTCACTCTTTCTTTCTCGCTCTATCTCTCTTTCTCTCTCCTTTTATGGACGCATGACGCACAATCTTATCTTGCTTTTTGTCTTGCAGGCCTGCAATGAAGCCTCTCCATCCTGCAATCAACACTCAACCTGAATTGTGAGCTCTGCTCTCCGCGTGTACACAACGGGTGAGGAGGTTTCTTCAGCACGTGGTGGACCCTCTTCGACACACGCCGGTGGTGTAAGGTGAGCAGAGAGGGTTGTTTGCGCAGCGGCGGGCAGTCACCTCCGGGCAGTGGGAGTGGATGGGGTGCAGCAGCCTGGGTGCGCAGCGGCACGCAGTCACCTCCGGGCAGTGGGAGTGCATGGGGTGCAGCAGCCTGGGTGCGCAGTGGCTGTCATACACCTCTGGGCAGTGGGAGTGGATGGAGTGCAGCAGCCTGGGTGTACAGCAGCGGGTAGACACCTCTGGGCAGTGGAAGTGGATGGGGTACACTAGCCTGGATACACAAAGGCAGGACAGCGATTTAGGCATAAGCAGTTGTATGTACTCATCCATTACTGATTCCATTTTTATGTTTCAGATGACTAAGCTTGAGGGCTGCCCTATATCCCAGCACGTGGTTGGAGACACACTGGTGACAGAAAGGTGAGCTGTGAGGATTTTCTCCACAGTGTCAACACTCACTCTCCCTCTCCATCTCTTCCTTTCTGTCACTCACACTCTTTCTCTCTCTCTCACTATCTATCTCTTCCTTTCTCTCTCTCACACTCTTTCTCTCTTTCTCTGTCTCTTCCTCTCTCTCTCATTCTTTCTTTCTCTCTCTTCCTCTCTCACTCTTTCTCTCTCTCTTCCTCTCTCTCACACTGTTTCTCTCTCTCTTCCTCTCTCTCACACTGTTTCTCTCTTTCTCTCTTCCTTGTATCTCACTCTTTCTCTCTTTCTCTGTCTTCCTCTCTCTCACACTTTCTCTCTTCCTCACCCTCACTCTTTCTCTCTCTCTCTCTCTTCCTTTCTCTCACTCTTTCTCTCTCTCTCTTCCTCTCTCTCACTCTTTCTCTCTCTCTCTTCCTCTCTCTCACTCTTTCTCTCTCGTTCTGTCTCTCACTGTTTCTCTCTCTCTTCGTCTCTCTCACTCTTTCTCTCTGTCTTCCTCTCATTCTTTCTTTTTCTCTCTCTCTTCCTGTCACTCCCACTGTTTCTCTCTTTCTCTCTGTCTTCCTCTCACTCCTTCTTTCTTTTTCTCTCTGTCTTCCTCTCACTCTTTCTTTCTCTCTCTATCTCTCTTTCTCTCTCCTTTGATGGACGCATGACGCACAATCTTATCTTGCTTTTTGTCTTGCAGGCCTGCAATGAAGCGTGGCCATCCTGCAATCAACACTCAACCTGAATTGTGAGCTCTGCTCTCCGCGTGTGCACAACGGGTGAGGAGGTTTCTTCGGCACGTGGTGGACCCTCTTCGACACACGCCGGTGGTGTAAGGTGAGCAGAGAGGGTTGTTTGCGCAGCGGCGGGCAGTCACCTCCGGGCAGTGGGAGTGGATGGGGTGCAGCAGCCTGGGTGCGCAGCGGCACGCAGTCACCTCCGGGCAGTGGGAGTGCATGGGGTGCAGCAGCCTGGGCGCGCAGTGGCTGTCATACACCTCTGGGCAGTGGGAGTGGATGGAGTGCAGCAGCCTGGGTGTACAGCAGCGGGTAGACACCTCTGGGCAGTGGAAGTGGATGGGGTACACTAGCCTGGATACACAAAGGCGGGACAGCGATTTAGGCATACGCAGTTGTATGTACTCATCCATTACTGATTCCATTTTTATGTTTCAGATGACTAAGCTTGAGGGCTGCCCTATATCCCAGCACGTGGTTGGAGACACACAGAAAGGTGAGCTGTCTTCCTCTCTCTCACACTTTGTCTCTTCCTCACTCTCACTCTTTCTCTCTCTCTCTTCCTTTCTCTCACTCTTTCTCTCTCTCTCTTCCTCTCTCACTCTTTCTTTCTCTCTCTCTCTCTTCCTCTCTCTCACTCTTTCTCTCTCTTTCTGTCTCTCACTGTTTCTCTCTCTCTTCGTCTCTCTCACTATTTCTCTCTGTCTTCCTCTCACTCTTTCTTTCTTTTTCTCTCTCTCTTCCTGTCACTCCCACTGTTTCTCTCTTTCTCTCTGTCTTCCTCTCACTCTGTCTTTCTTTTTCTCTCTGTCTTCCTCTCACTCTTTCTCTCTCTCTCTCTCTCTCTCCTTTGATGGACGAATGACACACAATCCTATCTTGCTTTTTATCTAACAGGCTGTGATTCACGAATCGACGCCCCACCCCACACCACCACAGCTGAACGTGTGTACAAACTGCGATGATGCGTGGCCATCCTGACAACGCCTGACAAAGTTGCTTCAGCACGTGGTGCACACTCTTACAGACATGCCAGTGGCGGAAGGTGAGCAGAGATACTTCTTTCCGCAGCAGCGGGCAGTAACCTCTGGGCGGTGGGAGTGGATAGTGTGCAGCAGCCTGGGCGCACAAGAGCGCACAGACACCTCCGAGCAGTGGGAGTGGATGGGCTGCAGCAGCCTGAGTGCGCATTGCCGAAACAGATAATTAGGCGTGTGCAGTTGTATGTACTCTGCAATTACTAACTCTATACTATCTTTCAGATCACTAAACTTAAGGGTGCACTATGTCCCGGCACGTGGTTGGAGACACACCGGAGGCACAAAGGTAAGCTGCGAACATTTTCTCCAGTGTCAACACTCCCTCTCCATCTCTTCCTTTCTCTCTCTCACACTTTCTCTCTTTCTATGTCTGTTCCTCTCTCTCAAACTTTCTTTCTCTCTCTTCCTCTCTCTCACTGTTTCTCTCTCTCTTTCTCTCTTTCTCTCTACCTCTCTCTCACACTGTTTCTCTCTCTCTCTTTTCCTTGTATCTTACTCTTTCTCTCTCTCACTCTTTCTCTTTCTCTGTCTTTGTCTGTCTTCCTCTCTCTCACTCTTTCTCTCCTCTCTCTCTCTTCCTCTCTCTCTTCCTCTCTCTCACTCCTTCTCTCTCTCTTCCTCTCTCTCACTCTTTCTCTCTCTCTCTTCCTCTCTCACACTATTTCTCTCTTTCTCTCTCTCACTCTTTCTCTATTTCTTTGTCTTCCTCTCTCTCTCACTCTTTCTTTGTTTCTCTCTTTCTCCCTCACTCTTTCTCTCTCTCATTTGCTGGACGCATGACGCACCATCTTATCTTTCTTTTTGTCTTACAGGCTGTGATTCACAAATGGTCCAGCGATGACACGACATGGCTGTACATAGTTTTATTTGTTGTTGTTTTGTTTTAATAAAATGTTTTGTATGTAAATCCATACATGACTAAGATTCGTATTTGTCCAACTTAACGTGACTGTCACATTTGTTTGTGGGGGGTGGGGGTGAGGGGAGATGGCGGACAAGGAGCTCCTACTGGGGGATGTCGGAGCAGTGTTGGGTGTCCGACCTGCATGATCATTGCCTCCATTACATCTGTTCTCAGAGACTTAAGAGCCGGCGGTCTGGCTCGTAGATGAAGAACTGCGAGCCGACTAGCAAGCTCATAGAGGGAGAACTGCGGCCCGTCAGTTCGCAGAGGAAGAGCTGCGGGCCAGCTCGCAGAGGAACACCTGCGGGCCGACTAGTATAGGGAAAGGTGCGGGCCATCGGCTTCCAAAGGGATAGCTGCGGAACACTGATGTGGGGAGAGGGAGCGTGAAGAGCGTATCTCGCAGAGAGACACCTCCGGTATATTTCCAGTATTGGCTTCACAGATACAACTGCGGCCCGAGAACTTGCACCCGAAGAGCTGTGAGCCGACAAGTGGTTTGCAGAGGCAGACTTGCGGGCCCAAGTATGTTGTTGGAGGTATGCTGTTGATGGTGGAAAAGGGTGCGTTACCTGCTGATGTAGGGAGACGCAGCGTGAAAGCGGTATCTCGCACAGCCAGAGCTCCGGTATATTAAATTGCCCCTGGGACCTTTCTTTTATATTTTCACTCGATGCGAGGCACAAGATGGCTGCTAACACTTCCTGGTTTGAATTGTTAGCAGCCAATAAGAGGCAAGCTCGTGCTCTGGAGTTAGGCACAGTCCAGATATATATATATTTTTTTCCTTTAATATCTCAAAAAATACTGAACGGATTTACACCATTTCCACAAAACCGCGCTTTCTGCACCAAGACCTTTCTCCCTGCCAAATTTGCAATTCTTTCTTTGTCACACAGTACATGTAATGCACCGCTCTCATCAAGAATAGAATCAGTAATGGCACAATTTCCCTGTTGCTCCACACATAAATACATGTAAAGAACAAATCAGAATAGTTCCTTTTTTTTTCAAATTGCAAAACTTCTCTCTATTGGTTATTTTTAACTTTCCATATAAACAGTTTTTTAAAAATTTAAGAACACATACAGGTGAGAAGTTCAACGTATTCTATCAACAAACTTTCTAGAACATTCTACGACACGTGCAGGTTAAAAGTTCATCATTTTTTCAAACCTAACGATATTTTTTTGCAACATTTTCTCGAACATTTAAGAGCACGTGCAGGTTAAAAGTTCACCATTGTTTTAAGTTCGAACAGTGCCTTCCAAATGCAAGTAGCAGGTGTGGTTGAACTGAGCAAATTTTATCCTATCATATGAACTCTACGTTGAAACTGCTTTTTATTAACCAATCACAAAGATGCTTTTCGACAAACTAATATGCACCCTACTTTTTAGTAAACAATGGGGCATATTAGCAAGGAATAGCGATATTTATCGCTAACCGCGCTTAGCGCGACTTTGGTTAACGCCGCCTATCGCTGGAAAATATCGCTGAGATAACACCCTATTAACAAGGTTTATCTCCATAGCGATAAAATTTCCAGCGATAGCGGCAAAATGTGAGAATATCGCTGGAAAAGCAGCAATATTCTTGCATTATCGCTAAGGTGGATTCAGCATTAGAATCCACCTCCTATACTTTAAACAGGTAAGTCATCCTCACTAGCAGGAGATAAAATATAGCGATAAACGCGCTTAGCGCGAATTATTTTATCGCTTCGCCTGCCTTGCTAATAGGGGGTAGTGGAGTTAGCGACTGTTTCCAGTCGCTTTTAGTAGGGAACGCCTTCCTTGCATGTCATTAGCGATAATTATCGCTGACATGCAAGGCGATGTGAATCCCGGCCGCTACCGCCTAAAAGCTGTCGCTAACGCCAGTTAGAGATAGCTTGCTAATAGGGCGATAAAGCCCTTGATAATATGCCCCAATGTTTTTCATCTCCCAATCAGTTATCATTTTGTATGAGAAAAAAAAGTAGTTCCCCATCTTTAAACATATCTCTTATTCTACGAACGGACTGCATGAGCTACAGACATCTATCCATATCTTCCAGCTACACCTTCAAAATGCTAGTGTGGATCGTAGGACATAGCTATGTTTTCTGGTGCAAGAGGTATGCAGAACAGAGACGTATTGACTTAGACCTAGGTTTACAAAATGTGGACATTAAATGGTTTGGACAGAGAGGATTGAAGTGGCACCAATTACTCCCTGTGGTTAAAATCTGTTTGCATCTCCAACTCCCTGACCTCATGATTGTGCACTGTGGTGGAAACGACCTAGGCACATTGACTGCAGTAGGTTTGGAAATGCTAATGAAGGACACCTTTAGACAATTGATGTTGCTTTTGCCTCAAACTGTCTTTGTATATTCCAATATATGCCAAAGACAGAAGTGGAAATGGTCAAACAAATTTTGTCCTCAGATTGAAAAATCTAGGAAGAATGTCAACAAAGCTGTGTCTGCATACCTCAGAGACAATAGAATGGGGTCGATCTACAACAACAACATACGTTATGATATGGCTAATTTCTACAGAAGTGATGGAGTACACTTCACAGATCAGGGAAATTGAGTTTTTCTGAATAACCTGAAGCTGTGCATCCGCACTTATATGTAGCTCCAACTAATAAACACAAAGGCTCTTTTTAGAGCCGCCTTATATTCCCAATATCGGTTCGCAGACTGACAACTGCGATCCGGCTAGCACAGGGAGATCTGCGGGCCGTCGGGCAGCCTCGCAAAGGGAGAGATACTGCCCGTGGGCTCGGCTCGCACAGAGAGAGCTACGGGCCGTCGGCTCGCAAACGCAGAGCTGTGAGCCAATGGACTGGTAGTGTTTTATGGTTTAGGGTAGTGCAGTGGTGTTTGTGTAGTGTAGGGGGTCCTGCTGTGGGTAGTGTTTTAGGGTTTACGGTAGTGCAGTGGTGTTTGTGTAGTGTAGAGGGTGGTGCTGGGGGTACATTTAGGGTTTAGGGTAGGGCAGTGGTCTTTACGTAGTGTAGGGGGTCCTGCTGTGAGTAGTGTTTTAGGGTTTAGGGTAGTGCAGTGGTGTTTGGGTAGTGTAGAGGGTCGTGCTGGGGGTAGCGTTTACGGTTTAGGGTAGTGCAGTGGTGTTTCTATAGTTTAGGGGTCATGCTGGGGGTAGTGTTTTAGGGTTTAAGGTAGTGCAGTGGCATTTCTGTAGTGTAGGGGATCGTGCTGGCAGTAGTGGTTTAGTGTTTAGTTACGTAGTGCAGTGGTGTTTGGGTAGTGTAGGGGGTCGTGCTGGGATAATGTTTTAGGGTTTAGGGTAGTGCAGTGGTGTTTCTGTAGTGTAGGGGGTCGTGCTGGGGGTAGTGTTTTAGGGTATAAGGTAGTGCAGTGGTGTTTCTGTAGTGTAGGGGGTCATGCTGGCAGTAGTGGTTTAGTGTTTAGTTAGGTAGTGCAGTGGTGTTTGGGTTGTGTAGAGGGTCGTGCCGACAGACTGACTCACAGAGCTCTGAGCTAACGGACTGGCTTCTAAAGGCATAGCCGCGACCTCGTGATATAGGGAGAGGCAACGTGAAAGGAGTATCTTACACAGACACAGATGCCAGTGTTGCCTCGCAGAGGTAAAACTACACACCCGATGGCTTCTACACGGAGAGATGCGAGCTGACGGACTAAGTCACAAAATGGCTGCCAACACTTCCTAGTTTCAACCGTTCACAGCCAATGAGCCGCAAGCTCGTGCTCGTAACCCTCAGCCAATCAGATGTCAGAATTCTCAAATATCGATATCTGTAAAATTTGATGTTTCTCAAAAACTACTGAACGGATTTACACCATTTCAACAAAAGCGCGCTTTCTCGACCACAACCTTTCTCCCTCACAAATTTGACGTAATTCCGTTCAGCAGTTTGACCTGTAGCCTTGTCTAAAGTTTCCTATGGAAAATGCATTGAGAAAACACATTTTGGGACTCCCCTTTTATCTCAGCCCCCCCTTGACCAATCATCCCCAAACTTTCAAGATAGGAGCTGATCAAAAAAGAGAAACTTTTTTGAAAATTTCGTAAAGATTCGTCAAACGACGCCAAAGTTATAAGCAGATGGAGGGCTCCAGGAGAGGGGCCGCGCAACCCCCCTCCCAACATGAGTGAAGCCCCGGGGCTGTGGGGACTCCAGCGGGCCCCCGCAGCCTCAGCGACCCCCAGCTATTATTTTTTAAGAAATGCCCGCGGGACCTAGCCCACCCGGGGACCTCATTAAAATAAAACGCGGGAACCCGCGACCCCAGCGCGAATTGCGCCGATTTTTTTTTATTTATAAAAAATGCTTTTTTTGGCACTGGGGTCCTTCTGGGACCCCCTGAGCAGGCCTAGGGGGTCACGGTGTTTCTACCCTGCTCCCTTCTCTTGTTTTATACCTTTGTTTCTCTGTTTTCTAGTGACTCGCTTCTACCGAGACACAAGATGGCTGCCAACACTTCCTGGTTTGGAGTGTTCGCAGCCAATCACAGTGAAGCTCGTGCACGGGACTTAGGCTCCGCCCAGATATTGAAACTATTATTTTTCTTATTTCTCAGCAACCACTGAACGGATTTACACCATTTTACAAAAGGTCGCTTTCTGAGCCAAGCACTACCTTTTTGCCAAATTTGGGGTAATTACGTTCAGTAGTTTCGGATGTAGCCTTGCCCAAAGTTTCCTATGGGAAATAGATTTTTTGACTAATATTTTTTGTATTTCTCAAAAACTACTGAACGGATTTACCCCATTTAAAAAAAAGGTCGCTTTCTGAACCAAGCTCTACCTTTCTGCCAAATTTGAGGTAATTCCGTTCAGCAGTTCGGGCTGTAGCTCGTCGCGAAATTTCCTATGGAAATTAACATGGAGAAAACGCGTTTTGGGACCCCCTTTTTTCTCAGCCCCCGCTTGACAAATCACCCCCAAACTTTCAAGATATGAGCTAACCTAAAAAGTGCAACTTTTTGCAAAATTTCATAAAGATTCGTCAAACGACGCCAAAGTTATTAGCAAATCCAAAAATGCTTTTCCTAAGGAAACTAGGTTGTAACTATAACTACCTACTGGCGACCGCCAGTAGGTAATATATATACATATATACATATATATACATATATATAAGCCCTCGGGAAACGTGCAAGGTCACCAACCTAAAATAAAAAGATATTGACAAGTTCAGGAGCTGGTACATGATTGGCAGCCTTTCTTTTAGCCTGACGCGTTTCAAAAATTTCTTCCTCAGAGGCTCAAGAAGGTAGGTGCTATTTCTCCTCCCCCAGCAGCATTTATAACATGTCCCGCCAGGTTGATGACCTTGCACGTTTCCCGAGTGAGTCACCGTGTGTTTGCCATATATATATATATATATATACATCTCCAACCCTCTCTGCAACAGAAAGGCATGAGCCGCACTCCTTACGGTGAGTAAAAGATTTTATTTCGATGCTGGCGTTTCCTAATATATTTCGGTCACATTGACCTTCTTCAGAGGAGGGGGCCAAGGCATCACGAGGCTGAACAACACACCCACATTACGATTGCTACTTTTTAAGTGTGTGCCCCCTGGTGGGTGCCTTGATAGGCAAAAATCAAGCATGCTGGATCATGTAGTGCGCTGACAGTCTCACAATTATTACCCTTCAGTGGGCGATGCCTTCTGCATTCCGGTCACCGTAATCCCCATGCAGTCAAATTTCCATACTGCTGGGGTCCAAACCAAAGTTCAATCCTTGGCGGCTGCCAACTGCCCTCTATGCCTCCGCAAACCAAAGAATAGGGTCCGTTTTCGGGCAGTATATTGGCGCTCTTTTTACCGGTGGTGCGTCGCTCCTGGCTGGACCAAGCCGTTTTTACATCTCCAACCCTCTCTGCAACAGAAAGGCATGAGCCGCACTCCTTACGGTGAGTAAAAGATTTTATTTCGATGCTGGCGTTTCCTAATATATTTCGGTCACATTGACCTTCTTCAGAGGAGGGGGCCAAGGCATCACAAGGCTGAACAACACACCCACATTACGATTGCTACTTTTTAAGTGTTTGCCCCCTGGTGGGTGCCTCGATAGGCAAAAATCAAGCATGCTGGATCATGTAGTGCGCTGACAGTCTCACAATTATTACCCTTCAGTGGGCGATGCCTTCTGCATTCCGGTCACCGTAATCCCCATGCAGTCAAATTTCCATACTGCTGGGGTCCAAACCAAAGTTCAATCCTTGGCGGCTGCCAACTGCCCTCTATGCCTCCGCAAACCAAAGAATAGGGTCCGTTTTCGGGCAGTATATTGGCGCTCTTTTTACCGGTGGTGCGTCGCTCCTGGCTGGACCAAGCCGTTTTTACATCTCCAACCCTCTCTGCAACAGAAAGGCATGAGCCGCACTCCTTACGGTGAGTAAAAGATTTTATTTCGATGCTGGCGTTTCCTAATATATTTCGGTCACATTGACCTTGTTCAGAGGAGGGGGCCAAGGCATCATCAGGCTCGAGAGGGCATGGCATTTGGCATGCTTTTAGCACTTTGCAGTTTATGCAGACTTCTTCTCTCGTTACACACTTTGATCTCAGTTTGACCACTTGGAGTTTACACTCGGGCACTTGCCCTTGAGGTTATCACCAATGTTGGATTTTGACCAATGAGAAGTTTTCTTTGCTTTATGATAGGGGTCCGGATCCTGGCGACTTCGCCATGCCCTCTCGAGCCTGATCCGATTCCCTGACATTAGCATGGTATTTTACCCACAGCCAGGACTTCTCCTGTTGTTCACATTTGTCCAGACAGTGGTATACCGTTAATAACATAGTGATTTACACATGATGTTTGGGGCGACATTATCGCACTTTGCCCTCACGTGTCCACTTGCCTTTATTCGCATATTGATTGCTTTCTTGCACCATGCATTTATTTTTACGGTTCACCACTCCAACATGGCCGACAATGTCACTAGACATACCTCTCTTTTCTTTATGAGTCTCACAGTTCAAGTTTCAGTCTCAGAGTTGCTGCACTTTGCTTTTAAGTTTTCATTTGGTTTACTTATGCGCATTATTGTAGCATTTTCATACATATCCAGCTCTGTTCTGATGAATTGTAAATTGATGTTTTACTTTTCCATCATGGCTGCCACTGTTGCTTGATACACCACTTCCTGTGTATTCGTCCCATGTGATGTTATATAAGCCAATCATTGTTTCTGCACTTTTACATGTGACCAAGACTACGGCTGTAGTCGAAACGCGTCGTGTAATTAAACGCTTTTTGCAAGTTTACTCTGTTTCGGATCTCGATTGTCCTGAGAGCGCACTTAACTTTGGCGGATATATATATATATATATATATATATATATATATATATATATATATATATATATATATATAATCTCAAAAACAAATCTCCTGTTACCGGAGCCCCCGACCCTTCATGGTAGCCTCTTCACAATGGGCACGGAGCAGCCCATCTCTCTTTAACACCACAAAAACCAAGAGGCTCAATACTGGCAAAAATTCAGCATTTATTCACAGTCCAAACACTGCAGGTTCCTTCTTTCACCTAACGTTTCTGCCTTTTCCGGCCTTGTTCACAGGTAGAAGGACAATAATTCAAAAGCACATTGCATTCAGCTGCGTGTTTTAAAGTTCTTAAGACTCACGTGACTTAGTTGAAAAATACTGGTCCCAGAGTGCACCGCCAGTGTGATAGTTATACAGCTGGAAGTCCACATTGTTCAAAGTTAGTAAAAACAATGTCTTCATTGCGGTGCCACTCTTACATGGAAAATGCTAAGGAAAGTCAGGTGAGTAAACAGTCATTAGCACATTGCTGTAACTCTTTTCATGACGTGAATTAGCACAGATCCAGCCAGCACGATCATGGGTGAAGGTCATTCACCCCGAATCCATTCCAACACGCGTGCCCATTCGCCACATTGGCCTCTCCTTGGTAGGCTGGGGCACGTGAGTGGGTCATGCTCCTCAATCAAAATCAAAAACAAACCTCCTGTTACCGGAGCCCCCGACCCTTCATGGTAGCCTCTTCACAATGGGCACAGAGCAGCCCATCTCTCTTTAACACCACAAAAACCAAGAGGCTCAATACTGGCAAAAATTCAGCGTTTATTCACAGTCCAAACACTGCAGGTTCCTTCTTTCACCTAACGTTTCTGCCTTTTCCGGCCTTGTTCACAGGTAGAAGGACAATAATTCAAAAGCACATTGCATTCAGCTGCGTGTTTTAAAGTTCTTAAGACTCACGTGACTTAGTTGAAAAATACTGGTCCCAGAGTGCACCGCCAGTGTGATAGTTATACAGCTGGAAGTCCACATTGTTCAAAGTTAGTAAAAACAATGTCTTCATTGCGGTGCCACTCTTACATTTAAAATGCTAAGGAAAGTCAGGTGAGTAAACAGTCATTAGCACATTGCTGTAACTCTTTTCATGACGTGAATTAGCACAGATCCAGCAAGCACGATCGTGGGTGAAGGTCATTCACCCCGAATCCATTCCAACACGCGTGCCCATTCGCCACATTGGCCTCTCCTTGGTAGGCTGGGGCGCGTGAGTGGGACATGCTCCTCAATCAAAATCAAAAACAAACCTCCTGTTACCGGAGCCCCCGACCCTTCATGGTAGCCTCTTCACAATGGGCACGGAGCAGCCCATCTCTCACGCGTGGGTCTGGAGCATTAAGTATAAGTGTTCGGTAGAGTTGGTATACTCCTCTCTTTCCCATGAGGAACTTGGCTTCTAGGGGGCTATATTCAGGTAGATCCACCAGGACTGATTTGTACTCCGCTAGTGTGTGATGAAGTTGGAGGTATTTATGGAATTGATTTAAGGCCATGTGGAATTATTTCTGTAGCCTCCCGTGATGCCATACATCTCCAAGAGTGGAGCTCTTGATCCTGTCCCATTTGGGGAACTCCTCTATTTGAGCGGTATGGACGCAAAGATGTCCCCGCCATAGCGGCATCTGACAACTCAATCTACCCCGAAAATTTTTAAAGCATGGGTAAAGTGGGCTCTGGCCCAGGGCCCCAGCCTTTCAGGGGACCTCCCTCATAGAGCCAGCTCTGTTCTGCAGAGTCCTGCCCTGATGACCTTGAATCATTCCTAAACATATTGTTTTAATTATCGTTTCCCTTTAATTTATTTTAATGTGGGTAATGTGTGAGAGTCTATTATACACATTTTGCAAAGAAATGTTTTGTTTATGATTCATGCAGAATTCATAAAAAAATTATTTTAGATCAAAACCGGACCTCACATATGAGAAATGGAATGATATCACAGAGATTATTTACAGTAATATTAGTGAGCAGCTACTGTGTTACAATATTGAAAACACACATCATTATCCGTCAATATGAGATGTAAACACATTTAGAATTTGGAGGAGTGTGCCTGTGCACTGTCAGTGACCTGACCAAAGTGGGTCTGAAAGAGCTGAAATTGGACCATGAATTCAAAACTGTTCCAAAAAGGGCTCCCAAAATATGTTTGGCCCAGGGCCCCCAGAATCCTTAAGATGTCCCTGAATCTACCCGACCATCCCAAGGAGCGCTTTTTTTCTCTCCATATCAAAATGACCAGCTATGTAATGTTTGGGAGGTATCGGAGAAGTTTGTATGACGTTAGAACACACCCTTTCCCCCACCTCGCTGGCCCTTCTTCAAACTACCCCACCCCTGAATCCTAGAAGCGGCACCCTGCCCGTCTAAAAACTACCCCTCCCCTGCGCCCTAAAAGGGGACCTTCTAAAAATCACCCCTCCCCTGCCCTGAACCGTAAAAACGGACCCCTGCGCGACTCCCTTCACCCCCACCCCACTGGCCACCGGGCATTGTTCAAACTGCCCTACCCCTGAGCCCTAGAAGTGGACCCCTACCCCCCACCCTCCCAGCCCCCAACCAGTCTAAAAACTACCCCTCTCCTGCCCTGCAAATCATTAAAATCATTCCACAACATTATTTATATTTTTATTAAAATAAATACATTTAAACATATTCATTTAAAATCCCCCTTACCTCTCCACGACGTCACCTCTCCAGCTCTCCAGCTCTTCTGAGGCGCGACGCACGTCATCCGTAGGAAGCGGAAAGGTCTGTTTCCTCTAACTATGCCAATAGACCACCCTTACCACACACATACCTTTTCCACACATAGCTTTACAATGTAATTCGTTGTTAAGGCATGCGTGGTAAAGTCTGTGAGTGGTAACAGTGTATGCATTGTAACGCATGCGTGGATAAGTATATGCTGGGAAACAGCCACGTTGTAATGGCTGTTTCCCATCGGTTCCTCATATAGTATTCCCATTACTTTGTCTAGTCCCATCAAGAAAAGTTCTGCCCAAAATGTTGGATGGCTCCAGCCCCCGCTCATCCATTCATTAAACATCAGGAGGAGGGGAGCTCAGTGGGGTTGTTGTATCTCCACCATACCCATCCTGTCATCGTATGTTGAAGGTCTGCATTTAATCATAGCTATACATGGAGGTTTATTCCCCCATAAGAAGGAGCAAATCTCTGCAGTTACTATCATAAACCAGGTGTGAGGGACTCATGGGAAAGTTTTGAAGTGCATACAGAAATCAGGGGAGGCTCAGATATCAGATGGATTTTAGGATGTTGAATGGGACTGAAGTATAATAGATTCAGGGATTACTTAAGAGAAATATAAACTGGTCAAATGCATGTAATGGTAGAAGGAGAAATGATGGTAGTGACTGGGAAGTGAGAAAGTCTATAATGTCATGAGGATGAAAATAATCAAACAGCACTAAACCGACCTTAACAATACATGCATTCTTGTGTAATTATATACCACAATGTAAGTAGGAAGATATGCTTAGCTTCACTAAAACCACTAGACTAGATCAAGTGGTGGATGAATGATGTTTCTGATGAGCAGATAGCTTGGCATGAATGTGCCTTACTATTCCAAAATACGCAGCTAAATGACTTGGCTGCTTTAGTAGTGTCCATCGGATGGGTCATTCTGGCATTGTACCTGCTGCTGTCTGTCATGCATGGGAACTGGGCCTAAAACTCAATCGTTTAATCCGGTATCCCTGTATAATATAATTCCGTGTTTGCATTTATAAATAAAGCCATAAAGGAGCTCGACTTTAGGCTCTCTGAACGGCCTGTCGGATTCAAAATACACTATTTGTTACTGTGAATCCTGTTTTGTAAAAGCTCGGTGATGTAGGAAAATGTCGTGCACGTTTTCAGATGATTGGTATAGAATAGTAAGTGTTCTGAAAGTATCACGTCGATCACGAAGTGATCTCTGCTATTCTTTATCTTTGATGTGTTTTTATCCATTGACGGTTGCAATATTATCATTTTATAAAATATAAAAACGAATGCAGCTTGAACCAGTTGAGAGTAATCACTGACAGCAGGTTTCTGAAGAAACTGAGCTAAATGTGACAATTGAAAACAGGAGTGACATGCAGGAAAAAACTCCCTATTGAAATACTTGAAACCTGCACTGAAGGTGTGCATTGCACATATCAGCATTCGTAGGGTCCGATCCACGGAGATAAATAGAAAAGGACAGGTGGAGCTTTCTGCCTCTGCCACAGCGTATTTTTCCGTTTATTTCCTATTCACCAACACCGCTGAAGTATGCTTGGAAAGCTGCGCCAGGTGCGAGTTTCCAGCCATATTGTGGAGGAGCTCAGGTGGCAGATCACGTGGGCTCTTATATCCACTGTATGAGGTTCTTTAAGCAGAGAAGTCCACACACGAGAATAAAGCCACCTGTGTTCAAACCCACACTTTTTTTTTCTCTGTTGGGACAACACTTTCCAGCACAGACACAAAACACTTTCCTTTCACCCCCACCAAATGTGGGAGCGATCCATTCCTGACCCTACTCCGGGAAAATCTTGTCTCTGACAACTTCCAGGGTAGTAGCGGGGCAGAGAGGTGTTTGGAAATGCTCACAAATGTCCATGTTTGTGTGCATTCCCAAACTTCAAAGGAGAACCACGCCGTGGAACTTCAACTTCCCATCTCTTGAGTGGGAGTTAGGAGTGTGAATTTCTCTGCACTCATGGAGGAGAAATCTACATTCATAAAACTAGTTATACCTGCCAGGATTCCCTTCCTGAATTTCAGGCAGACATATAAAAAGGTAAGTTCAGTCTCATATTTACTATGTGAATAGGCCAAAGACGGACGGAGTGAGTTACATTAGTCTATCACAGCGCTAGCTCTAAGGCTGTGCGACTGGTGCCACTGCACCGAGCGCTGACTGTTTGTGGGGGCCCCGTATATTATGGTTTTAAAAAGCACCTGTTGCTGCGTTCTTTGCCTTCAGCAAATTTCCGGCAACAACAAATATGTAAGATAACTCTGGTGATTAATGTTCTTCCTGTAGAGAGAGATGGAGTGGAGGTTTTGACTCACCGTAAGTTAGTGCAGAAGGTTAATATGCCTGCTGCAAAGAACGTGTTCCATGCAGATCACAAAGTGCATATAATGAAAATAGGCCCGTAGGTTACTGCTTTTGTCATAGAGATCCTACTGTTATCTGCAGTTTATAAGTTAAAATCCTAATGTGTAACAGTGAGATATTAGCTGTCATCAAAGAGCTGCATGAAAACTGAAAGGTAAAGATTAGAGCGTTGTGATTTTTTCGCCAGTCTTTCTTTATCCCGATGTTGCAAAACTGGTCCATTTGGGTAGAAATCAATTCCTATTATTAAAGAGAACCCCCAACCATAGTGTTACGTTTTAAATTCTAAGCTTGTTGTTCTTCTCCAGACCAAGCACTCTTAAACTATACTGCCTACCAGTATGGATGACGTGACTCCTACACCTTGTAGTCCTCTGTCTTATTTAACGTTTCCTATACATGTATGATTGATTGGCTCTTTGTAATATGTGTGTGATGTAAAGTGATTTGACACCCTACACTGGTATGATTACCGCTATAATATTAATGAAATGCATCTGAGAGAGAGTGGTTATGGAGACTTGAGGGGCACTGTTAAAGGTGGTAGTGAGGGAATCTGTGGCGAAGGTGGTCATTGGGGGGGCGCCAGCGAGCATTGTCTCACCGAGCGCCACCAGCGCTAAAGCCAGCCCTCTCTATTCCTTTCTAATATATGGCCAATGTACTTCATTACCTCCTCATCTGTGTTCCTGTCCCAGTCCCTACGCTCGAGCAGTTTTCTGCGGGCACAGAAAGCTGTTACCAAGCCACAAATTAAAAGTTGAAAAGTGTTGTACCTACTACAAGGAGATATTAAAGGCGCTTGAACTCTCTTGTTGGAAAGTTGCGTTTTGCTTACTACTGTTGCTTAACTTTTGAAAACGATAACTCCAAGAGACAGTTATATGTCCTTGGCATTAATCATTTTCACATTAGCCTCACGCCTCTATTATCGTGATGTGCAATGTTTCAGCTGTGCTGAAGCATTCCTTTATCAATATGCCACACCTGAGGAGCTGAAAACATTTTGACACACCAGGAAGACTCCCCGCTGTAATAAATAAATTACAGTTACATAATAGCTCTGATAGATCATGCTTGCCTGCGCTTTCTTTATACTCTCAAGGTCACTGAGAAGCAGAGTGTGCATACCTTGCACGCAGGCAGTTGAAGGTGGATGCTATCACCTTGGATTAGTACTTTATCCCATTTTTTGAGAAAAGAAAATAGTGTCCGTGAAATGATAAAATCTTGCCCAGCAATGAATAATATATATTCATGCTTTCTTGGGTATCACTAAAGCATTAAGTACATGGAACAAGGGAGTAATAACAATTCTACTGTTGTAGCAGAGAGCACCGCTAGATGGAAGTTTCTTTTTATTGGCAAACAAGAAGAGGGAGAAAGAATAGGCGGCCGCATGCCAGCCCCGTGATTTTCCGAGGGTGGTGGAAGATGAATGCAGATGATCTACCGGGCTATTGTAAACCACATCTATGAGCATCAATCTTGTGAGAAATCTTCGCTAGACTGAATTCTTAACACATGTACTGGCTGGTAAATATGATTCAGGGAAAAATGTCCCCCGTGGGATAAGCCTACTCCGCGGCTCCGCTGTTGACTGACACCTTGGGATGTGGAGATATCGCTACAGCATCACACCTTGGTGCAGTTATACCTATGAGGGGAGCTCATTCAAGCAATGAAATTAAGGCTACTGGGAGATGATTCTCTTACAGAAGTGTGTGTTTTACCCGCAACTGAAAGATATGATAAAAACTATATGGAATGGTAATTTCTGATGCTTATAACAAAAGTAGAGAAAAAAGTATTGAATCTTTTTGTGGCCTGTCACAAACTGCGCTTCATAGTTTGTTGAGTAGTACTACAATAGTACTACACACGTACTACAAATGCTATTCACAAACCTCCGTGCAGAGACCTCTGCTTCTCTTTTATCTTTTCTATGTGGAGATCTCCGTCCCATTTTGGTATATATTTTAGGAGTAAACGTGGGAAGAACCTAAATAAGTGGCTGGTAAATGGGGAATACTTATTTCTAAATGGCAGGGTTTTAGGGCAGGGTTTTAGGGCGGGGTAGGGAGGGGTTTATGGGGTGACAGGAAAGGGAATGAGGTTTTAGGAAACTATATTTAGGATCTCCCTCACTACCTTTTTGACCAACACAAGCTAGTGAGGATGGAAGCCTAACTGTTGCCTAATACCACACTCCTATTCCAGTTTTTAACTTTCTATAGGGCTGGTCTAACTGAACATAGTAATCAATTACTTTCTGTTTTAGTGCAATTTGAAACCTTTTTCATGCTCCTTCACATTTCACCAAAAGCCCTCCAAAAACTGAAAAAATTAGGAGAGCTCAGAATGATCCCATCCTGCACCAATTCTGTCCTACTGAAGGAGGCCCCTATGAAGAAGCATGCCATCTAGTGTGGGTGAAGGCAGGGGCGGCTCCTTCACTAAGGCAAGGGAATGTCGCCCCACAGCTCTCAGAGAAAGAAGAATAAAAATAAAATGATAATAACCTTGTTATCATTATATTTTTCTTTGCTTCGGGCAGGGTTAGTTTGAGGCGGGGCTGGTGGCACAGGGAGAGGAGTGGTGTGCACACACTAAGGGGCTTATTACGATGTTGACTGCCTGATTTCGATGCAACCGAATACTGTTCAGTCGGATACTACCATTTCCCTATGGGAGCTTGTATTACAGCTGTAATCGGCCATAATACAGGCCCCAATGAAGAAATGGGGGGTGTAAAACCCTGCACCCTGTGGCAGGCACCCCTATGGAGCCTGCCACACACTGCATGGATTTACAGGGGGGCACCCTAGGTTTCTCCTCGGCCACCAACCGTAAGCCGTGGTGGCAAGGGGTCCTTGCAAGGGGCCCTCAAAGTTGGTTTCTGCCAGCCTTTCCATGTCGGACAGGCCGGTACGGAAAGGCTGTGGGAAACCGACATCGTAATGCCGACAGCGGAAATGCTCTCCATAGGGGATTACGGTGTGGTTCAGACTGGCCGGAAGACTCCGAGAGCTGGTCGGAACCATGCCGGAATGACCGACCAGTTCACGCTCCGACCGCCGACATCTTAATTCGGCAGTCAGACCGCAAACCGGCTATGTCGATCAGAAAGCTTCTGACTATTGGTCGGAGGCTTTCTAAACTACATCGTAATTGTCCCCTAAGTGCACATGACTGCTTGGCCGGGTGTCTTGGGCCAGCCAAACAGTCATGCACACTTTGCATGTTCCTCACCAGGCTGCAATACACAGCCTGGTGAGGAACATGCCCAGGCTTCCATTCCCCATCTGAGCGCCGAACCCAGGGGCTCAGATCAATCACACTCAATCACAACTCTGCACTGCAGTGTTGTGATTGGCTTAGGGGAGCCTGGGTGCTTCCTAGGTCTGGGACTGCCATGAAGAGAATCAACAATGGAGAGACGGATGTGGGGAATAGGTAAGTGTTTTTTTTTTCTTTTTTGTTCAACCCCCTGCCCCTCCACCCAGTTTCCTGCCAGCTACCACTGGGTAAAGGCTGCAGTCTTTTTTGAAAAAAAAACCAATCAAACAATCTTATAAAAGGAAAATAATTCATTTTTAAGGGACAGGAAACATGGGAGACGGGGGCTGTTTCCTTAAACTCCTTTAATAGAACTTTTCTAGCCTTGTATTTTAAATGTTAAGGAATTGGAAGGAGGAAGTGGTAAAATGCTTTTAAAATACTTCTCTTTCCTCTGTAACACACTCTGGATCACGAATTGGAAGGGCGAACCGGTAAAAGGTTGTTTAAATACTTCTCTCTCCTTGGTTACCACACTCTGGATGAAGTCATGTTTCATGGCTGTGAATGCACCATAGTTACATACTGTTGAGGGGAATCTACTGGTGAATTATTCCTTATTATATCTAGATGTATTTATAGAAAATCTTCTTTTTTGGGCATTGAGCTGGATATTGCACTTGTGTGGGAACTTGTACATTGCAAATCAGTGCATATGGTAGCATCAATCGACTTTCATATTGTCATGCAGAAATGTACTGCTTGACATTTAGTAAATCTGAAAATTGTTGTGATAGAATGTCCTTGCATTGTTTCAACGTTTCAAGGGTTTTTATTATAAATATTGGAACTCATACAAGAGCCAAATAATAAAATTCAATTTATTACAATTTAATAAACATTCAGAAAACTCTTAAACAATTTAAAACATTTAAAGCAATTCATTTTTCGTTTTTTGGGGAAGAAAAACAGTATGCGGCCTTCCTCTGAGCCACTCAATGATCAGCATTTTCTTCTAGCTACCCTTACATTTTATGGTATATGGTTATGGCTACCTAGTAAAGAAGAATCAGCTACACTAATACATGTAGCAGCGGTCCAATTCACAAATTCATTTGCACTATATTCTAACCTCCGCACCCAAAAAGCTTGATTGTATAAAAACAAGGTATTTAAAAAAGTGACATGTCTCTTTGACCGGATTTCTAAGTGCAGCAGGAATAAACATAGGCTCCTAAACTTCATTGTCTTTGGTACTATTACCCAAAGCTACACTGCAATACTAATTGCTAGAATGCCATAAATAACAAAGACTTAGTAGATACAAAGGAAATACGGCTATTTTGTATGTACTTGGTTTCTTGTAATTAAATTATTTCTACCCTACTGTATTTCAAAAATGCATTACAGCTTGGCATCTTTGTCCGGATCAATTAATTCGGAAAAAAATCCTACTCATTTATGAAATTCAAACTGGCCTTAAGAACCTGTAATTAATCAAGCAACATCTCCTGGTGCATCTTTCTTAGAGTTACTCAATTTGATTTGTCTTTAAATAGAATGAAAAGATAATGCCTTTGCAGCTGCAGGGAGAGTATTATTCTCATCTTCCCAAGGACTGAACATGTTGGCCCTAGTCCTTAAATGAATCAAGAGCATGACAAATTGCAAGGGAGCAGTAGAGCGCACAATTCCCTCTAGAAGGGCAGTATTTCCTTTCATTTTCATTTCAAATCCAGAAAAAAAGGTTTTTTTTTTTTTTACACAATCGTGCTATATCTTTGCATGCACACATATGTGAACACATATAAATCAAGCTATTTAGGCATGTTTAAAAAAAAAAAAAATCCCTTAAAAACCGCGAATATAGTTACTTAAAATTAAAAAAAAACTGAGGGGCATATTAGCAAGACCCAAGTTAAAATTATCGCCGTTTTAGCGGCAGGAAACTGCCGCTAAAGCGGCGATAATGGGCTTGCTAATATGCGTTATAGAATTCAATAGAAGCACATGTTAGATGTGCAGGACATCTAACCTGTGCTTCTATTGGAATTCTATAACGCATATTAGCAAGCCCATTATCGCCGTTTTAGCGGCAGTTTCCTGCCGCTAAAACGGCGATAATCTTAACGTGGGTCTTGCTAATATGCCCTGAAATCGGAAAGTGATTTTTAGACGAGCAGTCCATAACTAACGACCCTGCCATGCAAGCCATAACGCTCACCTGAAATGCTTATGACAGCATCTATGAGGTGACTGATAAGATAACACATGGCAATGATGACATTGCATATCTACTTACGCCGTTTACCATTACTGATGGCATCACTATGGATACAGTGTAACTCATTGGGTTATGTGTTGTTATTTGATGAGATGCTGTTAAACCATATTATTCATTTGTTGAACTGCTGCGAGGCCAAGTGCATTGTGTTTAATGTGCGTTACATCATGGCTTGCATGGAGGGGGTATTAGTTATGGTTTGTGTAGCTAGCCATTAACTGGACAATTTCAGAGGTTTTCCGTTTGTATTTTACATTCATGACCTCACAACGGCCACACCCTGCACCCATCCCTCTCTAGAGGACCAGCCCCCCATGCGCACGGCGCGAGGCTTTGCGCAGGAGCAGGTTCCTTCTGTGCCTGACCTTTGACCAGGCCGCGTGCCCAGTCTCGGTGGGCGCGCATTGCTATGTAGCACTGGGGCAAGGGACGCCTAGCAGAAATATGGAAATAATCAGCAGGGAACACCAATGTCCACGCGGCAAAGCCTTGCTGTTTGAGGCAGTTATTGCTTCGTAAACAAGACTTTGGGGTA
Source organism: Calotriton arnoldi (assembly GCA_963921515.1). Taxonomy (NCBI): domain Eukaryota; kingdom Metazoa; phylum Chordata; class Amphibia; order Caudata; family Salamandridae; genus Calotriton; species Calotriton arnoldi. The sequence continues at coordinate 264,907 of CAWUFW010002411.1, forward strand.
CATGCTTTTTACAAGGAACGCTTTGGCACTGGCCAGTACTAGCCAATCCTATTAAAAAATGGACATTGTTAAGTATGAATGCACATGAAACCGACAGAGTAAAATCAGGTTGATTTTACATCACAGAAGTATGAAATGAAATGAAAAAGAACTTTTAAAGCCCAACTATACCCGAAGGTGTCAAGGCGCTAAACCATCAAGAGACATCAACACGTAGAGGGAATTCATGGTAAAAAAAAAGGTCTGGGGGGCTAAGATGAAATAAGCCATGTTTTCAGATGTTTACGAAAAGCCAGAAGAGTTTCAGATCCAGCAATGTGGATGGGTAAGGTGTTGCAAAGTGTGGCCACTGCATAATCAAATGAGTGCCCGCCCCATCTGCCACAAGAAACTTAGGCACCACCACCTTCCTCCTACAAGCGGAACGGATCCCTATTGGGCACATGCCACTGCAAGCTCGACTACAAACCCCAATTCATGCAGTGCCCTAAAGGCCATGCATAGGTCTTTAATTACCACTCGTTTCCCGATGGAAGCCAAGGAAGGGCCTGAAGAGTTGTTTTGGGATGCCTAAACCAAGCCGCGCCGCCGCATTTTGGATGAACTGAAGTTTGTTGAACGAAGCCTGGTTGATGTTGAGGTGCAGAGTAAAAAACAAACCTTGCTTTCACTGCTGTGATGTCACAGATAAGTTCTTCTTTCACATGGTCTTTTCTCTGCCTTGCCTGGGCTTCCAAATATCCAGTTATCACCGTACTTATATCACAGAAATGAAAAAGCAAACAAAAGTTGTTTTTCATTGCTACGATTTTAGAAAAACCTTCGCTTCTGTGGTCTTCCCTCAGCCTCACCCAGGCCGCCAAAGAACAAAACACTAAAATGGCAGCTGATGGTCTCATCTGTGTTCTCCGCTGCTTTCGGGTCTCCCCAAACTGAAGTCAGTTGGGGGGCCTGGGGTGGTGATAGTGCCACTAACCGCAGTCTCCCTTGTTAGCTGCAAAGCTGAAATATGATGACAGGAAGCTGTTGCCAGGTGCCGGATCTTCGCTTGAGGGTTCATCTTCAGGTGTGAAGGGGGTGGTGAGGCTATAAGGTCCTGGGGACCAGTAGCATCAGATAATTCAGGGGCATATTATCAAGGAATAGCGATATTTATCGCTAACCGCGCTTAGCGCGACTTTGGTTAACGCCGCCTATCGCTGGAAAATATCGCTGAGATAACACCCTATTAACAAGGTTTATCTCCATAGCGATAAAATTTCCAGCGATAGCGGCAAAATGTGAGAATATCGCTGGAAAAGCAGCGATATTCTCGCATTATCGCTAAGGTGGATTCAGCATTAGAATCCACCTCCTATACTTTAAACAGGTAAGTCATCCTCACTAGCAGGTGATAAAATCTAGCGATAAACACGCTTAGCGTGAATTATTTTATCGCTTTGCCTGCCTTGCTAATAGGGGATAGTGGTGTTAGCGACTGTTTTCAGTCGCTTTTAGTAGGGAACGCCTTCCTTGCATGTCATTAGCGATAATTATCGCTGACATGCAAGGCGATGTGAATCCCGGCTGCTAACGCCTAAAGCTGTCGCTAACGCCTGTTAGCGCCAGCTTGCTAATAGGGCGATAAAAATATCGCCGCTTTAGCGGCAAAAAGTGCCGCTAAAGCGGCGATAAAGCCCTTGATAATATGCCCCTCAGTCTTTAATATGTGGGCAGGAAAGGGATTGGCAGTGCTGATGGTGGTGAGGGTGGTGGCATTATATGTATTTTAAGCGTTAATGTTTCCGGATGGCTGTGTAATGCCAAGGGTGGTGGGTGGTTGACAGGATACCATGCATCCTCATTTGTGAATATCTGGGAAGGAATGGGTAATGCTGAAGTTGGTGTAGGAGGCTTGCAGTCAATTCAATAAGCTTTATTCGGTTAAAGTGTGGCAACCATAAAAGCAAATGTACATACACATATAAAAAGATCCAATTTCATTAAAACGGCGGAAATTCAATCACAGTACATAATTACATTAAAACGTCATACTTTTTCTAGCATGAATTGATCTTAAAATAAATGTAGCAGCATAAAAACAAATCTCAGGCTCTCTTAGTGTAAACAATAGACTCATAGCAGCATTAGTGGTTTTGACGTTATATTTCTTAAACAATGGTTTTAAATAGGCATTCTAAAATTCAAGTACAAGTCGCATAAGAGTAGAAAGTGCAAGATGCTCTGCTTATTATGCCCATCACATGGACACGGGGAGACTGGTCGCTGTTTCATTATGGGGAACGCTACTAAGTGGTGGACAAGGCCTAATCTCATTCTTGTCAAGACAAAGCGGTGAGAGAGTCTCGTGACTAGTGTTAGATAGCTTTGAAAGCCATCAATATCTATATGCAGGTGGTAAAGCTGGTACGTGGTTTGCTTCCCTACTGTTATCGACCTACACTCCTTCTTATGGTACAAGAAAGTATTCTTTATCTCCTGTTTAGACAACCCTGTTACGTCATTTGGATTTTCCAGGGTCATCAGATTGAATAGGTCTCTATAGGCATTAGCTATATATTTAAGCCAGGGGATCTTAAAGCAGTTGTCCAATCGCAGGCAGTCCTTAATAATTAGTTTAGTAAATATAGTCTCCTCTTTTAACCAAATTGATCTCCAAAGCAGTAGGGGTCTCAGTGCAATCAAGTCTGACAGATAATTGAGCCCCACTTCACAATGTATTAGTTCAGAGGATGCTGAAGCAGGCAGACATAGGAGCTTTTTTAAGAATACATTTTCCTCTATTTGCAATTCTTGGCTGGAATGATGCCCCCAGACCCCTGCGCCATATAGTGCAACAGAGGCGCATCTGGCTTTATAAATAGAAATCATGTCTTTGATGCGGCGATCCCCCAATTTAGATGCGAACCTAAAGACCCCATGCACACTTTTAGTCATCTTGGCCCGGACATTAGACATTTCACGCATCCATTTACCGTCACCAGCAAAAGATAGCCCCAGATAACAAAAATTGTCTACATTTTGCACTTTTTTCCCATCTATAAAAAAAGATTTCATATTCCTGGGTTTCAAACCACAAACCATTGTATATGTTTTGGCCTTGTTAATCAGCAACTTCCTCCCATTAATAAAATCTGCGAACCCATCAATTAACTGCTGTAGGCCTACCGGTGTTCTAGATAAAAGCACAGCGTCATCCGCATAAACCAGAACCGGGACATCCTGGCCCTCAGCTTGGGGGGCGTCCGCCTGTACCAATTTAAGAACTGCGTCAACTTCATTAATAAATAAGGTAAACAGCAATGGTGCTAAGACGCAGCCTTGGCGGATACCACGTTTAACGTTAAAATTAGGGGTACATTCGCCCCTTTGGCCGTACCGTACTCTGGTCGATAGTTTCTCGTATAGCCTAGCTAAAAAGTAAATAATGGGCTCCGGGGCACTGAGATTGAGTAAAACTGGCCAAAGTATAGCGTGGTCCACTAAATCAAAGGCGCTGCTAAGATCAGCAAAGCATAAAAAAGCCGACCTTGTTTAGCACATGTATATTTGCCAATTAAAAGCTCTAAATTAATACACTGTTCAATCGTGCCCAGTCCCTTTCTAAAACCGTATTGAGCCTGTGACAGTATCCCATTATCCGCAACCCACTCTTCCAGTCTTACTAATAAAACCCTGCTCATGACCTTTACTGATGAGTCTAATAGGAAATCGGCCGGTAGTTCTTGGCTTCCGATTTATTCCCCTTTTTATAAATGGGGATAATAACGGATTTGCCCCAAGTAGTGGGAGCTCCCTCTGTTACTGCAGCGTTAAAAACTCTAGTGAGTATCGGGCCCCACAGTTCCGGCACAGTTTTATAAACATCAATGGGTACACCGTCCGGGCCTGGCGATTTTCCCCCTTTGCTGCTTCTAATACCTAACTCAACCTCCTCTAGGGTGATATTTAGGGGAATGGTGGGCCATTTATTTGGGTTGGTAAGATCCTTAGTAACGTTATCACATGGGTTAAAAATGTTGGAGAAATGTGCCACCCATTCCTCACAGCTGACGTGGCACAGAAGTTCCGGGAAAGATTCATTTTTAAGAAATGTCGAGTTGACAGTTTCCCAGAACAACTTATTATTAGATGAGTCTGCAGCCAACGCAAGATTATCCCATGCCTCCTCTTGGAGTTCCCTCTTCCTCCGTTTTAAGTTTAATTTATATTCTAATCTTAGTTTTTGTACTAGCGCCTTATCCCTGGGTCTACTGGAGAGTGCTAGTTTCAACTGGTTCAGTGAGTCGGTACAGGAATGACTGAACCAGCCCCTGATCTGCATGTGTTTCCTGCATGGTGGTGCAGTAAATAATTTATAAATATCATTAATTTTACAAAAATTTGTTAATATCATAGCTGGTTCAACCTCGATTTCTAGACTATCATAAATCTCATTACCTCATTCTAGAACAATACTTTTTAAAATTTTAACTGAGTTAGTACCTTTCCACCTGATTCTAGTGCCGTTTGGTCTACACGGGGCAATATTACCAAAAACAGTTTGTTGTGCTACAGATTTATTCCCCCACACAAGCATTGGCATAATAATACAATTATGGTCACTCAAGAACAGTTCGTCAATCCATGGGGTAGAACATAAATTTACAATATTAGCAGATACTATTACATGATCAATAGTGCTATTTGCATTTCTTCCGGTGAAGGTTGGTATCTCTCTCCCATACCCATCCTGTGCACATTGCATAATATCAAGGTCATATTTCGCCAAGACGGTGTTTAAGGTATCTCCATAGATGTTATGTGGGAAATGTATACAGTCATCCCCTTCATCGCTACTAAACCCACAGACTTTAGTCCCAGACAGAGTACAAATTGAGATATTGAAATCTCCGACCCATACAATAACAAAATTTGTATTTTCTGCTGTGTCCAAGTTATCTACTTCCGTCTCTTATTCGGTGACTACATTATGACGAGTGGAATCAAATATATTATTATAAAAATTAATCAATAAAACATCCTTGCCGTCTTTATGGTGTAACCACAATATCTGCGAGTGGTACCCTACATTGGTAATCCTTCTAACTCTCAAGGGCAAATTATTTTTCAGGAGGCTTAACAGCCCGCCCTTCGCTCTGCCAAACATAGAGGGAGTTGCTGGTAAATCATAAGAGGTAAACCCTTCAAAATAAACATGATCAATACACCAGGTTTCTTGTAAACAAATTATATCATGTTTATTGATAAAATCTACCCATCCTAACAAATCCTTTTTACTTGCCAGTGTTCCAGGTGACAATGGTATAGCCGTTGGCTGGGGGGTTTCCTGTACTTTCAATGGGTTGGTCATTTATTCTACTGCTGGCCTCTCCCTTACTAGCACGGGGGAGCAATACGGGTGGGTTTATAGCCTTTTCTGTTAATTGCCCTTTATTTTCATCTGGGTGAACCCCTACACTGACAACTATCTCCTTATTTAATGTATGCGAGGCAGGCAGGTTTATATCCCTAGATGGATATTTGGACATAATTAAATTAGACATGTCCATGTTAAGCGCACTATCTACGAATAACCCTACGCCCGTCAACCCAGTTCCTTCAAATCCCTTTCCCCCAACGGGTAGACGGGCAGTGCTCTGTCAATCATTTACATCAAGTGTGCTAAGTGGTAAAAATCTATTAAATGTAGGTAATCCATAATACGGCTGAGGTAGCACTGCTGGATTAATTCTACGTGATTCCTGGTCCCCTCCCATATTGGGTGAAGACCTTAAGTGTCTATAGAAGAAGCCTAAAGACAAAAGTGATACTTTAAAATCACTATGTGGGAGTGCAACTGCTCTTTCCAGGGAGGTCCTGGCCCAATTGGGGTTCCTGAAGTTAATGATTACGCAGTCACCATGCAATGATTTTCTTAAGGGCCCGATCCAGTTTACTCTTCTAGTCAAGAGTATCTGGTCAGCACAATCCACAGGGAAACCACAATTTTGATTTAGCCAGTGCACCACTTTATTTTTTAAAGTATCATGCGTTTCCTTTTGCCCAGACTCTAGTTGGGGTACATTCGCCAAGACTGCCACATATGGACAGCATTCTGGGGGTAAGTTAATCGGTAGACCAGTTCTTCCCTCTGGTTCCTCCCTCTCCTTTGGTTTGTTAGGGGTCTGGGTTGACTCTACGCTTACAATCCTGTCCCCTCTATTATAGCAGGGATAGTTAATCTGTGTCACTGTCTGTCTGGGACCTGTTAGGGTCGTATTAGCACAGGTTTTGGGCACCTGGAGGTTAAAACCTTGTAGTTATACCTAGTTTAGGGCGTTCATACGGTCCCCCCTGTGGCCCATTCGCATTCTCCCTTGGGTATTCGCTAATATGTCTTAATATGTTACTAAGTTTGGTGACTTCTCCATTAAGTTTATCTAACTTGTCGTGTAGTGGTTTAATAGATACTTCTAATTTTCGTTTTAAAAGGGCTACAATATGGTTAACTCGCTCATAAGACAGGGTCCTGTGTCAGGGGGTTTCTCCAATGCCTTGGCAGTAGTATTCGATGGTGGGCCTTTTTTACTTTTACTAATGGTCCCTGTTTTCGCTTGACTTTTCCTGCAGCTCCTTTTCCTTTTCGGTGTAGGAGAACCACTAGGTGATTGCGATTGTGGTGCTTCGGGTGGTAAAGGTAGATCTGGGTCAAGATCAAGGATCCCAGTATTCACAAGGGGGGTGGTTTCTTGCTCATTACTTGGGGTAGACTCTACTTCCAACCCAGCTATTTCTTCCATCACTGTGCCTACACCTAATGAGAGGCGACGTTCCGCCCTATCTATTTCAACGTTAATGGCGCTAACCGCCCTTACTAGATAGGAATCAATGGTAGAGCATGAGGGGCAGCTGTAGTTTTAGAGGGTTTTTGTAATTTGCGTTTTGACATCCTGATGATTAATAATATATCACAAGAACCCAAAGCAGAGTCAGCAAAAATAAGACCTAGTTTGTTGTCTGCAGTGTGCAAAATTGCAATCTGCAAAACCGCAGAGAACTAAGTGCCGACAATGTAAGGTACTTAAAGTGCCGGAAAAGTGCAAAATGCAAAATACAAACACTTATACCACAGGGCCTAAGGAGTTAAGATTGCAATAGTACAATCGCAAAGAGCTAAATGCCAAAGATATAAAGTGCATAGAGTGCCTAAAAGTGCAAAATACAGGCTCTGAGACCACGGGGCCAAGAATAAAAGAGGACTGGGCACAGATATAGACAATAAAAACCTATAAAATCAAGTTAATAAACAAATCAACTCATGCTAGTAATCTGAATATATGTACCATTAATAAACGATTCAATACATTCTCCAAAAATACTGATAAGCTGCACTAACCCCAGCTCAGTCTTTTAGCTATCTTGCTTACTGATTGTCCAGATTTAAAATCATTTAATAACACGATCTCTGAAAAGAATGATCACACTGCCGACTAAAAAAAGATGTAATACTTCATTAGTTGTCTCACCACCTTATAGTTCTTTAGGGTAATTGATGATAGTTGTGAGACCGGCACTCAGTTCACTCTAAGAAGTTCTTCCAGACAGTATCCAGTTCCGGTTCAAATTTAGAGCCGCCCTGACACGATTTCCAAAAGCTAAATAAGGTGGCCCTGCCCTGACACGGTCTGACGCGGACGGGCACAGACGGGCCCGCCCTTGGCCCGGGCTTCCTGCGCACGTCCCGCGCTGCGGGAGTGCCTGGGGAGCTTTGTAGGGCGCAGGGAGGGTGACGTCACCTCCCGCGCTGAGTGTTCACCGGGGCAAGCTGGGGGATCGAGTCCCACCCCAGCTGTGATGCTGGCTCTCCGGGACTGCTGGCTGCTGTTGCTGCTCCTGCGAGGCCCCCCCTGGGGCAAAAAGAAAGTAAGATACGTCGGGGCTCACAAGCCGGAGTAAAGCGTCCTGCGCTGCGGGAGTGCCTGGGGAGCTTTATAGGGCGCAGGGAGGGTGACGTCACCTCCCGCGCCGAGTGTTCACCGGGGCCAGCTGGGGGATCGAGTCCCACCCCAGCTGTGATGCTGGCTCTCCGGGACTGCTGGCTGCTGTTGCTGCTCCTGCGAGGCCCCCCCTGGGGCAAAAAGAAAGTAAGATGCGTCGGGGCTCACAAGCCAGAGTAAAGCTGGCAGTCTTATTTTCCTTTGTTTGTTTTTGTTTTGGGGAGGGAAGAGATGGCCTGAGGGCAGGTGGCGTGGGAGACCACCTACAATATTTTGTAATCTATGTAGATCACATGGTGGGGGGCTAATGGAGTTGAGGCTGTGTTTTGCATGGCTCGGCTATGAGTTTCTACCTCTGTATTATCGACCTGAGCAGAGGAAGAGGATATACTCCGAACCTCAGAGTTCCAAATCACAGAAATGGAAACTCGAGATTTGTTCTAGTGCTTGATTGATGTCACTCATAAACCCTTGGGTAAAACACCCCCACTTTTCATATTTACCCATTTGGAATAATGAGCAGCTCCCTTTGCAGTGGCTATAAGTTGCAGCTTGCCAATGTGCAAAGGTGTGCTATGACGCTCCATATTACATATACTGACCAGCTCAAATGGCAACTATGTGTAGTGCAGTGTGGGTCAGTATTGGACATGCATGCTTAAGATCCAAAAACACCACAGACATTGCTGTTTTGTATCTGTTTGGTATTGTGAGCAAGTCACAGTAGTGATGTGCATATGAACAGCAGAATTAGCAGATTTACCAGCCTTTTTTTGTTGTCTGTCATATACTAATGATATGAACTGTTCACACCATATCACTAGACCCTTCTCTATTTGGAGCCTCACTGCACCCTCCCAGAGAATTTCACACTGTTCTTTAAACTATACTCGAACAGAGAAAAAGCTAATTTTGCTGCAGCTTCAGGTAAAGGGGCAAGACAGACATGTCTTCTCATAATAGGTTCCTTATACCGAACCATTATGGGCTCTAGCAAGGCTTGTTTGAAGCTAGAGCTGTCCAGTTTAATCAACCATGTTATTTATTAGAGTCAAAAGATAGATACTTGTGGGCTATAAAAGATGTAGGTTTAATAGGTTTAGTAGTAGGCTACAGATAAAGCCCAATTAGGAGCAGCATCCTTGATGCTTAGCCCATTCTTTCATCTGACACTCATCCAAGCACAAACACTCTCAACATTCTGATGATCTCACACGCTTTCTGAGCAGCAGGGAACACAGAGACAATGAGGAGGATGCAATAGGTCTTCCCCCTTATAAAAACAATACAAATACAATAGGACATAAGATAGAAAATGCCCAAGCAATATGTCCTACTAATTCATATGCACCACTCCAAAGGAATAAACAAAATAGTTGATCGGATGACCCAAAACCCCACTACCCTTAAATAAGGGAAACCAACTCCATGCTCCCCTCTACCAAACACTACATCAAAGAAACCAACCCCACGTTCCCGTCTACTGCACACTAACGTTCACACAGGACCAGGGTTTCTCCCACCCTCTACTGCACTGGAGCATAACAACGTACCCCCTTCACAATTCAATTAAGCAGACCCAGGGCTTCACTTACCCTCTAATGCATTGGGGTATAACAAACGTACTCCCTTCACAATAAACTTAAACAGGACTGGGGTCTCACCTACCCTCTACTGCATTGGTGTATAACTCACATACCCACTACAACATACACAGTGGGCTTAACACACTGTCCATACACCCTTAACCCCTTAGGAAGGATAGACACAAACTGGGGTGTAACACACGTACCCTCTACAACATACAACTTTGAACTTAACACACTTCCCCTACACTCTTAACCCCACAGGAAGGACGGACACATAAACTGGGGTATAACACACATACCTCCTACAACATACAACTTTGGGCTTTACATACTGCCCCTACACCCATATCCCCTTAGGAAGGGTGGGCACATAAATAGGGGTGTAACACACGTACCTCCTACAAAATAGAACTGTGGGCTAAACACACTGCCCGTACACCCTCAACCCCTTAAGAAGGATGGACACATAAACCGAGGTGTAACACATACACCCACCCCTTAAAACTTTGGGTTTAACACACTTGCCCCTACAACATACGAACCAACATCATCAATATCCAGTAAGGCAGCACTGGAAAATACACTAAAGCTACAGATTCAGGAAGGTATTAACTAAAATTGCACATGACGGTATATAAAAAATTACTCAAATCCCTTATGTGGGTGAGCAGCCTTTCACCCGAATCTAAAGATATCTGCATGCAGCAACTCCAAATAAGCATTGGAATATATGACGTTACAACGCACACAATTACAATGCATGCTTTTGCAACGCGGTTTTTACATCGAAACTACCATTACATCACATGATTTTACAATGCATGCCACTACAACGCATTTTTAAAAACTACCTTTACAACGCATACCATTACAATGCATAATACTTTTAGAGCAACAGTAGGGTAAGTGTTGGATAGTGTAGGGGTAAAATTACTATTCCCACTCCAGTGAGTGCAACAGTAGGGTAAGTGTTGGACAGTGTAGGGGTAAAAATTACTATTCCCATTCCAGTGAGTGCAACAGTAGGGAAAGTGTTGGATAGTGAGGGGGTAAAAATTACTATTCCCATCTACCCCAAAACCCATACCCACCCTAAAACTAAAAAATCTCCATTACTTACCTTATAATGCATTGTAATGGCATGCGTTGTAATGGTATGTGTTGTAATGGCATGCGTTGTAGTGACATGCGCTGTAATGGCATGCGTTGTAATGGCATGCGATGTAAAGGCAGTTGCGTTGTAACAGTTGCGTTGTAAAAGCAGTGCGATGTAATGACTGCGTTGTAATGGATGTTTCCCAAGCAATGACCATACACCTGGGGAGTAAATTCAGCATGGCATACATAAAAATAGCCTTAGTCATTCGCATGAGTTCACCCCCAATAGGAATATGCCGGTACACCCCACACCAAATTCCAGAAAGTGCTGATGTTATGTCAATCAATGGAGGAGTGCCTTTTCAAACCTCCTTGCCGGTATACCGCTGGTCAGAAATGTGCCAATACATTCCCACAAGCAAGATGGCATTGCCTCCTCTGCGCTGCCTCCTAAATGACCTAACAGAGTTACTCGCACCAACTTCCAACTTCTGCAGCCAGTCATAAAGATTCAAAATCCTGTAGCAGTTCAGGAAAAATAGGTATGTTACCCCCAAATATCTTGTGAGGATCTGAACGGTGCTTTTCACCTGATACAGCTCCAAGGCGTCTTTATCAAAACTCTTCCTGGTACTTCCCTACAGCCGTCAGGGCCCCTGAAGTGGCGTGCAGTGACTTTCCTGATTCACAGAGGGCATGCGCGCAATGCCGAGGCCATGCTGCGTCATCACAATCAGCCTGCTTACATGCTTCAGTAGATCAGTGTTCCACCTTCAGTGTAGAGCTCGCTGTGTCACAGTCCCTCCTCATGATGGATAACATGACAGTTCACAGAACCCGGCAGAGATGCCGCACAATGGTCTGACATAGCAAAACCAAAGCGGATGATGGACGGAGTGTTGAACATTGCAAGCACTCACCCCCAGTCAACTGATCTGGGTTTAATCCATCATCATTCTTTAGCTCACTCCGCCACCCCAGTTCAGACATGGCCATATGCAAATCAGTCTGACCCTGTGCCTCATGGGAACAGTCCAGCCCGAACTACCAAGCCATGTATTCCCTGGACCGGAAATAAGCATCCTGGGACCGGTTTCTGGCTTACAGCCGTCATCAGCCAGGCTATCTTGAATCCAGTGGCAAAGTGAGCAAGGGACCCACGTCTGGGCATACCGTGCAAACTTAGGGCGAACATAGCAAAACCAAAGCGGATGATGGACGGAGTGTTGAACATTGCAAGCACTCACCCCCAGTCAACTGATCTGGGTTTAATCCATCATCATTCTTTAGCTCACTCCGCCACCCCAGTTCAGACATGGCCATATGCAAATCAGTCTGACCCTGTGCCTCATGGGAACAGTCCAGCCCGAACTACCAAGCCATGTATTCCCTGGACCGGAAACAAGCATCCTGGGACCGGTTTCTGGCTTACAGCCGTCATCAGCCAGGCTATCTTGAATCCAGTGGCAAAGTGAGCAAGGGACCCACGTCTGGGCATACCCTGCCAACTTAGGGCGAACATAGCAAAACCAAAGTGGATGATGGACGGAGTGTTGAACATTGCAAGCACTCACCCCCAGTCAACTGATCTGGGTTTAATCCATCATCATTCTTTAGCTCACTCCGCCACCCCAGTTCAGACATGGCCATATGCAAATCAGTCTGACCCTGTGCCTCATGGGAACAGTCCAGCCCGAACTACCAAGCCATGTATTCCCTGGACCGGAAACAAGCATCCTGGGACCGGTTTCTGGCTTACAGCCGTCATCAGCCAGGCTATCTTGAATCCAGTGGCAAAGTGAGCAAGGGACCCACGTCTGGGCATACCCTGCCAACTTAGGGTGAACATAGCAAAACCAAAGCGGATGATGGACGGTGTGTTGAACATTGCAAGCACTCACCCCCAGTCAACTGATCTGGGTTTAATCCATCATCATTCTTTAGCTCACTCCGCCACCCCAGTTCAGACATGGCCATATGCAAATCAGTCTGACCCTGTGCCTCATGGGAACAGTCCAGCCCGAACTACCAAGCCATGTATTCCCTGGACCGGAAACAAGCATCCTGGGACCGGTTTCTGGCTTACAGCCGTCATCAGCCAGGCTATCTTGAATCCAGTGGCAAAGTGAGCAAGGGACCCACGTCTGGGCATACCCTGCCAACTTAGGGCGAACATAGCAAAACCAAAGCGGATGATGGACGGAGTGTTGAACATTGCAAGCACTCACCCCCAGTCAACTGATCTGGGTTTAATCCATCATCATTCTTTAGCTCACTCCGCCACCCCAGTTCAGACATGGCCATATGCAAATCAGTCTGACCCTGTGCCTCATGGGAACAGTCCAGCCCGAACTACCAAGCCATGTATTCCCTGGACCGGAAACAAGCATCCTGGGACCGGTTTCTGGCTTACAGCCGTCATCAGCCAGGCTATCTTGAATCCAGTGGCAAAGTGAGCAAGGGACCCACGTCTGGGCATACCCTGCCAACTTAGGGCGAACATAGCAAAACCAAAGCGGATGATGGACGGAGTGTTGAACATTGCAAGCACTCACCCCCAGTCAACTGATCTGGGTTTAATCCATCATCATTCTTTAGCTCACTCCGCCACCCCAGTTCAGACATGGCCATATGCAAATCAGTCTGACCCTGTGCCTCATGGGAACAGTCCAGCCCGAACTACCAAGCCATGTATTCCCTGGACCGGAAACAAGCATCCTGGGACCGGTTTCTGGCTTACAGCCGTCATCAGCCAGGCTATCTTGAATCCAGTGGCAAAGTGAGCAAGGGACCCACGTCTGGGCATACCCTGCCAACTTAGGGCGAACATAGCAAAACCAAAGCGGATGATGGACGGAGTGTTGAACATTGCAAGCACTCACCCCCAGTCAACTGATCTGGGTTTAATCCATCATCATTCTTTAGCTCACTCCGCCACCCCAGTTCAGACATGGCCATATGCAAATCAGTCTGACCCTGTGCCTCATGGGAACAGTCCAGCCCGAACTACCACTACAACACGCCCCAGTATGGCTAACAATTTTGAGTGATTGCAGCCTGCAAATACGTGCCACGCTCCTCAAAGTAGGGGTATAATTTCAAAATCAAGCTTACAATGCAGGGCACAATGAGGATCAGAGCACCAACCTCATTAAATGCACTCACACCATAGAAAGTTACAAACATGCACTCACCGCCTGCTGATTCTTAGAAAGAGTTAATCCCCATTAAGTTAATTTATAGTGCACTGTAGCGTAGAAGCAATGCACGCATGGTTTGTGCCTCTCAAACAAGTTCAGCTACCCTCCTTAAGCTCGCTGTCTTCAATGGTCATCTCTTTGACAATTAAATCTGTTTAGTTTGCTAAATGCGGCTGACCAAATGTCAATGTGAGATAGACCTCTTTCTCGGTCTGCAGTACACTGTATGCTAACCTCTTCAACTGCTCATGACTGCAGGCTGTCTGGTGTAACAGACACTGGTGGGGCTACCAGGGCGTTTTTCTTCCTTCCAGGCTTCAATTCCACTAGTTTCTTCTTAGATTTTTGTTCCTCACACATAGTTTAATTTACGCTAGTTGGCAGTGATTAAATCAAAGATAGATACTTGTAGGTTATAAAAGATGTAGGTTTATTAGGATTAGTTGTAGGTTACAGATAAAGTCCCACCAGGAGCAGCATTCTTGCTGCTCAGCTCATTCCTTCATCTGACACTCATCCATTCACAAATACTCTCAACATTTTGATGACCTCAAATGCCTCCTGAGCAGCAGGGAACACAGAGACAATGAGGAGAATGCAATAGTTACAACACAATTTATTCGTACCTCTTACCCTCTTACACTTTTTTAACCTGTATCAATCACCTGGTATATGTAATTTTTTCCCTTCATACCCAAAAGAGACAGACTTTGATCACTGAAGCCAAGCAGACTGCAAGTCACATTAATATTCGAGTTGATGGATGTAGAAGGTGCAATTTCTCTCTGTCACTTTTCCATATGATCACTTCACTTGGCACATTCTTCAAGCTCCAGCCCATACGCATCAAAGTAATGTTAAAAAAAAGCACACAATCTAAAATTTCAGCAGAGGTAAGCAGCACACCAGATAGTATCTTAGCCTATCTACTCTCTCATGCTGCCCAACGGGCTGCCAACCTACATAGTGTATTCACACCTTCCATGCCATTGAGAATGTAGTTATGTCGCTTATCACAATCAATACAGATTATAGTGTTGTCTCTCTGTTGTGACAGTGGGTCGCAAAGGTCCCTAGCGGGAATGCTATGATTGGCTGGACGTAACCTGAAAACAAAGTTACGGCCGCGATTTTATCGATCAGGAATGGTTCCTAGGGCTGAAAATTTCAGTGAAAGCTAAGATAAGGTTTCAGGGTGGAGAAACTCTGACCCCATGTTTGAGAAATGAAGGTATTAGTGACACAAGGTATGTGTCCAAAATTGATATTTTTGATCAAATGCAATATTCGTGAAGACGATGCGAGCGACAGCACGGCCCCGTGTACCATCGCGGGGGCATCATGAATATCGCTGCAACACTGCGAATATTGATGAAAATATGAAAAAAATATATAAATATTTGTACACACTCGCAAACTCACTCAGACACTTATACACCCATTCATATACCTACTCACATACTTATACATCCAGTCACATACCCACTCAGATACTCATGCACCCACTCACATACTCATTCAGGTACTCATGCACCCACTTACAGACTCACTCAGAGAGTGACACACCCATGTACAGACCCACTCAGATGCTTATGCACCTACTAAGAGACCCACTCATAGACTCATGTGCACAGTCTCATACCCACTTACAAACTCTTACACCCACTCACAGACCCACCTGGCAGCCATGTATCCACTCACAGACCCACTCGGAAACTCATGCACCCACTTACAGACTCACTTGGAGAGTCATGCACTCATGTACAGATCCACTCAGAGACTCACACACCCACTTACAGGCCCACTCACACATGCATGTATGTACTCACAGACCCACTGAGACACTCACACACCCACTGGCAAACCCACTGAGACACTCCTACACCCACTTATAGATCCACTCAGACACTCATACACCCACTCACACACCCATACAGTCACTCACAAACTCTGTCACAGATCCTGTCAGAGAGTTATGCACTCAGTCACTCACTCACTCACGACTCACACACCCACTCATAGACTCACTCAAATGTACATGCACCCACTCACTCACCCAATCAAAGACTTACACATCCACTCACAGACCCACCCAGATACTTGCCCTCTCAGTCACAGACCCACTCAGACACTCATGCATGTGCCCATTCACTCAACCACTCAGAGACTTATGCTCTCACTCACAGACCCATTGAAACACTCGAACACCCACTCACAGGTTCACTCAGACACACATGCACTCACTCACAGACCCGCTCAGGCACTCACACCCATACAGTTACTCACACACCCACTTACAGACCCACTCAGAGACTTATGCTCCCAGTCACTCATGCACTCAGAGACTCACGCACCCACTCACAGTTGCACTGAGACCCACGCACCCATTCACAGAACCACTCAGACTCTCACACTCCCAGTCATAGACCCACTGAGAGACTTATGCACTCAGTTACAGACCCACTCATGCACCCACTCACTCACCCACTGAGACATGCACTTTAGACCCTTATGTATCCACTCACAGATCCAGTCAGACAGTCATATACTTACTTTCAAATGCACAAAGGCACTCATGCACCTACTCACAGATCAACTGAGGGATTTATGCAACCAAATCACAGATCCAGTCAGACACTGATGGACCCAGTCATAGATGCACTGAGACAGTCACACAGTTCATTACAGAACCATTGATAGACTGATGCACCATCTCACGATCCACTGAAATACTTAAACAGTGAATGAGTGACTTACGGATACAGTGAAGCATGCAGCCACAGATTCCACTGAAATAGTTATACACTGTGTTATAGAGATATTCAAGGAGTTATACATGCAAGATAGGGTCTGTTAGATAGTAATGTGTTTAGTGTGTTGGTTATAATCTATTTTGTAGTTATACATTTTGTATGTGGTGGTTCCTATTGAATTCCTGCTCTTGCTTTGTGTTTTCGCACATGTTCGCGGTGATCGCAGCTACCGATATCATCGTGAAAACAGAAAATCGGTTTTAAAGATGGTTTTTATACAAACTCTCTAGAAAAATATGATTTTAAAGAGTGCACTAATAAACCCCTGGTGTCTAAAATACTGCAAAATATGCACATTTTTGTGTTTTACACCTTATAAAAAAGGCGCGTTCGTCATGGTTACCGAAGTCATTGCAACTTTCGGAGTAATAGTGAAAATGGAAAATCAGTTTAAAATATTGGGGCATATTAGCAAGACCCACGTTAAAATTATCGCAGTTTTAGCGGCCGGAAACTGCCGCTAAAACGGCGATAATGGGCTTGCTAATATGCGTTATGGAATTCCAATAGAAGCCCAGGTTAGACGTCCTGCACATCTAACCTGGGCTTCTATTGGAATTCTATAACGCATATTAGCAAGCCCATTATCGCCGTTTTAGCGGCAGTTTCCTGCCGCTAAAACGGCGATAATTTTAACGTGGGTCTTGCTAATATGCCCCATTGTTTTTATATAAACTCCCTATAAAAATAGTCAATGTGCCTAGGTGATTGCCACCATAGTGCACAATCATGAGGTGAGGAGCTCGGCAATCCATAATGGTTTTAACTAAAGCTAGCAACTGATGAAACTTTAACCCTCTCTGGCCAAACCAACTAATCTCCACATTTGCGAAACCCAAGTCCCTGTCAATACGTCTCTTTTTTTTTGCAGCCTCTTTAGGCCAATAGACTTAGCTGCGGCCCACAATCCACACTCTAAACATTTTGTAGGATGGATAAGTAGCACACAAGACAGGTCTGCAGCTCAATATCACATTTGGTACTATGAAAGAGAGTGAAAATACATGTGTGCTGGTGGTTTGAAAAAAAACTAAAAAATGATATTGGGTGGAGAGAATATGCAGGTGGAAAAAGTAGGTAGCATTTGGGAATGATTAGTAAATAGATGTTTGATTGGATCTGGTAAATAGAAAAAAATGTAATAGAGAGTTGGATATCCTTTACAATATGTGCAGTAACCCACACCTGCTGTAGTTCATTTTGTAACTAGTATGGCTCTTCTGGAATGTGTTGTGAACTTGTGACCTACTGGTTCTAGTGGGTTTCTATTTAGAATATGCAGAGGTTGTGTTGGGGCAAGGGTGTTAAAGAAACAGGTATTGATTTTGTTAAATTGTAGAGGTTTAGATCAATTGTTTTATAAAGTAAGTAAGATTACGTAGTGAGGATTTAGCTAAACAGTGTAGTATGGTGTTAAAATGTAAAACTATAAAGGAAAGTAGGTTTTTCAACTCCTGTTATCTTTTTTGCGAATGCATAGCGACGATCGCGATTGCGTTCCAATTAATTGCCACATAGGCATGCATTTTGGGCTACCTTTGAAAAGGAGTGAAAGGGTTAACAGACAGTAACCATTCAGAAATGCAGTTACAACAATGAAATATGAAAGGAATGTTTTTTTTCACTGACTTTTGCAGTATCAGGCAATGCAAAGTTCAGACGGTTGCCATTTATGGTTGCTTTGTATGAGAGTGGTTTGCCATTCATATATTATTGTTTCATGAGTATATCAATAATTTTTTTTATGAAATCAATACAATATACAAAAGCCTATTACACAATATTTTAAAATAAAATTTTCAAATTGTACATGCACTGTGTTATCCACATTTTAATCTGACATACCTAAGTAGAAATATATACATTATGTGTTAGATGTGGTATAATTGACTTGTGCATGCAGTTTTACTGTTAGGGCTGTCTTCTTACTTAAAAATCCTACACAAGGTGTAAACTGCTCTTTTAGAACATATGAGTTCATACTAAGGAAGGGTGTAGCTATGCCATACTGCAGGGAGCTATGGGCTACATGTATCAAAATTATAAATTGCAAATACCTAATTGTGAATTTCTGAGAATCGCAATTAGGTAATCGCAATTTACAATGCATGAAGCTCAAAGAGTTTCATATAGTGATTCCTAGGGGGTCGCAAATCGCTCTACCTCATTAATATTAATGAGTTAGATCGCAATTTGCGACTCCCTAGGGATCGCTAAAATCATGGGGATGGTGGCCAGCTGGGGCAGCAGACCACCATGTCCATGATTGCTTTTAAATAAAGCATATTTCGTTTTAAATGCAGCCCATTTTCCTTAAAGGAAAATGGGATGCATTTCAAAAACAAAATTGAAAAGTTTTCTTTTCATTTTTTAAGAGTAGGCAGTGGCCCGTGGGACCACTGCCTGCCCTTAAAAAATGCTGTAACAAACATTCACAAAGGGGAAGGAGTCCCTGGGGATCCCTTCCCATTTGCGAATGGGTTACCACCTACTCGAAGTAAGTGGTACAATGCGAATGTTTTGCGAATACATTTCGGTCACAAAACATTCGTACATACTGATGCGCTTCAGTATTAGGAAGGGACGCCCCTTCCTAACAGCAGATCGCAAAACCCATTTTGCGATTTGGTAACAGGTTACCGAATTGAAAAATGGGGTTTGATACATGTAAAAACCTTTTAGCTGCTCGCAAATGGGCAGATTCTGCGAATCGGCCTGTTTGCGAACGCTAAATAGCTTGATACATGGAGCCTTTAATGCTTAAAACTTAAGACATCTACTCTGAAGATTGACTTAGACATATGCACTCCTAGAGACCTATGTGGCCATTTACACATCCAGCCTACACCCAAACTAAAATCTGACATACCCAAGTAGAAAAGCAGACAGACACTGAAACACCCAGTTAGGTAGTTAGAGAAGCACCTAAACATTCACTCACACAGACAGGCACAACTGATATGTATTTTCTGCTAATGGTGCAGTTTCACACACACGTAAATAACCCAATACTCACTAATACACCCAGGAGGCAATTTATGCAGGCTCTTACAGACATATTTAGAGAACCATATATCAGACAAAGAGAGGCAGTGATTTATTAACAAATTTACATAAACATGGAATGAAAGCTCTAGATAGGAACTGAAACACTCATTCAGATATCTTCTAAAGAACTGACTCTTTCAAGTTTACCATGTAGAGGAGTAGCCCTTGGATAATGTCCCAGGCCTGCTATACTTGACCCCGTGCATTCAATTTTACAGCTAGGCCAACCTTTATATTTAGGAGTCCTAGTGAAGGCATAAATTGCTCTTTTACCATGTATAACTCACCACACAGTTACAAAATATTGCAGGGTGTTATATGCTTAAAAAGTTACACATATACTCTGAAGTTGTAGTAAGCTAAATGTAGTAATGGAGACCCATGTGCCCAATTATATATACACCCTGCCACTGACACTTCAATCTGATATACCTAAGGGAAAAAGTAGACAGAGACTAAAACAGTCATACAGACTGTGACAGAAGCACATAAATATTCACTTACACATACAGGCACAACTGTTACGTATGCAGCGCTGATGGAGGTTGTTGCATACAAACTTAAATAACTCAGAAGTAGCCCTTGCATCATGTCTCCAGCTTGGTACAGTTGAGCCTGTGCATGCGATTTTATGGCTAGGCCAACCATTACATGTAAAAGTCCTAGGGAAGACATAAAGTGGTCTTTTACCTTATTTAAGTCACCACTGAGGTAGGTTGCAGCTAGGTCATAGGATAGTGTGGTATATGCTCAAAATATAGCACATGTGCAGTGAAGTTTAATGAGGTATATGCACTTCTTCAGACATCTGTGTCCAATTATTTATGCACTCTGCTACCCATACTTCAATCTGAGATACCTAAGTAGAAAAGCAGAGAGACACTAAAACACCCAGTGAGGTAGGTAAAGAACCACCTTAATACTCAGTCACACAGACAGGCTAAACTGATATGTATTTAGTGGCAATGGAAGCAGCTGTACACATATTAAATAAAACGAATACTCACTAACATACCCAGGAGGCAATCCATGCAGCCCCTTACAGACACATTTACAGAATCATTCATGTCACAAAGAGAAGCAGTAATGTATCAACAGACATATATACAAATGCAATGAGAGCCCAAACAGGAACTGGCACACTCATTCAAATATCTAGTAAAGAACTGCCACTTTCAACTCTATCATGCAGAGAAGTAGGTCTTGCATCATGTCTTGGGCCTGCTATATTTGACCAAGGTATATGCACTTGTCTTGCTAGGTCAATTTTCACATTGAAAAGTCATACAAAAGGTATAAACTACTCTTTTACCTTGTATAATTCTCCAGTGAGATAGGTTGCAAGTAGGCTTTAAGGCAGGTTGGTATGTACTTAGAATGTATGAAAGGTACTGCAAAGTTTAAGTGAGCTATGTCCACTCCTAGAGGCCCATGTGCCCAATTATACATCCACCTTGCGTCCCAAACTTTAAACTGACATACGTAAGTAAAAAAGCAGACAGACACTAAAACACCCAGTGAAATAGTAATAGAAGCACATGAACATTCACTCACACAGACAACAGAATTGATATGTATCTAGTGGTGATAGAAGAAGTTGTACACACATAGTTAAATAACCCAATAGTCACTAACACACCCAGGAGGCAATTGTGCAGACCCTTACAGACACATTTAGAGAAGCATACATGTCACATAGAGAGGCAGTTATTTCTTAACAAACTTACATAGACATGCAATCACAGTTCCAGATAGGAATTGAGACAATCATTCAGATATCTGCTAAAGAACTGACTGTTTGAAGTCTACCATGCAGAGAAGTAGCCCTTGTATCATGCCTCGGGCCTGGTAGACTTGAGCCTGAGCATGTAGTTTTATTGGTAGGGCTGTCTTGTCACTTAAAACTCCTACACAAGGAATAAACTGCTCTTGTAGCACATATAACTGAGCAGTAAGATAAGCTGTAGCTAGAGCATAGTGCAGTGAGCTATGTGCTTAAAAGATAAGACATGTTCTGTGAAGTTTCTATCAGCTATATGGACTCCTTGAGATCCATGTGATGAATATACACCCACTTTGTCATTCAGACTTCCATTTGAGATAGGTAAGTACTAGAGCAGAAAGACACTAAAACACCCAGTGAGGTAGTAATAGAAGCACCTAAACATTCAGTCACAGAGAGAGGCAGAACTAATATGTATGCAGCACTAATAGAGGTAGTTGCACACACAGCTAAATACCCAGTATCTACTAATACATCCAGGAGGCAATCCATTTAGCCTCTTACAGAGACAGTTAGAGAACCATTGATATCAGGTAGTGCGGCAGCCTTTTACTAACAAACCCAATTATACATGCAATAGCAGTCCCAGATAGGAACTGAGATATTCATTCAGATATCTTGTAAAGAAGTGACACTTTCTAAACTAACATGAGACAAGTAGTTCTTTCATCATGTCTCGGGCCTGGTACACTTGAACGTGTGGATTCCGTTCTACTGGTAGGCTAACCTTCACTATTAATAATTATAGAAAACACTTAGGGCCAGATGTACGACCCTTTTTAGGGGTCGCAAATGGGAAATCGGCCCGTTTGCAACCACTAAAAACGGTTGCGGTATGTAAAAAGCCTATTTTGCAAGTCGGTAACCTAATACCGACTCGCAAAATAGGGTTTGCAACTTGGTATTAGGAAGGGGCATGCCAAGGGCGTCCCTTCCTAAGAGCGAGTGGTACTGGTATGTCCGATTGTTTTGCAACCACAAATACGGTCAAACAACAATCACAGTTACCAACTACTTCAAGTAGGTGGTAAGCCAGTCGCAAACGGGAAGGGGTCCTCAGGGGACCCCTTCCCCTTTGTATTGGGCAGCGAAAATATTTTTTAAGAGCAGGCAGTGGTCCCACAGTCCACTGCCTACTCTTAAAAAAATTAAACTGAAATGTTTCATTTTTCTTTTTTAAATGCATCCTGTTTTCCTTTAAGGAAAATGGGCTGCATTTTTTTTTTTTAAAACAGCTTTATTTAAAAAACTGTCTCAGACATGGTGGTCTGCTGCCTCCAGCAGGTCACCATCCCTGCAAGTGCTGGCCATTCCCAATGGGTCGCAAATTGCGACCTGCTTCATGAATATTAATGAGACAGGTCATTTGCGACCCCGTTCGGAATCGCAAACAGTGTGTGAGACACTGTTGTACATTCCATTTTGCGAGTCGCAAATTGTGAGGAAAATGGAATGGTTGTACATCTGGCCCATAAACTGCTATTCTGCTAAGTATAACTCAGCACTGAGGTAGGTTGCAGATAGGCCATATAGCAGGGTGCTATGTGCTTAAAAGTTATTACATGTACTTTGAAAAGTCAGTAAGCTATATGCGGTCTTACAGACCCATGTACCTAATTATTCAACCAGGCTGCCTCTGAGACATCAATCTGGCCCAGCTAAGTTGAAAAGCTGACAGACACTAAAAGACCCAGTGAGATAGTGACAGAAGCATGTAAACATTCATTCACATAAATAGGGGCAGCTGATATGTATCTAGCACTAATGGAAAACATTCCACACACACTGAAAAAAAACTCACTAATACAGCCAGGGGGCAATCTATGCAGCCTTTTACAGACACATTTAGAAAACCGGAGATGTCACAAAGAGAGGCAGGTATTTACGAACAAAGTTACATAGACATGCAATGATAGGGACGGAGGCACTCATTGAGATATCTGCTAAAGAACTGACACTTTCAATTCTAATGTGCAGAGAAGTAGTCCTTGCTTTATGTCTTGGGCCTGCTACACTTGAAGCTGTGCATGTAGTTTTACTGCTAGGTCAACCTTCACATTTAAAACTCCTAGGGAACGTTTAAACTATTGTTGTAACATGTATACCTCACCACTGAGAGAGGTTGTAGGTAGGCCATAGAGCAGGCTGGTGTTTGCTTAAAAGGTTACCTAAGTACTCTAAAGGTTCAGTGAGCTATATGTGCTCATAGAAACCCATGTGCTCAATTATATATCCACCGCGCCACCCAGACTTCAATTTGACACACCTAAGTAGAAAATCAGACAGGCACTAAAACATCCACTGAAATAATAACAGAGCACCTACATATTCACTCACAAAGAGAGGCACAACTAATATGTATCTTGAGCTAAAACAGGTAGGTGCACATCCAAGTATATTATCCAACACTCACTAACACACCTAAGAGGCAATTCATGCAGCCCCTTACAGACACATATAGTGAGCTATAGAGATCACAAAGGGAGGTAGTCATTTACCAACAAAGTTACATACTCATGGAATGTCACCTCCTGTTAGGGACTCACACAGTCAATCAGATATCTGGGAGAAAACTGATACATTCATGTGAAACATGTAGAGCCCTTCTCAAGCTTTAAGCTACTCTTTTACCACATATGAGAGTCCCCTGAGGTAGACTGTAGTCAGTCAATAGGGTATGCTCCTATAACTTAATGTCTGTCTAAGTAGGTGCACAGGTGAGTAAGAGGGTGTGTGAGTAACGTAATGGGCAAGTGAGTGTGTGTGAGTAGCTGTATGAGCAACCTCAAACTCACCCATACATATAACTAAGCAGTAAGGTAGGATGTGGGTAGTTAATAGGGTGGGTGCTACATACTTGAAAGGTAACACATGTAGTCTGAAGATTGCGTGAGCTATATATCCTCACGTAAAGTAAAAGTTTAAATAGTTAAAATATGTAATGTGATACTATGTAATTAAGTGATGAATGTTTTTCTTTATTTTTGTTTTCAGACATCAATATTTAGTTATCCACAGAGAATTATCATGCCAACAAAAAGTCAGAGAAGAAAGAAGCAGCAGCAGCAGTAGAGGGTCTTCTTAGAACTGAGAAACAAAAGGGGCAAAATGCAGAAAAGACGGTCAAAGAGAAAGGTCTTGCTGGTGAGAGGGCCAAGACATTTCTTAAAATTGTTTGTGCACAACTGGAAAAAGTGCAAAAAGAAGTAAAGAAAAACAAAATTATAACATCAAGTATCAAAGCACAAAAAGTCTCTGATAAAAAAGTAACACGTTGTTGAAAAAAGGAGAGATTTTAAGCAGAAGGCAGTGGCAGTTCAAGGAAATCAGAAGTAGAATATTCCGTACTAGAGTAATTCGCCACTTGTTAGCATCTACGAAGAAGTATAAAGGAACACAAGCAGTCAGGCAAAAGGAATAAGTTGAAGGTGTAGTTGAGAAGGCATTTGCTCCGAAGAGGAAACTATTTATCTTGGTTTTAAATAGAATGAAGACACTGGACAAAATAGTGTTGTCTATGAGGAGGCAGAGCTAAATGGAAAGACTTGTTAACAGAAGTAACTTTTACAAAGTTTTTAGTGGTGAATGGATACATACTTCAAGTACTGAGCCTTTCTTTTATGAAGGCAATTTTCAAAACAACACATTAGTGCATGAAGTTGATGAATCTGGACGATTTTATGAGATGAAAAATGGAACTTCTATTCCAAAAGAAGTACTGGTACCTAGAAATGTTGAGGAAGTAATTGCTGAAGAGGTGCAAGGAGGGTGTTGATAGGCCCCTGTGTACAAATGGAATTGTAGTAGTGTTTATAGTATTCGTTCACAATCAATTGATATATTGAGACATTTCCTCCGTATGTGTGCTTCTCAAAGTTTAAAACTGAAAATATGTACTCAAAAAAGTGTGTCAAAGCAGCTTTCATCATTTCAGAATGTTAGGTGTACACAACTCAAAAATGAGAACTTTTGTTAGATGGCTTTACCACCCGGTATCCCTCCTAAACTTAGAGGTGAAACTCTTCGCAAAAATTCTAGCTAATAGACTAATGCCCCTGATGTCAGATCTGGTCCACCCAGAGATGGCGGGCTTCATGCTAAACGGGCAACACGCCACAATATTAGATGCGGCCACAATGCAATAGCTTCAGTGGATCGGCCAGACAGACCGTGAGCACTGCTTTTAGCAGACATGAATTAAGCGTTTGACTCCGTCAGCTGGCCATAACTTTTTACACTCTTGAAACGGCTGAATCTCGCCATGCACTTTTTGTCCTACGTGCGATTATTGTACACTGACATGACTGCCTCTGTGCGAACTGCTGGTAGTGTCTCCCCTTCGTTCTCCATAGCAGAGGGCACCAGACAAGGCTGTCCCCTGCCGCCCCTATTATTTGCATTGGCTATAGAACACTTGGCAGCCTGGGTCCGCAGAGATGCTCTGATCCGCGGCTTTGAATGGACCATGTATATATCTGACTGCATCGCATTATATGCATACGACTTTTTATTCTTCCTTACTGACCCACATTAATCGGGTTCCAGACTCCTCCAGATAATGCTGATTTTTGGGGAAACTTCCGACCTTTATATGAACGTCAATAAATCCACTATATGACCGCTGAAGGGGACATTGGGCAATGGCAGGTGGGAGTCGGATTTGTCACAGGCCACTGACGGTCTGAAATACCTAGGGGTCTTTCTTTCAGACTGACAAAAGATGTCCTGGGACAGAAACCTGAGCTCCGTGACTGAAAAGGTTAAGAGGGATATTAGACCCTGGACAGGGTTACAGCTATCTCTTTATGGTAGATCCACAATATTCAAAATGATTCCCCTTCTGCGATTGCTTTATCATTTACAGAATCACCCTTATTCGGTCCCACAATCATGGTTCTGTCAGATTAATGCCATGTTGGGCCAGTTTCTATGGGGGGGTGGTGCCATATTTGAATTCCCTAGAAGGCAAATTGCTGATGGGAGATTTGGGCGACCACAAAATCTTGAAAATATATCAAACACTCATTACTAATAGCATAACCACCCTCCAGGCCCTCAGAATAACGTGGCAGGCAGATCTCGGCCCCCTTGACACTGACGATTGGAGGAAGGCCTTGGAGTCCCCCAGGGGAGTGGCCATCTCATCGAGCCTTCGATTGATTCAGTTCAAATATTTCCATAGGGCATATTTCACCAGATATTAGTTGTGGAGGGCAGGGTTAAAAATATATCCCCGCTAGGCAAGCGCTAGTCCACACACACTGCTACCAATCACTAGTCTACACAAACCACCAGCCAAGAGCAAATCCACACACACCACAAGTAAAATGCCAGTACACACAGAGCCAGCCAAACACCAGTACATGCAGACTGTCAGTCAAACTCCACTTCACACACACACACACACAAAACCTTTCCCTGGTATCTAGTGGTTTTCTGTCCCCCTTGGGGGCAGATGAGCCTAAACATACCGCTCAACTGCCCTAAGGGGGACAGAAATGGTTAAAATGTGTGCCTAAAAAAGGGGAGCAGCCCTTGACTCTGGGGCCACTCCCTGACATGCCCACAAACATATCCCTGGTGCCTAGTGGACTTTCTGCCCCCTCCCGGGGGCAGATCGTGTGTAATAATCACCATCTGTCCCTTGGGAAGCAAAAAGACTGTTTCCATTTTGGGGGGGTATCGGGATGCCCATTCTGTGCACCCCCACCCATATACAAAGTAAAAATAGCACCTGGTGTCTAGTGAGCTTTCTGCTCCCCCAGGGGGGCATATCAAGGCTATTGCCCATAGCAGCCCCCCCAGGGGGGGCGGAAAGACTGTGCCCATATTGGGGGTTTTGGGGGCATCGGCATCCCTCTTCAGGGCATCCCCCACCCCTGCACAAGGAAAAATGTTGTCCCTGTGCCTAGTGGGCTTTCTGCCCCCCCTGGGGGGGCAAATCGGGGGTTACTGCTGCGATATGCCCTGGGGGGGCAGAAAGACTGTGCCCATTTTTATGGAGGGATGGGGGCATTGGCATGCCCATTCTGGGCAAGCCCCACCCCTACACTCAGAAAAGGAAGTAGTCCCTGGTGCCTAGTGGGCTTTCTGGCCCCACCCAGTGGGCAGATTGGGGACTATTGCCCCCATATGCCCCCAGGGGGGTAGAAAAACTATGCCCATTTTTTAGGGAAGCATTGGCATGTTCATTCTGACAGCCCCCACCCCTTTTATATATTTAAAAAATCCATGGTGTCTAGTGAGCTTTTTGCCCAGATCGGGGGTGTAATAACCCCCACCTGTCCCTCGGGGGGGCAGAAAGACTGTCTGTCCCTTTTGAGTTTGGTGGGTGGGGGAATAGGCATGCCCATTTTGGGCAGCACCCACCCCTACGCATTAAAAAAAAACCTTGTTCCTAGTGGGCTTTCTGCCCCCCCGGACTGTTATTATTAGGGTCCACCCCTCTTTTATTAAAAAAACAATAGTTCCTGGTGCCTAGTAATAACCCCCATCTGCCCCCCAGGGGGAACAGAAAGACTGTCCTTTTTGTTTTTTAGGGGCCAGGGGCATTGACATGCCTTTTCTGGGCAGCCCCCACCCCTCATATAGAACTAAAAAAAATCTCTGGCATCTAGCGGGCTTTTTGCCCCACCTGGGGGGCAGATCAAGGGTAATAACCCCCATCTTCCTCGCGGGGGCAGAAAGACTGTCCCTTTTGAGTTGGGGGTGGGGGCATTGGCATGCCCATTGTGGGCATCCTCACCCCTCTTTTATAAAAAACAATAATCCCTGGTGCCTAGTGGGCTTTCTGCCACCCCTGGGGGGCAGATCAGGGGTGATAACCCCCATCTGCCCCCCGGGGGGCAGAAAGACTGTCCTATTTGTTTTTTGGAGAGTGGGGGCATTGGCATGCCCATCTGGGCAGCCTCCACCCCTCTTTTAGAAAGAAAAATATCCCTGTTGTCTAGTGGGCTTTCTGCCCCCCCTGAGGGCAGATTGGGGGTAATGACCCCCATGTGCCTCCTGGGGGGCAGAAAGACTGCCTCTTTTGTGTTAAGGGGTGGGAGCATTGGCATGCCCATTGTGAGCAGCCCCCACCCCTCTTTTATAAAATGAAAAACAATAATCCCTGGTGCCTAGTGGGCTTTCTGCCACCCTGGGGGATCAGATCAGGGGCTATTGCCCCGGGGGGCAGAAAGACTGAATATGGCCAACATATACGAGGGAAGCAAAATCCCTTGCCCAAGGGGCTGCTCACCCCTCTCTGGTGTCTACTGGGTGGATCCCTGCTTGGGGATAGGCAGGGATCCACTAGGGAAGGGTACCACTGGAAAGGGGAGATTCTCCATTTCAATGACACCTCTTCCGTCTCCCCACATGCTCAGGGGGCTGCGATAGCCCTGTGAGCACATTGGCGGTGAAAATGAACTCACGCTGATCGTCATTCCACTGAAAAAAAAAATTGCCTCTGGAGTTTGGGGAAGCTCTTCCCCAGCTCTTGAGGCAAAAAAAAAAAAAAAGGAAATCCCTTTGCTGTTTACAGCAGAGGGATTTGGTGGTCGTGTGCAGAGGACAGGATTGTTACGTCCTCTGCACACGAGCACCATGGCGCATGACGGAACCATTCCGTCATACGCATGGAAGGGGTTAATATAAAAACGAAGTTGTTTACCATTTGTTTCAGCTAATAGTTGATGAATTCTACTCCTGTTCGTGAACTGCTTTAAGGTATGGTATCAAGGATGTACCTAAGATGTATATCTGTGGCTTATCCCAGGGTAAGCAAAAATGTTTTTCGAAGTATTTGACATCAATTAATCATAGAATGGATTTGAAGAACCATACATATAGGTGCAGCAGTCTGTCTTTCATGTGGAGTAGTACAATTGTTAGAAACTGAGAAGAGGACCCAACCATGGATGTCCATCATTGCCGTTTTTCGAATAATGTTATCCATAACTGTCAGGAATGAGGCTTTTAACTTTTGAGGGGTACCCATACAAACTTAATAAATCCACTCTGGTCAAGTTAAATCACAGTTCTAATGGAATCTCTGCCCAACACGTGGTAGCTATGGCACAAGCAGCAGGCAATCACTAGTAAAGTACTTGTTAAATTCAAACAGCACAAATAAAAGTGAATAAAACCAAACAATAAAATTCCTAAACCAATTCAGAATAATAGAGACAAGTTCAATGAGCAAAAAGACACCAAAAAAATCATTCAAATAGCTTAAAGGGCACTGGAGATATAATAAGGAGATATGAATTTTTAATGTTTAATGGCAAAAGGTGCCAAGAAAAACAAAAGAACCAGTCAAAAGTCACTGCTCATAGATGACCAGGACCTACGACTGCTTTCAGGCTGCTCGTGGTGGAGCAGAGCTCAGGTTGGATCCACCAAGTTGGTTTGCCTGGTCAAAGTTTAGACCTTCGGACCTAGTCTCTGTTATAGAAATAAAAATCTTTCAGGGGATAAGGTCCAGGGCTATGTCCGATGAGGGTCCCTCTAAGTAAGATATAGGGCCACATGCATCAAGCTTTTTTCCGGTCGCAAATGGGCAAATTCGCTGAATCGGCCCGTTTGCGAATGGAAAAGCCCTTTTCTGATGCATGACCCATTTCCATTCGCAAATAATGTAATCGCAATTTTTTGCGATTACCTAAATTGCAAATGCATTTAGGGAATCGCAATTTGTAATTCCCTAAAGGTGATGCATCAAGCCTTTCCTAAATGCAAACTGTGCATTTAGGAAACGCTAATTACCATCAACTTCAAGTTGATGGTAATTTGCGCATTTTTAAAAAAATGCACAAAAGTGCATTTTTCAAAGTGACATGTGGCGCACACACTTGCCCTTAGGGCATGTGTGTGTGCCACATGTGCACACTTACCTTTTTGGGGGGGGGTGCATCAGGGGGGCCTTAGGGCCCCTGGCACCCTTGGAATTGCATTCGCAATTTGCTATTACCAATTTGGTAATCGCAATTTGCGAATGCATTGCCATTCATTCCTATGGGCCATTCGGCCCATAGGAATGAATGGAGGATCATTACCTAATAGCGATTCGCAATGTGCGACTCGCTAATAGGTAATGTTAAGGAATCGCAATTTAGTTTGCGATTCCTACATGCATAAGGATTTGCGATTCCCAAATGAGCGAGTCCTTAAAAATCACTATTTAGGAATCGCAAATATAAATGTTGATGCATGTGGCCAAAGTGTTTTTGACCTCCTTTTGAAACTATTGGTTTTCGTGCCAACATCTCCAAGTGGGACAAACCTCGATTTCATAGCTGCTGAGGTCGCTTTGCAGATTAGATACATTTTCTCCCTCACACAGGTCCAATGTTTTACTTTTGAACGTAGACACTTCTTTGAAAGTCGAAGTCATCCTGCATGGCAAGGCTGTAAGCTGTAGTTCAGTAGGGTTTCACGAGGCCGGATACCTTCACTAAAAAGGTCCTGCTGAACCAGCCTTCAGCACAACAAAAAGGTTCCAGTAGGACAGGTCCAGCTTTTTTTGGTCACCTATGCTGCAACTTCAAGGCATGTGTCACCTCCTTCTCCAGCTCATCTGCAGGTGGAGAATGACTAAGGCCCACTTTTCTCCCTCTGGTCAGTCCTGCAGCCCGTAGTTCCTCAGGTCAAGCTTCTAAGAACTAGGGGGCATATTTACAAGAATTTAACATGGCGGCTTTTTTATCTCCATATTTACAAATTGCTGCAAAGTGACTTTAGCTTCATTTTCACAGAGTTATCGACAATTTTTCACAGCGCCACTTTGGTTAGCTTTACTTACTGAAAACGAGATGCAAGGTAGGCGTTCCAGTGATAAAACTCTTGCAAAACACACAATGCGATATTTACAAGTATTTCCTTGTACGTCGCTAAAATAGAAAAACTACCACTAAGTCACAGTAGCGGCAGTTTCTTTCTGCTAGGAATTACCTGGTCTTAAAAATTATGCTGACAAACTGGTATAAAATTTGAACTCCCACAATTCATCCTTGGCAAGCTCAACTATGCCATGGATCTTCTTCTATTGCAGCTAGAAGCATGGACATGATACTTGTCGATCGAATGTTCTTTCCATACACTTTGCGGGTACGTTACCAGTTAAACAATGTTGAGGCCTACCTGATTTGCCACTCAATGTATTTCAGGCATTGGGTCCTTCACATATATTCTGACATCTCACTACCCATCAAGGTCCCAGAGTCTGCAGACAACAAAGTTTCAATGTTACTCTGTATTTGATGTAGAGGCTACACAGATTAGCCATTGTAGACACCTGTCCTGTTTCATGGTGACAGACAACACACATCTGGCAATTGAAGGTGCATTTATATACATGTACAAAACAGACTTGGCCACACTGGGCCAGTACATTTGACAACAACTCCAAAGGGGAACATGTCAAAAGTCATGTAGAGGAATAGAAAAATATTAGTCAGGAGGATCATTGCAGTGTCATTGGGAAGGAATGGCCACATTGGCAGTCCAAAAATTTCCAAGGTGAACATGGCAAAGTCAAAATGAGGACAGTGATAGATGATGTTCTCAGGCATGATGGTGAGCACAGGACTTAGCAGAAACTGGACATTTGGCACAGATGAATGCTACCACAGGCTTTTTCTTTGGAAAGATGCACCATCCACATCTTCCTCCTCTGATGTGTGCGGTGTCTCCCGTGAGGGTGTTGTGGTACATGCGGCAGGCAAGGTAGACACAGACACATCAGGGGCAGAAAATGTGGATGCCATAGCTGCAGCAGCATTTATCTATGCCAACACATGAGGCATCACTGCAGCGAGGAGGATCTGTTAGTTTTTTAACACAGCAGCAACGTTGCAGTGGTTGGCAGCCATGGCAGACATGTGGGAGTCCTGCTTCCGCTCCATGGTCTCCAAGATTTTTCAAATTGCCCACATCTCATTGACCACCTCGGTGCCACTTTGGCAGGGCAGTTGTTGGTGCCTCTGCCTCATGAGCTCAGCAGTCAGCCAAGGACTGCTGGAGGCCAAGGAGCAGAGAATAGGTGCCTCTGATGGCAACCGAGGTTTCCCTAATAAGACTGAGGTACCCACGGACGCCCTCTACTGTGGCTGCCAGGGTATCCAACCCCAACCCCACCCACACCTGATCTGCCATCTCCTGCTGGACTCCTACCACAAGCTGTTGGAAGGTAAACTGTGGGTCCTCAGAGTCTAGGGGTGTGGCTGTGGTGGTAGGTGGTACCTGTTGGTTATTTGATGGGGCATGAGGAGAAGCTAGAATGCTGCTGACCCTCCCGGGGTCCGGAGATGGTGGTCCTATGGAGTCCAAGAGCTCTTGGAAAGTGTCTGGTTGATGCTTGGAAGGTTTTCTTCATCATCACCATCATCGTTGATGTCTGGGACAGTGTGCTGACCAGGAGGTAAGGTTTCATCCTCTGCAATGGAAACAGCAAATACTATTGTTACAGTCTGTTACATGTTGACATGTTGTTAAGCATTTAAAATTTAAAGTGCATGACACCTTCCAGTCTCCTGTGTTACATGGTACACCTGTTACACAAAGTTTTGTATGGCAGTTTACACTGTCCATGAATGTTACATATCAGGAGTTCAGGATTTTACAAGCCCCTATCGCCACAGGAACGTCACTTTTTCTGAGGTTCCTGTGGCTATAGGGGCTTTGCCTTATTTTCAATGTGGAGTTAAGCCACTTAACGTGGCTTACGCTGCCTTGTAAATAAGGCCGCCTTTCACACTACACTTAGCATGAAAGGGGTGGACAATGGGTGTTGCGGTGGATGTTCTCTGCAACATCCATTGATTTTGCCACTGCCCCCTATTTACAAGGGTGGCATAAATAGGAGTCCGTGCCTACATTAAGGCCATGGAAAACCTGGTCTTAACATGGCAAAACAATGAGAGATGTTTTATTTATCATAATTTCCGCTGTTTCTATGTGTGTTGCATTGTGCAGCACACTTAGAAACAACAAAACACTATGAGCGATTTTTTATGTGCAGGAAGGTGTCCCTTCCTGCACATCAACATTTGGAACTGCTGCACAGACACCCTAGCAACATGGCACAAGAGTGGCTGCGCAACAGGGTAGAGGGACATGAAGGAGTGTGTTGTATTTTTTGTGCCTACAGCGCATCCCTGCATTTCTATTCGGTCGGAGCATTGTGCTACCATTTTTGGGATAACACCGAGCTCCGCTAGATTAGGGTATATATGCCCCATAGTTAGTAAAGGAAAGTGCCATATCTTGACAACAATGCACATGACAGCTATTACAATGTGTGTCAATCTAGGATGACTGTGAGACTTGCAACACTGCTTGATGTAGACATTTAGATAGGAGACACATGACTGTTCACTTGTCATTGTTTGTACACATGAAGGGCTTAGTTAAAAGGCCCTTGCGCCACCAGTATGTCACTGTTAATAAGGGAAAAAGTGACATACTGGCAGTGCAAAGGGCTTTTGAATAAGCCCCAGAGTACCTCTGTGAGTACCGTTTGACCTGCACACAGTGTTGAATATAGGTGCCTGGACTGTACAACATGACATATTACTCTGTTGATGATGTAGTTGGTCATAGTCAGCACTGTCCAGTCCCTCTACTCCAACCACCAACTCCTCACAGATGACTGCGGACATCTGTTCCTCCAAGGCATTGAGCTCTTCCTGGGGCGCAGAACTCCCACTGTCACAGTTTTGTATGCTCCTCAGGAGCAGTACCTCCAGTATGCCCACCTTCCGGCAGTTCTGATTCTGTACTTTCTAAGTCCACAGAAGCTCAGAATGGCCAGATGAGGGAAAGTGAATTAGGGAGGGTACGGCAGGGAAGGAGATCTGGAACAACATGATCTACACGATTAATACACTGAGCCAAATGTTATAACACACCACACATACCATGTATAATAATAAAGTCAAAACAATCTCACCTTTACCTGATAAGAATCTGGAATGTTCTGAATATTCAAAGGTTGCCTTGATTAGAACTGTTCTGTAGAATTCAACTATGATTATGTTCCTGCTTCAAAGTCTATGATAATGTTCCTGGTTAATATTCCTGGTTCAAACACTATGCTAATGTTCTGGTTTAAACATTATGTCCAGACATAGAATACCATCGGCATCTGAATCCCATTCACAAGTTCCAGGATCACTAGTTCCAGGACTGTATCCAAAGAATGCAAATAAATCCTGTGACCTTCACACTACAATTTATGCAAGGGCTTGCGTTAAAATCAGTATTGTCTAATGTTTAGAATGAGCCCATGTCAGTTCAATATAGACTCTACACTCGGCAGAGATTTGAATACCTGGGTAGCCTTCCGCAAGTACTCTAAAATGTAAAGGTCTTACCTGGAAGGGAAACGATCACTCGCAGTGTGACCAGAATGCGCGAACCAGGATACTGCTGCTGACTGCTCCTGCTGCCTGCCTCAATTCTGGACTTGAGGATCCTGAAACATGAAGAGCTACACAAAGCAGAAGCCAAACAACGAACGAGGCCAGGAGCCGGAGCGAAGACGCTGAATTCTCAATAATCCGCATAGGTGCCAGGGCGTGATCACTTATATGCGTGTTCGGTGAAAACATGGTAGCAGGGATTAGTGGTACTCTCACGAGAAGCCACACCCTGAAATGAAACGAAAACAAAAGAACAACAACAACAAAATAGGGTGAAAGGCATGGGAACAACATAATGAGGCAAATGGTTGTTACCCAGCACGTTGTCTAGCATATTGAAGCACATGATTTGTGTGCTATGGCCATACACTAAGCAAAGAACTTCTGCACCACATGGATTCAATTGCTGTTTACTCAAGTCACTGGTGTTTCAGCCATCATAGCAATAGCGGCCCCAGCCAAATACCTAGGCACAACGTACCATCATGCCCTTGGCAGCCTTGTTGAAGCAATATGAAGCAATAGCAGTTCTTGCCACTGTTCTAAATCCTAGTCACTTGCTCCAGTTCAGGAAAAAGTTAGCAAAACTTACAGAGTGAAATAGATTTTGTTTTTTATTTCACTGTGAAAGCACACTAACCCCAACATGCGGTGTGCAATACTTTTCATATATGAGCATCCTGCCCTGTGGGCTTGCAAGGCACACTTTAGGGGTGACTTTTGCATGCATAAAAATTAGGCTTTTTTTCTACATTGCAAAGGCTCTCTTCCCTGCCATGTGTCACTGAAGTACTTTTAAACTGCAGCCAATCTGGCCACAGTAGTGCCACTTGGAGATATATTTTCTGTCATATACATGGGTGATGTAAATGCAAACTGCAGCCAACCTATTTTATTTTACTTCCACAACACCTGCACTACTTGCAAGGCTCTTATAGGACAGTTCAAATTAAGTTTACTTATAACATTTTAGGGTCAGAGCACATTCATTGTGAAACTGGTAACAGTGTCACAGGGCTCAGAGTTCTCATACCAGCAAAATCAAGACCCAGAAAAACCTGAGGTGATCATGCAGGAAAGTTACATTTGCTACAATGGTTCTAAAAACATTTTTTGTTATCTGTATAGCTGCAAACAATATTAACCCCTTGACCGCGGCGCGAATTCCGCCGCGGTGCGGGTGATTTATGAGTGGGCGTGGTTCGGACGGCCCCCGGCCCACGCACGCAAAGGGTTAAACAAGAACAACTGTGGTCACAACGCAAACATTGCCAATACATAAATTGTATTCAAAGTGATAACTGGTGAGACCTAGTTAATATATGAAGGTTGTGCAGTCACAAATGAAAAAGTAGAGCTTGTGAAAAACAAATCTGACTTGTGAGTAAATTCTTTACGATGTGACCACTTTCAGGGTATCATATTCACACTCACAGTAGTAATTCAGCACATTCTTCTGATATAAGAATGTTGAGAATAGCCTTGTATAGGGAAGTGAGTTATTGGTTGAGGATGGTAGAGCCCCACTCAGCCAAGAACCACAATCCTTATCAGGGTGAAGCACAGAAGTCACTAAATTAACCTGTAGTTAAAACTCTGGTAGATTAACTCAAAAGTAGTTAGGCTTAACTTAGAGGCACTGTGTGAAGTTGTTATGCATTATTTCCATAGTAATAAAGTGAAAACACAACACAAGAAAAATCCCAAAAGCAAATTAGAAAAAGTGTGTAGCTCGGATATAGGGACCAGGTTAGTCCCACTTAGGAGTTGCCTTCTCAAGTCTGGCACTGAGAAATCCATTTGCATTGAAGGATGCCACAAGAAGGAGGCTTCCGGCATGTAGAGCAGGTCAAGCGTCATTGGTGGGCATTGCTGTAGCGTGATGATCTGGTAGTCACTGAAGCTTAGCATTGGCAGTCATTGCAGGCTGTCATTGCTGTAGTGCAAAGTTTCAGTCATGCATTGCCGGTTATCATAGGCGGTCATTGTAGGCAAGAAGAGCAGGCCTCACTAGAGCTTTGTGTTGGTGGTCTTTGCAGGTGGCAGAGTTTTGCACAAATAGGCCCATTCGCGGTTGCAAGGAGCCCAAACTTCAGGATTTTCTCCTTTTTCTATGGCTAAGATTCTACTGATGCAAGCGAAGGGTCCAGGACCTGGGGGCCGCCTCTTTGGGATCAGGAGTCACTTCCAAGGATCTAGGACTGGGGTGGCACCACTTGGCAGGGTAGACTCACAGATGGTAGAGTCAAGGTGTTGATGCAAGGTTGTTGGAAGCCTGTTATGTCCCTGAGGCTTCAGACCAGGAGGCCAACCAACTAGCCTTTCGAGTCACTCTGGGTTCTTTGTTCAAGGGATGTAGGTCCAGTCCTTCTCACCCAGGCAAGGAGGGCAGCAGCTCAGCACAGCAGGTCAGCATTTCTTCCACAGCAGCAGTCCAGCAGTGTAGCAGTGGCAGTCCTTCAGCAGCACAGCAGTCCTTCTTCCTGACAGAGTATCCACAGACCCTGAAGTGTACTGCAGTGGTGGTGTCCGAGGTGCAGTACTTATACCCAGTAGTTCCTTTGAAGGGTGAGACTTCAAAGTTAAGCCTTTGAAGTGCAGAGATGTTGTGCCTTGTGATCCCTGCCTCCAGACCAACTACAGGGTGTTCGGCAGTCCTTTGTGTGGGCACAGGTGTAAGTGAGGCTGGGTCCAGCTACTCCCCCCCATCCTGTCAGGATAGCCCACTCAGTCACACCTAAGCTCCCATTGTGTGTGGCTGTCTAGGTGAAATACACAAAGCCCAACTGCCACCTACACCTAGTCATGTGACCAGAGGCAAACTGCAGGCACCAAATGGCTAAAGCAAGAAAATGCCAACTTTCTAAAATTGACATTTTCAGAATTGCAATTTGAAATCTAAATTCAACATAAGTTAGGATTTTAAATTAGGATTCCAGATACATCAAACATGAACCAATTATATCTTTCGATTTGGAAATTATGCTTATGAAATGTAATAAGGTAATCCCAGTGTTATCCTATGGGAGATATAGGCCTTGCAGTAGTTACAACTATCCCACTTGAGGCCCTTTCACAGAGTACAGGCCACCACTAAGCATATACGGACCTTGTTGCTACCACAATGCTTCATAGTCATAAAAGCCCAGTCATGGCATGTCGGGAAGGAGACTTCAAAAACGATACAGGCCCAGCTCAAATGTGCATGTAACTCTTGCAATGCAGCTGCAGATAAAAGCTGCACTACACATTAAGAAAGCAACTCTTTTCTCATTTTAGGTCACTTTAAGCACGAAGCTCTCGTATCATCTCCCTCAAGTTACTGTAGGAAAATAAATGTTTCCAAACACATTAGGGTATTTTACCAAGCGTGGTGGTGGGTCACAGGGTGTTGGCCGCAGTTTATGCAGTGGAAGTTGAACAGTGACACTGATTGCACAGCCCGATGTCTTGGGGCCCTTTCTCAAGGAGATAAAGGAGGGGGCCCATTTTACTTGCTTGCATTAGGACTCGTTTTTATTTAGCTACGTAACTGCCCGCAACGTGGGTTACTTGGTGCACCCTAAAAATATGACGCTTGTAGACAATGCCCAGTTGCCAATAGACGCCCTGCTACAAGGAGAATGTAGTCGCCAAATATGCTTTTGAATTCGAGGCATAGGCCTGCAAATTTCCTTGTTCGCCTTTTGTTAGGAGCCATTCCTTGCTGTACTGGCACATTTCATAACATGTGTCTGGAGCAAAGGAGCCGCAGATGCCTCTCAATTCAGCGGTAGTAGTAGATTTTATTAAAAGCGAAAATTGGCTAACACCGGAGATATTGATTTTCACTTTAAACAAAGAAAGCTCCCACTGCAAGAAGAAACTAATTCATTTTAAATTACGGACTTCAAAAACAAGTGTTAAGATTTAGTAAATTGTAGAAATAGAGGTAGAAATACCTAACATTGAATAAAATAGATTTAGATTCGATAAAATGTGATTTAAACAAATATTAAAACTCCTCTCAGTAGCTAACTGGCTAAATGTTGTGCACTAAGCAGTGTATTACGCTAGAACTCAAAAGAAAGCAAGGAAGAAAACATCAAAAACCATACCCATAGCATCATATGGGCCCGATTCACAGAACTAACTTAAGACAAAATCCTAAACTTACTACCATTTTGGTATTCACAGAAGGCACCTACTCATTTTGGTATTCACAGAAGGCACTTACTTACTCATTTTGAGTAACTTACACAAAATGAGTAAGTTACTCAAAATGAGTAAGTTACTCATTTTGGTATTCACAAATAAACAAAAAAAACCACAAGAAATAAATACAACATCATGCTGATACTCTAGAGATAATTCTAACATTATAAACGTTACACATTCTACAGCATAAAACATCAAGAACAACGGTGTTAAGTAACAACATAATCCTTCAAGTATTTGGGCATCCTTCTACTACACACAACAAAATCCTTGTTTCTGTGTAGATTAGTCGTTGACCCATCTTTGTCTTTGGATAGATCTTTGAGCAAGGGATCCATGCCATGTGGATCAGTTTCATTCTTGATAGGATCAGTTTCATTCTTGTTACCAACCTTTCCACTCACTTCCACATCATTACACTTAACTAACTTCCTTCCATTCCACCACTTGTCATCCACCAACACTTTTGACCCTTTCACATCATTGACCACCTTAGGACAGGACCATCTGGAACAACCCTTTCTATGATTTTCCCTTAAAGACCTGACCCACTCTCCTTCCTTAAAAACTCTAGACTTAGATAACCTATCATTGTGCCTGTGCACATAACAATATTGATAATTGTAAACCTTCTTCTCCTACTGTTCCAAATTCAATTTCTCTCTTGCCGTTCCTTCCATCCACGCCGGAACAGCTGTGGTACAAGCTACTTTTCCTCTTAAAAGAAAGAAAGGAGTTTCACCAGTGACCGAATGCGGAGTATTCCTGTAGTTCCACAACATATTTTTTATCTCTCTTTTCCAATCCAGCCCGGCACACAACGCCAACTGTACACACTCCACAAGGACATGATTAAATCTTTCTACTAAGCCATTTTCCCTAGGATGATACACTGCAGTGCAATGTTGCTCAATCCCCTCCATTTTCAAGAACGTAGTGAACTCACTGGATGTAAATTGCGGGCCATTATCCGACACCAAAATTCTCAGACATCCTTCTCTCCTGAAAATCTCTTCACAAAATGAAATGACATGACACCCTTTGACCTCCCTCATGAAAGCCACCTCCGGCCACTTTGAAAAATAGTCAATTATCACCAAAGCATATCTGCTCTCCTGTCCAAGACAATCAAAAGGCCCACAAATATCAATTGCTAGTTTTTCCCATGCCCGCTTGGGAAACGTAGATGAAACAATCGGAGATTCCATAACTATGTGAGCTTTGTCACTACAGGTGCAAGGTACACAATTTCTCACAAATCTGTCAATCTCCCCATCCATTCCTGGCCACCAAAAGTCGACACGTGCCTTGCGTTTCATGGCAGAAATTCCTCCATGACCCACATGTAATAGCTCTAACAAACGAAAACGTAAACCTTCAGGAACCACTAATCTATCATTCCTTCTCACAATCCCCTTCAACACAGATAGTTCACTCCAAACAGTAGCATAATCACTTATATTCTCTTTTTCTTTACCACTTATTTCAGTACCACTTTGAATTAACTCAGCAACTAAATTCTACCGTCGATCTTCCAACAACTTTTGTTTCCACTCATTCTCCCAAATAGCTCTTCCTCAATCTGAAGCTTCTCAACAAAATAAAACCCTTCATCCCACCCAAAGACCTCAAACAAGCCACCCAATCCCTGGTGATATCCAGACTCGATTATGGAAATGCTATCCTCACTGGTATAGCGAAATCCCACCTAGCCCCCTCAAAACTACTCTAAACGCAGCAGCCAGAATGGTCACCGGAGTCAGGAAATTTGAGCACATTGCACCTGCACTTAAGGAACTAAAATGGCTCCCAGTAGAGATGCGTGCCAGCTTCAGAACTGCCTGTCTCATGCACAAAGCCCTCCACACAGGGAAACCGGAATACCTGGCTTCCAAACTCAAAAAGGCCGGCCAGACAAGGAACCTCAGGAGCTCCAACTCCCTACTGCTCATCCCTATGAAAACACGCAAACAAAAAACCACCGCACGATCCTTCGCTGGAAACGCACCCAAAATCTGGAACTCCATCCCAGCACACATTAGGACTATCCCGTCCTTTGTAAAATTAAAAAAACTCCTAAAAGACCTCTTCCTCAACCGTGCCTTCCCGAACAGTTAACCCTCGCTGTTGGACTCTTGCCGACTTTCTGCAGCACCATGCCACTTTGTCACCATCATCTACCTCCTCCAAGTGCCCCTACCCACCTCCCTGTTACCCCCCTCCCTGTAATTGGTTCCGCTCAAGACAGGGTGCGAGGCTCCCAGGACTGCCTTACCTCATTTGTCGCACTACACGCCGGGACGCTATGATCCAATTTGTATACCTATGCCCTATTTTGGGACTCCTGCATTATAATCTGTTGTAAAGCGCTCCGATACCCTCGGGTCTGGCCAGCGCTATATAAAACTCCTTAAATAAAAAAAAATAGCTCCTTTACATGTTTCATTAACATCTGCCACCACCCACTCTTCATCTTCAACCTCCTCCTTACAATCCAGAGGTAACTGTGATAAACAGTCAGCACTTAAATTCTTACTTCCAGGAACATAGCACATATTGAAAATATATTCTTGCAGCCTGTATAGCCACTTGGCTATGCGAAGTGTGGCTCTGCCAGCACCCATAGTGGTAAACAAGTCTATCAACGGTTTGTGGTCAGTCCGTAATTCAAATTGGTTTCCCCAAACATATGTGCGAAAATGTTGAACACCCCACCAACACACCAAAGCTTCTTTTTCAATGGTGGAATACGTTGGCTCTGCACCTTTCAGAGTGCGGGACACAAATGCTACAGCCCTTTCATGCCCATTGCACTCTTGCATCAAAACAGCCCCTAAACCGTATGCACTGGCATCGGTAACAATTATAGTTTTGTCATTGGGATTAAACGGTTTTAATATCAAAGCTTCACTGATGGATTTTTTATATTAACAACCGCAGCTTGACAGCTATCACTCCACATGAACTGCACACCTTTTTTTAACAATTCTCGTAGAACATGCGCTTTTTCAGCAAAATTCTTGACAAATTTAGCATTGAATTCAGCTAGCCCAAGAAATGATCTCAATTGATCCTTGTTTTGTGGTGAAGGTGCATTCTCAATAGCTTCCACTAGTTTCAATTTTGGTTTAATTCCATCACACGTCAAAGTATGCCCCAGGTATTCAACCTCGAACACTTCAAACTTGCACTTTTCCAAAGCAATTGACAAACCAGCTCTCTCCAGTCTTGACAAAACATCTTGTAGACCCTTATCATGATCTTCTTTGTTTTTACCCCACACTAATATGTCATCTTGAAAACATAATACCTTAGATGACCCTTTTAATGTAGATTGCATGATTCTCTGAAAAACTGATGACGCTGATGCCAAGCCAAAGGGCATGCGTACAAATTGATAGGCCCCTTCAGGAGTAATGAAAGATGTTAGATGCTTACATTCCGCATGTAAGCGTATCTGATGATATGCACTGGAGAGGTCTAATGTTGAAAAATATTGTGCGCCTCTTACATTCATTAACATTTCGCTTATAAGGGCTAAGGGATGTCGATCAACCCATATGCAGCTATTTAGATCCCTTAAATCTACACACATGCGTAGTTTCCCATTGGCCTTCCTCGC
The DNA here is from genome assembly GCA_963921515.1 of Calotriton arnoldi. NCBI lineage: Eukaryota > Metazoa > Chordata > Amphibia > Caudata > Salamandridae > Calotriton > Calotriton arnoldi. The sequence continues at coordinate 307,639 of CAWUFW010002411.1, forward strand.
CAAAACAATGGGACTAAGCCATTCTGATGCCTCAATGGGCTCAATGACACCAGCATTACATAAACGTTCTTAGTCACCTTTAAGTTGACCACGTAGGGCTAAGGGAACATTGCACACTTTGTGGACCTTAGGTACAGATCCTTGTTTTAAAACAATACGGTGTTCACATTTTTTAAACATCCCAGTTTTTCACTGAATAAACTGGGAAACTGCTTACTCCACTTTTCCTCCTCTTTATTAGACATCAACAACACCTGGTCGGGATGATTGGGGTCCAATGTAATACCCAACGATTTCTGTTCTCTCCATCCTAGAAGTGTTTTGCCTTTTTCAACAACATACACCTTCCCAGTGGAACATCTACTTTTATATTTCAATTCAGTATTAAAACACCCTAAAATTGGCAATTTGATTCCACAATATCCCTCTGGTTCAATCATAGTAGAAATCAAAGCAGGTGCCCCAATACTTTTCCACACAGTTTTGTCAATCAGAGTGTACGGCGAACACAAATCAGCCCACATGTGTATCTGAACCCCATTCATAACTACCACACATTCGGGTGGATTATATGGACTTGTCACGGGATCACCACCTTCCAGGATTTCTTTCACTTCACTAACCGCCATCACTTCAACCTCCTCATCAGTACCCTAACTAGAATGTTCATACTTAGAGCAACGATCTTCTACTAGATTCACATTGGGTTTCCTATAAGTCGCACCAGCTTTACACATTCTTGAAAAATGCCCAAATCTTTTGCATTTAAAACATCTGGACCTAAAAGCTGGACAAAAATTAGACTCCCTCACATGCCTAAAACTCCCACATCGGAAACATTGTTTACTACCTGATACTTTGCGCTCATCATTGACCTCCCTTTCCTTGAACCCCGTATTTTTGCAATTTTTTCCAGAATAACGTACAGTATTAACCGCTTTATCACCACATTCAGGTTCACTTTTCCGCACATCTTGATTCAATTCTTTAACATAACGAGATGTGTTCTCAATTCTACGAGCAATTAGTACGGCCTTTTCAAGAGATGGATCTATCAAACCCAAAAGCTTTTCTTGATTTTTAGTGTTGCAAGTCATATTTATCATTTGATCTCTAATTATTTCTTCATGTAAATCTTTAAACTTACATGACACAGGTAATGTTCTTAACGCAGACACAAATTTTTCAATGGACCCCCATGCAACTGTGCACGAGAAAAAAACTTATGTCTTTCAACTACAATGCTTGTTTTCTTCCCAAAATTCTCTTCAAGAGCCTTAATTGCTAAAGAATACACATCTTCTTCACACTCTTCCCCTTCCTCATTCTTCTCATCAAGAACTTCATCTGGTACTGGTAAAGTCTTCAAAATCCTCCTCCCCTCCAACCCTAGATTGTGTTTTAAAATGGCAAATTTTCTTTTTGCAACGTAAACATCTCCCCCAATAGCTTCCAAATAAGTCTCAAAAGACTCCCTCCAATCTTCCCATACTATGCTTGGTATCCCTAGATTTTGTAAAAACGGTGGAGGAGGTACAGTATTATGTAATGCCATTGTAAAAGTTAAAGTCAAAAGCTTCCCTTATGTAAAAATTGAACCAGACAACATGTAAAATAAATAATTAAAATAAAGAAAGTAGTCACCGTTGACACTTCCTGTTTCCCAAATGCTGATAAAAATTTTTTAAAAAAAGTAGTCACCATAGTCCAGAATTGAACCACACATGTGTAAATCAAAAAATTAAAAATAAAGAAGGTAGTCACCGTTGTCACTTCCTGTTTTCCCAAATGCAGGGTTGCAGGTCTAGACTGTGAATATCATTCTTCACCAATTAGCTTGTCTGAAGGATACTCCCCTCTACCAATGAGAAGATATGCAGAGGCACATGTGATTGACACTTGAGCCAATACCAGCACTGGTTAAAGACTCTACCATTGCCAGTGGTCTCCTCCCACTTCTTCTTTCTTCCGAGAGGTTAATAAAATGCAGCAATACGAAGACTGACTCACCTTTCAATCCTGTGATCCAGTCAATACTGAGACGGTAAGCTTATTACTTAATTAGGTAATAAGAACACTACCGCCTGAAGATCGCGCAGTCCGCAGCTATAATGACGATGCAATGCGCTTCACACAATCGCGAAGAACCACCCTTCAAACGCCGGAGCTCCGTGCCTCACAGTAACGCGCTGAGCAGGCAGTCAACTCTCCAAGCCCCAACACCAGCGGTTTACCCGATCCAAAGATCTCCGCTTGCGTGGCCAAATCCTTGCTTGCCCGTCACCTCGTCTTCCATGTAACACACAGGGGTTGATTCCAACGGCCAAAAACAGTCTCGACAGATCCACTCAGCTTAAAAGCACGTCATCACATTCCATCCTCGTCGCCACTGATAAAGACGACGATGCTTCGAGCGGAGTAAGTAAGAGACTTTATTAAGATATGCCAACGCCATCAACCCCTGGCAGGATACATCAACTGTCACCAGCCGAGCTCCCCTCAATGTTCCTCTCTGATGTCAGATGGCAACCATCACCATGTGACATCAGCAAGAACATTACAACAGGCAGCACACATGGAAAAAGCAAAAACGAGGAGTAAATAATGCATTTCTCCTGGTCCTATGTACGCCACCCTTGTACATAGGGATACCAAAGGGGATGATGGACGGAGTGCTTGAACAAATCAAACACTCACCACCAGTCAACTGATCTGGGTTTAATCCATCACCATTCTTTAGCTCACTCCACCACCCCAGTTCAGACATGGCCATATGCAAATTAGTCTGACCCTGTGCCTCATGGGAGCAGTCCAGCCCGAACTGCCAAGCCATGTCTTCCCTGGACCGGAAACAAGCATCCTGGGACCGGTTTCTGGCTATTCAGCCGTCATCAGCCAGGCTAGCTTGAATCCAGTGGCAAAGTGAGTAAGGGACCCACGTCTGGGCATACCCTGCAAACTTAGGGCGAACAAAGCGATACCAAAGGGGATGATGGACGGAGCGCTTGAGCAAATCAAACACTCACCCCCAGTCAACTGATCTGGGTTTAATCCATCATCATTCTTTAGCTCACTCCACCACCCCAGTTCAGACATGGCCATATGCAAATCAGTCTGACCCTGTGCCTCATGGGAACAGTCCAGCCCGAACTGCCAAGCCATGTCTTCCCTGGACCGGAAACAAGCATCCTGGGACCGGTTTCTGGCTATTCAGCCATCATCAGCCAGGCTAGCTTGAATCCAGTGGCAAAGTGAGCAAGGGACCCACGTCTGGGCATACCCTGCCAACTTAGGGCGAACAAAGCGATACCAAAGGGGATGATGGACGGAGCGCTTAGGCAAATCAAACACTCACCCCCAGTCAACTGATCTGGGTTTAATCCATCATCATTCTTTAGCTCACTCCACCACTCCAGTTCAGACATGGCCATATGCAAATCAGTCTGACCCTGTGCCTCATGGGAACAGTCCAGCCCGAACTGCCAAGCCATGTCTTCCCTGGACCGGAAACAAGCATCCAGGGACCAGTTTCTGGCTATTCAGCCGTCATCAGCCAGGCTAGCTTGAATCCAGTGGCAAAGTGAGCAAGGGACCCACGTCTGGGCATACCCTGCCAACTTAGGGCAAACAAATCGATACCAAAGGGGATGATGGACGGAGCGCTTGAGCAAATCAAACACTCACCCCCAGTCAACTGATCTGGGTTTAATCCATCATCATTCTTTAGCTCACTCCACCACCCCAGTTCAGACATGGCCATATGCAAATCAGTCTGACCCTGTGCCTCATGGGAACAGTCCAGCCCGAACTGCCAAGCCATGTCTTCCCTGGACCGGAAACAAGCATCCTGGGACCGGTTTCTGGCTATTCAGCCGTCATCAGCCAGGCTAGCTTGAATCCAGTGGCAAAGTGAGCAAGGGACCCACGTCTGGGCATACCCTGCCAACTTAGGGCGAACAAAGCGATACCAAAGGGGATGATGGACGGAGCGCTTGAGCAAATCAAACACTCACCCCCAGTCAACTGATCTGGGTTTAATCCATCATCATTCTTTAGCTCACTCCACCACCCAGCCCGAACTTCCCCTTTGGTATCCATCTTTAGTTGGGATCGAAATACAACTTTCATGCAGTGCATAATAGAGGTGGTGAGCCTTTGAAGGTTCAAGCCAGATGCCTGGTTTGGCTCAGACCGAGGTTCTCTTAGAGTCTTCAGTCCAAAGGTGAACTGAGCTTTCATGTGGTTTCTGGTTACCACCCACACTCTCGCGTCATGCCCAAGCCTTAAAGACAAAGCAGTAACTTTAAGGTAAAACAAGAGAAATAGCCAAGCCTTAAAGAAAAAGCAGTAACCTTTAAGGTAAAACAAGAGAAATAGATACCTGTCTAGCGATTGATGTGCACAATGTGATACTAGAAACTCTGGGCTTAATCCCGGCTTTCTCATTTGACCAAAGTGTATGATCTTAGGCAAATATTTCCATTCACCGAGCCTCCTTGTTCTCAACCAGCACATATAAGAGCATCTTGAAATTCATGAGTTCATGATGTGTGCTGTGCAAAAGCCCAATGCATAGGAAGACTTTAAGTCGCATATAAGGTGAAAATGAGGACTTTCTTTTTAGTTCACTAATGGCATTGTCATCAGGCAGGTGGATGAGGCTTCAGTGCTATCACTTTCATTAAATGCCTCTCAATGCATTGCTATATCTGATGTACTAAGGTGAAACAATTCCATATGTTAAAGATGTACACTTGCCAAACATTTCCATGGTTCGGCTTATACATGTACTCTTATAGGGAAGCCAGACTCTTATCTTGATTTTCGGTGTTAATGTTGGTTCGCCCACCTTTAACGTGTAATCATTTTAAAAAACAATGCTGAGGAGGTGAAACTTGGTGTCAACTGAGAAGGCCGCACACTGCTAGAGATCCGACTGACGCGGCTACCTGTGGGCTCCTGATCCTGCTTCCCGGGGCACCCAGACTCATAAGACCGACAAAGGGGTCACATTACTCCAGTGGCCCACCGGTAGGGGCCCAGGACCACACAGAAGTCCTGTGACAAGCACCAAACGCGCTACCTGGAGCAGCCACGCCTTGGGCCTGCTGTCCTGCTCTGTCCAGGACCGCTCACCTGACAACGGCACACTACACGGATACCGCTGGTGCCCCCGCCAGGTGACAAGATAAATAACCCTCACTGGCTGTGCTGCCACTGCCCAGAAGCCACCAGTACCTCCAATGAGAGGTGGGAGATGAGAGGCCCCATTTGTCCAGATCCGTGTGATCGCCATAACCAGCATTGAACTCAGTGCAGATGGCACAGTTATCAACTCCACATTGGCTCTGCTCCCTGGCAACAATGCGCTTGGGGCCTGATGTTACCCACCCATCGCTGCCTCCATTGACCATGCATACGATGAGTGTAAAGGTCCCATCCTGAGCTCAACTCTTGTCCAGCAGCCCATACCTGGGGAGGTCTCTGCCTGGCAAATACCTCCACTTGGAGATTCCTCTCACCAGCTCCTACCACAAAAGTGCCCTATGAGCTCCCCTTGAACAACCTGTCAGACATCCTGGCTTACCATCAGAAATGGGGAAGGCCTCAGAAGAGCAACACATGGTTTGGGGCTGGTACACTCTCTCCTCCACCGCAAGTCGCTTTGCACCTGCAGCCACATAGACATCCACCATCCCTGCCTGCCTCAGTCTGAAGTATTCCATGGGGAATCTCTTTGATTGTCTGACACCATGGACACAAGGGACTGATGACAGGTCGCCCAAAACCTCAGACCTCCCATTGGCTACAGAGGGTTGCTTACCCGGATGTTTTACCACCCCACATGCCGCAGCCCAAGCCGGCATCCTGCCAACTGCTGTTTTCAGAGGTGGTGGTGTGCTATAAATATTAGGTTTCCCGTGCTCCCCACCCGACCTGGGCTCCCCACCAGCGGCAAGCATGATACACCTACTGAAGGAAATATCAGTCAGTGGCCCCGCCCGCACAGCCATGAATGACAAAATGGGGGACCTCACTATGGAAGTGAAATGCCTGCAGGCGGAAATTACCACATTTCACATGTGCCTCGACACCCGAGACACCCAAGTTGACCACTTGGATCTCAGTACAACACCCTGCCGGACTGGGCCAAGGTCATTGAATTCCTCCTTTACAAAGTCACATACCTAGAGGATAGGTCCTGTAGAGGCAATATTTGTGTTCTTGGAGTCCCGGAGGGAGTGGAGGGAGACCATATCCTAACTTTCTTGGGGGGCTTTATCATTAAACTGTTGAATGTCTGTTTCTCTGAATCCTTAGAGTTCCAACGGGCACACAGGGTTCACTTTCACTCTGCAGCTGCCAGTGCCCCCCCTCAACTGGTTATTGCTTGACTTCTGCACCATCAGCATGCTTGAACCATTCTCCAGGCGATGAGGCAGGCATCAGCACCATTGTTTTTCAATGGGTCACTGTATTGCCTTTACAGTCAATTACTCACAGGCCACCTCTGATAAACACAGCAAGTTCCTGGCACTGCAGCCTCAGCTCCGTCACTGGGACCTCAGATACAAACTCCTTGATCCAGCCTGTATGAAGGTCAAAATGGATGGGATTTTCACTGACCCTGGTTAGCTGGAGGCTTTCCTAGATGACTATGAGGACTCCACATTGGACACCAGAGAACCCACAGATGTATTGGCTGACATGCCATCAGACAAAGCAGCCTTCCACCCACTCCCACCCACAACACCGGCGCCACCATCCCTCGGCCTTGGGGCGCTGGGAGTCAGAAAGACAAAGCCACAACTGGGTAGTCAAGGCCTTGAGTAGGGGCGGGGACAGGGACAAGTCTTGCTCCCCCTTAAACAACCAACTCCTCAGGCCATGGAGGAGACACCCTTGACAGCTTGACCCTCCCTGACTCCTACCTTGGGCGCATCCTCTGCTCAACTGCCCAATAGTCCCTGCTGGTGAACAGTGCCCTCCTTTCTGCTTATGTGAGACAGTCCTATTGGACTGAGATATTTTTGCCCAACCCCCTCACTAGCACCTGCCCATCATCCACACCTTTGACCTGAGAGATCTTAGTAGCACAGCCACGGCCTTGGAATCCATGGCCCCATTCTTAGCTCCGTGAAGGGCACTTACCCTCACCTTTTGCCCCACTATAGGACCCCCTCTCCTCAGGCCACTGATGGTGCGCATTGAGCCAGATAGCAGTCTATTATCTTCTGCTTTCTCCTTTGTCCCTTTCCCACTGACCCCCATTTTTATTACCTTCCGACCCCCTTGCCAGACACTGCAGCTGCCTACATAATGCCTCTTCATCTACTCAACACTTATTCGAGGGGCCGTGGGACCGCACAGTGCCATTGGACTCAGGCCCCAGCTAGAGTTTTTCTTCTTTCCCCCACCACCTCTGCTACCCTTCTTTCCCCTACAGCACTCAGCCCCATACATAAGTGTAGCCACAGGTTCTCACCCCCTTACACTCCCCACACCTGTGAGCCGACACTTCGTTCCCACTTCCCTTCCACCGTACCCTCTTGCAGATGCCTACCCCATGATTGCCTCACTAAACGTCAGCAGCATTTCACATTTTATTAAGTGGAAGAAAGTTCTTCACTACTTGAGAACAAAACATGTAGAAATTGCACTTGTCCAAGAAACATACTTAACCCCGGCTGAGTTTCTCAAATTGAAACAGGACTGGGTGGGCTATGGATCAGTAGTAACCACATTTCAGCAGTGGGTGCCCCAATCTCCACCTTCCGTGCCTGTTTCACAATATGCAGAGTAGCTATTGTCATAAAGCACAATCTCCCCTGTAAACTTCTCAAATCCTGGGTGGATGACGAGGGGCACTGGGTTTTTACTAAATTACCCATTCCTGGCTAGCCGCTGTTTGGTTCGTGGGCTCCATCTACGTGCCCAACACTGACAAAACTTGCTTCCTGGTCTCCCGCTCCTTCACACTGTGTTGACTCTCAATCAATGATATACAGAGTCCCCCACGGAAACCAATTATAAGGCCTTAGAACTTACCAAGCCATGCCTTAATGCACTTTTTATGGCAGCAGCAGAAAAAGTGCAAGCCAAACTAAAATGGCATAAATACAATCAGGACAAGAAGGCTTGCCACTTAATTGTGGCCAGGCTGCACCAACAAGAATCACAGGTTTTTTTGTTCCAGCCCTCCAGAATAAAATCGGGATTCTACTGATCAACCCTCAAAGATATTATGGGGAGTTTTACCGACTTCTACTCAGCACTTTTCCTCTCAGAACAGATTGAAACCTTTCTCCAACCACTTTGCTTACCTTCCCTCACTTCTGAGAATACGTAGGCTCTACTACAGGGAAATATTAAAGGAGGAGGTGGTCACGGAGGCCAAAGTCTAACTTCCTACTTGCAAATCCGAGAGGGAAGACTGGTTCCCTGGAGAGTTCTGCAAGCTAGGTAATCCCATCCTAACTCCTCTACTGACCTGTGCTTATAACAAACCTGTTGACTCACAATCTCTAGGCCTATTCTCCAATGCGGCCACCATTACTGGCATCCCCAAGGAAGGCAAGGATCTGCTTGAGTGTGCCAGCTACCACCCCATCACCTTGATTAACAAAGATCTTGGCCAAAATTATAGCCATCTGCCTTGGAAAGGTGATTCCACAACAGATACACCCTTTGCAAGTTGGTTTCCTCCCGAACGCTCTTCCCGGGGCCATCTTTGAACTCTTACAAGCCTCCAGTGGCGCGTCAAAGCTGATCCGAAGAAGCGACTGGCATTTTCCCTCAATGCCAAAAAGGCATTCGATCGGGTGGATTTGTCTTACCTTTTCAGAGCCATGTCACGTATGGGTCTTAGCGACAATTTCATTTTTAAGGTTTGCCTCCTTTATGACTCCCCTGATGCTGAGGTCCACTGTGGGGTCTTCATGTCTGGCCACTCCTCCATTCACAGAGGTATGCACCAAGACTGCCCCCTCTCTCCAATGCTGTTCCTCCTAGTGAAGGAACCTCTCTATACTGCCATACACCTATCCGCAGAGGTGTCAGGCATTACCATTGACTTCTTGGAAGTGAAGGCACTCATCTCCACCGATGATATCCTTCTCCTCTCCCGACCGGCCTCCTCTCTGGCTTCCGTCATGTCCATCATCAATTGTTTCTCCATCCTATCAGAATACAAAATCAACTGGGCAAAGAGCGAGGCTCTGCCCTTGTCTTCGGGAGAGCCAGCCTCCATTCAAACAACACACGATTGGTGCCACTGGGCAGGAGTATCTCAGCATTAAGATAAATAAGGATCTTCACCAGATGGTAGTGGACAATCTCATACCCCTTCAGTACCAGTCCAAGCAGGACTTTCTCAAATGGCAACATCTGAACCTCTTATTATGGGGCCATATCCGAACTCTAAAAATGAAGTGGCACCCAGATACAAGTACATCTTAGACATGTTGCGTTTAAGGCTGCCTCAAGTGCTCCTTTTATGGATAGAGGCAGATATCATGTCCTCTATATAGAGCTGCAGGCACCCCAGATTGCGAGCTACTAACCTGTGGGAGATACAATGGCCAGGGCTCTGCCTCCCCCACACTTTCTCCTACTACCTACTACTCCTAATTTCCCAGGTAGCACCCCATTTGAGGGACCCTAGATCAGAGCCATTGTGGATCAGAATGGAGAGTCACCTTACTGGGTCAGCATGCCGGGCACTGCCATGCTCCCTCCCACAGTCGTTTCCCCTTTGGCAACACAATCTGATACTGATGTCCATGACGGCAGCATGAAAAATAGCCAATAATCTTATATGAATAGACTCCTTCCTTCACAGTGTAGCGCTGGTGAAGCACAATGCCGCCCTTAATATATCTAGGGTATGTTTCTACTGGGCAACCTGGAAAGCCTGGGAGTGCCGAAGATTGACCACCTCCTTGGTGAGAGTGCTCTTAAACTGTTTCCATTGCTCAGAAGTGAGTTTAAACTCACCCAGGCAGATTACTACAACCATCGCCATCTCTACCTCTGCTTTCGTTCTATTCTTGGTGCACCCTCGATGGAACTCCCATCTCCCCTATCCAGCGACAACTGTGGGGCACCTATGAGTGGCACGTTTCTGGACTGTATGGAGTGCTCATTGGAGAAGCCCATTCAAAATCTACACTGTCTGTGGCCCACACCAAGTGGCAGGCTGCCCTGGGTAGGGAATATACTCCGGCAGACTGGGCAGAATTATTCCATTCTCATGATAGAGCACTCTGGGAGCCCCGGCTCAATTTTTTGTATTTCAAGATCATGCATGATTTGTACTGGTCCCCGAAAAAGCCTCATAGCAGCTGCGGGTGATGCCCTAGAGACACATGCGACCTGATGCATATCCTATGGGACTGCCAGGAACTGCGACCCTACTGGGCAGCAGAATGGGCATGCCTCCGTTGGTTCCACCCCAGTACATCTGCCCCTCGGTGCAGCATGCCCTTCTTCATTGGGAAACAACTTTTACATCGCAGATTTTACACCGCGATGCAATCACAACGCGGTCGTTACAACGACCCCGTTGTTACAACGCAGTGCCATTACTACGCAAGTCATTACATCGACTTGCAGTAGATGGTGCTCTAACATAAGGAATAGTATAGCTTACTATTCCAACACCTTCCCTACTGTTACGTAGGCTGGAGTTGGAATAGTAAATTATACATTTCTAATGTTACAGCGCCATCTACTCCAAGTCAATGTAATGACTTGCGTAGTAATGGCATTGCGTGGTAACAACGCGGTCGTTGTAACAACCGCATTGTGATTGTATTGCGGTGTAAAATCCGCGTTAAGGTATATATTCTTCTTCATTATATTGCTGATGTCCCTAAAATGGACTTCCATGCCCACCGGGGGCTAGCCACTGCTCTAGCCATGGTAAAAAAGGGCATTCTTCGCCATTAGCACCAACCCACTCTTTCCACCTTTGCGGAATGGGTGGTGGAACTCCACAAGGTAGCTCTGCATGAAGAGTTCACATATAAACTAAACAAGTTTGACACCTTCAACAGGGTATGGGGTGCCTTCCTGGAGTCAGTCAAAACCTTAGCCTTAAGCCCTCTACTCCAGAATGCCACATACTGTCCCCCGACTTGAAAACTTGGCTGGGCGTCCAGAAGCCACCTTATGACACTGTGGCCCTTCTCGATCCCCTCTTCCATCACACCTTAGCCAAGGAGAGGACATGCCCTCACACTCCCGTTCTCCAGACGAGCAGGGGGCCTTTTATGCCATGCCACCAGTGTGCCAAGATGGCCTTCCAGTGCCCCTTACATGTTCAGCTCCCCGCCCATATCCTGTCAGACTGCAGATCTGCCTCCTTTCTCCTCATCCCCTATATCGGCTCCTTCCCCCCTCAACTGTCACCTCACCCCTCCCTCCCACCCTGTTGATTCTGGTTTTCGATATTCATGTATGGTTGACATGACTCGTTTCCCTCACCCCTATTTGGGCACTTCTCCCTATGACTCGGCTGAGCCTGGAAGTTAGAGGCCTGACTCTGCCCGACTTACTACTTACTGTGAACTGCTATGACTACGGTAACTCAGTTCGCACCAACAGCTTTGGCTGATCCAATCATCTCCCTGTACTCGATCTTCTGTTTTATTGGCTTGTTCTGTGGGGATTCCACATACCTGTTTGTTTATCAGCCTGGTTGTGATGCTTTTTTTTAATTTTAATTTTTGATTTAAAGTTTATTGGCACCAAATATTTACATGTATTTTTTCTAACAGGAGACATAGCATAATAAAGCGCAATTTGCTATGAGATGACATTTCAATGTACCTTACCATACTATAACAGCCTGGTTGTGATGCTTTTATGCAGTATTTACTCTTGAAAATAAAAAATAAAGGTTGGAAAGAAGAATACACTCTACTGCTTTGTGCTTCACCTTTAACAGTGGTGGCTGTTTAGTCAAAAATGGAGGGGTATAAGGCTATACCTACATGATACTAAACCATGTAAAGCCTAAGTCAGTAGCACTCATTTTGATCGACCTCAGCTGGATGAAATGCTGACCAAGTTTACCAGGTTTGCACATGTACCAAGTAGTCAAACACAGATCCTTCCAGTGAATGCACTCATTAGCAATACAGGAAAGCGATGGGAAGACAAAGACTAGAAGAGCTCTTTTACCTTTACTATACAAGCACTCAGAATAGGTTTGAACTAACTTTTTATTTAATCTCCCAGTGCGCTGCTATCGTGGGCCATGTCTAGGGGTCACTTTCACACCTATGTCACATCTGTGACACTTCACTTGCACTGACAGCAGGGCTGACATGATCAGATCCAGCTTTTTGTCCCGTTGCATGTTCTGAATAAAAAACTGAAAGTGGATACCACCTGGCATCAGTGAACAAGGAGTAGCAGTATCTTGCATGCTTCTTAACTCTGCCCTGTCTATTTCCTCACAGGGTGGGGTGTGGTTAATAATGCTTCCTGATTCCATATCACGCTATAACAAAATGAGAAAAGGTGGGTAAGTTGTTCTTTACTGACATTCAGCCTCCAACAGCCTGAGCTGAAGAGTGAAATGCCCGAGGCTAATTTCTTCAGCACCACGAAAAAGAGGAGGAGACTGGGAAGTGATGTCACCTTGGATCCGAGGCAACACGAGGGCTGTATCTACATAATCCCTATTTATGCTACACCACATCATCAGGCACACACTCAGACATGTTATTCAGCTACTAAAGGTGACTGCCTATCTCTCTGTCTCAGAGCAAAGCTGTCAGGCAAGAGCTACATTTACAATGTCTAACTAAGTTAATTTATGGCAGAATACTCTTAAGTAAAGGGGCTGCAAAGGAGGGGGTGGTGCCCCAACAGTCCTAAGCACCAGCTGCTGCTGTCCTTTATCCTCCTGTTACTCTGCTCATGCCACTCACTCATGTTGCTAGTCTGGGACTGGCAGACACAGCAGCTAAAGTCATCAACCTTAGGCTGTGCTTATGGGTACTCAAGAAGGCAGGCGAGGTTGTGATCAGCACAGATTTGGTGCCTGGGTCTCGTCTTTGGCATTCCTTGTGTAGACAGGCAAGGTGAGGAAGGATTTGGATGTTCATTACACTCAGTAGACGTCCGAGAAACCTTCCACGTGCAAGTGGCAGACCCCACCCATTCAGATGAGTAGAGCACTGCAATAAAAGATTCTGGGGCTATTTCAGTACTGCAGGATGATAAACCGATATCTTCTGGTTAATTGTATATAAAAGGGGTCACAAGGATCATTTCAGGGGTTGCAATCTGTAGAACAGAGGTCGCATCAGGAAGCAGCACTAGCGCGGTGAGCAGTTGCTAACCTATACGCTGTCTCTCGCTCAGATTTTATCTACAACCTTTTAACCTCCTAACAAACAGTGCACCATTTTAAATCGCTTAACTTTATTTAGGGCTAGCTTGTTTTTACTTGTTTTTACTTACTGCTGACTGCCCACACGCCGTGCACCTACTCGCACTTCGTCACCTGCTGAGACCCCGGTTCGCCACGGCAATTAGTGCCGATTGAGCGGAGGGTCGTTAGCTCCTCCCACTCCCTTCCGGTGACAGCCCCTCTTCCGGCGGGGCAACGAGTTGACGGGCTAGTCCTCCACTATAAGTGGAGTATGCAGAGCCGGCCATGCAGCGGACGCGCGCAGTGGGCGCACTGCTGGCGCGCCAAAGGCAAGCCCGTCTGCGCCAGTCTGCGGCCGGCCGGGGCCAGGGGCCACACACTATGCCCGTTTACGGCCAGACCAGCCCCAACGCTATTCAGGGAGTGCACTGAGGGCACTAGAAAGGCCTCTGGCCGGGTAATGTTACCATTCACTGTGGGTTAATGAGGAAACCCCATATTGTACTAGCTGCCCCTTTGCTTTCAAGACAGGTAACCCGATATTTCTGCAAGATACTAGGAAGCTCGCCCTTGTGAACTGCAGGTCCCTCGCTAAGCACAAAATTGAAATCCATGATTTCCTCACTGACCATCAGCCTGATGCCATGTTTCTCTCTGAAACCTGGCTTAGTGAGGACTCTGCCCCCAACATACTTGAAGCACTTCCCAATGACTATGGCATGCTCAGACAAGATCGTCCTCTTAGACGCGGAGGTGGAATAGCCATCATTTTCCGCCTCTCGCTTAAGTGCACCTTAGACAAAGTCCAAATAGAAAGTGCCGAAGCAGCCCATTTCACCTTGAAAAGGGCAAATGACCTTATCATGAGCGGTCTTTTAATTTACCGCCCACCTGGGCCGCCAACCCGTTTTATTACAAACCTTGCGGAAGTGACCACTCAATTTGCCATTCAATACACTAACTTTATGGTTCTGGGTGACCTAAACCTGCATATGGAGGATCTCCTGATGACGGAGGCGCAAGCCTTACGGAAGGAACTGGCCTGCCTACAATTAGAACTTAAATCTACGGCACCAACTCACCGTGCGGGCCATTTGTAGGATCCCATCTTCTCGAACCTTACGGGGCTGGTGGTCGAGCCACCGACCCCCATCCCTTGGTCCGATCACCACCTCATAGTATTCCATATTCCTCTACCTAAACCACAACTCACAAATAAAAGCTACTCTGCCCTCCCACGTAGGAAATGGGCTAGGTTCAATTGTGAGAGTTTCTCCAACGCGCTACAAAAAAATCCTCCTCTACTAGGTAGTGACATTAATACGGCTAACGCCTTAGTAGAGACATAGATTACGGAGGCACTTGATGAGGTGGCACCCTGGACCACTAAGACCCTGAAGAGAGGGTCAAAATCAGCACCCTGGTGCAATGAAGAGCTGTGAATTGCAAAGCAAGGCTGCAAGCGCCTAGAACGTAAATGGAGGGTAGCCTTCTCCAAAGAATCGAAGGAAGCCTATAAGATAGCTCAAAACAAGTACCATTCTCTACTAAAAAAGAGACGCAGAGTATATTACAAGGAGAAAATAGAAATGGCAGAAAACGCATCCAAGGAACTGTTTGCAACTCTTAAAGAGATTTCATCTCTCGACAGAACAATGTTCACCCCTATCAGCTCGGAGGAGAGGTGCAATAGGATTGCCGATTTCTTCCTACAAAAAATATCCAGTATATACAACTCCTTCCCTGAGGAAGTACGTAATGGTCATACTGGACAACATAGGAAACCTAATGAGCTAGGGTTCACTCCCCTGTGTGAATTCCGCGCCCCCCCCCCACGACAGAGCTCAAGGAAGTGGCTTTACAAATTAAATCTGGTTCCCCTACCGATCCTGCTGCTCCTAGCAGATTATGTGAGGGCATAGAACTGATTCTTCCCTACGTACAACAACTTTTGAACGCATCTTTTAAATGTGGGGAGGTCCCGAAGTCATGGAAGCACGCAATTGTCATACCTTTAAAGAAAAAACCCTCAGCCAGCCCCGAGCTGTTGGACAATCTCCGGCCCATCTCTCTACTCCCCTACATCTCCAAAATCACAGAGAAAGTTGTAAATAAGCAATTAGTGGCTCATATTGACAGACACAAGCTACTACACCCTACTCAATCAAGTTTTAGAGCATCTTTCTCAACTGAGACAGCATTGCTCTTCGCAACAGAGTCCATACGGAGACGAGTGGACGCCGGTCAGACTGTCGCCCTGGTCCTCCTGGACCTAAGCACCACCTTTGATACGGTTTCCCACAAACTTCTCCTTCAGCGTCTCCAGGTCTGTGGACTGGATGGTGTAGCACTTAAGGGGATGCGGTCCTTTTTAGAGGACCAGAGTTTCCAGGTGGCACAACACCCTTACAGATCCAAAACCCTGCCACTACTCCAAGGGGTTCCACAAGGTTCTATACTGAGCCCCACCCTCTTTAACCTGTATATCGGCCCGCTGGCAGACATTATGGACAAATATAAGATCTCTATGGTGCCATATGCTGACGACACCCAGCTTGTGGTAACCCTCGCTCAAGACTCTGGTGAGACAGCAACACAGCTCTCTTCCTGTCTCAATGATCTGGCCTCATGGATGTCAAACAACTGCCTAAAATTGAATGGGAGTAAGACGTAGGTTATGATCATTGGGAAATCTCCCTCTATCTGGGGATCAGCCTGGTGGCCCCAGAGGCTGGGGCCGGTCCCAATGCCTAAATCAGAGGTAAAGAATCTTGGAGTGTGGCTCGATCCAAAACTATCCTTCGAAGCCCACACTCGAAAGGTAGCAGGGAAATGCTTTGGCACACTCAAAATGCTAAGGAAAACCTTAGACATCCTCCCTGTGTCAGCAAGAAAAACTATAGTCCACGCACTGGTGACCTCCCAATTGGACTACGGGAACGTTCTGTACCTGGGTGCATCAAAATGTTGCTTGCAACGCCTTTAACGAATCCAGAACGCAGCAGCACGCCTAGTCCTTAATCTACCGAGGCGTGCCTCAATGACTAAAGCCCTTGACTCCCTGCACTGGCTACCAGTGGGAAAAAGAATCCCTTTTAAGGCCATGTGTTTCTGCCACCAGAGTTTACAGGGGAAATGCCCCAGCTATCTGTGTGATCTTCTAACCCCTTACAACCCAAGTCGACAGTTAAGATCGACAGGAGCTCACCTGCTCAAAATACCAAAGATAAAAAGGGATAGGATGGGTGCAAGCTCTTTTGCCTACCTGGCGGCCAAAAATTGGAACACACTCCCACCTCTGCTACGAGCAGAGAAATCAGAATCCACCTTTAGAAGAGGTCTGAAAACCTGGCTCTATAAGACTTAGTCAGGTTCTCCCTCTGCTCCAGCTTGAAACTGCTTCCTAGCGCGGGGACACACCAGCAGGTGTAGCCAGGCGCTCTATAAATGTCGTATTATTATTATTTTATTATTATCCCCTGGCAACCCTGCTGTAGCATTTACTGGGCCCAAAAGTAAAAGATGGGAAATTCTATAATGAAACTACTATGCTCTTGGTCCTCCGATGGACCTTGCTGTGTGCCAAGAGGGGTTTTATATAAAGGGTCCCAATAGTATTCCAATGAGGACCAGGTATTGAACAACTGAACTACAAATTTGATATCAAGTTCATGCAGATTTTCTCAAGACAATACTATAAAGGTATAGGATTATCACTGCAAGCTCAAATCTCCTAAAGAAATGTAGGCAAGCCAGAATCATGCACACCAAAAGTTCAGCTAAAGCTATACAGAATAATAACATTAGAATTTGGTGCTTTGAGATCTCTCTAATATAATCTCCTTTAGTCATTAGTAAAACCAAATTGAAAATGCACATTCACTTATGTGAGGATAAATCATGACAGCTGAGTCAAAGTAGTAAATTTAGTTTAGTTTATCAAAATTTGGAAAGATAAGTGTATCAATAAATTGCATTAGGTAAAAGACAAATTAATAAAGGTCAAATAAGTACCAAAAGCTCAATATTTCAAAAGGGACATGAATTTGACATTCGAGTTGTCCCCGAAGGAAGAGACCACTAAGCACATATAGCATATGAGTCAGTTAATTTGCCAGGTTCTGCAGTTCGTAGTCAGTGTGCAGAACAGCAATCGTTCATCACCGTCACCATCAAGCTGCATATACACAAATCGCTGTAATAATGCCACTAATCTGTTAAGTCAGACAATATTATATTCTTAGCGTTTCTGGGGGTGGCACCTCCTGGAATCACCTCATCTGGTCAAACCACTCAGTCCATTGGTCAGTTCGTGTTGAGTGTGTGTCAGGCAACATAAAAAAGACACAAAATGCAGAGTAATAGGTTGGACAATTACACAGTCCTTAAGCCATCCAGCATGTGAAACGTTAGAACAATGTTCTTGTAGCAGGAACATAGGAGAGAGTTCAAGAGGACAGTTTCCCAGGCATGTGTCCTGAAATGGTAACAAAGATGCAGCAAAATCTTTCGTACAGTGCATGTGAACTCAGTAAGAAAAACACTGTTGAGCAAAATCTGTTCAAATGAGGCTTTCTCGCACCAAAAAAGTGAGCTTAGTGGGGCAGAAAACTTTACACCTGCATTCAGGCCCATATTAATTTAGGCTAATATAACACAGAATACATAACATTTGAATCATACATTCATAAGAGAATATGAAGATGGCATGATTTTTTGCATAACTTCTGATGCACTTAGGATCATTTAGTATGATTACAAATAATACATCTTAGTATAGGGTACTTGTAATTTTTGTAACTACCAACGTGTAAATACATTTCAGATTATACATCTGAGAATTTGTTTAAGAAAGCAGCTCCAGTATAGAGCACTCTCAACACCAGTGACACTCTAAATTTGCTCACCTCAAATGTCTGCTTTTCTATCAAAGTCTTTAAGCATAGGATTAGCACAGTGCCATCCCTGCCGAGATAGAAAGGGACAAAGTCTTTTACCATGTCTACAGCAAAGTCTTTAAGCATAGGATTAGCACAGTGCTATCCTTGCCGAGCTGTAAAATGGCCAAAGCCTTTTAACACTCCAGGCACAGTATTACAGCTTTGGATTGATAAAATACCAACCAAGCCAACCCAATATATATATATTTCCAAGGTGTTGCCCAAAAATTGAAGACGAACTCAGCAAGGGATGTTTCATCAGAAAATTTACTTTCAAACCGGCATTTCATTCCAAGCATTTTCTGAGAGATCGGGAGGCAGCGTCGCCAGAGATGTTCGATGATGCACGTGCGCCCAATGTGAACTCACCCACAAAAAAATATCGTTGTCAAAAATATCGTTGTTAAAAATATCGTTTTTTTTTAATAATTAAAAAATAATGTAAAATAAAGTAAAAAATACATATAATTAAAAGAAACATAGTTAAAATTATTTTAAAATGTTTAAAATAATAACTAATACATATAATGTAAAAATAAATTAAACATATATATATATATATATATAAAATATAATATATATACTTAATAATATTTATAAATAATTATTTTAATAACTTATAAATTGTTAAAAAACATATTAAAAATTATAAATACATATATACACAAACACCAATAATATAAATAAAAATATAAAAAATATATATAACAAATTAAACAAGCATTAGAAATGCAATTGGTCTCGCATTTGTTTGAGTTACAGCTATTGGCATTGTATACAGCAATGTCTTTTACCTATGTGTTATGGAGTGCATGTATGTGGTGTGCAGTAGAATTATGTGGGTTATATTGGATTAGTTAATTGTGTGACATGGAATTGTGTGGTGTGGAGTGGATTTGTGGAGTGGAATTATGTGGCATGTGTGCTATGGAATTATGTGGCTAGTAGTTATATGTATTGAGTGTACTAGGAATTAAGTGGAGTGGGATTATATGTTATGAAGTGTAATTATGTGGAATTGTATTTTGTGTTGTGGAGTGGTATATAGTGGAGTTTAATTATGTGGTGTGCTGTTGAATTTTGTGGCACGATGTGTAATTGTGTGGTGAGGATTGTATGTATGTAGTGTGCTGTGTAATTGTGTTGTCGAGTTGTATTATATGGTTTGGTGTCAAATTATGTGGCTTGGATCAGAAATGTGTGGAGTTTAATTGTGTGGCGTGGATCTGTGTGGATAGCTTTGCCTTTTTGGTGACAAAAAAAAACAAATAGGTAGAATCTAAACACCAGATCTGTGTGTTTGGGTGTTAAAAAAATGAAAGAGAGTTAGAGCTATTGGCGTTGTAAATGTAAATGTCTCTTACCTATGTGTTATGGATTGAAAGGATGTATGTGGTGTGGAGTGTATTATTATTTATGTTTTTTTGTTTGTAGTGTAGTGGATGTATATTGGTTTTAGTGGAATTTTGTGGTTTGAATTGGAATTGTTAGCTCTGGAATTGAGTGGGGTAGAATTTTATGGTGTAGTCTATTTGAGTAGTGGATTTATGTGGTATGGTGAATTGAGAGGGATGAGAGTTGTATAAAATAGATAGAAAGGTACATTGAGAGGGATAGGTAGTTTGTGTGTGAAGTGGATAATGAAGTTTAGATACAGTACCAGAAATTGTGTGTGAGAAAGAACGGGAGAGAAGGTTATAGATGTATAAAGAGGCTACATTTTTGTACGGATGCACTCAGTTCACTTCAGGGCAGGGAGTCAGAACCAAGCTTCCACTAGAACTGGGACATTCTGGGCATCATTGCACTATTGTGGACCTCTGGATTTACAGCACCATGACACACTGGGATCTAGAGCTCAAATGTCCTGCTGCATTGTTCTAGAAAAATTGACTTACTAGGCCAATATACAGCACTTGTTTCGAAAATTCAAATATTCTACATCACACTGAATGGGTGTGGAAGTGTTGACTTACTGAGCCAATATACAGCACTGGGTTTTAGAACTCAAATAATCTGCATTACACTGCACGTTCTGGAAGGTTTGACTGACTGGATCAGTATACACCACTGGAATCTGCATTCTGCAATACACTGCACAGCTCTAGAATGGGTGACTTACTGTGTCAATAACAGCACTGGGTTCTAGAGCTCAAATATTCAGCATTTTACTACACAATTCAAGAAAAAGTGCCATACTGAATCAGGACATATCAGGGGATTGGAGAGCTTGAACATGTTGAGCTACAGTGCGAGGTTCTAGACCAATGAATCAACATACTACCCAGAGCACATGTGGTGATATGGAACCCTACACTGCCAGGTACCTTGATAAGGTTCTAGATGGCCCCACTCACTGTGCCAGTGCATGTGAACAGGGGATCTACAATTGAAATGTTAAGCATTAAAGTGCCGTGGTTCTAGACTAACCTACATCTTTTGAACAAAAGCTGCACCTGGAATCGTTCACTCGGTATTCTGGAAGGCTGTGTCCAGAAGCCGCCTTCAGCGTACAGAACCTGTAGCACAGCAGGTTCAGGGGAATGCCTCAAGTAGGCGGCACCTTCACAATGGCTGCACGGACAGCAGGACCTACTACTACCAAGAACACGGCCCGACATCACATTAAGCGCAGAACACAATCTGGAACAAGCAGCATCTTCTATATGAACCGAAGCTTATTAACTGATTTATCCCAGGTATTTTATATAGCATGGATCTGCTATGAGGAGCAGCAGGGCACTTTAAAGAGGACATTTTTATTGCAGTCGGCACTTCTCACATGAGGCGCTTAAAGTAGAATGGTAGTAGGTGTGTGAAGATGTGTTTGTACATGTGTATTTGTGTCAGTGTGTGTATGATAACTAGAATGTGGGAATGTGGATTCAAAAACGACTAGCCAGCACACTATGACTTTACTGTTCACACACTTTTCATTACACATATTTGTTACATTATAATTTTTACAATTTCAGCCTGGGTGGGGGTCAGAATCTTTTTACTGTCATATTAAATAATATCTCACATAATACCTAACTTAGAACAAAATATAAAATCTCAAACTGACTTGAAAAGCATCACTACGTCCAAACCTACATTCTTGTGGTGATAAATTCAACAACTGAAAAAAGTGATAGAGTGAAGCAGAGGTCAAGTTTTACACAGCACTCAATAAGGTGAATAACCTGCGTCTAAGCTATGGGCGCTATGCTAGACCTGCGGTTCCGAGGGCTTGGGCGCTGTCCCTCAAGTACCTCCATGATTTGTACGCACTAGTGCTATGCCTCTGGCTCACCTCCGCCAGGCGCGTACACTTGCTGCACAACACGTTCAGCTGACATCCGGGCTAAAGTGGGAAACAACTACTCATAATGAACTAAATGAAATAAGGCAAAGTTGCCGCCTCCTGTACTTGTTAAAGTATAGCGCCTCACATCCGATCCACGCTATTTCTGAGCACTGCATGTTTTTCTAACAGAGGCCACAGGAAATTAAGCGCGCTGCCCAGGATCATGCAGTGTGGGGAAGCCTTCCTCTTCTGGCCCCAGATCGGAAATGTTGATGGAGCAGACCACCTACCTCTCTGTGCGGCCGCAAATGCCCACCAAGAGGGGCAGGGAAAGGAAATTCCATTGTGGGGAAGTGGAGAGAAACAAGCGTCAAACTGCTCTGAGAACCTGTAAATTAAAATGTATCCTCTACCGTCCAAGAGGGAGTGTCCTCTAACCAAAAACGCAAGGGGGAGTAGGTAGTGCTGTATGTTCTCCATTTACTTTGTTAAATACTTTACTTAGTTGTAATAAACACCAGATTCAATCAAATATGTGGCAATTGGAATATGTCCCAAATAGATAAGTCCTTTCACCCCAAGCCTGCGGCGTTCTGCCCCTCGCCCAGATTCTGCCTCTGTGGCTTCAACCACACGCTATATTCAGCTATATTCACTGCGAGTGGATGCAGTGGAACAAGAACATTTCTAATAGCGCCTACAATATACGGGGAGGCGTGTATCACTGGATGTACCAGCTCTACTTTTGCCAGTCGACACCCTTGCCTTTTGGTTGGGAGGCGGCTAGCCTGCCCAGAGGCCCTGCATTGTTTCTGAGCGCCCGTGTGGCAAGGAAGTTACTTTGTTACAAAAATGAATCATTTAAAAGTGCCACTGAATCTGACCTCAGTCGAGTACTTTGAATTTCAGACGTGCGCCGGGCGCTACTTTAGTGTCTGAATAATCATGACCGCAGCTCACACAGTGTGATGGGAGGGTGTCGTCTGTAAAACTAGGGCATCAGGGTAAAGAGGAGATTTATTTTTAATTTGTGAATTCTAGAGATGGTATGGGTATGTTTGGGGCAGAGTGCAGTCGCGGGGGATGCGTGTGAGGTGTGGACACCTTAAATCAGACTGACCAACAAAACAAGAACAAAAATATAACTTTATATCCACATCCCCGGCATTGTGTGGGTTCCTACGGACCACCCAGCCAGCCCGCTACCTCTTGCGGCACAAGGGGGTGACAGGTGGCGGACATCCCTTGCTGCCGCCTGATCGTTTGGATTATCGCTTTATGGTTCAGTCCTGCCTGCAGGATTATGCATGCTTTCATATAAAGAAGAAAGAATTGCACAACCGGGCCCATCCTACTCATCCACTGGAGCAGGGTTTCATAAGGTGACCCATGCAATAACGAGAGTTCAGTCTGTGCACTGTACTCCTCTCACGTCGTCCCTTGTGTGGCGAAGCTTGTCACATCACGCATGCCAGTTGCAAAAAAGAAATCTGCGCTAGTATGACACTGGGAGCTATAGTGCTCGCCGGCAAAAAGGATTAATGCTCCCGTGCGTTGCTGACTGCAACAGATAACAAGCCCAATCCTCCTTAGAAGAAAGCCCAAAACCAAACTGACACCCTACTAAAAATAGCCCAAATGACGATCGACATTAAAAATTGCTAAAAATGTAAACAATATAAACAACGAAGCGGGAGGCATGGCGCAAGACGTACCCCCAGTACAACTGTGGAATTAAGAGGAGGTGGGAGGGAGGAAAACTGTATTTAAATGTAATTAGCTATGGTGCAGGAACTACACACAGGCAAACAGAAACAGAGCAGGAAACAAAGAAATAAAGTAGTCCCCCAGAGAACAGACAAAGAACTGTAGTGTGATGAGACAGTGCTTAGTCCCTGCTGCATGGGAGGAACAGAAGAGAGAAAGGAGGGACAAAGAGGCAGGACTGACCACTGGCAAGCAAGGATTTTTGAAGGACACTGAAACAAACAAATTAAAAGCTGGGGGATGGATTTAACCCAACATAAGAAATTACAATAGGTCTCGAATGCTCGACCTAAAAATTAGAATATTTTTAATCTTTTTAAAATACATTATACACTACATTAACTAAAACAGTACAGAAAATATTGGATAGCGGAGAGGATAAAATTACTATTCCTACTCCAGAGAGTGCAACAGTAGGGAAAGTGTTGGATAGCGTAGGGGTAAAAATTACTATTCCCACTCCAGTGAGTGCAACAGTAGGGAAAGTGTTGGATAGCGTAGGGGTAAAAATTACTATTCCCACACCAGTGAGTGCAACAGTAGGGAAAGTGTTGGATAGCGAAGGGGTAAAAACTACTATTCCCACTCCAGTGAGTGCAACAGTAGGGAAAGTGTTGGATAGCGTAGGGGTAAAATTACTATTCCCACTCCAGTGAGTGCAACAGTAGGGAAAGTGTTGGATAGCGTACGGGTAAAAATGACTATTCCCACTCCAGTAGGTGCAACAGTAGGGAAAGTGTTGGATAGCGTAGGGATAAAAATTACTATTCCCACTCCAGAGAGTGCAACAGTAGGGAAAGTGTTGGATAGCGTAGGGGTAAAAATTACTATTCCCACTCCAGAGAGTGCAACCGTAGGGAAAGTGTTGGATAGCGAAGGGGTAAAAATTTCTATTCCCACTCCAGAGAGTGCAACAGTAGGGAAAGTGTTGGATAGCGAAGGGGTAAAAATTACTATTCCCACTCCAGAGAGTGCAACAGTAGGTAAAGTGTTGGATAGCGTAGGGGTAAAAAATACCATTCCCACTCCAGAGAGTGCAACAATAGGGAAAGTGTTGGATAGCGTAGGGGTAAAAATTACAATTCCCACTCCAGAGAGTGCAACAGTAGGGAAAGTGTTGGATAGCGAAGGGGTAAAAATTACTATTCCTACTCCAGTCAGTGCAACAGTAGGGAAAGTGTTGGATAGCGTAGGGGTAAAAATTACTATTCCCACTCCAGAGAGTGCAACAGTAGGGAAAGTGTTGGATAGTGTAGGGGTAAAAATTACTATTCCCACTCCAGTGAGTGCAACAGTAGGGAAAGTGTTGGATAGCGTAGGGGTAAAAATTACTATTCCCACTCCAGTAGGTGCAACAGTAGGGAAAGTGTTGGATAGCGTAGGGATAAAAATTACTATTCCCACTCCAGAGAGTGCAACAGTAGGGAAAGTGTTGGATAGCGAAGGGGTAAAAATTACTATTCCCACTCCAGAGAGTGCAACAGTAGGGAAAGTGTTGGATAGCGTAGTGGTAAAAATTACTATTCCCACTCCAGAGAGTGCAACAGTAGGGAAAGTGTTAGATAGCGTAAGGGTAAAAATTACTATTCCTACTCCAGTGAGTGCAACAGTAGGGAAAGTGTTGGATAGCTTAGGGGTAAAAATTACTATTTCCACTCCAGAGAGTGCAACAGTAGGGAAAGTGTTGGATAGCGTAGGGGTAAAAATTACTATTCCCACTCCAGAGAGTGCAACAGTAGGGAAAGTGTTAGATAGCGTAAGGGTAAAAATTACTATTCTCACTCCAGAGAGTGTAACTGTAGGGAAAGTGTTGGATAGCAGAGGGTTAAAATTAACATACTTATCAATTAAATAATTTTTTTAATTAAATAACCAATTAATAAATAATAAATTATGTATAAATAATAACAAAAATAATAATAATTACTTCATTATAATTAAATTACTTCCCACTCTATCCCCTATAAACCCACAACCCGCTCCTAAAAAAATAACACAATTAATATAATTATCAATTAATCAATTAATAAAAATTAATTACCAATTAATAATTAATTAACAATTAATTATCAATACCAATAAATAAAAATTAATAATTACTTTATTACAATTAAATTACTTCCCACGCTATTCCCCTATAAACCCACAACCCGCTCCTAAAAAAATAACACAATTAATATAATTATCAATTAATCAATTAATAAAAATTAATCACCAATTAATACATAATTAACAATAAATTAATTATCAATACCAATAAATAAAAATTAATAATTACTTTATTAAAATTAAATTACTTTACACTCTATTCCCCTATAAACCCACAACCCGCTCCTAAAAAAATTAACACAATTAATATAATTATCAATTAATCAATTACTAAAAATTAATTACCAATTATTAATTAATTAACAATAAATTAATTATCAATACCAATAAATAGAAATTAATAATTACTTTATTATCATTAAATTACTTCCCACCCTATTCCCCTATAAACCCACAACCCGCTACGGAATAAAAACACAACATTTAATTAAAAATAATTAAGATTTTCTAAACATTATTATAAAATTTACTATAATTAAATTACTTCCCACCCTATCCCCCTATAAACCCACAACCCGCTACAGAACTAAAACGCAAAATGTAATTAAAATCGTTAAATAATTTCTAAAAATTATTATTAAATTTACTATAATCAAATTACTTCCCACCCTATTCCCCTTTAAACCCACAACCCGCTACGGAACTAAAACGCAAAATTTACTTTTAAAAACAATAACTTCTAAAAATGTAATACATATATTAAAAAAAAAATACAATACTTAACAAAAAATTATAGAACACATACATTTAAAATACATACTAAAATACATAACACTAATATAAACATCGATATTATTAACAATATTTTTACAAACGATATTACTGACTTCGATATTAACAAAAACAATATTTCTTACCTTCATGTCGATATTCTGGTCACCGATATTCTTGATGTCGATATTCAGTCCATTCGATATTTCCAACTCGATTTTCTTGATATTATGTCTGTACACCATAATGAATACTACACAGAATTACTGTCGTTGAAAAGTGCGGGATTACTTACAATGCAGGAATATAAATTCTTGAGAAATGACACCCCGACAATACCCATTATCTACTTCATCCCCAAAATTCACAAGAACTCATTGAAGCCCCCGGGACGACCAATAATATCTGCCCGTAATAGTCTACTTGAAAAGTCATAACCCATAGCAGGGCACCCTCAATGAAAGACTGCCTGGTAAAAAAACAACCCTGATAGCCAGATAGGGGTCATGTGGCTAGCTCAGCGCAAAGGATTTTATAAATGCAAACTATGCAAAGCCTGCCAATTTGGCATAAACAAGACGTCATACATGACACCTTTTGGCAATCAGGAACGAGTCATAAGTAAGGCCTTAACTTGCAAGACAGATCATGTCATCTATGTGCTGGAGTACCCATGTGGCCTACAGTATGTGGGAAGTACCAAGCTTCAGGGCCACAAAAGGGTACTCCAGCACATACGGGCCATTAAAAACAAAGATCAGTCCTACCCCGTGGTGCAGCACTTTGGGGAATCACACAACTCCGACCCCAAAGACCTTAAATACTATCTAATAGATGCCGTCCTACCCAACAAAAGAGGAGGAAACAGGGGAAAGGCTGTACGCAAACTTGAGACCCGCTACATTCTAGATCTTGATTCGAAGTACCCAGGGGGACTCAATGCCACGGAAGATCTTTACACATGCCTATAAGTTATACCAGGGGGTGGGAAGAGCACAGCATTACGGCGGTTGGCTAATAATGTAACACCGTATTCATACAGATAACAGATCTAGTCAAATCAATTATCGAAACTAACCGCCCTCCCAATCTAATGTACAGTCTTTTTAAAAAAAAAAATTATGTTCAGCTTTTTTCACTTTGGTGTAATATGCACATGCACTCTTGTAACTCTACATGCACTAGCACTTTATGTAGTCAATGAGTTTACAATGCCAATGTTTACAGTTCAAGGTCTAAAAATACATTTGCACTAGCACTTTATGTAGACACAGTCTACAAAAACAAGATGTTTACTGGGTAACGCAACTGTTAACTTTTGCATTAGATGTATTATACATGAATTAGGTGATTGTTTTTAAGCAGTAATTGTGCTACCATGAGGAACGTGTTTTTAAGGGTCATTGGTAACAGCAATGTACTCAAGTAGATGAAAATAGCCATTTTTTAACTTGATGTACTCAGGATGGACTCAAAGAGCACAAAACTGTATTGTACAATTGTGATGGCGTTAAAACCATTAGTGTGGCTCCTGAACAAGGTTCGAGCAAGAATACTAGGGCGGTGAACATTAAGGGGCTCATTACGATGGCGTAACGATCGCCACCGCCGAGCCGGCAGTGGCGACCGTTACACCATCGTAACGTGAAATACCCCCCGCCATATTATGATGGCGGGGGGTATCGTGGCAGACGCAAAGTCCGTCTGCCGCTTTTCTGCCGGTCGGCAAGCGTTCTGATTGCCAGCCGGCCGGTGCTGGGCCAGTAACACAGCCAGCCATATTACGATGTTGCTTGCGGACAGGCCTTTCCATGGCGGCGATGCCGCCATGGACAGGCTGGCGGGGATAGGCTTTGGGGGCCCGTTGCGGGCCCCTGGGGGTTTGGGGGGTGGGGGGTGCCCTTGGGGGGTACCCATGATACCCCCTGCAGTTCCCTGCACCAAGTGGCAGGCACCACGCAGTGCCTGCCACGTGGTGCACGGAAATGCTGTGCATACACTTTTACCATTGCGGACGGTGCTGCAGCCAGCAGCACCGTCCCCAATGGTAAAAGGCCAGGATGCGCCCGCCAGTATGGCGGGCGCATCCTAATTGGGCCGGTGGGACCGCCGCACGTCTGGCGGTCGGTCCCATCCCCGTTATGATGGCGGGCGGACTCATGTCCGCTTGCCATCATAATGAGCCCCTAAGTAACTTGTTTATGTCTATGACTACCAATGTATTTTGCACTTGTCACTTTAAGAAAAGTTTGAAAAAATAGTAGAAAAAGCAGATTGAGGCTGAGTAGCGCATCATGTGATCAAGGCCCTTCGGGGCTGAAACGCGTAATGGCTGCTGTGTGGTAACGGAGAATAAAGGAACTTATTTGCACTGAATCGTTGGTCCATGCTCCAGTCTTTGTGGAAATTCTGGCAAGCGGTGGTGGAGTACGCTGGATATATATATATATATATATATATATGGAGAAACCAAAAGTCCTTAAAGCGCCCACTTAGCAGCAACTTAGCAGGTACGGACCACACGGAGAGATTCCAATAAGTGCTTTATTTCGGTGATTGATTCATTCCATAACAATCTTTCTTATGGCAAGTGCCCAGCATTACGCGTTTCGCCTGCGTCTCCGCAAGCTTGATCACACGACGCGCTGGACCAAGTACAAAGTATTTAAAGTGACACAGTGCAAAAACAACTCCTCCCTCCCAATAAAAACAGAAGACATACTATAAGTTATTTAAGACATAGTAGACCAATAGAAACAATGTAGCAGGAAACAATACCTTCTATCATAGGTAACTAAATGTTCAACCAGTGTTGAATGAACCTTAAAATGGTACACAATAATACATATAAAAGATAAGGTAAGATCCCGCATACCTGAACACATATAAAAGTACGTTATAGATTATCCTGGAGAAGAGAAAATTGAATTCTAAAGTGCAAGTGCTAAAAGTTTAAAAGTTAAAAATTAATAATTATACTTACACAGTATAATACCGACTATTAAAAACCATAGTCAACTACATACTTGTGGGTCAAAGAGAACGAGCAATGACTGTTTCAATGTACCTAAAGTGCAAGTGCAAAATAAACAATCCAGAAATATAAACAATTTTCAACAATATAGTTCTTCATCAAATATGACCACTATTAAAGTAATCAGAATAAAGTGCCAGTGCATTTATAAGAACTAGATATTAAATATTAAAATGGGAATGATAGGGATAACAAATATTCTATATATCTCACCATCATTAGAAACATACAGTACAGAATAGTAGTATTATGTCCAATACTAAGAAAAGATAAAATAAAAATAAGAAATGTATCATGAATTACCACACATGTGTCAACAATTTAACTATTGAGCCAGTAAAAGATAAATGGAGAACAATGGAGTAGTTAGAATGTAATTAAAACCCATCTCAAAACCGGCATAAGACTACGTAAAACCCAGCAAAACGAAGTAAAACCTAGCTAAAACCCATAAAATGGATAAAAACCAGGAAAAACCAAGTATACTAGGCCGAACGAGTCCCACTACCAAGTCCAAAAACAGGCCTAGTAACCACATCTCCAACAACAAAAACTCAATAACATAAACTCGACACTAAGGCTAAAAAATATATATAACAATAAATACCTCAGCCTATTAATGAGAAATGTACTTTACAGAAAATTATAGAAAATTATACAAATCTTCTCCTGTATTTAAACCATTTGGCATCTTAGTGTCGAGAATTAAAATGTACTGAGATTCTAACTGGCGCAGTTTCCTTTCACGATTACCACCCCTAGGTAATTTTGGTACAGCATCAATAACATAATACTTCAAATCATTTAAATTGTTATCATGCACAAGTTTGAAATGCCGGGCAACAGGGTAACCAGGCTCTGAGTTCACTATTGCTCGTAAATGCTGAAGTATACGGACGTATACTTGCAGCTTGGTGCTGCCTACATATTTAAGCTGACATGAACATTGTAATATATAAACAGCATGATCAGTGCGACATGTAAAAGGCCCTTTGATTCTGGTAGTTTTAGATTCAAACGCGTTGGTATATTCGATAGTATTAATACCGAATTTACAAGCCCTACATGACGAGCATTTGAAGAAACCAGTTCTTTTAGACAACCAGTTACTAGACGTGCTAACTTCTGGACTAGATTTAACCAACACATCTCTCATAGCCGGTGCTCTTCTAAATGTTATCGATGGAGTCTCTGGTACAATTTGAGACAATGTTAAATCCGTTTTAATTATTGCCCAGTTTTTATATATAATGCGTCTTATCTGTCGTTCTTGACTGCTGTATGTAGTTATTAACCGTATAGGTTCTGGCACTGTGAGAGGATCTGCTAATATTTCTAAAGGAATCTCAGTGCATGTACTTTCTTGATTGAGTATGCAGGTTTTATTAACATGCTTGTTAGCTTTTGACATTGCTCCCTTTAGATCGGCTAAGTTGTAACCTCGAGCTCGAAATCTATTAAAGGCTTCATCCTGACATGTTTCACGGTCAGACTCCGAGCTACATATCCTTTTTATACGAAGAAACTCTCCGTATGGTATGCTCTTAATTAGGTGTCTTGGGTGCGAGCTTGTAGCATGAAGAACTGAATTACCAGCTGTACTTTTCCTAAACAATTTTGTGTGTATAGCCCCATTCTTTACATAGAGCTCTACATCAAGGAACTGTGCAACTTCATTGCTTATGTGTGCGGTAAACTCTAAATTGAGATTGTTATTATTAATGATGTTCACAAAACTCCTGGCAGATTCAGCCGAACCCTGCCAGATCACACACACATCATCTATAAAGCGCCACCAATATAGAACATGGGTATCATACAGCGCTTTGTGGGTGCCCCTGAGGACATGCTCCTCCCACCACCCAACGTGCAGACACGCATAACTGGGAGAGAAACATGCCCCCATGGCCACCCCCGCAGCTGTTGATGAACCTCTTTGTTAAAAAGGAAGTAATTGTTATTGAGGCACAAGTCAATCATCTTCAGAAGCATGTTGTTATGTTGATACATTTCAATATCCCGCTTACTCAAATAATAATTCACTGCTTTCAGTCCATCTGAATGTTTGATGCTTGTGTAAAGTGAACATATGTCCATTACAATGAAGAAGCAGTTATCATCCCAGGCACAGGTTTGCACTTTTGATACAAAATGGCCTGTATCTCTGATATACGACGGTAGGTCTTCAACAAATGCACGTAGGAAGAAGTCCACATATTTAGACATAGCTTCCAAGAGGCTTTTTTGCGCCGAAATAATCGGCCTTCCAGGCGTAGGTATTATTTGCTTGTGCACCTTCGGGATGAGATATAGAACAGGAGTAATCGGATGATCATTTTTCAAGAAACTGAATTCGTCTTTACTTATCAGTCCTTCCCGTTTCCATTGGGCCAATTCCTTAAAAATAGTCTCTTTAAATAGTCTAAGGTCGTTGTATGACGCTTTCCTATAACACGCTGTGTCATTAAGATGGCGTTGTGCCTCCTCCATATATTGCGATCTGGGCCATATGACAATATTGCCACCTTTGTCTGCCTTATTAATAATAATCTCATTATTATCCTTTAATTTCCGCATGAGGTTAGTATATTGAATTTCCGTGTATTTTCTTTGACGCTGTTTATTTAGAGTCTTACGATTTAAAGTTTTGAGCTCTTCAATGACACAATCACTAAATATGTCGATAGCGTCCTTCGGCATCATGGGGATAAAGGTTGACGGCGGTCGAAACGGACTGGTGGGATGAATATTACTGCATATGCCCATCTCTCTAAGTTCATCCTCTGTCGAGGTGATGGCTCCTTCGTCTTCATGTGCCAAAGAATGCAAAGATCTAAGCGCATCAATATCTGACACCTTGAGAATATTAGTAACTGTGCCTTGTTGAGAAATAAGGGTGGCTTTTTCAGCAGCTTTATTGAGTTTAAAATGTTTCCTCAGTTTAAGTTTCCGAATAAATTTGAAGATATCAATTCTTGTCTGGACATATTTAAAACAATTGGTGGGGCAATAAGAAAGTCCTAAAGATAACAGTTGTAATTCAGCTATTGTCAGTTCAATATTGGACAAATTTATCACCATATTGTCAGAAATACCTGATTTTACTGCTGTTGAGGCCATTTCCTCGCTCTCCAACCTCTCCCTCTGTTGCCGCTGCCTGACTTTCCGCCTTTGTTTCCTTCGTTTATTCCGCCTTCTCCGATTTTCTTCGCAGGATTTCTGGGCCGTAATGTTTGACGGCGATCCTCGACTAAAAAACCTAGTTCTTCAGATGGTGAACGATTGGTAGGTATTTGATTAGGGTTGTATACTCTTCCTCCATCTTCCGAGTCAGAACTGGTTGCTGCTGAACTAACTTCAGAGTCAGAGGCTTCATTGTTCGTTTGAATAGGTGTATCTTTGCTCGGCGCTTTAGAGGCAAGTGCTTGGCGTTTATCAGAGTCAAATCTCTTTGAGAATGTAAATATTCTTCCCAATTTGTAGTCTCGTTTGTCACGAGCAAATTTGTAGATCTTTCGTTCCTTTATAATTTCCTCATGTCTCTTTAAACGCTTATCAATTTCATCCCTGCCTTTTTTAATTTGTTCCTTTTGCTCATGTTGTTCAAGTTGTTGATTCAGTTCTCCTATATCTTTCAATATTTTAGTTCTGTCAATCTCGGCATATTTAATAAGAATACACACCATATTCATAGAGGCTTCTAAGTTGTTTGCTGCCCATTCTTGAAGCATAAGAGGGTTCGGATTTTCGAAGGACGGAGCTTATATATATATATATATATATATATTTTCCAAAAAGAAAACACACTCGCTGCTCCTGTGGCGTGAAATGAGCCCACCAGACCAGTTCATTGAAGAATATCTTTTAATCCAAAGGAGCTCAGCATAAAGCGTTTCGACCGACTTCACGGTCCTCATCATATGCAAATCAGATGTAATTAGTTGTGTGTCTTTATAACAAAGTTAAAATGCATGACGATGGAAAACAGACTTCCATACTCAGATCTTATCAGTCTTGGAAAAAGTACATATAGGAATCCGTGGAAAATGTTACCTCATACTCTGATTCAAATGAGCCAGACATGTCCCCATAATGATTATGGTAATTCTCAAGTAAAACTTCACTTGGTGGTTCACTTCGAGGACTCACGGACTTCAGTAACCTTAATGCATTGCGTTGGCAATTTGTCAGTTCAATTTTGTTTCTGTTCACAGAGTCTCCACATTTCCATCACCAAAATCGTAACATTGTAATGCCAGCCTCGAAGAATTCAATTTCATGGGCCCGCAATGATAGTTTCCTTCTCTCCAAGCTATGCCAACCTCACCATGGGTTGGTGTGAGAAAAGCATTGCTTGGAGAGAGGAAAATGAGACACACACAGCTAAAATCGCACTATGGCTTCGATTTATAGATGATTTGTTTTTGATTTGCAATGGCAGCAGGGAAGAATTCATCAAATATATGCAAATTCTGAACGAAAATACTGTAGGCCTGCAATTTACATATAACATCAGTAACCAAGAAATACAATTCTTAGATGTCACAGTATATATCGAAAACAATCAAATTGAAACCAAGATATATAGAAAGCCTACGGCAATGAACAGTACCGCACCACTTCAGTGGAGCACGAGTACGGGATCTAGGACGGACACCCTCTGCTGAGGCCCATCCATGGGCTCTGAATTTAACAGGAATTAGTGCAACCATTTGGGGTTTTATTTAAGCCGGACTACAGCTCCCATGATGCCCCACCGCGAATTATCCAATTGCGAGTCATTTGACCGGCCCATCAGGGGGCGTGGAATCACGTTCTTAAGCAAGGGAACTGTGACGGCAGCACGTTATCTTTCCAATCGACCAGCCTCTGAAGAAGAAAGGATTCGAAACGCGTCAGGCGAAGAACATTGGAACGGCTGTTTTATTGTATCGGCAGACGGTGAAAGTCTATACCCATTAAAGGCTTGAAGCTTTCAGCTCGTCCTGAGTGCAACTCATTGCTTGGGCAGACTTGGAGCACGATGTTTTGGCGGCCGCCCTGCCGCCGAGTTTGCACCACCCCGTGGACTTAGGGGGCCACTAGGTGTGGATGTTACCGCACCACTTCAGTGGAGCACGAGTACGGGATCTAGGACGGACACCCTCTGCTGAGGCCCATCCATGGGCTCTGAATTTAACAGGAATTAGTGCAACCATTTGGGGTTTTATTTAAGCCGGACTACAGCTCCCATGATGCCCCACCGCGAATTATCCAATTGCGAGTCATTTGACCGGCCTATCAGGGGGCGTGGGATCACGTTCTTAAGCAAGGGAACTGTGACGGCAGCACGTTATCTTTCCAATCGACCAGCCTCTGAAGAAGAAAGGATTCGAAACGCGTCAGGCGAAGGACATTGGAACGGCTGTTTTATTGTATCGGCAGACGGTGAAAGTCTATACCCATTAAAGGCTTGAAGCTTTCAGCTCGTCCTGAGTGCAACTCACTGCTTGGGCAGACTTGGAGCACGATATATATATATATATATATATATATATATATATATATATATATATATATATATATATATATATATATATATTATCTACTGGCGGTCGCCAGTAGATAGTTATAGTTAGGACCTATTTTCCATAGGAAATCCACGACATTCTATTTGAAATAACTCTTGCGTCGGTTGACGAATCTTCGCGAAATTTTCAAACTTTATGGCCCGCTCCGGTCTGCTCCTACCCTGAAAGTCTCAGGGTGATTCGTCAAGCGGGGTCCGAGAAAAAGGGGGTCCCAAAACGTGTTTTCCCCATTCATTTTCCCATAGGAAAATTTAGACACGGCTACAGCCTCGAACTGCTGAACGGAATTACACCAAATTTGGCAAAGAGGTAGTTCTTGGTTCAGAAAGAACCCTTTTTGTTAAATGGTGTAAATCCGTTCAGTAGTTGCGGAGAAATTAAAAAAATAAGAGTCAAAAAATCAATTTCCCATAGGAAACTTTAGACACGGCTACAGCTCGAACTGCTGAACGGAATTACACCAAATTTGGCAAAGAGGTAGTTCTTGGTTCAGAAAGAACCCTTTTGTTAAATGGTGTAAATCCGTTCAGTAGTTGCTGAGAAAATCAAAAGTAAAAGTACATATATATCTATGGCCGCGTCGGATTCGCGCACCCTCCCGATCACGAGCTGTCTGCTAATTGGCTGGCAACACTCCAAACCAGGAAGTGTTGGCAGCCATCTTGTTCCTCGGTAGAACCGAGGAACAAGAAAGCAGTGAAAAAAGTGCGCAAAACGCACAAAGGGGGTAGGGTAGAAACACCCTGACCCCCTAGGTCTGCTCAGGGGGTCCCACAAGGACCCCCTGGGCAGAAAAAGCATTTATTTTTTTAAATCGGCAGGATGCGCTCAGGGGTGCGAATCCTGCCGAAAAAATCGAAGGGCGGTCTCCCGCCCTTCGATTACATTGCCCCCGGGTGGCCCAAGTCCCGGGGGCATGGTGGGGGTTAAATTTATGTATGGGGGGCCTCAAAGGGCCCCCAAGCCCCAGGGACTGCCACCCCCGGGGCTTTCTTTAAAATGGTGCGGGAGGGCTCTGAGCCCTCCCGCAGCCCCGGGGACCACCACCTCCCGGGGCTTCTTTTTTTTAGTTTTTCCTGTGTGGGGGGCTCGAGCCCCCCCACACGCCCCGAGGACCGCCACCTCCCGGGGCACTAACAAATTAAAATGGGGGTCCGTTTTGACTCCCGAGCCCCGGGGACCACCACCTCCCCGGGGCTTTGCTGATGTGGGGAGGGGGGCTGCGCGGCCCCCCTCCTGGAGCCCTTGATGGCCCTGGGGACCGCCACCCCCCAGATCCGGCTCCTGCAGTGTCCCGGGGTGCCTACCCCCGGTACACTGCTGTTTGCAATGACAGGACGGGAGCCTCGCGGCTCCCGTTTTGTCATTGCAAACTGCTTTGGATATTGGAAGAGAGAGCAGGAAACCTGCTCTTGCTTCCAATATCCAAAGACAATTGCTTTTCCACATGGGGAGCAGCATGTTAGCTGCTCCCCATGTGCAAAGCAATGCCGGCTCCCGTAGGACACGGGGAGCCGGCGGGACTGTGGGGGTTTGGGGACCCCCCACAGTCCCCAACCAGAGGCCAGGCCCCGGGGATGGGGACCCCGGGGCAAGTAGTGGCCCGGGAGGGGCCACGCGGCCCCCTCCCAGAAATATTTAAAAAAAAAAAAAAAAAAGGGGTAAGGCCCTGGGGGATGGGGTCCCCAGGGCCCAAAAATAGAAAAAGGAAGGGGGCCACACAGCCCCCCTTCAGGGATAAAAAAAAAACGATCGGCCCGCAGGCCCTGCCCCCTTCCTTCACCACTCTGCAAGCGCGCCCCTGGCGCGTTTGCAGATGGGGAAGTACCCCTGAATACTGGGGTCCCTGAGGCCAACTAGCCCACCAGGAACCTCCAGTATGCGCAGAGGCTGCATTGCAGAGAGGTGTACAGAGGCCACGCCCTTTATACACCTCTCTGCAACGCAGCTCTGTGGCGCTTTTGGAGGTACATGGTGGGCTAGTTGGCCCCCAGGAACCCTCAGGATTCAAGGGGACTTAATCCCCCAACTTAAAACGCGCCACGGGGCGCGTTTGCACAGTGGTGAAGGGAGGGCGGGGCTTCAGGTGACATGTGTGCAAACAGGCCCCGTGGCGCGTTTTAAGATGGGGAATTAAATCCCCTTCAATCCTGAGGGTCCTGAGGCCAACTAGCCCAACAGGTACATCCAGAAAGCGCCACAGAGCTGCGTTGCAGAGAGGTGTAAAAGGGGTGTGACCTCTCTACACGTCTCTGCAACGCAGCCCCTGGCGCATACTGGAGGTTCCTGGTGGGCTAGTTGGCCCCTAGGGACCCTCATGATTCAAGGGGACTTAATCCCCCAACTTAAAACGCGCCACGGGGCGCGTTTGCACAGATGTCACCTCAGGCCCCGCACCCTACCTTCACCATTGTGCAAATATTCCTCTAAAATCTGCCGAACTACGAATCGGATTTACTCACCTGTTATCAGGAGAGACCTCAGTGCTGCATCTTTCAGCCCAGTGCTAATCCTGAAAAGTAATTTTAACCGTACTTACCAGTAACTTGAATTTCCTTCCATAGGATATCATTGCCTGCTTTTTGCTGAAAAAGTTTCTAAGTGTTGATTTTGAAACATACAAATATTCCTCTAAAATCAGCCGAAATACGAATTCCGATTTACTCACCTGTTATCAGGAGAGACCTCAGTGCTGTATCTTTCAGCCCAGTACTGGTCCTGAAAAGTAATTTTAACCGTACTTACCAGTAACTTGAATTTCCTTCCATAGGCTAACATTGACTGGTTTCACTTGGAAATTCTTCTAAGTGTGGAGTTTTGGAACTTTAAAATATTCCTCTAAAATCAGCCGACATACGAATTCCGATTTACTCACCTGTTATCAGGAGAGACCTCAGTGCTGCATCTTTCAGCCCAGTACTGATCCTCAAAAGTAATTTTAACCGTACTTACCAGTAACTTGAATTTCCTTCCATAGGATATCATTGTCTGCTTTTTGCTGAAAAAGTTTCTAAGTGTTGATTTTGAAACATACAAATATTCCTCTAAAATCAGCCGAAATACAAATTCCGATTTACTCACCTGTTATCAGGAGAGACCTCAGTGCTGTATCTTTCAGCCCAGTACTGGTCCTGAAAAGTAATTTTAACCGTACTTACCAGTAACTTGAATTTCCTTCCATAGGCTAACATTGACTGGTTTCACTTGGAAATTCTTCTAAGTGTGGAGTTTTGGAACTTTAAAATATTCCTCTAAAATCAGCCGAAATACGAATTCGATTTACTCACCTGTTATCAGGAGAGACCTCAGTGCTGCATCTTTTAGCCCAGCACTGACCCTGAAAAGTAATTTTAACCGTACTTACCAGTAACTTATATTTTCTTCCATAGGAATCCATTGTCTGGTTTTCAGCTGAAAAGTTTCAAAGTGTCGATTTTCACAAACTACAAATATTCCTTAAAAATCGCCTGTATGACTTAAACGCATTCTTTCAACTGTTTACAGGAGATGCACCAGTGCTGGATCCAGGATCCAACACTGAGTAAGAAAAGTAACGATAACAGTTTTTACCTGCTAAGTGAATTTCCTTCCATAGGATAACATTGGTGATTCTATGAGAAAAAGTTTCTAAGTGTCAACTTTTAAAATACAATAATATTCCTTAAAAATCACTACTGTAACCAAAACGCTTTTACTCAACTGTTTACAGGAGATGTCCCAGGACTGAATCTAGGATCCAGTCCTGTGGTTAGAAAAGTAATCCATAAAGTAACTAATTGCATTTAACTAGAAATTCACATAGAGCTGAATGTTGCATTGTGTTTGAAAATGTGTTGCCCATTGCAACAACTGTAACTACTGTACTTAAAAGTCTATTGCCTATGTGCAAAGTATTTAAACTAAAGTAATTCATTCTGACAAAGTATTTTTTGTAATGTATAATGTAATTACAATGTAATTTAAAAAATAAAATATGGAAAAAAAAAGTTTCTAAAAATGTAGTAAATCAGTATGAAAAAAATAAATATAACAATTAATACATTTAAAAATTGTCATTTACAAAACCTTTGAAATTCACTGAAAAAAACGTAGGTTTCAGACATGTTATAGTTAGGAATTAGCATTTAAAAAACCTTTGAAATTCACTGAAAAAACCATAGGTTTCAGACACGTTATAGTTAGAAATTAGCATTTAAAAAACCTTTGAAATTCACTGAAAAAACCATAGGTTTCAGGCACGTTATAGTTAGAAATTTGCATTTAAAAAACCTTAGAAATTCACTGAAAAAACCATAAGGTTTTAGGGACAGTTATAGTTAGTTGGACATTGCACTCGTACAAAACCCATGAAATTCCCCCGTTATAGTTAGTTCAGGTAACTATAACTCGCGCCCCCGCAATGCACTGCTAATAACGTCACATATTACATCACTCATGACATGGTCAGTGACATCACTGATGACATCACTGATGACATCTCAAATGACATCACTGATGACATCACTGATGACATCATC
Source organism: Calotriton arnoldi (assembly GCA_963921515.1). Taxonomy (NCBI): domain Eukaryota; kingdom Metazoa; phylum Chordata; class Amphibia; order Caudata; family Salamandridae; genus Calotriton; species Calotriton arnoldi. Next base: position 346,963 of record CAWUFW010002411.1, read on the forward strand.
CATGTGAGAATTTAATGCATCTTCTCACACCCTAATATAAGTTTTGAAACACCCACTCTAAATTACAGACTGCCATTCTCAAAACCATACACACTCCAATACCAATAAGTACATACCCACTCACTGATTCTTAGGTCTACACACACACATCTACTCACTCACCCGTACAGTCACTCATACTTACAGTCACTCAGTACAGGACTATCATATGCACTCATACACCTATATAAACACTCACACAACGCAACTCATCCATAGAGGTACTCACACACCTAGTCAGTCATGCAAATAATTAATCACACTCCAATTTACTCACCTATACAGTTATACACACCAGCTCACTTACTCATAAAAATACTAGCACATTCTTACGCTCCTATGCAATCACTGATGCAAGCACACACTCATCCATATAGCCACTCTCACAATCACACACTCTCACTTATAGCCATTTATATACTCCAACACACATATATACTGCCTTTCACATATGTAGTTACTCACACATGTACCACTGAGATATACATTCAATCACTAACACACCCATACACACACTCACCCACCCATACAGTCCATCACAGACGCACTCTTGAAACCATGCACCCAGTGAATCACCCACTCACACATCTATGCACAGAGTCACACTCACCCCACCCACACAAACACTGAGGCACCCATACAGATACTCAGAGAACCAATCCATAACCCATATAGACACTCATTTAGCTATTCAGAAACCCATGCAGCTGCTTACACAACAACAGACAGACGGATACAGACAGTCACACAGTTTAGTCACTCACCCATGCATCCAGTAAGATACGTTTAATCACTCACTTATAGACTCAGTCACGCACCTACTAAATCATACATTCAGACACTTATACACCCACTCATTCTTCAATACGCCTTTCCCTATATATATTAAACATATTTAAACTTTACACAAACACACAGTCACTGGATGATGTCATCAGTGATGTCATCAGTGATGTCATTTGAGATGTCATCAGTGATGTCATCAGTGATGTCACTGACCATGTCATGAGTGATGTAATATGTGACGTTATCAGCAGTGCATTGCGGGCGCGAGTTATAGTTACCTGAACTAACTATAACGGGGGAATTTCACGGGTTTTGTACGAGTGCAATGTCCAACTAACTATAACTGTCCCTAAAACCTTATGGTTTTTTCAGTGAATTTCTAAGGTTTTTTAAATGCAAATTTCTAACTATAACGTGCCTGAAACCTATGGTTTTTTCAGTGAATATATATATATATATATATCCCAAAGGTGACCTTCCCTCTGCGGTCACAGATCGAGGCGCACACTGGAGAAGTGAATTAATAAATTTTATTTAGCTACACGAATTCTATCGGACAGACGCGTTTCGGCTGCACGCCTTCCTCAATGTCACTCGATTTAAGAAACAGCGCCATATTTAAAGTTAAATCAACAATCAACATAAAAAGAGGACAACACAGTTCATTACAATCCTCAAAATAGAATAGAAAACGGCAGGCAAAGCATTTACCTATGCCAATTCGGCGGCCATTTTAGAAGGTTCAATTTGATTCATTCTCCTTCTATTTCTACTGTTAGACACCACTGTTATTATAAATTCATCTAACAGTTATGTATTTAGAATCAGTGAAATACAATCCTATCAACCATATGATACTTGTCATTAGTATATCTTCTTTCTGCATTTCTTCAATTATGCCCTCAATGGGCTTTCGACAAGGACATTATCCTGCCCTGAATGGGCATTCCCTCTAAGTTTTTAATTAATTAATTCATTATTCCCCCGAATTAGTACTGATTATGTCTAATATTTATAGGCCTGCCTATATCTCTCAAACTCATTCCTTTAACAGGAACCAAAAGCAAACTAGGACTTTATCTCATCTGGGGAAGATCACTTCCCCATTTAATTTACTTCCAGTGTTCCTTAACACTATTTAATCAATATGAACCCAAAGCTCCTCTTCGTTATTCAGGCCACGTGGGGTCTTAGTCTGCAGCTCAACAATATAGCGAGATTCCAACTTCCTCAGCTTTCTAGTTCTATCTCCTCCCCTCTCTCCCTTGGGGACCTGATCCAGGCAGAAAAACTTTAACAAATTAGCATTAGAATTGTGTTTTCCTCAAAATGGCGCGCTACCGGGTACGTCGCATCATGGTTCCTTATTGCACGCATGTGCTCTAAAATCCTTTTCTTAGTTGGGTGGATCGTGCTTCCAACGTAATTCTTATCACACGGACATATTAAACAATACACCGTGTAATCAGAATTACAGTTCATAAGTTTTCCAATCTTACGCTTTGTTATTCTTCCCGGTACTCTGAATTCTTTTACTTTTATATATATATATACAACAGTTCCTGTAATTCTGGATGTCGCCCAGAACCAAAACAGCACAGGTACGGACCACCAACTCAGTAGAAAAGGGATGGCGCGAGGAAAGGATTCAAGGAGGGATAATATCCTGCCATGATCGTGCTGCATAATGATGGTTTTAATTTTAAGTCAGAATGAAAACGAGAACACTGTGGTATTTTACCAATTCACCTGACTGCCTTTTAAAAGTATTCCGCATTGACATCAGTGCTTGTGCTGTATGGAAATTACCAATAAGGTAAATAACATCTGAGGACTTCCAGTTATTTCACCAACTGGCACAATGCATTGTGGGACTTGAAGTAAAGTGAATACAGTCATGTGACCTAACCCTATTAAAAGCACGCCTAAGCGCACCTGAGTGTTTGTTACTTCCATCTGTGAACAAGGCTAGTATGCCGAAACGTCGGAATATGGAAGCAGGCGCTGCCAGACTTTGAAAATAAAACCTCTGCTGCAGTATTGGGCCTCACTACTTGTGTGCTTACAGTGGCGTAATGATGGGCTGCTCCGTGCCCATTGCGTGAGGCCGCCTTGTAGGGTCCTGGGCTCCGATTCCTGTAATTCTGGATGTCGCCCAGAACAAAAACAGCACAGGTACGGACCACCAACTCAGTAGAAAAAGGTTCCAGAGACGTGGGGTTACTGTTCCTGTTCCATAGTTTTATTCATTAAACACCATAGCATCACACTCTTATCTTTATACCATCTGATGTCACTTTATAGTTCTGTTGTTCTCATTAGTGTATTCTAGATTGTTCTAGAGCTTTTATCTCCTCGTCATAACCACATTGTCTATCTTCTAATTCTATCTCATCTCCCTTTCTTTTTACTCCTCGTGTTTCTTTCTTTGTTTTTATGCATTTAAAGATTTTAATAGAGATAACTAGGATCAGTATGCAAGCAGCAATTGTTAGTATGGGCTTCAAAATCTAACCCACTAATCCATTTCCAAGGTTAGTGACCCATTTTCCTGTGACAGTAGTTCCCTTCCCAAATGACTCACAAGCACCATCAGTTTTTAACAACAGGACTAACCAACGGCGGACTTGGGGAGCCGCACTTTACTGCTATGTTCCTTCTGTCACAGTTTGCTAGAGAGTCTATAAGCGTGTGCACATACAACTCCTGCACCTGCCGTTGTTGGGTGCAAACTGCAAGGCAGATCTGGAAGTGGGTGATAATGGAGAGGTGCACCACTAAATTATCTTTTCCAAATGATATAGACGGAAAAAATTCCTTTGTATTTGATTTCCTTTATTTCAACGATATCATAACATAGGCTCCAGCCAACGCGTTTCGTTCAATAAAGATTGAACTTCATCAGGGCTTGACTAATATATAGATAGTAGATGGTCCAATGATGGGGTGTCGGGATTAATTGGCAAGTACAAGTAAACTGTAGAATGCACTATTACCCCAGTGTTCCATGTGTGGGAACCAGTATCAATTATATTGAAAACTGCGGATGTATCATGATGGGGCTCTCAAGTATGGGCCCGGCATCAATACCTGGGACGCGTGCGTAAGGCGTCCTTTCTCCGGTTCCAGAATCTGGAGCCTATGTTATGATATTGTTGAAATAAAGGAAATCAAATACAAAGGAATTTTGTCTGTTTATATCATTTGGTAAAGACAGTCTAGTGGTGCACCTCTCCATTATCACCCATCATTAGTTTTTAATCCATTTAAATCTTTTTCCAGGTGAGTAATGTTGGTAATATATCCCTTCAAATCTTTACTTTTTCAGGGATATTCGTTCAACATTGTTGAACTTTCAGCATTCGACAGACTACGCCTTCCGTTGCGAGAAGGACATTTAATGCAAGTCTGTTTTGAAGCACCATAGTTCTCATAGAAATCATTTCAGTATCTATGGCTAGGAACCCTCCTGCAGTATCAGTTGACAATCTGTCAACTACAGTAGAATGTTTCCAAATTTAGTGAAAATGTAATATCACCCCAACTGATGAAAATATTGCACTAAATATATCTCATACAATTTCAGCAGCACTCGCACCTCTTTTGAGTCTAGTATGCTTTACTTTATTTCTTTCATTCGGCTGATCCACATGGTACATTGTTGGAAAGACTATCCCCGTGTAACTAGATCCATACCTCTTTTAAGGCAGCCTGTAATAGGTTTTCTTTCCCAAAAATATAGTAAATCCCTGGTAATACAGGACCAATGCCTCCCAAGTATGATCCCCAACCACCTACAATTTGGAAAGTGTGATCACATTTGCTAGAACCAATAAAGTTATTACTGCATTCAGTGTTCCGCTGTAATATGCATAGCTTCCCTTTATGTTGCCAGTCTAAAGAAATAGCAGCTTGTATTCCTGTCTGTTTAAGTTCAGGTTCTCTTAAAACCCATAGTGGAACTTTCAAATAATTAGCAACTTTTCCAATGATATCTCTACGTCTGTCCTCTATTGAATCTATAAATTCCTTTTCTACTTTAGGTAAAAGGCATGTTAGATTGTATCGATGTGCATATGCAATGTCTAAGCTTTGAGTAGGTTGGAAAAATTCACTCATCATCTCTGCAGTCTGAGTATCAGGCACAGGCTTCAAATGCTTTCTAATGGCTACTTCAGAAAAGACTGGATCATAATTAGAATAATAATATTGAAATTGTCCTTTGCCATAAAACAAGCTAGTTAATACACTACAAGAAATTCCATAAGTAGCTGGTAAGTGGTCGTAAGTTACTCCCTCTGAAACTGAAGTAGATAATTGTAAATACACATAACCATTTCATGCATCCATGGTCTCCACATATTCGGAGAGGAGCTTAGTGAAAACATTCAATGAAAAATCTCTAGTAGACTGATCTCCATGCTGAGTCTTATCACCTAACATACTTAGTCCGTTATTATTATTTTCTAATGGAGATTTAGGAACAGAAGTAGGTTTAGCTTTTTCTAAATATACATGATGAGGCAAATTTAGAATTATAAGAGATATGACAAGAATTATAGAAAATGCAGCAAGTATACATGCACAAATGAATTTGCATTTCACTGATACCGACCTTGGATCCATGAGTTTCCTAGAATCAGACTTTGTGAATTTGTTAAAATTTAGATTAGATGTTAGCAGCGTTTGTAGCAAAGATGAAAATCAATTAATATTGCTTTAGCTTTCCTTTATCACAGTTAGTTTTTCTCACAGCAATGTAGATTTAGTTCATACATTTTGTAATTCTTGTACTCTTGTTTCTCTGGTACTGACTTTATATTTGATGAATGTTCAAATTGAGCCCAACAGTTTTTCAAAGTGGTTCATAAGAACTTGAACTGTTGAACAAAAAGGCGTGATATGCTTTTTCCCAATCGTTCGACGCCAAGAAACTCCACTCTGGTGCAGCATGTTTACGACTTGGTACCCCTGCTCTTTTAGACTCCCTTCATTTGGGTCAGTATCTCGCCTAGTCAGCTCATCTTCACGTGCCCCTTCTGTACCTACAAGAGTTGACTCTCGCAGACCCTTCTCAGGATTAGTGCTAAGAGTCCCAGTAGCTGGCTCCCCCTCCACAGTTTGGTTAATCTGAGATGGCGGTCTCACTGTAACCACCGGCACATCCGAAACAGGCACTGTATCTTCAAGGGGACCTGGGACTGGGCAAGTGTGGGCAGCATGTACCCAATACGAAAGACCACCACATTTGACAGCAGTTGAGGTTACCTGTATCACTTGGAATGGCCCATGCCCACGAGGTCCAGGCACAACTTGCTTAAGTGATTCTTCATCAGGACCCAGGCTCCGGGGCTGAGGTTGTGATACTGCTCCTGTTGAGGCAAAGTTGCAGCTTCCCCAACCTGCAGAGACACAGAACATACCATGTCAGCCAGTCCTTTACTGTAATCGAGAACCAATCATCTGTTATGTTTGCTAATTGGTTTGAAGGGACAGCAGACTGTCTCATGGCTCTCCTTATGATAATTTCATGAGGGGAGAGTCCCGTTCTTCTGTCTGGAGTACTTCTCAAACTCATCAACTCAAGAGACAAAGCATCAGGCAATTTCCGAGATGTCGAAGCACCCACTTTTGCCAACCTGGATTTTAATGTTCCAATCACTTGCTCCACTATGCTTGAGGCTTTTGGATGGTAAGCACACTGTATTTTTTGATCAATTTGTATTGCTTTAAGACCTCATTGTTAAAGTGAGTCCCTCAGTCTGATTCCAAAGAAGTCAGAAATCCAAAACATGGTATGAGCTCTCTCAACAATAATTTGGCCACAGTCAAACTGTCATTTCACCGGGCGGGGTAGTCTTCTACCCACTAAGAAAAGATACATACAATTACAAGGATGTATTTCAAACCATTGCACGAAGGCATATCAATGAAATCGAGTTGCATCCTGTAGCACGGTCCTCCAGTTCTTCCTACATGACTCATTAACTGGTGTTTTCTTGCTCACATTTTGTTCTCGACACACTATGAACCAATGACGCAAAGCTTCTGCTACTGCTCTGAATCTGGGGTTAAACCATGCTAGTCGAAAGAGCCACATCATAGCATCCTTTCCAACACGTGCAGGACTATGGTAATGACGTGCCATAGGAGAAAGCAAACTGTCCGGTAGTACTGGTCTCCCATCTGTGTATACCCATACCTCATCCTCTCGTCTCTGTGTGCAACCTGCTCTTACCCATTCCTGTCTCTCAGCATCTGTTACTTCATCTTGCAATGCCTTCATTTCCTCCCAAGTTTCTACAGTTGACAATACCAGTCTACAGTTAGTGACATCAAAGTTCTCTTGAAGGGGTTCTCCATTGAAGGTGTAAGAATTTAGAGTGCAATAGCGTGCAGTCTCATCTGCATAGTGGTTGCCGATTGTGACATAGTCATTGCCCTGCCAATGGGCACTGCACTTCACCATGGCAATTTGAGCAGGCAGCTGTAATGACAGCAGAAGGTTCCTCCTGCTTTCCCCATTTTGAAAGGGGTATCCTGATGATGTCATGAACCCACGCTGGAACCAATACTGCCCGAAGTCATGTACGACATCAAAACCATACTGACAATCTCAATTTGTCAGATAAATTACATGCTTGTGACAAGGCAACCAACTCAGCAACCTGTGCAGAGTATACACCCTGCAACCAACAAGCTTCAATCACTTCTGCAACTGTGCATACTGCATATGCAGCTTTCAGGTTTCCTTCTGCATCCCGCAAACTTGATCCATCCTCAAACAATACTCAACCAGATTCCAGCAAAGGGGTATCAAGGATGTCAGGCCTAGGCTTGGTACACAACTCAGTCACATCCAGATAATCATGATCTGCTTCCTCAACCTCAATCTCATTTTCAGGCAAGGGCATCAATGATGTAACTGGATTTCAACTCTTATCTCATCAAAGTCACATTCTCTGCTCCCAAAATCACTTGCTCATACTTTATAAGACGGCTATTGGTGAGATGTTGCATTCGAGTATGAGTAAGCAATACCTCAACAGAATGGGGCACATGCACTTTCAACGAATGTCCCATTACAATGCTTTCACTCTGTTCCAAACTCACACAGGTGGCAGCAACAGCTTTAAGGCATCCAGGCAAAGCAGTGGCTACAGGATCAAGAGTAGCTGAAAAATATGCCACATCTATGCGCAGTACCATGCATTTGAGCTAGCACTGACAATGCACATCCTTAGCACTCACTGCAAAACAGAGTAAAGTATTTATTGTAGTTGGGCATTCCCAAAGCTGGAGCTCGAGAAAGACTCTCTCTTGAAATTCAGTAAATGAGCGCACACATTCTTCAGTCCAGGGCAAAGAATCAGTCACATCCTTGTGCATAAGCCTTTGAAGAGGATTTGCTGTCAAAGAGAAATTGAGAATCCATTGTCGACAGTAGCCAACCATCCCCAAAAACATGCAAACTTATTTTTGTGTACTGGGAGGTTTCAACTTGAGAATCACTGTGATCCTGTCTTGTAACACCTTCCAGGCTCCTTTCTCGATGTGAAGTCCCAAATATAGAACATCGCTTTTGCAAAATGGCACTTTGTGCCCATTTTCTGCCAAATAATTCAACAATGCAATGGTATCACATATGTAAGCCACCTGTGTACTTGATGCTATCAAAAGTTTGTCAATGTACTGGACTAGGACTGAGTGATTTGCCATCACTAATCACTCCAAATTCTTTTTCAGGATCTGGTTAAAAATCAATGGGCTTTCTGTTTACCCTTGAGGGCCTCGGCACCATGCCAAGACACAATTGCCGAATCGGAGAGCAACTAAAAAGTGACTGTCCTCAAGCAATGGGACAGAAAAGAAGGCTAGACACAACTGGATTTAGCACAATTGGGCAGCAAGGTATTACAAACTGGTTAATTTGGTGCAGATTCTGGAGTATCGATTACTTCCCATTGAGTTTTTGTATACCCATAATAGGAGATTTGCATGGACTGCCCATGATTGCTTTTAGTTTGTTGCTTCCTTCTTCATAGACAAACTTCCTTCCCACCTTTCCAATTCTCCCCATTTTCTCAGTGTAGTCAACAACTCTTTGATTTGTAATGTCACTCCCGGAGGTCTCATATCTTTAATGTCTCTGTCATTGAAGCCTAACCTATATGGTTTCTTTAGTGTCTTTGATTTGTGTGTATCCACTCCATATTTGCGTGCCAATTCAGACAGTTTCTCATGTGTGTTTTGGGCATGTCTGGTAATGTATTTGCATATGAACAGTAGTTCATCATCCTGATAGGTAGCTATCCTAGTGGGGCTTATAGTTCCCATTATCACCTCTTCTAGTTCTACTTTGAATTTTGCTACATCTAAAGGCTTGTCCTTACTAGTTTTAGACATAGTGGTGGTTCCTTGAGTCCCTGCACTCCTATCATATAAAGAAGGAGCTATCTCTGTAATCCAATCATCGAGTACCCTAGGTGTAGGAACCTATCTGTCTTTCGAGGTATTTCCAAGCAACTCCTTGCTTTGTCCTTCTGTACCTGTAACAGGAGTAGACAGCAAAAGAGGCACATCAGAAACTGGCAATCCTAACTGAAGGATTCTTCCTGCTATGTTTTGGGTTACCCGTTGTGTGGCTTCCAGGCCATTTCCAGCTACTGATGAAGTGGCAGCTTGTCCAGATCCCCCACTGTAAGTAGCCTGTTGTGCTAAATTTGCATTAGAACCTGCATCAGTTCCACTAGGAACATTTTCTGAAGTCGTAATTAATGGTTCTTGATTTGTGTGTCCTGATCTTAGGTCTGTTAAAGTAGGAACAGAGCTACTCATCCCAGTAGGGACGGCCAAAGTATTTGTATTTTGTCCCCTAATCCCAGACTGATATAAAAAAACTACAGGACCTATTGTCTCAGGGACAGTCAAAGCGTCCGGAGCATTTAGCACAGTCTGATTATTTGTCTCACGTCTGCCTGCAATATCATTTGTGGATAGGAAAGGATTATGTGGATTCGGGCTTGTCGGTATGACAGGCTTGTTCAGATTTTGCCCATCATAAGAATTTACTGCATTCTAGGGTTGATCCTCATTATAGGGTGGTTGGTGATTTATTAATAATTCATTTAAACATGCATCATCAATTTCATTCTCACTATCATCAGTCTGTGTCAGTGTTTGAGAAGTCTCAATGTTTGCTTCTTTTCCTTAAACTTCTTTCCTTCTTCCTTCTCTGTTACTAGTAAATAATACATGCGAGTTCCTTCGGCTATGTCTGTTCTCCAGGCTTTTTGCTGTGCAACCCATCTAGCCTCTGCATATCAATTTAAAGTATTTTTGTACCTTCCCTGAAAATGTTGTTTCTCTTTCTGATGAGCTATGTATTACCATGAAATAAGGGCTTCAAATTGGTTCACTGACAAAATATCGCCTATGAAAATATCGCCATACCAAAATATTGTGACCAAAATATCGCTGTCAAAACCATCGCGATCCTATAATTATAATGGTAAGTACAAAAATATCGAAAAAATAATATTGTGTCATTAATATCATTGTATTAAACATCAATTTTAAAATATATATGAATTTAAATATTAAATAATCAAAATATTGATTAGTAAAAATAATTTAAAATAAAATACATTTAATATATATTTTAGCAAATATAAAAAGTAAACACACATATATATTAAAATATATATATATATATATATATATATTTATATATATATATATATATATATATATATCCACATAAACTCCTTCAAACACGAAGGAAGGCGCACTCACAAATCGATGGTTAATTTATATTTATTTTCATTCGGACACGCAGCCTGACGTGTTTCGTTCTTTGCGAACTTTCTCAAAGGCATAGTCCAGCATTGACCTCCTCGCAAACCATTCATCCATTTGCTGGCTTTATAATATTGGCCCTCATTGGACCTCCTCCGTGGATGCAAAATGGAGCATTCTGGGACTTGTGGTTTGCGCAAAAATGTCACAATTAAACCCTCCAGTGGGTAGTAACTGGTCTGTTGCTGTCCGTTTAATTTTGCACATTTGTGCCGATTTGTTCCATTGCAGCCCATTTTCAAAGCTGACTAGGATCCCAAACTCGGCAGGTCCGAGGCGGCAGCCATTACCCCTTGACGTCTCTCAACAACAAAACAGAAGGGTCCACCTCGGGGCATTGTGGCTCTCTTTTCGGGTGGTGCGACCTATTGTCTCAGGGACAGTCAAAGCGTCCGGAGCATTTAGCACAGTCTGATTATTTGTCTCACGTCTGCCTGCAATATCATTTGTGGATAGGAAAGGATTATGTGGATTCGGGCTTGTCGGTATGACAGGCTTGTTCAGATTTTGCCCATCATAAGAATTTACTGCATTCTAGGGTTGATCCTCATTATAGGGTGGTTGGTGATTTATTAATAATTCATTTAAACATGCATCATCAATTTCATTCTCACTATCATCAGTCTGTGTCAGTGTTTGAGAAGTCTCAATGTTTGCTTCTTTTCCTTAAACTTCTTTCCTTCTTCCTTCTCTGTTACTAGTAAATAATACATGCGAGTTCCTTCGGCTATGTCTGTTCTCCAGGCTTTTTGCTGTGCAACCCATCTAGCCTCTGCATATCAATTTAAAGTATTTTTGTACCTTCCCTGAAAATGTTGTTTCTCTTTCTGAAGAGCTATGTATTACCATGAAATAAGGGCTTCAAATTGGTTCACTGACAAAATATCGCCATACCAAAATATTGTGACCAAAATATCAGCTGTCAAAACAATCACGATCCTATAATTATAATGGTAAGTACAAAAATATCGAAAAAATAATATTGTGCCATTAATATCAGTGTATTAAACATCAATTTGAAAATATATATGAATTTAAATATTAAATAATCAAAATATTGAATAGTAAAAATAATTTAAAATAAAATACATTTAATATATATTTCAACAAATATAAAAAGTAAACACACATATATTAATATATATATATATATATATATATATATATATATATATATATATATATATATATATATAGTTAGAAAACTATTATTAAACTTAAAATTTTAATTTACATTACTGAATTTTTATATATATATATATATATATATATATATATATATACTCATATTTTTTAAGAGAATTTGTAAGTACCTTGCCCTCATATCTAAGGGACACTAAGGACTTCCTCAGTAAAATCAAAAATCTTTCATGGCAAGCTGATTATCTGTTGATAACTATGGATGTCAACTCTTTGTACACAGTGATTGACCATGAGCAGGGAATAGAAGCATGTGTCAGATTTCTGAATCGCAGACACATCAGATATTGGGGACATACCCAAATGATATTGGACATGATGAGATTTTGTCTATCAAGCAATTTTTTCATGTTCAACGAGGAGGTCTATAAACAGACTCGCGGAACTGCGATGGGAACTTGCTTCGCGCCCAGTTTCGCGAATCTGTTTATGGGAGCATGGGAGGAGGACATCAGATGTGACAACAATCTTGACGTTGAGTTCAACAAAGTCATCTTATGGCTCAGGTACATAGATGACCTGTTTGTGGTATGGCAAGGAGTGAACATGAAGCACGACGGTTTGTAGACAAACTGAATCACAACAACAGGAATATCAAACTCACCAGCACCATTAGCAGGAAGGAGGTAGAATATCTAGATATCAAAGTGCAGATTATATCTAACGAGATACAAACCACTCTCTACAGGAAATGTACGGCAGGGAACACCCTGTTACATGCCATGAGTAGCCATCCTGATAATCTCAAATGGAGCATCCCTTATGGGGAATTGCTCAGAGCCAAAAGGAACTGTAACTCTGAGGAAAGTTACCAGAAAGAACAAACTGTTATGATTCAAAGATTTCAGGAAAGAGGCTACCCACCTTGGGTCCTAAAGAGGGCGGTGGAACAAACAGAGAGAGTAGAAAGGGAAACCATACTCAGCAACACCATCAAGACCACAGATGACAACTCTGAAAACATAGATACACGTATAATTCTCACATACAACGGGAATGCAAAGTACATACGCAAGACCATTGCACAGAAATGGGATATCCTCAAAGGTGACCCGGTTATAGGCAGCACCATACCCACCAGACCTATGATCACTTACAGGAGGAGTCGGAACCTTAGGGATCTTCTTGTACATAGTGACCTAAGAGACACCCCTGTAACAAGGGGTATTGATCTGCAGGGCTTTTTTCCATGCGGCCATTGTAAAGCGTGCAGCAACAGCCGGTTTAGAAAGGAGTTCTGGAACACTAGCACCAACAGCATGGTGAGAATTAAACAATTCTTGACATGCAGTACCACCTTCGTGATCTATGTACTGGAATGCCCCTGTAGTTTGAGATATGTAGGCAGCACAACAAACATGGCCAAAAAAGAATTCTAGAACACATGAGGGCAATCACTAACAGAGACAAACAGTATCCTATTGCACGACATTTTGAGTCACATCATTTTTCAGACAGTTCCAAACTTTCATACTATGCAATAGAACAGGTATTGGGCAACAAGAGGGAGGTAACCGCACTCTCAAACTTAGACAACGCGAATCAAGGCACATCATAGGGATGGCCACACGCTACCCTAAAGGGCACAATCAGGATGAGGAATTGGCCATACATCTTCAAGAACATTAAATTACATTTTTGCCCGTGACAGGGAGACAGTCAAATAACAGTGACCAAGCCTTCTAGCTTTTACTCTTACATGATTAGAATGTTTTATTGATAGTTTCATTGCTAGTTGGTTGCAACATGTTTCTCAAGTTTTATTTACAATGACTGTGAATGACTCTTGTCTTTTCCTTTATTCTTTTGCAGGAGGAAAGGAAGGGACCATGTCTCTTGCTTGGGATCCCTAACCTTTTCTTCGTGACATCATTCTGCTACGACCTTGTCCACAGATAAGAGATTTTTACACGATTATGTTATATTTTTACATGATTATGTCAGTTGCATTGTATAAATATGTTTTGTGCACACAATAGGTGGTAGATGGGGCACCAAATCAGCGGCAGTTTGTTATATGGGTATATTTATAATTCCCTGTTATATTAACAGAAGGGAACCATCCACTTCGAGTAGGCTTTGACAGGCACACTTCATCAACTTTTGAAATCCCCACTAACTAGGGAATCATAGAAACACTTAGAGCTGTTTTAAAGGGAATAGGGCCTTTGAATCTAACAGCACGCCAGGATACATTATTTGATATGTATAAAAAGCGCATTTAACGCGTCACAAGTTTAGCAGCGCAGCTTCCAGACTAGGAAACTTGTTGCATCAATGAATACACTAGCGTGTGACATGTTATCTCCATACGCACGTTTCTGAACTTTTACGTTCAACACAGCCCGTATTCGTAGAGGACTGCAAATACCAGCATGCCCCGCCACTATTCCCGGGGGAACTACTCTCAAACACCAGCCAGTGGGTTCGTTATGCTCCTATCAAATGGTTGATGTATATTAGGTTAGTTATTGTCATAGTCTACTTTGCACATCGTTTTGAACTTCGTCTAACTGTATTTTTACTACTTACTAATGGCGACCATGAAACTGTATGTAACGATGACAAGTCCGTTTTTTATGTTTATGTTTACATTTCACAGGAAGTGTATGTAAGCAATGACTGTGTTGTTGCCCCATTGTGTGATCAAGACTCTGCGGAGTCGAAACGCGTCACGGAGGGTTTATGACGATAATAAACCCCCTTTTCTATCTTTGGAGTCTTGCTTGGTTTATGCGTTAACCTGAGAGCGCGATAGGCAACCCCGCTTTGGATTTATATATATATATATATATACTCAGTTCACTGCACAACTTGGTTGCAGGCGCACACTCCTTGCCGCAAAATAAAGGCACAGTCCAATAGTGCTTGGGGTAAATTTATTCGTGGTACCAAGCCAAATAACCCAACGCGTTTCGGCGTAAACACGCCTTGATCACGGAATATTTTTAAAAGAAAACCATTTTAATTAAAATAAAAGAGTAAACAACAAATTTCTCACAATTTAATAAAAATATTTTACACATTAAAAACATTAATAATTATAAATATAATTTTAAATGAGCAAAAACACAATACTATACATTGTAACAATATAAAATAAATTATAGAATTTTACAGTTAATACATATACTATTACCACTACAATTTTTACAAAAGTAAGCAAAGTGTTGTACTAAGGATGTATAAAATTTACTACTCCCACTCCAGGCAACACAACAGTAGGAAAACTGTAACATCACACAGGGGTAAAATTTACAATTCCCACTCCAGTCACAGCAACAGTAGGGAAAGTGTTGGATTGCAGAGGGGTGAAATTTACTATTCCAACTCCAATAATCTCAACAGTAGGGAAAGTGTGGGATTGCGGAGGGGTAAAATTTACTTTTCCCATTCCAGTCTGAGCAATAGTAGGGAAAGTGTCATATTTCAGGGGATAAAGTTTACTATTCCAACTCCAGTCAGTGCAGCAGTAGGGAAATTGTTGGATTACAGAGGGATAAAATTTACTATTCCCAATCCAATGAGTGCATTGGTTTGTGGAGAGATAACATTTACTAGTCCCACTCCACTCAGTGCAACAGTAGGGAAAGTGTGGGATTGCAGAGGGGTAAAATGTACTATTCTCATTCCAATTAGTGCAACAGTAGAGAAAGGGAAGATTGTGGAGGGGTAAAGTGTGCTATTCTCACTCCAGTCAGTGCAACATTAGAACAAATACATTCTCTTCAAAACATTTAAATAATTTCAAAAACATAGTAAACAAACAAAAATATAAAGATGTAAAAAAAGAAATACAAATATAATTCATATAAAAATTTAAATAAAATAAATACATATTACAATGTTAAATATATTTCATAAATAACTACAAATATAAATATAATTAAAATACAAAAATATTTTTCATTTACATACATAATTTCAATGAAAAACTATTTAACAAAAATATATTTATTAAATATTTTTATTTTAGTTACTTCCTACCCCATACCCCTACAAAACCCACAACCGAATGCCACCGCGGATGCGCAGCAGATCGGGGAGCTAGAGACTTGGGGGCCGATTCCGAGTCGGGCCGGAATTCTCTCCGACCGAGCCGGACCCGGAGAGAATTCCGACCGAATCGGACCCTAGCAGTCCGACCGAACGAGTACGATGCGCACGCATGCAATCGGACTCGAGTCGGTCGGACTCCCATTGAAGTCAATGGGAGCCTGTCGCACAACGCGTACGCGGGCTCCCATTGACTCAATGGGTGCGAGGCGGACAAGGGCGCCCCTACAGCGTGTACGCGTCCATGCGCATCGCGGCGTACATGCACAGGTAGGGGGACCCATGGGTCCCCCTGTGTGCGACTCGCGCGCCTACGCGTGACAGGGGGGTCCGACGCGGACCCCCAAAGTCCGGCTCCGACAGCTTTTCGAGCCGGACGGCGCGAGTCGATCGAACTGCTCGCGGCGCGCATCGTACTTACCCGGCCGGGAAACGTCTCCATAGCACGGTGCGAGTCGTGTCCATGCGAGTCGGTCGGAGCGTGTTGAAGCCGCATTCGAGTCGGTCGGCGATTTCGCGGGTGCTTGCATCGTACTCGCTCGGCCGGACCCGCATACGATTCAGTCGGGAAACAGGGCTCCGAATCGGATCCGGTGAATCCGAATCCGATTCGGAGCACTACCGGCCGAGATCGGAATCGGCCCCTTGGTTTTAACCATTTTAGTTTGTGAAAGTGATTTTACTTTATTTTACTTACCTCACTTGCTGCTAGTACTGCCTCACATCTGTTGTTGCATTTTAAACTTCGCACTCTTTTGCACTTTGCTGGTCCCGGCCCTGGTCCACCACGGCTGTTGCCGATTGCGTGGAGGGCGGAGACCGAGCACTTGCCCTGCCCCCTGCTGGTGACGCATTTCCGGGACGTGGAGGAGGCGGGCTTACTTCGCCGCTCTCCACCATTTAACCCGAATGCCACCGCGGACGCGCAGCGGATCAGGTAGCTAGAGACTTGGTTTTAACCATTTTAGTGTGTGAAAGTGATTTTACTTTATTTTACTTACCTCACTTGCTGCTAGTACTGCCTCACATCTGTTGTTGCATTTTAAACTTCGCGCACTTTTTCACTTTGCCGGTCTCGGCCCTGGTCCACCACGGCTGTTGCCGATTGCGTGGAGGGTGGAGACCGATCACTTGCCCTGCCCCCTGCTGGTGACGCATTTCTGGGACGTAGAGGAGGCGGGCTTACTTTGCCGCTCCCCACCATTTAACCTGAATGCCACCGCGGACGCATGCAGCGGCGGCGCCGCTGTCGCGCCGAAGGCGGGCCTAAGGCATGCCCGTCTGCGCCCGTCCATGCCCGTACGTCACCAGGCACCAGGACCCCTGGTCGCGGGTCTTCCCACAGACTAATTTACCCACGAGAACTTCTGCTCGCCCTGCAACCTAAAGAGCTGTGTAAGCACTATAAATGGCACCATGACATTTTCCAGAAACAGTGCAATAAATGTGGGTTTCAAATCATGGCGGGTCCCAGGTCTCCCCATAAGGTTTCCGGCTTAACTCATATCAATATTTACAGCCTCAACTGCAGGTCACATGTAAAACACCATGCTGATATATTTGATCTTCTCCAGGACTCCACTCCAGACATTTTATTTTTGACGGAAACCTGGCTAACCGCTGATTCTGTGGCGATCCCCCGCTTGGCTGTTCCTGCAGGCTACAGGTTGCTTACACAGAACAGGCCTTGTGGGAGGGGGGGTGGCTTAGCGGTTATATTCAAGTCCGCTTTTCATTGTACACTCTCCCCACAGACTATTTCGGACTGCGAATGCGCCCTGTTTAAAATTACTATATCACATAATTTTACCTTTACTGGGCTCCTCATTTATCGCCCACCAGGTCCAGCCAGGGCCTTCCAAGAGGCCTTGGCTCAGACTGTTTCCACTCTTGTCCTACAGCCAGCCAATCTGAATAATCTAGGCAATCTTAACTTACACCTGGAACGCCGGGACTCCCAGGAGATTTGCAACTTCCTGGGCGACCTGGATGCCTGCCAACTAACTCAGTTAGTGGAGGGACCATCACACCTGGCAGGCCACTTACTTGATCCGATATTCTCGAATCTTCAAACTTTGACAGTTAACACACCCCTCCCTCTGACATGGACGGACCACTTTCTTATCTCAATGCATATCGATATTGTAGGCGCTCCCCTGAGATCCCCGTATCAGTCATCAATGAAGCGTCCTTGGCACAAATTGGACGAGTCTACCTTTGTATCTATCTTAAACTCGTCCCGCCCAGATTGGCCTACTGACTTGGAGGCAGCCGACAGAGCCTTTAGGGGCTGGATCAATAATACGCTTGACCACTGCATCCCGAAGAAACTGACCGGTGCTAACCGTACGCAAACGCACGCCTGGTACAATGAGACCCTGTTGGCGATAAAGAAAAACTGTAAAATTTTGGAGCGAGCTTGGAGGCGCACCTATGACGCCACTGCAAAAAATGCCTATAGGAAGGCAATAAAAGCCTACCATAAATCAGTCCAAAAGACTATAGCCTCGTTCTATGCTAATTCGATTTTGTAGAGCTCCAACCCCTCTAAAACTATTTTTTCCTTCATGAAAGATATGTTAAAATCCCCAACAGGAACCAATGATACTATATCCACTAATACACAATGTGATTCTCTGGCGAGGTATTTCATTAATAAGGTAGAATTCATCTACACTGCACTCGACATGAGGCGGGATGTCTCCGAATTTTTGGCGACCTCCACCTCAACAGTTCCCCCCTACTCCCTACAAAATCTGCCACCCATGTCTCTTAAAGACTTGGATGTCTTGGCAGCTAAGGTTAAATCAGGTTCCCTTGATGATCCCATAAAACCGGACATCTTCAGGAAATTCTATGACTGTCTTTTGATTGAGGGTAGGGAACTCATCAATGGATCGCTCCTGTCGGCAGAGATCCCTAAGTCTTGGAAACATGCTAAGGTCGTTCCGGTCCAGATACAGCATGGAATCAGCACTTCTGGCGGTCACAGAACAGCTGTGGGCCATGCTAGACGAGGGTAACACATCAGCACTATTTCTACTTGACCTCAGTGCGGCCTTCGACACGGTCTCCCATAAGATTTTACTCCAACGGCTAGAGGAGATCGGGGTCAAAGGAAAGGCCTTGGCCTGGTTTGCCTCTTTTCTATCCGAGCGCTCCTTTCAGGTCCATGCCCCTCCCTATCTGTCTAATATATACCCCCTTAGCTGTGGTGTTCCTCAGGGCTCTGCCTTGAGTCCCACCTTGTTCAACGTGTATGTCCGCCCACTAGCACTCCTGGCCAAAGAACGGAACATCAATATGGTATCCTATGCTGATGATACCCAGTTGGTATTCACTCTCTCTAACAATCCTGCATAGGACCAACTGAAATTCCGTGAGGATGTCTTGGCCATCTCAGACTGGATGGTGGACGACTGTCTACAACTTAATTCTGCCAAGACGGAGGTGCTCTTGGTAGGCCGCGATACCCATAAATGGGACTACCAATGGTGGCCCGCGGCTCTGGGTACCCCTCCCCAGCCGAAAATTGCAGTCAAGGACTTAGGGGTCCTGATCGATAATGCCCTCTCATTTGAGCCTCACGCAAAAAAAGTGGCTGGTACCTGTTTTGGCCTTCTACGTGGCCTAAAACCCATTTTGGGGTTTTTCGATGCCCCTACCCGCCAATTGATTGTTCAATCGGTAGTCCAAACACGTCTAGATTACTGCAATGGGCTTTTGCTGGGCGTGAATAAAACAGTTATTAAAAGACTTCAGCGGGCACAGAATGCGGCAGCCCGCATTCTTTTTGCCCTACCTAAGTACTGCCACACCTCCAATCTTCTTCGTCGTCTTCACTGGCTGCCAATCAAACAGAGAGTCCAGTTTAAAACTCTCTGCATCACACATAAGATTCTACATGGCCAGGGTCCCCAATTTCTACAGGGACTGTGCACTTCATATGTTCCTTCACGTGCACTGCGCTCCGCTGACCTGCACCTGGTCTGCACTCCCCGGGTGCGTAGGTGTAGAGCAGGGGGACGCTCCTTTAAGGCTCAAGCCCCTGTCTTATTGAATTCTATTCCACTGGCTGCCCGCAGTACACAAGATCATTGGGCTTTCAGGAAACTGATTAAAACTTGGCTTTTCTCTTCCATCTAGTCTATTTCTCTCTGGCCACCTGTCTGCTAGTGCTGGGACGCCCTGTTGCTGGGGCAGCCATGCGCTTTACAAATGAACCTAACATAACATAACATAATAACCCGACACATAAAACTTAACTATAAAAAACTAAATATTTACAGTATTAACATAAGTATTTATCAATAAACTAATTATAATTAATTATTACTTGATTATAATTAATTTACTTCCCTCCTTATACCCCTACAAAACCCACAACCCACACCTAAAAATTTGAGTAAAAATGTGTATTGCACAATTTAACATAACTATCAAGTTAATAATTATTATTAATTAAAAACAAAATATTAGTTACTTATGATTAATTTACTTCCCACCCTGTACCCCTATAAACCCGACAACCTGCACTTAAAATAAAATAAAAAATGACACGATTTTACATAATTAATTATCAAATAAATAATTATTTATATATTTATTCCATTTGTAAAGCGCATGGTTACACCCACCGGTGTGTCCCCGCACTTAAGATCTAACCCCAAGCAGTCAGGAGAAGGGGGGAAGGATAGCCGGGTGACTGCGTCTGACCAAAAAAAACAGGGATATCAGAAACTTATGCAGTGCCTACTGGTGTTCTGAATAGCTAGGTTTGAGTCCTTTGTGAATGGTCCTTTCCATGGGTTCTGCTCTTAGGTTCGGCAGTAAGGAGTTCAAAGTTTTGGCTGCCAGATAACTGAAGGACCGGGCTCCCAACCTGGCCCTCTGCACTCGTGGCACCCTTACGAGGTTAGCCCTTGCGGATCTTAAGTTCCGTGAGGGTGTGTAAGGTATTACAATAGATCGAAGATATCTAGGGCATTCGTTTATCAGGATTCTATGACAGTAACACATGTCCTTGTAAATAATTCTCTTCTCCACTAGGAGCCAGTGTAGAGTAGTCAAGGCTTTAATATTAATTAACATTAATTAACAACTAATTATTAATTAATTAGAATTAATTTAATTCCCACCCTGTACCTCTATAAACCTCATAACTTGCGCATAAAATTAACAAAATATGTACACATTTAACATAATTATCAATTAAATAAATAATATTAATTAACACCTAGTTATTAATTACAATTAAATTGCTTCCCACCCTGTACTCCTATAAGCCCCACAACCCGCACTTACATTTTTTTTAAATTAAACTATTAACATAATTATCAGTTAATATAAATAATATTAATTAAAAACGAATTACTCATTATTATAATTAAATTACTTCCCAACCTCTACCCCTTTAAACTCACAAGCCGCAACGGTACAAACAATTCAAAAAAATGAATTAAATTAAACTTAATAACTACTGAAAATGTAACAACTACACTAAAATACATAAACAACAAATATACAAAAAATGTCATCATGTACACGTACAATATATACTAAAATACATAACAATAATTTAAAAATGATATTATAAACAACTATATTTTTGTAAACGATATTAATGACTTCAATATTTTAAAAATCGATATTACTTACCTTAAAATCGATATTCTTGACAACGATATTCTTGCAGATGATATTTCCATATCACAATATTTTGGACACAATATTTTTGTATGACAATATGTTTATTTCGATATTTTGTCTGAATACAGTTTAAATTGCATGGGTCTCGGAGGTGGTTTTATCTCATATAAATGCCTTCGTGAATTCTCAAGACTTCGAATGTTAAATGTTCCACACTGTGGAAAAGCTAAAGATCCATATTCTCAGTGTATTTCTTCCCATTCTCAAGCCATTCCCAAGTGTGATATCCTCTCTCCTGTGTCATGTATAAAGCTGGTGTACCCTCAAATGCTTTCGGTGCCCCTTTTTTAGTGGGTAAGGGCACATCTCCCTGCATCAAACTCTTTAGGGCCCGATTTTGATGCGGTTAGGAAATCTTCCAGATCGAATCGGTTTGGACATGGTTTCCGACCGACTCGGACCGGGAGAGTCCGACCAACTGAGTATGATGCATTGGATGCTTCCAGATACGATTTGGTTGGACTCCCATTGACTTCTATGGGAGCCTATGTTCCTAACTGCATTCGTAATCTGGCCCTCGGTCAGGAAGACACGTTCCCGATCTGATTCGGAAGGAGCAAATGCCGTTAGGAGGCCTTCCTAATCGCATCGTAATCGGGCCCTTGGTGGAAATGCTTTCCTAACCGCATCGCAATCGGGCCCTTAGTGTTTTTTAAAATCTTCATTTTCCCCAATAGATATATTGTATTTTACAAACGATTTACTGCGTAAATTCCGATATTCACTTCCTTGTTTACTTTCAATCAACCAATACCAGCGCAGCACTTCTATGACGTTATCAACCTATCCCAGTGCAGAGTTACACCAACCGACCAATACCAATGCGGTACCTCTGTGATGTCACTTCACTCCTTTCAGCAACTACACCTCCTTCACAATTCTCATGAGCGCATTTTCTTCTAGCAAATATCCACAACAATGCAAGCATTTTCAAAGCCCCTGTCTGCTCCACTGAAAGAAAGTATAGATTTTCACTCGCACAACAGAATCAACAATACTCCAATCTAAGGGGCTCATTAGGATGGCGGGGAGACCTGAGTCCGCCCGCCATCCCCGCGGTGTTGGGACCGGCCGCCAGACATGTGGCGGTCCCGCACCGCGAATCAGGATGCGACCGCCACCATGGCGGTCGCATTCTGCAATTTAACATTGCGGCTGGTGCGGCTGACAGCAGCACCGCCGCAATGTTAATATCGCATGCCTGGAATTTCACTGCACCACATGGCAGGCACCACACGGTGCCTGCCTTTTGGTGCAGTGAAATGTAGGGGGGTACCATAGGTACCCCTCAAGTGCACTCCACCTCCCCCAGACACAAGGGGGGCCCACAATGGGCCCCGGGATGCAATCTCCGCCACCCTTTCCATGGCGACATCGCCGCCATGGAAAGGCCTTTGAACACCCACATCCTAATATGGCTGGCGGTGCCTGCTAGGCACCGCCACCATATTAGTGGGCCAGCTTCACCCGGCCAGCAATCGTAACGATTCCTGAGCGGCGGAAAAGCGGCGGACGGACTTTGCGTCCGCCGCGATACCCACCGCCATCATAATATGGCGGGGGTATTTCACATGAGGATGGCGTAACGATCGCCACCGCCGGCCCGGCGGTGGCGATCATTACGCCATCCTAATGAGCCCCTAAGTTCCCTAACATTCACTCTAAGTGAAATCTCAACCAGCGCGACCTCACTTTAATCATTACAAATGGTCCCTGTGCACTGAGAACACCTGTAATGATCGTAATTTCTCAAACTTACAATAGAAAGGTCCCTTCACTAGTGGTACTGCTGACAATGTCTTACACACAGTACCTTCAAAAACCACAGTGGACAGTCTTACTCAGCATATGCCATACTGAGACCACCCATAGGTGTATATTCTGGAATCTTAGGCCACTTCAGACCCGATAGCAACTCTTCAACTTTGCTGCACAAAGCGCATCACTCAACACAACTCTAAAAATGTTGCTTAACCTCACACAGCCATATTACTGCAATCTAAGCTTCAAGCACTAACGCACAATCCTATTGATGCTCACACCATGATCTTGTTGCATTTGTCGTATTCCTCAAACACTGGCACTTGGTCACCTTCGACTGAACATAGAGCTTTGGATTTCGTCTAAGTCTTAATCAAAGTTTGAAAAGGGGTCTCCATAAGGATTTCCCCCAATATATCCTAACTTCATTGGACAACAAAGCATCCGACACGCTACAGAAAACCTGCTGTAGTGTTTACTGGGCTCAAAACGAACGGATGCGAAATTCTATAATGAACCTACTATGCTCTTGGTCCTCCGATGGACCTTGCTGTGTTCCAAGAGGGGTTGTATATAAAGGGTCCCAATAGTAATCCAATGAGGACTCATAGTTGGACAGCTGAACTACAAATTTGATATCAAGCTCATGTAGATTACTCTCAAGGCAATACTAAAAAGGTACATGATTATCACTGAAAGCCCAAATCTCCTAAAGAAATGTAGGCGAGCCAGAATCATGCACACCAAATGTTTGGCTAAAGCTATACAGAATAATAACATTAGAATTTGGTGCTTTGAGATCTCTCTAATATAATCTCCTTTAGTCATTAGTAAAACCCAAATTGAGAATGAACATTCACTTATGTGAGGATAAATCATGACAGCCGAGTCAAAGTAGTAAATTTAGTTTAGTTTATCAAAATTTGGAAAGATAAGTGTATCAATAAATTGCATTAGGTAAAAAGACAAATTAATAAAGGTCAAATAAGTACCAAAAGCTCAAGAGTTCAAAGAGGGACATGAGTTTGCCATTCAAGTTGTCATCGAAGAAAGAGACAACTAAGCGCATATAGCATATGTGAAATTTCGGGAAAGAAGTCAGATGAGTCCGCATCAGGCAAGTAAGTCCTGCAAATCTTCTTTTAGTACTTTGTAGTCAGGGTGCAGAACAGCAGTCATCCGTCACCTTCACCATCAACCTGTATATATGCAAATCGCTGTAATAATGCCACTAATCAGCTAAGTCAGACAATATTATATTCTTAGCGTTTCCGGGGCTGACACCTCCTGGAATCACCTCATCTGGTCAGACCACTCAGTCCATTGGTCAGTTGTATGGAGTGTGTGTCAGGCAACATAAAGAAGACACCAAATGCAGAGAACTAAGTGGGGCAATTAATCAGTCCTTATGCCATCCAGCATGTGAAACGTTAGAACAATGCTCTTTTAGCTGGAGCATAGGAGAGAGTTCAACAGGAACATTTCCCAGGCAGATGTCCTGACATGGTAACAAAGATGTAGCAAAAACTTTCGTACAGTACATGTGAACTCAGTATGAAAAACACTATTGCAGATAGTTTGTTAAATTGAGGAATTCTCTCGCGAAACAGTGAGATTAGCGGAGCAGAAAACTTTACACATGCACTCAGGCCCATATTAATTTAGACTAATATAACGCATAACATAAAATTTGAAGCATACATTAATAAGAGAACATGAAGATGTCACGATTTTTTGCATAGCATCTGATGCACTTAGGATAATTTAGTATGATTACAAAAAATATGTCTCAGTATAGAGTACTTATAATTTTTGTAAGTTCCAACATGTTAATTCATTTCAGATTATACATCTGAGATTTTGTTTCAAACAAGTACGATTTATATATATATGAAGTACATTCTCTATACGTTTCACAGAAGCATCATTAAATAGAAATATGTAGCACCTTCTTTTCTTTTGTCATTTTCGGTGTACACGGTTACACACGCAAAGAAAATGATTTTAATAAAGTTGAGTATCATAATCAGGATTAATCATAGAATTGATACATTTCATTAGTAATTCTTTCATATAAATAAGGTTTAGAAAAAATTAGAGGTAAACTTTATTACGTGAGAGTTCACCATTTGCGCGTTTTTCTAACACACATTAATAAAATATAGTTCTTTTTTTCAGTAAATCCCAATCTATATTACTTATATGAATGACATGATCTAAGCTACACATTTTCTACATTCTTTTACGATGTAGTAACTAAAATCCTTTGTTTTCGACATAAGTTCTGTAAAGGTGATTTCCTCTCCAATAACCCCTAAATGCCGTCCATGCTATTAAGGGTTTGTTTCCAAAATGAACCTATTCACAAAATATGTGCAGGTTATTCCAAACATTAGTAGACATACATCACTGTGCACCCTTGTGACTAAATATACAACGTATATCTCAATTTATGACTGCGATGTTACTTCAAATAAAATTATGATCTTAAAATTCTGCATGTTGCCAAATGTATTACATATTACTATGCCTGTGCTGCAAATTCCCAAGTGGTAGGAAGCAGAAGTGTCACACCTAGCCACAATGTCACACCAGGCATCACTTACAATTTGAAGCTCATAAAAACATCTGACAGTCAGGGCTCTGCCCACTTCCCTTTATGATGTTGTGTTGTAGCTTACAGCCGGTGCCCTGCAAGATCTATTAATATCTAGAAAGATGCAGATCATCCCATTCCCTGTAGAGGAAACAGACATTGTAGCAACCTCTCTAGTAGAACACTAAAATTAAGTATATAGCCTGCCTTCATTTACCCACTGCAGAGTGGAAAATATGTCCATCTAATAGGACGTAGTTGACAGGGTGAATGCTTTGGTGGTGTACATACACACCACAGAGGGAACCAAGAAGAAGTAGCAAAATCAGATGAGGCACATGAATGATAAGTTTGCAAGGATGCAGATGACAGTGGTCCTTCCTGTCATCAGACCAGATCATCAATGTATCTTTCCCACTGGGTCAGTGTAGTCTTTCAACCTGACATTGTGCACCAGAAGAATGGCTTGCATATTAGGGCGACAACCATTTTAAGGACAGGGATCTAAGAAAATCTGTGGCAATACATCACAATTGCTAAATCCAATTGCAGTACATAGTACACATCTAACTCATGAGACATAGGTCTTAGTCATAAACTTGAAAATATAACCCCTCCTTTTGTTATAAATACCCACATAAAGGAAGGATAGGCAGATGTTGACCTATGCCTTCTTTCCTACACCCAATCGCACATGTAGGTCCTGATTGAAGGACCAGCAGCAGAAGACACGAAATGTGGTTCAGGGAGACACCCAAAACTACCACAACAGTACACCACCCAGCCAGGACTCTGCTAAAGCAAAGTGTGCCCACAACAAAAAACACAGATGTGTCACGTATGTCCCAATGTCACACAATGACTCAATACCATGCCTTTCTATCTATGCACATCCCATGTTATTCTTCAATACATTAGCCAACATGATGACATTCTTTCATACCTATGTATTCATCTTGTGATAGACCTATTTCATGCCCAATTCTTAGCAGCCCAGCAGGCAAGTACCACCACCTACTCTTTTGCTGACCTGAACATGGAACTGTGCAGACTAGCAAGTTTGCCCAATATTGATTAAGTTATCACTGCTTATGGTGCTCATGATCAAAGTGTGCTAACTTCGAGATACATTGACACAGACTCCAAGCCCGTTACCGGGGAATGCAGTTGATTGGCTGAGTCTACAGAGTTCAATATTGTCTATACAAGAGATATTTTCTGGTTGGCCAGGAGGACCTTGGACTTGGGCTGGATGATACCTCACTGAGCTCCTCCTGTGATCGTTGTACGGCGAATAAATCTTCATGCTGATATTTTTAATCTTCTGCTACATACTGATAGTGATACTGAGTTTTTTCTTCGACAAATGGAAGTCCGAAGAACACTAAATTAGTGGTTAGCATTGTTGGGGTGTTCTGTAAAAAAGAGATTACTTTGTGGGAATTGATTCCTGGCTTTTACTATGTTATATTTTTATACCCATGACGAGACGGACGTGACCGAGAAAGCAATGGTAACTATGTATTTAACAGGTGAGAATTTTTCACATTCTTTTGTAGCTATCGTTTTTCCAAATGAGGGTACAGAAAAGAAAGAATAGTTTTCAGATGTACAACTTAATAAAAGAAACACTTCTTTTCAGTAAATGTTTTTGCCACGTTTGAAAAAAAAACATATTTTGCATTGCTTTTTCCCATTTTCTGTAGTGAAGTCACCAAACACCAGCTTTTGAAACCTTCCTTGTTCAACAACTCCTTATAGATGAATTTACAAAGGAAGCGAGCTACCTAAACCATATCAATAGGTGTAGGTGTTTGCATTTTTAAGGTTAAACAAGAGCTATTCTAATAGTTTAGATTATTTCCCAAACATAGATGCGCGTAACTCATTTATGAATAACCTTCCCTTTCGTGCACATTTAGATTTCAGGGACTGGTTTCATAAATACACAGAAACAGGGCAAGCATAATAAAGAGTGCACTCAAGGTACTCAATAGAAAATACATTTGTACACAATTTAACACTTTTAAGATGATTCCACCCTGCCAAGAAACAGAGTTTGCTCTCAAACTTCGTTCCGCATTGAGGTTCAGAATATTTCCTATCTCTTTTCATTCTTGTCTACTGTACATGGCCTTTGGTCATACCAGACCTCGACAAGCTGAATAGTGCTATCACTCCCGTCGAGCACTCAAAAAACTACTATTATATCAGTCTTTCTAGCTCCAGGCTGGACAAGTTTAGTGTAGCAAAACCTTCTTTGCAGCAGTTTTCTTGACACGTCTCTTATCATTTTTATCACAGTGTGCATCGCATTTTTCATTTCTTGCACTGCACATTTCAACTTTGACATCTTTTCTCTTTTAGAAGGCCTGAATACGCGATTGCATGATGATTTGGTACATTGCAAGGCCTCGTTCAATAAAAATAAAAATCCCTTGCTTCTTTTCTACCACTTTCCTAAGATGATACAGAATCCATTATTCCAAGTGAAGCTTTTTCGTCTATTTTACATTTTAATGCAACGATACATAGAGCATCTTTCTCTCCTTTAAGTGTCCTGAGTAACCTCTGTTAATTTATTTAACATTAATCCAGAGAACCTTAATTTTAGGATATTTTAGACATCAGTGATTCCAGCAATTAATACCTTAGCTGTCTTTTAAAACATCCATTAAAGAAAGGACGTTTGTGTTAAGGTTTCTCTACACATTTTCTTTACCATGAAAAATGTCAGTTTTAGAGATATGGGGTCCCTGTCTTTGGTATAGTATACTTTATAGTCCTGCCCACTGTGTGCACATAAAAGGGTTCAAACCTGGGGGCAGAGTTATTATACTTTCATGCAACACAGCAAGATACCTTGCTGTGAGAAAGGGCAGGAATGCGCGTATCTAACATCATACGGCACACTTTTGGCTGCCGTTACGCCAATATAGGTACACTTTTGGCTGCCTTACACCAATATAGGCACCCTTGTACCATATTGCAAGGGTACCTGCATTGTAAGCAAGCAATCTTTAGAGGCATTTTCCTCTTTCCAGGTGTGCTGCTAAATGCAGCACACCTTGAATAGAAGAAAAAACGAAGAGAAAAAAATATATTTCTCCTTGTTACCCCTCCCTTGGGGAGGTGTAGCGTTTTGAAGCTTCCCAAGTCTACCACTATTGGTAAATCTGGAAATGTGCCACAATCCATGTGTGGATGAGTGGCAACACCCATGCTCCACCCGTGGATCGCCTCCGTGGGGAAGAGTAACTCTAGGCAGCGATTTGTATTGCCTTGCGTTATTCCAGATTATCAAGCCATGCAGGGGAGTGGCTTGATAAATCTGACTTTAGTGATACGTCGCCCTTGCATCTCCTTGCATAGCGCACGGGTGACTCAATGCTATGATAAATATGGGCCCTGGTTTTTTACTTAAACTGCACTCTGCCATTGGCATGGGGGTATTTGTGTTCCTGCACTCCAGCCTCTAAGTGTAAATCTGAAGACTCTCTTGAAGTTTTTTTACAGTCTTTAACTGCACCCACCCTTGTTGATTACTTTAGATCAACTTGCAGATTATGAAAAACACTTGCAACAAACACAGGACAGTAGGTGAACCATTACACGCTGCCGTCTGTGCTTGCAGCTGCTTTAGTCTAAGCACTTGCTTTCACTTGCAAACATGAACCTGGTACTTTCAATAAACTTGCTCCATGTGCCGTCACAATACTCTCTGATGGGGCACTTTGTCAGAGACTAGCTCCTCCATCCCAAGTCTCTTTATTCAGAAATGTGTGGAAATATTTTATATGTACCCCAGATAGAGCCTCATTACTACAATTCCTTTCCCCCTATCCCTATCCAAGTCTTATTCAGCCTATGGCCTGTTGTCTTTCCTGATTGATAATGTCAAGTGAATGTAGATACACCAAATCTTCCATTCTCCTACAAGATGGTGAGAAGATGACCTCATGCATACTCCATTAGGGTAAAAGAACTGGAATATCTTTTATATGCCCTTAAAAATGCTACACACTCCTCCCAAGTGGGTGTGGGCTTCATCAGATCTGCTGTAAACAATCTCAAAATAAGACAATAATAACCTAATAGAGCTGTTAAACTATATGCACAGTTGTTTGGCTGCCTTCTAGACTGTCAAGCCGACTAGCGTGGTTTGACATTTCATGAAATTAGGAGCACGGTTTTGCTGCAGTAAAAATAGCAGAGGGGACATGCACATGCCTGCTTTCCAAGCCTGCCAACTAATGCCCATTTTGCAAATCCTAAAACACTGAGTGAGTTATTCCCAGAACTATTCAGCATCAATTCGGGAACATTCAATGCATTGCTAAATCAGAGATTATTAGGTTGTGTAGAATTTTGTCACACCAATAGACTATTTTTGTTCCAGAAGCAATCATATGTCTTCACTGGAAATCCACCTGGTAGTTGACCTATCTGGATCATATATACCCAGTATGCCTCTAGCTGTTAGTCTTACACCTTTTTAGTCTGGTTGTAGAGGGATTTGAGCCAAACTCCCTTTAATGCTTATGCAACTCCTTTAGAAGCATTAGTTAAATCTTACATTTTTTAAGTATTTTTCATTTAGGATTCTCAGAAGATACAAGATATTGATTCATATGGAACAAAAATGAACTAAAACCTTTCACTTTTTCAATCCTGTCTTCCTTTTGTGGCCTTTTGGATGTCCAACAATACACTGACGTTAACGCAGATAAAACTGAGATCTTGGTCATGTCTGGATCACCATCTGTTTCAACATCCTCTTAGTGCCCAAATGAACTGTGTAACATACAAGCTGCTGTCAATTCATCTTGAAATCATATTTGGCTCTAAGCCATCATTTGAGTCTCAGGTGAAAAATGTATCTTCCACATTTTCTGCTCTTGAAAACTCTCAGGAGAATACTTCCTTCTTTAGCTCATGAGAGCAACAAAACTGTAATTCAGTCAATCATTTCCTCAAGATGGACTATGAGAGTCCCCAGTATTTGGGTCTTCTAAACTATCCAATCACTGAACATAAGCTGATGTAAATTATATTGGCATATATTTTGTTAGGTCAAAGAACATTGATTCTGCTCAATTCAATTTCATCAAACTCTATTGGATTCCTGTGGGAAACAGATTTAATCCAAGGTTGTATGCATGGTAGACAGTTCCTAAATACATTCGGCAGAGATTCAAAATATAAGGTCCAAGCACAATTTATGATGACCCAACAAAGGGATGCTAGTTGTTCTCCAGTTTGGAATATCAAGAATTGGAATGTGCTTCTTCCCCATCTAGTTTTCACGTTCAGGAACTCCCTTCCATTACATCTGCATAGCATCCCCAAGACTCCTTCCTTTTAGGAACGCTCTCAAGACCTTCCTATGTCAGATGATGGTGAAGTATGACTTACGTTTGACAGGACACCTTGGTGCAACAGGGTGCGTCATCAATGTTGAATTCAGAAAAATAAGAACGATGCTCAGGAAAGAATTTGCAAAAACAGCTAAAATAGACAGTGACTACAAAACCAGAAAGTGATGGTGGTGCAAATTCAAAACTCAATCCACAGTTTAAATCCCAAGGAAATACCTTGGGGCAGATTTACAATTAACTAACGCAGCACGGCGCAGCAAGTCATTTTGCTGCGCCATGCTGCGTTAGTTTGGAAAGCACAGGGATGCGACATATTTACAAGAATATGTCGCATCCTTGTGCTTCCCCCTGCGCTGGCGCACAAACTGCAGCCATGCGCCGGCGCAGGCACCCTTGCACCATGGTGCAAGGATGCCTGCGTCATGGGGAGATTGTTTTTGTGCAGGAAGGGGCACCTTCCTGCACAAAAACAATCACTACAACCATTTTCCTCTTTCAATGTGTGCTGCAGAATGCAGCACGCATTGAAAGAGGAAAAACGAGGAGAAATGAAAACATTTCTCCTCGGTGCTTCTCGCTACGCCACCTCTAGGGTGGCGTAGCTTTCAGACGCATCTCCAGAGTTACGATTTCTCGTAATTCTGGAGATGTGTCTTGTTCCATGAGTGTTGCGTGGGAACACCCACAGCAACACCCATGGAACGCCCCTTCACCGCAAAGTGCTGCGTGTGAATGGGCCGTATTTACAAGGAGAGGAAAAGTCACGCAGGGTGGCTTTTCCTCTCCTTGTAAATATGGAGCAGCCCCCTGCGCCACCAGTACGTCACGAAAAGTGACATACTGGTGGCGCAGGGGGCTTGTAAATCTGCCCCCATGTTTAGAAAAATACCTGTTTAAAAAAATGCCCAGAGAACTGAAGCCCAATGAGGTGAACTGTAAGTGCTTATTACTGCAAACGATATTGTTAGCTCTGTTCTACCAGGAGATTATAACTCTTGGATGTAAAGAGAATGGAAAGGAGCAAAAGAGTGTCCAGTAGAACTACTCAAGTGTATGCAATTTCAAATATGTGTGAGTTCTGCCACAACAACCTGACAGAGATTTAGGGGATTATTTCGAGTTTGGCTCATGTGGCACATCAACTAAAACTAGGCAGTTCTCCCTTCCTTCTTTTTTAGAGAGTATGTATGGCTATGCACTCTAAATGGGGGTGGGATGTATGCCTATCTTTGGCAAGTGTCTCCTATCCGCCAAACTCTAAATACGCTGCTTAGTTCGATGAACAATCTATGAATCATTTTCACTAAGCTGATTCTTCAGTGTTGTGCTGCCAAGGCACTGGTTGGGATGAAATCACCCTACTGTTATGTCCCAAATATTTGTTTACTTTTTGTTAAAATGACATGTCTCAATGCACTTATTATGAGTCAGTAGTTGTCTGGATCCTCTAACTTTGTTGCATTGTATTATATTAATGCCAGCATACTTCTACTTTACGTCTTTATGTGTTCTTAATTTACCAAAAACTTTATTTTAAATGGTTATTTCCAACTTTTTTCAGTGTGTTTGTACATATTTAGCCCCGCATCTTACTAAAGTTATTAATTGTTTCAAGTATTCTACCAGAAAATTGAACTACTTCAAACAAGGGTACCCGTGTTTCTTGTTTACACAATCTATATTAGGGTCTAGCTGGAGTCAATGAAAGAACCTTCGTGCCCTTTCACTTGCTCCTTGTAAAAACAATACCCACAATTTTAGGTTCAAGAACCAGGGTTGGCTGCTATCTATCATGAAAATACTTATGTTGTTTTTATTTTCCAAGTCTAGATTTCTAATTATGAGACTGCATTATTATAGCTGGTTCTCCATGATTCAAACA
Organism: Calotriton arnoldi; assembly: GCA_963921515.1. Taxonomy (NCBI): domain Eukaryota; kingdom Metazoa; phylum Chordata; class Amphibia; order Caudata; family Salamandridae; genus Calotriton; species Calotriton arnoldi. The sequence continues at coordinate 380,228 of CAWUFW010002411.1, forward strand.
ATTCCCAGTTTTTCTTTTATTTCTAAATGCCATGGGCTCTCCACCGGTAACATACGTGCATACTAAATCTAAATTCAAAATATTAGGTCTGCATAGATACTTCCATGCAAGGCCAGTTAGGGTGAGCGCTAGTCCCCTTATAGTAATGTCATAATTTAGCTCATGAATGCTGAGATGCAATTAATATTTTGCATAGGGGTGTAAGAAGGCAAGCGTACGTATACATTTTATTGTTAAATTAAATTAGTTAAAATCAAACAATTTGCTTCTCACTGCAAACTGACTATTAAAAAATTAAAACAAATGCTTGAAATTAGTTTAAAACATGGTATATAATCACCATACAAATTTGCATTCATAATTTCCTATAAAGTAGCAAATAGTACTGGACAAGCAAGAAAGCAGAAAACCATCATACTGAAACCCCTTTAATCATTCAGAATCCTTCCCAGTAATTGTGTCCTTGATGTTTACTATGACCATTTTTAACTACCGAGTTAATTCCTAGCAGCGCATTTAAATCGGATAATCTCGTGAGTTTCTATTTTTTTCGCCACCAGTTTTAAGAACTTTGTATAACTGCAGTTCAGAGGGATATCCGATTACTTCAGCCCCTTCCTTTCTTTCAGTAGTACTGGGCAGACACAGCTCAGGTGAATAATGTTTCCCTCCCCTGTTTTACACAGCCTGCAGCGAGTACATTTTATATCCTGGACCAAAGGCATCGCATGAGTAAGACCAGGAAGGGCACCAAACCGCAACCTGATGAAATCATCTTTTAGATGTCTTGCCCATCCTATCTCTAAATAGGGCAGCGGTTTGAGAATTTTGGGGCAGATTTACAAGCCCCTTACGCCACTTTTGCGCCGCCGTTGCGTCACTTTTGTGACGCAGCGGCGAGCGCAATCATGCGCCATGCTGCGGGGATTTACAACGTGACGCATCTAGGGAGATGCGTCACGTTGTAAGCCCTGCGCCACATGAAACCTGCGTCAGGTTTCATGTGGGCGTGCCGCGCAGGGGGCGTTCCTGCGCAGGAAGCCCCGTAAAAGTGACGCAGTGAAATCTACAAGATTTCACGGAGTCACTTTGCGTCCCTGCTGCGTCAAATCCTTACGCCTGCTTCAAGCAGGCGTAAGGAGTGACGCAGCATGTTAGGTATAGGGCACCCCTGAGCAGTACTGGAGTTACGTCGCACTTGCGACACGACTCCAGTACTGCGCCACCCTTCCGCCGACAGATGCGTCACGCATCTGTTTATCCTTGCGCCATGATGCGCCGCATTGTAAATGCGGCGCATCTGTGGTGGCGCAAGGGTAAACTTGAGTCACGCATCTTCCCTGGCGCATCCCTGCTGATTTGCAGGGATGCGCCAGGGAACGTAAATCTGCCCCTTTGTATTCATTTAGTATCATCCAAGCATGAGATCTGCGTGCTAGGATGTCTTTTAGCAGTGAGGGTTTTTTCATCAAACCGTTGATAGCTTTTTAAAAAGACTCTAAAGGCAAGGACATTTCCCATAATGGGTGAACTGCCAGATCGTCAATCACCTCTTCTAAATACTGTCGTGATGGGGCGTTTGCGTGTATTTCTTAATCTTGCCAGAGAGCATGACATAGTTGATTTGTTCCATAAGACTTTATTCTTTTCCATATTTTAAATATATGCTCCTTTCCTAGCAATAGTTTGATTTACTAGACCGAACTCTAGCATTATCTAGGCCGGCAAGACATTGCGGGGGAGACAAAAGAGCCATCTAAATGTCTTGGAGACAGTCATGTTTAAACTTGAAGGGGCAGATCTACAAGGAAGTGCCGCAGCGTGGCACCTCAAGCCCTTTGGCTGCACCACACTGCGGCACGGATGCGACATATTTACAAGAATATGTCGCATCTCTGTGCTTCCCCCTGCGCTGGCGCACAAACTGCAGCCATGCGCTGGCGCAGGCACCCTTGCACCATGGTGCAAGGATGCCTCGCGTCGTGGGAGATTGTTTTTGTGCAGGAAGGGGCACCTTCCTGCACAAAAACAATCACTACAGGTATTTTCCTCTTTCAATGCATGCTGTAGAATGCAGCACGCATTGAAAGAGGAAAAACGAGGAGAAATGAAAACATTTCTCCTCGCTCACGCCACCTCTAGGGTGGCGTAGCATTCAGACGCATCTCCAGATTTACGATTTCTCGTAAATCTGGAAATGTGTCTTGTTCCATGGGTGTTGCGTGGGAACACCCCCAGCAACACCCATGGAACGCCCCTTCAACGCAAAGTGCTGCGTGTGAAGGGGCCGTATTTACAAGGAGAGGAAAAGTCACGCAGGGTGGCTTTTCCTGTCCTTGTAAATATAGAGGAGCCCCCTGCGCCACCAGTACGTCACGAAAAGTAACGTACTGGTGGCGCAGGGGGCTTGTAAATCTGCCCCGAAGCGTCTCTGCCACGCAGTGCCTCGCTTCCGTAGGCAATACTTCGTAAACGTTTTCCAGATATCGCTTTTAGCAATGGTAGATAGCTTGGACCATCTAATAACATCTGTAGTGTGTGAAATGTGAGGAGTAGCATGTTTCCCTTCCTCTGTAGGTCATATTTATACTGCTAGAAGGAGGCCCTGTCATCAAATAGTACTCCCAGCTATCTGTATGTTTTGACCTGTTCCAATTGTTGACCTTGTAGGCACTATTTGTTCTTTTTCTGTAATCTATTGCTCACTTTCATGATCTTAGTTTTCTTTTCATTATTCGCCATGTCATTGGCTGAGTAATGTGATATTTTATCAATAAGGTGCTATAAGCCGATTTTAGTTTGACTTAAAAGGATCACGTTATTTGCATAGAGGAGGTTCAATATATGCTTATCTCCCAGCTTAGGGGGATGCATGTTTACTTCGTCCAATGCTTGAGTCAAATCGGCCAGAAATAAGTTAAACAAGTATGGTGCTAGGAAGCATCCTTTCTTCAGACCCTGTGAGGATTCAATTTTCCTAGAGAGGAAAGAGCCATCCCCTATTTTCATCCTTACCCAGGTATCTGAATACAGCAGCTGAATTGCTTTTAGAAGATGGTGGTGGGGGCATACCCATGTGAACCAGTTTTTGCTAGAGAATATGTTGTACACAGATGAACGCTGACTTAAAGTCCACAAAGCACAAGTAAATTGGTTGTTAGCTTAACTTGTATTTATCAATAAGTACAGAGCGCACTAGTATATTTGTTGCCTTCCCGGGTCCTCTTGTGAATTCCATTTGGTAGGGCGGGATAATTTGTTTTTCTTTCACCCAATGTGAGAGTTTCCCTAGTAGAAGGCCTGCAAAGAGTTTTGCCTCAGTGTTTTGTAACGTGATCAGGCGGTAGAGGGCAAGCATTTTAATGCACTTACATTACTTATTTTAGCATCTTATGCAACTAATATACTGAATCACATATATTAAAGTTTTACTCAACATCAAATAGTTATGTGCACTATTTCAAAAAAACTGTGCATAACTGCAAAACAATAGTTTGTAGTTATTTTTTCTGAAGTTCTTTAGAAGTCAAAATGAGCTGTTTTTGGAGGTAAAGCATGCCATAGGTGAATGTTATTTTTACTGCAAGTGACTCTAGCTAATGCACCTCTACTTAAATAACCTGCTGCCTCTATGTATGCCACATTTCAAGTGTGAATGAATCTCTGCACAGGGTTTTTATAGATGTTACAGAGTAGGGGATATTGTAAAAATTGATGAACACCAAATATGCAACTTTTTTGGTATTTGCAAACGTTTAAACCACTCATTCTCACCTTGGGCATAGTCAGAGATGAGTTACCTAGAACATTCCGATCCAAGTTGGGGAGGTATTAAATTCAAACTTGGCATGGGTATAGGGGAATGGGTTTGTCAATGGGGGAAAATATTTCCAAAACTGAACAAAAAAAAACATTTTTAAAGTATTTGATTTAAACATTCACACATACTTAAATGTGTACGTGGTGCTTTTAACCATCTGTAAATAATGAAGATTGTGAATATTCCTGTAAACTTACATTTCATCTCAGCTGAGGTAAGGTGGCATATCCTTGTATGACAAAGAGTTCCGCTGGGTGAGAAGGAACCAAGGGGCCCAATACGAGTGGGAAACAATGGAGGGCAGTACCAAGAGGTATCAGAAGCAGCATACAGATTGGAACACATCCCCCATTAGAGGAAGCAGAATGTTTTCAAACAATGCATTCAGAATGTGTGTTGGAAAGTGGGTAACTAGTAGTGGTAAATATGCATCTACCACTGGCAAAAATACCGCTAACAGAACATAGGGCTCAGAATAGGTCTTAGAAAATTATCCCATGCTCAACCCTTGGTAGCTTGGCTGCGAGCAGATGGGCTTAACTTCAAAGACAGGTATGTAAATCATTTAATAGCACAAATTCAGTGAATAATTAAGACATAACAATCCAACACCAATTTATAACAATAGGAAATATTTTTATCTTTAAAGATGACACCAAAACAAAAAAGCCTGGTTAATCCTCTTAACTCTGACCAATCAGGACAGAAAACTGGAAGGATTAATTTTAGCTTACAAACAAGAAAGTCTTATAACTTCTTGTGTGTACATTTTCGGATAAATTCAACAATATCATATTGATAGATTTATCAATACCATTCTAGGAAGTCTTTGAATGATATCTTTATGACATCCTTGATGTTAATTATTATTTAATATCTTCCTGCCATGTTAACCTATTTGGCTGGGGATCTGCAATGGGGAAAATGAACTGGGCAATTTCTCTAACACTACGGCCTATAAAACATCTTTTATAAGGACCCTGCCTATATCTATAGGACCCCCCACCCCTGGAACACCTAGGGGAGACTTTAGGGGTTCTGACTATGCCTAAATATTGCAGATCCTCACTTCACAGTGCTCCTGACACAAAAGTCGACAGAAATGTGAGGAGGGAAATGTGCAATTTCACTAAGCCCACAGCATACAAAAATCATTTTATAAGGACCCTCCTTATAAATACCTGACACCCCATCCCTGGGGCACATAGGGAAGACCCGGAGGGTACCTAATATGCCAAAACATTGTAGTTTATTAATTTTAAGTGCCCCATACACCAAAGTCAAGTTTGGGCACAATTTGCATTTTAAAAGCAATCTTTGCAACACAGGGCTGCTTTTAAACTGACCCCAGGCTTCACCAGTGCACACATGCAAGTGCAGAAAGGGATGCTGGCCTCTAAACTGCCATGCCCTATTATATACTAGGGACTTAAAGGTAGTTTCAATCTCCCAGCCTTATTATGTACTAGGCCTTATAGGGGATGTCATGCCAATCACAGGGGTACCCTAACCCATAGTGTACCCTAGTGTATGTAGGTGTTTTCACTGTATTCTAAGTGTGTTTTCAGCATACCACTGGCCCTGGGCCTGTTTAGGCAGAGCCCAGGAACAGTCAGAGTCAGTTACCACCAGTACCAGTCAGCAAAATAATGGGGGTGCCCAGGGCATCAGGATGACTTTGCAACAGTGAGGTAAAGCATAGTCTGTACAATTGATAATCAGCAAATTATGGTGGTACATTGTTCACTCGACCAGGATAAAAGTATGTGCTAAACTTTGAATGGCTGTCACTTGGAGGTACAGTTACAAGAGCTAAATATGGTCTGCTTGTCCTGTGCATATGCCATGTCTGTTTATTATCAAGGGTCAAACACAAGGAGATGATTGACGGAGTGCTGAAACTTTTCAGACACTCACCCCCAGTCACAGATCTGGGTTGAATCCATCATCGTTCTTTAGCTCACAGGGTATGCCCAGACATGGTTCCCTTGCTCACTTTGCCACTGGATTCAAACTAGCCTAGCTGATGAGGGTGTTACCCTGAAACCGATCCCAGGATGCTTGTTTCCCGTCCAGGGAAGACCTGGCATGGCAGTTCGGGTTGGACTGTTCCCATGAGGCACAGGGTCAAAACTGATTTGCATATAGCTGGGTCTGAACTGGGGTGGCAAAATGAGCTAAAGAACGATGATGGATTCAACCCAGATCTATGACTGGGGGTGAGTGTCTGAAAAGTTTCAGCGCTCCGTCCATCATCTGCTTTAGTTTTCTTTATTATCAAGGGTCATCACATTGTGTTTAACTTTTACAATTTTCACAGAATCACAGAAATCAGATATTCTACCTAAGAGAGTTATATTTCTTTTGACATGCACCCAATTACCCTTGTTCCAGTTTTCACCTTTTTCATGATGAATGCTGTCTTACTCGTGCTTGCCCTCCTTTTGATTTCTTTTTTCATATATTCTCTGCATGTCTCCCCCTTGCTGCCTAGACCCATCCACGCGTGAGGCAATTTTATTCCAGTTTTCTTTCCTTTTAAGCATACAAAGGTGATATACCAGTTCAGTGTGTAGGATTGTATAATATGCTTGTACCAGTTCCAGTAGCACTTTCCTTTGTGGGCAGTCTTTAACCTTTGGTACTTCCAGAAATACCTTGATGTACCAACCTACTCACCCACCTGACAACCCCAATAGCTCTTGGCCTGTGGAGGTCAGTCTTGAGCTGGATTATGCATTATGTCATTGAGTGAATTTTTCATTTCTTCAGCGGTGAATTGCACCTCGTTCTTCATAATCTATATCTCTGAATGCCTTTATCAAAGAATGTTTCTCTTAAATATTCTCTTAATAAGGATGTTGTGTACTGGTTTCCCAACTATCTATTTGGAGAGTTAATCAGCTAATATTATGTATTTCCCATCTCTGCCTAAATCAGGGATCAGGCCTCTCATGTTGAGATAAGCTTGTTCCGCTGTTTGGAGGGAACCTACACTGGCGAAAGGGGAGGCGTACTAACTGATCTAACTTTATTGCTTGCAGCAGTTTTTTACTTTGCCCTACACCATGCTATCAAGATCTGGTCCACAATATTGCAGTCTTATTCATAATCCTATTTCCTAGATGCCTTTCATGCCCTAAATATCTTATTTTGTCTGAAATGTTTCAGGGAGGATTAGACTTTTCCCTCTAAACAATTTCCCATCTATAATTCTTAGTTCGTCCCAAATGTCTGAACAGTGTTTTTCTTCCACAGGTAGGTTTTTCCTGTCAGGCCATGTTTTATTTATTCTTCTTTGGATACTTTCTAACCGCTGGTCTACTTAAGCAGCATCATTCCACTGGGACTGGTTCGAACCATTAAGTGTTAGTGAAAGTATACAATATTCATTAGGATCTTGCACTTCAGCTAGCCTATCTATAGGCATGTGGAAAAGGCAATCTGCGGCTATGTTCTAAGTACCTGTTGCACACTCCCTTTGGAACGTGTATGCTTCCAGACCAAGAAACCACCTGGCTATATGGGAAGTGCATTAGTGTGAATCTTTGCTAGTAAATACAAAGGGTAGACTTCATAGGTAGAACCTGAAATGCCAAAAGCCCAAAAACAAGCCAGGACCTATCTTAGCGCTAATCCTTTCAAGAGATTGGAACATCACAATGCACATACTACTATTCTTTCTTGTAATTTACCATCATGGGAAGGTTGTACCTAAACCTTTGTGTTGGTGTGGGTGGTAGGTAATGTGTTTTTCAACACATCAAATGTTGCTCAAATTGGTACCTTGTTGATATCTTCTTTATTTTGTTGAAAAGAGAGAGCATTTTTCCTTCTACACCAACTGTGTGCCCATCACCAGAAGAAGCCCTAAAGGGCTGAGCAAGATCGGCAAAGTGTTTAAGTAACTTTGAGTAGTCCTTAGCTAATCTAAGTATGACCTTCAGCTGTCATTATCTTTCAGTGGGGGCGCTTTTTTGACCAGATCAACCAAGTGATTCTTAGGATTGATACCATCTTTGGATAATTTAATTAACTGATCTCACTTCTATTCGGCAATTGTCTTTTTTTACATGAGACCCAAACTCCTTAATCTAGTCAATACTTCTCTTAAGATGGCATTATAGCTAGAGAACTCTGAATCAAATACAAGGATATCTTCTTGGAAACAAAACATTGGAGAGATTGAGTAGTACCTGTTGCATGATGCATTGGAAAATAGCTGTGGCAGAGGCAAGGACGAACAGTATCATTCGAAACTATTATGCCCCTTCTGATGTTATGAACTTTGTGAAAGACCTCAGTTCAGGGTGAGGTTCCACCTGGTGGTAAGCAGAAGAAAGGTCTCTCACACACAAGCAGCCGGCATCACAAATTATGCTTAACAATTCATGATATTTGGGAATGAATGACAGTCCACCAAGTTTATTAGACTTGAGCCCCCTCATATATATATATATATATATATATATATATATATATCCCAGAATTTCGCCATACACCTTCCATTCCAGAGGCAAAAGACGAAAATGGACCCAATTGCAGTGCGTAAGTGTTTATTTGCTGCCACGCACCTCTGCCACGACGCGTTTCGACCTTCAAGAGGTCTTGTTCACATAACGCGCATGCGAAGTGTCCCAAACATTTAAAGTGCTCGTGCATAGTCTCGTGACCAAACACATGACAAGATTTTAAAAGACATAGAGGAGTTGATTCAAAGGCATGATAATATCATTGACCAATCGCAATTCCTTTTGGAATTAGGACACATATATATATATATTATTATATTATTGTTATATTTACAGCACGAAATGACATATCACTAAAAAACTTTTAAATCCATTATACTTGAAAAAAGTTTAACAATTCATTACATTTTGTGTTAAATCGCTTGTACAAACTATATTTTCATAAAAGTTTATAAAAATATGTAAAAGTAATAGCGTACATGATGAAACCATAAATGGAAATATTTTCACAGTTTAAAGGTGAATGTACCGTCTGTAAACAATTTAATGATGGCCCTAAACATACCGGTATATACCCGGTTAGAATGACTAGAGCTCTATCATAATGAGTCCTACATTGGTTTAATGCCTATTGAACTAATAATGCCCATAATGGGCCTTATAGCAACTCATTCTCATATTAAAAACATAAAGTGCTAGTGCTGAATGTGCCACCCACTCGAACCGGTCACGGCTCAAAAAGTGATAAGTGTTAATAAAATTTAAAGGATTAAGGAGGCATCTCTTTCATATTATTAAAACAGACTGAACATGGACATGAAACTTTTTGATTAAAATCTATACAAATATAGAGAAAATAAATATTGTTAGAGAAATAGTGCAAATAAAGCTGGCTTTCATTATAAACAGGTAAAAAAATCCTCACTGGAGTTCAGACCTGACGGAAACTTTGTGTCTAACTCCAGGATATACCTGGTTTCAAGTTGACGTAATTGTGATTCTCGGTTACCTCTCCTACGTAAAGGTAGGATTGTATCAATCACATAGTATTGTAGATGTTCTGGATTGTTACCATGTGTGTCCTTGAAGTGTCTTGCGACAGGATATGCTGGGTCACTGTTATTAATAGCCCTTATGTGCTGGAGTATCCTCTTGTGGACCTGCAATTTGGTACTACCAATATAACGCAGACCACAGGGACACTCCAGCACATATATAGCATATTCTGTTTTACATGTCAACAGCTTATTAATATATATTGCCTCAGTTCTAAATGGGCTAGTATATGTTGTTCTACTGTTAGCATGTTTACATGCTTTGCATGTTGAACACTTCACAAAACCTCTTCGGGAGGTCAACCAATTTTTAGTATTGGTAACTTCTGGACTGCTTTTTACCAACATATCATTCATGGACCGAGCTTTCCTAAATACTAGATCCGGGGTTCTAGATACATGTTCCCTCAGTATTGGATCATTTTGTATTAGGCCCCAGTTTTTATTAAATATTTTACGAATGATTTGATGTTGCTTATTATATGTTAAAATCATTCGTGTTACTGGGTTGGTGTTGTCTTTAGTTGGGCTCCGATGGACAGCCTTTGTAAAAGCATGTCCCTCCCTTTGAATGTTGCCAGTCTTGGTAATCGCTCTGTCAACTACCTTAGCGGAGTAACCTCTCGAAATAAACCGTTGCTTGCTTTCTCGCTGGGCCAATTTGCATTCATCAGGGGTGCTGCATATGCGCTTAATTCGCAGCATTTCTCCATAGGGTATACTTTGAATGAGATGTCTGGGATGATGACTGCTGGCATGTAATATTGTGTTGCCGGCTGTTGGTTTTCTGTACATCCTAGTTGAGATTTTGTTATCACTAATATATACTTCAACATCCAAAAAGTACACTTTTTGTCTACTTAACTGCGCTGAGAAATGCAAGTTGAGATCATTGCAGTTGATCTGTTCGATGAATTGGAGTGCCAGATGTTCAGGGCCTCTCCAAATCAGGAACAGGTCATCAATATATCTATACCAATGACATACATGGTTACTCATAATTTCTGCATATTTGATCTTAAGAACCTGCTCTTCCCAGAGCCCCATGTGGAGACAAGCATAACTAGGGGAGAAGCACGCCCCCATAGCCACTCCCCTAGTTTGTTGGTACACCTGATTCTGAAAAAGGAAGTAGTTATTTTCTAAGCAAGTTTTGATCATTGACAATAACATTTTGTTATGGATATAAAAGCACATCGGTCTCCCATTTAGATAATATTCGATGGCCTTAATCCCATCCTGATGCCGTATGCTAGTATATAGCGACGTAACATCCATTGTGATTAGAATGCATTCAGTGTCCCAGATCATATTGCTAATCTTCCTTAAAAATCCCCGGTATCTTGAAGATACGATGGCAGGTTTCTCACATGACTCTGCAAAAAATAGTCTACATATTTTGACGTGTTCTCCATGAGACCATTACATGCGGAGATGATCGGTCTGCCAGGCGGTCTCAGGGTTTTTTTATGAATTTTAGGTATAAAATAAATTACTGCAAGCTCCGGATAGTCGTTTTTCAAAAAATTTAAATTCGTCTGTGCTTAAGAGACCAGCACTTTTCCAAGCTAGGAGGGAAGAGTGATAATCATATTGCGCTTGTTTTACACACTGCATGTTGCCTCTTTTATAACAGTTCTTATCGTTAAGTTGGGAAAGGGCTTCATCCATATACATCTTCCGTGGCCACAGCACAATATTGCCCCCTTTGTCAGATTGCCTTATAATTATATATATATATATATTCTGCTCCAAAGGTTGTCCACCAGGTGAGTAGCACTCGATCAGCAGCTTTGTTGATGTTAGGCAGGGACGAGGATCCGCTTGTAGAAGCTGCTCCGTAATGGAATTGCCTGACGCGTTTCAAAGCTCCATATGCTTCTCTTCAGAGGCTTGAACGGAGACAGTGTGTGCAAACGCTGAACCCACTTCGCCATTTTCATATTGCACACCCACCAATGGGAAGCTCGAATGAGACTGTGCATTGTGGGAAATGTGGTCCGGATAGCACACAAATCTTGTCCTGTATGGACCCTGCAAGTGGACTCGTCCTCAATCCTGTTTGCCGCTGCTGGCCCACATAGCCGACATGATAGTTACCATGTCGGGTGGCCCCCATAACATTACGGGGTAATGCACACTCCGCGGCAGGACGGCCGCGTATTACATTCTGCTCCAAAAGTTGTCCACCAGGTGAGTAGCACTCGATCAGCAGCTTTGTTGATGATAGGCAGGGACGAGGATCCGCTTGTAGAAGCTGCTCCGTAATGGAATTGCCTGACGCGTTTCGAAGCTCCATATGCTTCTCTTCAGAGGCTTGAACGGAGACAGTGTGTGCAAACGCTGAACCCACTTCGCCATTTTCATATTGCACATCCACCAATGGGAAGCTCGAATGAGACTGTGCATTGTGGGAAATGTGGTCCGGATAGCACACAAATCTTGTCCTGTATGGACCCTGCATGTGGACTCGTCCTCAATCCTGTTTGCCGCTGCTGGCCCACATAGCCGACATGATAGTTACCATGTCGGGTGGCCCCCATAACATTACGGGGTGGTGCACACTCCGCGGCAGGACGGCCGCGTATTACATTCTGCTCCAAAGGTTGTCAACCAGGTGAGTAGCACTCGATCAGCAGCTTTGTTGATGATAGGCAGGGACAAGGATCCGCTTGTAGAAGCTGCTCCGTAATGGAATTGCCTGACGCGTTTCAAAGCTCCATATGCTTCTCTTCAGAGGCTTGAACGGAGACAGTGTGTGCAAACGCTGAACCCACTTCGCCATTTTCATATTGCACACCCACCAATGGGAAGCTCGAATGAGACTGTGCATTGTGGGAAATGTGGTCCGGATAGCACACAAATCTTGTCCTGTATGGACCCTGCAAGTGGACTCGTCCTCAATCCTGTTTGCCGCTGCTGGCCCACATAGCCGACATGATAGTTACCATGTCGGGTGGCCCCATAACATTACGGGGTGGTGCACACTCCGCGGCAGGACGGCTGCATATTACATTCTGCTCCAAAGGTTGTCCACCAGGTGAGTAGCACTCGATCAGCAGCTTTGTTGATGATAGGCAGGGACGAGGATCCGCTTGTATACATGAATCAAGCTGTTGCTCGAGTGCTACTTACAGGTGGACAACCATGGAGCAGTAATATATATATATATATATATATATATATATATATATATATATATATATATGTATGTATGTATGTATGTATGTATATATATATATATATATGTATATATATATATATATACACACACACACGTAAAACCCTTCCTTATTTGTTTTAGTAGCTAGGACGATAGAGGCAAGCCATTCAGATAACATTATGGGTTCAATAAATTTAGCATCTGTGAGATTAATTTTCTGTAAGGCGGGGGTGGTTCCTTTTATTAACATTCTCCTCTGCTAAAAGTTTTTCATATGGCCCAATATGTCAGTTAGCACCCCATTAAGCTCCTGACATAAATTATCATGACCGAGAGACTTTCCTAACAGAAGTACAACATTTTCAGTGATAGAATCCAACTTGATCCTAAGTTCTTTTTGATGTCTCCACCCTAACAGTTTGGAGTGCTTTCTCATTATGTAGGTAAGAAATCAAGTCTTGACTGGATCCACCTGTTCTAATATTTGGTTTCTATCATGCAATTGTAAAACTTAGACTTTTCTAGAAAAACTGCATTGTGTATTAAATCATATAGGTGACAGGACTCAGCCATCACTCCAACAATTTGACTATTCAAGGCTATAATCCCAAATTGGTTGCTCCACTTTTCTAGTGTCATCTTTGACTTGAAAATGGTGCTGACTTGTGTCTTAATGTTCTCTTTGCAAGCTGTGGGAAAGTGTCCCCTTTTACCATAACTGCAAAAGATGGAGTTCCTGGGTAAGCATGTGATTACCAAAACAGTAACATCTAGATATCTAAATGTCACAATTTTGGGCTTGTTGGACTTTTTGATAAAATGTTGAATTGTATTTTCTTTGTGTCTTTGATTTCACATATCTCCTAGGTAATACTAGAATTAATTTTTTTCCTGAAGTCCGCAGTTTGCTCATCTCCTTTGGCAATGTCAATCACCTTGGATAAATCTGAATTATGAGCAAAGCTGTTTTCCTGAATCTAGGAGTTCTTTTACCACATACTAATTTGTCTATTATCAAGGGGGTCACTAACCTCACTAAAACTGTACATTTTGGCCAAACCTCTTAACACTGTAACATAGCTCACAATGGTGTTGCTTTGCCCATGCATGTCTTCGAAATGTACCTTTTCCAGAACTGATCTTTCAGTTGACTAGATCTTCTAATTTCTTGAACATTGCCTGTTATACATCTTAATGCTCCTGCTTACTCCTCCTTCTTCAACAGAATGTTCCAGTGAACTCTCATATACCGTTCCTCTCTTAATGCACAGCTTGTGAAGTGAGTCATATTTCTTTCTGAGGATTAAGAATGTTTTCCAATTATCACTACGAGGTAATATTCAAATGTTTAACTCATTATTTCCAGGATAAGTTGGGTTTCTTGTGCATCATTTAAAAAAGGCAGAGGCTGTGATATGCTTGCAACTGCCATTGTAGCTGGAAATGAGAGCAGGAATGTATTTTCACCAAGGCATATTCTTTGAGATTCAGGGTTTCATGACCGAATAGGGAAGGCAATGAAGCAGCAGGGCAGAGCACTGCCAATCATCTGACTGATGCAAGGACTGAGAGGCACTATGTGCAGTAGGGAGGGCCAGAACACCGATTTAAAGGCTGTTAGGAGTTTAGTTTTTACTTTTTTTTCATAATAGTATCATTACTTGCAATTTTTTAATGATTTTTAAATTAAACCTACTGTAATTCATGCGTATTTTTGCACAGGCCGATTCTGAATGTAGTTTTCTACTGCAAAGATTTTAATTAATCATGCAATAAAGATAATTGAATTGAATTGGCTAACGTGGACTCAACACAGCAGAACTAATGGTCTCCTCACAGATGACAATGAAGGTAGTGTGTCCCTTGGTTAGGCAGTAGAGTAACTCTTCCCATCCCAAATGGTTTGCTTATTATCAAAGAGATATACAAGTGAATTCTAGGAAAAATGAGAGAAATGAAGAAATGAAGAAAGAGAACATGCTATAGTCCACTACACATCTTCAAAAGAAGCAGCACAAAGCTCCATTCTTCAAGAAACTAACATTGATACCTGAAAGACATAGCTGTTTTTTGTACAAAGGGCATGAGACTAGAAAGAAATGGAGAAAAAACAAACTGATTCATTCACTGTTGGTCCACAATAATTTTGTATTTCTGAAATGGAAACAACATATGGAGTTTAGAAGCAGTGGTTATTTGTGCATCTCTGATTTTGTGGGTACCCATATTAGCATGTGAATTAGAGGATATTGTTCAAAATGACTTCTTTTTTACACACAGTCTTACATTGGGAGGCAGAAATGCATAGAAAGACATATGGTGATAACCCTTTTTCTTCTATTCTGTGTTCCCCTAAGTCTCCTGATAACAATGGTACCTCACTTGTGTGGGTAGGCCTAGTGTCCGCGACATGAAACGGCCCAAAACGCAACATGGACACATCACATTTTTCCACTGAAAACGGACTCTGTTTTGAAATGTGTCTAGCAGGGAGGTCCTGCATGGGGTACTTGTGTGGCTCTCACTAGGTTCTGTTACCCAGAATCCCTTGCAAACCTCAATTTTGCTTTAAAAAAACACATTTTCCTTGCATTTATGTGATCGAAAGTTCTGGAATCTGCAGGGAGCCAACAGCATCCACCTACTCAGCATTCCACCAAGTCTCCCAATATAAATGGTACCTCACTTGCATGGGTAGGCCTCATGCCAACGACAGGAAATGGCTCAAAATGCAATGTGAAAACATCACATTTTTCCAGTGAAAACTGACCCTTTTTATCAATGTGCTTAGCTGTAGATTTTGGGCCCTAGCTCAGCCGGCACCTAGGGAAACATAGCAAACCTGTACATTTTTTAAAACTAGACACCCTGGGGAATCCAGGATGGGATAACTTGTGCGACTCTTACCAGGTTCTATTACCCAGAAGCCCTTTCAAACCTCAAACTCTGAAAAAAGAAAACACATTTTCCTCACATTTCTGTGATGGAAAGTTTTGGTAAGTCACAAACTTCCACCCACCCAGCATTCCCCCAAGTGTGCCAATAAAAATGGTACCTCACTTGTGTGGGTAGGTTTAGTGCCTACAGCAGGAAACGGTCCAAAATGTAACATGGACACATATTTTTCTAGTGAAAACTGATCCTAGCTGTGGATTTTGGGACCTAGCTTAGCCAGCACCTAGGAAAACCTAACAAAACTGTACATTTTTTAAAACTAGACACCCAGGGGAATCCACGGTGGGGTGAATATTTTGGCTCTCACCAGGTTCTGTTACCCAGAATCTCTTGCAAACCTCAAACTTTGTAAAAAAAAAACATTTTCCTCACATTTATGTGATGGAAAGTTCTGGAATCTGCGCGGAGCCACAAACGTTCACCCACTCAGCATTTCCCCAAGTCTACTGATAAAAATGGTACCACACTTATGTGGGTAGGCCTAGTGCCCGCGACAGGAAAAGGCCTAAAACACAATGTGGACACATCACATTTTTCGAGTGAAAACAGACCCTTTTTAGGTCTCGCGCCTAGCGTTGCAGTGCGCAGTACTGCTCGCACAGCACGAGACCTCTTGTATGGGCTTCAGAAAGCTAACCACACGCTCGTGCGTGTGGTTTTGCTTTCGCAGGCTGGCATTGGCTGTAGCGTGCTTTTAAAAAAAAAAAAACGGCACGCAATTGGGCATAGGCGGGCGCATGTCCCGCCTTTGCTCCGCCCATTCCCGTCCGTGTCTAGGACGTGCATCAGCGTGTGGCACAGACGACAGGCTCCCTCGCCCTCCCGCTCCTCTGTGGTGCGCGCGCACCACTGGTTTGTAATTGTAATTCCCAGTCTGAAAGGAGAAATTTCGGCAGCTGGTGAGTCACTTTGAAAGAGGGGGATGAAACGTGTATGCAAAGCGCCATCTAGTGGTTAGTAAAGGGCTGGCAATGATTGAACGAACTTCAGGTTTAAGAAACAATATTTCATTTATTCATTGTCTGTTCCTGTAGAGGGATCAGAGAAGGAGGCATTCTGTACCACTTTATGAAGACCTGATGATATCGCTCTGTTAGTGAGACGGAAGAGGAGCACGTACTGTGTAGTGAGTGATTCCATATTTACGACTGAGGCAACTTCTCAAATGTCGCGACATGTGGCTACAGCATATACCAGGTCATTTTCTAATGGTGGTACTAATCGTAGGTGTTTCATCACCAACACTTATTGTCAAAAAAGAAACAGACAAAGCAAACCTAGCACTTATGGGCACCCAAGGTGAGATGCATTCTGTCATACACAAAGTCTTAAAAGTTTAAAATAAACACGATCAGCATGAAAATCTTTACAGCGGAAATCACATAAACCAGAAATAAGTTCTACTTGCCCCGCACATTTATAAAAAATCGACATATCGAAACATGTTTATGAATAGCATAACCATGTTACTTATTTTGATACTCTGGATTCTGAGGATGCACATCTTGTAAATGGTTCATAATAGTGAGAGACGTTTTTTGGACAGTAAGCATCTGAAATGTCTGCTTTTCCGTTTAACATGCAGTATAATGATATGATGTTTCACTTCCAGTTCATTTAATCAGGTCTGTAAAAAAATGCATGTTACAGAGAGATGTATTCTGGGGACAGTTTTCCACTAACCAGATAAATGAACATTTGCCGGGGTCCTGGAAAGCTGCATGTTAGAAATAGGATGGGAGCAGGACCTGGCTGCCTAAAGTTGTTACATCTGCATGGAGTTGCAAGCTGACATAAGTGTGGTACCATTTTTATCAGTAGACTTTATAAAAATAAACACATTTTCCTCACATTTCTGTGATGGAAAGTTCTGGAATCTGCAGGTAGCCACAAACTTCCACACCCAGCATTCCCCAATGTCTGCCGATAAAAATGGTACCTCACTTGTTTGGGTAGGCCTAGTGCCTGCAATAGGAAATGGCCCAAACTTCCTAATATTAATGCAAGGATTTGCAAGATAGAGTACTCAAATGTAGCAGTCCTTTACAGTGGTTGAGGGATAGCAAAATTTGAAAACGTGGCATGGATATTCTATGTAATGTCTAAATTCTGGCTTCAGTCCCTGCTCTCGGTAGGTCAACTATGCTAAAACATGGCTGCGGGGAACCCTTCATGTAAGCTGAGGGTCACGGGTTTGAATAGTGATGGCAGGCTCGCCATTTCAGGATTCAGGCGTTCATTGCATTTGATAATACAGATACAACATACTAGTGATGCCAAGTAAAAAGGCATTTGAAGAGGTTGTTGACGCTGTAAAGGTTTGTCATAACTCTGCTTGCTTGTAGACTGCAATGCAAGAGTCCATTCTAGTATTGCCTTCATTTTCCTCCCTCTCTCCACCTTCCCACAAATGGGTTATGATTGCACAACTAATAATATTAATAACTTGTTTTATACAGCGATTCATACCTTACTTATGCCAGTTCTAAGCTCTGTAATAAGCAATGTATGGGCTTTAATTGGGCACCAGTGTCAGAGAGAGCAATACAACCAACACGCTGTCCCTCGTTTTTAGGTCTCGCCTAGCGACGCAGCGCGAAGCGCTGTCGCTAGCGAGATCTATTGTTGTTGACTTTAGTTTGGAAGGGGGACAGGACATGTGCACGCGTATGGCAAGACAGGAGATGTGCACGCGTACGGCTCGCGGCGTTCTCACAACTCCTGCTCGCACCATACGCGTGCACATCTCACGGCGCCCGGACAGGCCATGTGCACGCTCACGGCGTCTCTTTCAGACAGCCGATGTGCACGCTCATGGCGTGTCCTTCGCCGTGCGCCTTACAGACAGGTGGAGGCTAAAGCAAAACAAGAAGCGCTGGCAGTTTCTCTGCACTTGATCCTTTCAAATCTCAACCTATCACTCTGGGGCGCATGGTTAACAGGTAAGAAATGTTTTTTTATAACTAGAAATCTTAAGTGCAACCTAATTTTTAAGTTGTGTTGTGGTCGTCCTATAAGGCGCGCCAAATAAGCGCTGCATATTCAGACGTGGGTTACATGAATGTCACCACTCCATTTCCAGGCAACGCGACCTCCGTTGACAGCACCCTTGAATACTTGGGCTAAAGACATTGACAAGACATTCCTTCCCTACACCTCCCCTTACAGACTACTCTGCTCGGGTTTCTGATTCCCCTCATACTCTTTCGCCTAAATGTCCTTTGCTTCCCTAGTATTGTGTGCCATATAAAGACCAGCACACGCACATATACAGTTGTCACCCGTCACAGGTACAGCTGCCTGGACTGAGGAGGCAACACGTGGGCAATACAAGGGCACGAGATTAGCTCGTCTGATCACCCATTAAGGCTGTGAAACTCTGGTGTCAAGAGATCGCTCGCGATATAAGCAGTGGCTGGAATAGATGCAATAGCAGATTTTAAACAAAAATGAGAAATTGTGACCTGCATAGTGGCCACATTAATGACAAAACCCTGATAAATATTGTGCCATGTTCCCACGTGTGATTGTTGCATGCCACTGTCCGTCACCTGGCAACAGACTTTCGAATATATAACTGACTCCTTAAGTAAAAGAGTAGAGAACGGGGGCGGGGGAGGGGTAAGATGAAGAAGAGAGTGCCCCAAACATGCAGTGCCTCTAAAATAGGTGTGAAAGAGAAAGCGCTGCTATGAAAAAAGTGCTACTCTGAAAAAAGGATGCTATGAAAAAAGCGTTGCTACAAAAAAGGTGTTTTTATGCAGGCAAAGTATCCAATGATGAATTCAAGTTTTACTCAGCTCCATGCACCTAGAGCATAGGTACTTGCAAACGTTTCACCAGGGGGCCAAAAAGTATGGTTTATGGTGTGATCGAGGGCCACATTGATGGGGTAGGGCATGGAGGTGTAAAGTGGGTGTAGAGGAAGCAAAGTATGTATTTTGTGTGGGCAGTGAGCCATGGAGGTATTTTAAGGGTTTCATTCCACTATAAGAATCATACATTTGGCAGTACTGTGTTATCCTGCATCTGAGTCACTATCCCTTTACCGCACCTAGGGGTAAGCCTTCTCTGCTTGCTATCAATACCCTGGCTGAGTCAAGTGTTCAAAGGAAGTAACTTGATTAATCAACAAGAATAAATTACAATTGCACAGTGCAAAACCTGAAAACCTGGAATCAATCCCAGCTTCTCTCTTAACCAAATTGTGTGATCCAAGACAATTGTTTGATCTCACTTTGCCTCTATTTTCTTCATTATGACATATAAGAGCACCTTGAAATAATTGAGTGCAGGATGTTCACTGTATAAAACCACGGTTTGATTACATAAGCTATAATGTTATTTATGTATATTAACAATTCAGGCCATCCAGAGGGGTTCACATAACAACTAAATTGCCTATTACTTGACTATTGGCATTGTTGTTAGGGTCGGGGGGGGGACACATAAATAAAAAGCATTGTCATTTACAATGCCATTAGCTTAAACGCTCGCAAATGCGAGACCTATTGCATTGAAAATGCTTGTTTTACAATGTGCCTAGCTGTGTATTTTGGGACCTAGCTTAGTCAGCACCTAGGGAAACCTAGCAATCCTGTGCATTTTTTAAAACTAGAAACCCCGGGGAATCTGTTACCCAGAATACCTATCAAACTTCAAACTTTATAAAAATAAACACATTTTCCTCACATTTCTGTGATGGAAAGTTCTGGAATCTGCAGGTAGCCACAAACTTCCACACCCAGCATTCCCCAATGTCTGCCGATAAAAATGGTACCTCACTTGTTTGGGTAGGCCTAGTGCCTGCAATAGGAAATGGCCCAAACCCTATTGTGGTGACATCCAAATTAATTATCAGAAAACAACTTGGTTTTGCAAGGGAGTCACCTGCGTTTTTGGTCCCGGGCTCGATTGCCATCTAGGGAAACCTATCAAACCCAGACATTTCTGAAAGCTAGACACCAGGGGGAGTCCAGGGAGGTGGAGCTTGCATGGATCCCCTAAAGTTTTCTTACCCAGAATCCCCTGCAAACCTAAAATTTAGCTTGAAAAATCATATTTTGGGTATGGGAAGGTTGGATGATCACTGCGCCAACACAAATTTCCCACCACTCAGCGTTCCCCTCAGTCTCCCAATAAAAATTATAACTCACTTGTGTGGGTGCCCAAAGCAGAGTCAGCCTAAAAACCTATAAAAAAACCTTCCCTTTTGAACCCACTTTGGTTCCCCCTCAGTTTTTCATTTTATACATTATGTACTCTGCTTTGGGCACCCACACAAGTGAGGTATCATTTTTATCAGGAGACTGATGGGAATTCTGGGTGGTTGGAAATTTGTGCCAGTGCAGTGATCCAACAACTTTTTCACACATAAATGTGAGGAAAGTGTGCATTGTTAGCTAAATTTGAGATTTACAAGGGGTTCTGGGTAATAAAACGCCGGAGGGTCCACGCAAGCCACACCGCCAGCCAAGCACCATCCATGCACACCACCAGCCAAGCGCCATCCATGCACACCATCAGCCAAGTGCAAATCCACGCACACCACTGGACATGTGCCATCCATGCAGACCACTAGCCAAGTGACAGTCCTCGCACACTGCCAGCCAAGTGCTAGTCCACACACACTGCCAGCTAAGCGCAAGTCCACACACACCACCAGCAAAATGCAGGTTCACACACAACCAGCCAAATGCCAGTACACGCAGATCGTCTGCCAAACTCCAGTTCATACACACACTGAAACTTTTGCTAGTGTCTAATGGTTTTCTGGGGGCAGATGAGCCTAAAAATACTGCTGATCTGTACCCAAGGTGGGCAGAAATGGCCAAAATGTGTGCACAAAAAGAAAAGGGGAGTGACCCTTGACTAAAGAGCCATTCCCTGACATGTACATAAACATATCTCTGGTGCCTAGTGGGCTTTCTGCCCCCTGAGGGCAGATCGGGGGCTATTGCTCCCATGTGCCCCTCAGATAGCCTGGAATAAGGCTGCAGGTGGTATACGAGGAGGAGGCGTCATCATCAGGGAGCCGCTTATTGAAGTTGGAGTAATTTTTAAATTTGGGCTTCGTCTTTTCTTTGGAAGTCGGAAATCTCCAGTGGGATGAGACTGGGGGCTGTAGCCGATGAGAATTCCACGAGGCCAGATACTCCTTTGCCGAAAGACCACTGAACAGTGTTAGAAATGGGGGTCTCTAGTTGGCAATGGTTTGCACCTTTGTCCAAGTAAGGGCCCTTCTTCCTAGTCAGGGTAAGGGGGATACACTTCTAAAATAACCCCTGCTCACCGCCTTGGTAGCTTGGCACGAGCAGGCAGGCTTACCTCAGAGGTAGTGTGTAAAGCATTTGTGCATGCATACAGTAACACAGGAAAAACACTACAAATGGACACCACACCAGTTTAGAAAAATAAGCAAATCTTTATCTAAACCAAACAAGACTAAAAATGACAAAACATCCAACATTCAAGACTGTAAAAATAGTTACTTTTCAAGATAACCTTCAATTTGCAAGAATAGCTGAAAAATTCTTCCGAGTCGGTAGCTCCGTCCGGGGCTACCGCGATGCTGAAAACTTCAGAGTCTAACAATTGCAGCCGACTGCATCGGTACGCGTCAGCTAAACCATTGACAGACTGTAGACATCACCTTTCTTGTTGCGGCCGACACATTGGTGCGAGTCAGTCAGGGCAACTGTCGTGGTTGCGAGGTGAAGTGGATGCGGTGCAGTGTGGTGGGGAGGGACACACTCATTACACTAGAGATAGAGGACCAGACATGCTACACTGCAATGAAGGCCATCTTAGTCAGCAAGTTTAGAGCTTTAGGCTTAGATTCAGGGGCAGCCACAAGATTTCATCACAAACATGGGTGGATTTTGTGAATTATACCAGCAAGGCACTGAAGGGCTGGGTGAGGGGCACAAGGTTGATGATTATTCAGGGCTGTACAACTTTATTGTGCAGGACCACATGCTTGATATTTGTTTTCCAGAGCTGCACCAACACCTAGTTAATAGCAAGTTAACTGACTCCAGGAAACTTTCTAAGGAGGCCCCAGAGTGTCCAATAAGGAATCTGAGGAGAGCTCCCAAAAGGGTGGTCAGGGTTCCCATCAGAAGAAGGAGGGGGGAGATAAAAAGACAGAGTTATCTAAAGGCCACCAAAACAACTCACAGGGGAAAGGGTCTGTTTCTCATTCCCAATTTGGCAACGAGAACAAAAACTACCCTGACAAAGCTCAGCGGCCCAAGCCCATTAAGTGCTATGAGTGCTACAAGTATGGACACTACATAGGGGATCCCAAGTGTACAAAAAGAGTACCACCTCCCACTGGAGGAAAGAATCCAGGGGTGGCTAGTGTGGTGCTGGGGGAGGAGCTTGTCCCAGATAATGGGCTGGGGGGTTTAGTGGAGTTACCCTTGTGCCCCTGGGTGACAGTGAGATGGTTCCTAAGAGCCATGCGCCCTCAAATACTACTAATTATAAGCAATGGGTCTCCATCAATGGGAAAGGTTTGGAGGCTCAGAGGGATACAGGTGCCAGCATGACTATGGTAAAGAGTCAGCTGGTGTCCCCCGAGAAGGTGATTCCAAATACATTCAACCAAGTTGTGATGGCTGACAACCGAAAGGGTTACTATTCAGTGGCTCTTGTTCCCTTTGAGTGGGGGCAGAGGGGGTTACAGGTCTTTTGAAAGTTGCTATGAACCCTGCCATGCCGGTGGACTGCTTGTTGGGTAATCACCTTGAGCACACTATCTGGAAGGAAGTAGAGCTTGAGGTTCATGTGGAGATGTTGGAGTTACCTGCTTGGATCTTTGCAATGATGAGATCCATGGGTGCCCAAGATGGGAGTCAGAAAGAGCTGGAACCTGGAACAATGGCCCAGTCAGCTGCTAAAATGGGAAAAGGCAGAGGGCATGGAAACCCAGCCTCTTAGTGTCTTCCCAGTGAGGTGGATGGGACACATGCGGGGCCGCCACAGAGCCCACTAAGGATGGCACTGTTCACCTTGGTGACCTGCCTACACTAGCTGGATGACATGTAAAAGAGGAACCCACCAAGGAGGAGTTCTATAGGGCACAGAGGGAGTGTCCAACCCTTGAGGGCATAAGGAAACGGCTGAAACCCAAGCAGCAGGTGATGTCTCTGGGAATTATCACATTTACTGGGAAGACAACCTCCTTTACAGTGAGCCTAAGGCTCCTGTGCATGGGGCAAGGGCTATGGTGATACCCTAATGCTACAGGGCATCCTACTGGAGCTGGCTCACAAGATTCCCTCTGGCAGGATACCTGGGCCAAGACAAGATCTTTGCAAGGCTTGTCCCACTCTTATTGGCCCAGGATCAAAACTTCCTCAGATGCATTCTGCAGGACTTGTGTAACCTGCCAGGCCAGTGGGAAGACAGGGAAGAGGCTGAAGGCCCCCTCAATCCCTTACCTGTCATTGGCACACTCATTGAGTAGATGGGCCATTGCTGGGCCTATGGATCCCCAGATTGCATCAGGCAACAAGTTTATCCTGGTCCTGGTGGATCCTGCCACTAGGTACCCAGAGGCAATCCCTCTGAGGACCATGACTGCACCTGCATTAGCAAAGGCCCTGGTGTATTTTTACTCAAGTGGCTTTCCCCAAGAAAGTTTTGTCTGACGGGGTACACACTTCATGTCTGCATGCATGCAGTCAATGTGGAAGGAGTGTGGGGTAACTTACAAGTTCTCTACTCCTTACCCTCCACAAAACAATGGGCTTGTTGAGAGATTCAACAAGACCCTGAAAGGCATGATTAGAGGCCTACCTGAGGCCCTGATGAATTAGTGGGATATCCTCTTACCATGCCTGTTGTTTGCCTACAGGAAGGTACCACAGGAAGGAGTGGTCTTCGGCCCCTTTGAGCATCTGTACGGGCATCCTGTTAGTGGACCTCTGAGTCTGGTTAAGGAGTGATGGGAACAAGCTCCCAGGAAGGTTTCTGAGCATGTAGTGAGCTACAAGGTGGCATTCAGAAGCCAGGTGGCCAAGTTGTGGAAGCAACTTCTGACAACTTGGAAGCCAGTCAGGCTGTGATGAAAGAGTGGTATGACCATAATTCTACCACTGTGGAATTACAGCCTGGGCAGAAATTATGGGTTAACCTGTGGAACCCAGGGCCCTCTATGACCATTGCACTGGGCTCTATGAAGAGATTGAGAAGAAAAGTAAGGCCACCTACCTGGCAGACAATATCCCCAGGCAATTCCACAGGATGCTTCACATCAATTGCCTCAAACTCCACTTTGAGAGGTCTGAGGTCGTCATGCTGTTGGTGACAGATGGAGAAGAGGAATAGGAGAGTGAACCTCTCCTCGACCTCTTGGACTTCAAGGAGAAAGATGGGTCTGTGGAATGAGTAATCCTTTCCCCCACTCTAACTCCTGAATAGCAGAGGGACTGTCACCAAGTGTTGGGACAGTGCTCCTCTCTTGTCTCCCGTATTCCTGTGTATCCATGATGAAGACACAGAGGACCACCTCCCTTTTAAGAATAAGTCTTACAGGTTGTTGGTTAAGGTAAGGGCCAGCATTAAGAGTGAAGTCTCCAAGATACTGGAATTGGGGGAAATAGAGCCCTCCTATAACTCCTGGTCCAGTCCGGTGGTTCTGGTATCAAAAGCTTCCCCAGCTGGCACCACACCTGAACCGAAGGTCTCTGTGGATTATAGAGGGCTAAACTCTGTGACAAAGATTGATGTACATCCCATCCCCTGGGCTGATGAGCTCATTGACAGGTTAGGGGCTGCCCAGTACTTAAGTACATTTGATCTTACATCAGGGTACTGGCAGATCACCCTAACAGAAGGGGCCAAGGAAAGATCAGCCTTCTCCACTCCAGAGGGCCACTACCAAATTTGTGTGATGCCCTTTAGACCCTAAAATTTACCTGCCACCATCGAGAGGTTGGTGAAGAAGGTACTTGCTGGTTTGGAGGCCATCTCAGCTGCCTATCTGGATGACATAGCTGTCTTCAGTAGCAGTTGGAAGGACCACCTTTTTCACCTCCAGGAAGTGCTTCAGGCTCTGCAACAGACAGGCCTGGCTATCAAGGCCAATAAGTGCCAGATGGGGCAGTTGTCCGTGGTGTATGTGTCACACCTGGTGGGCAGGGGTAAGGTGCAGCCCCTACAGCCCAAGATAGAGACGATCATGGCCTGGGAGCCCCTCAAAACCCAGACTGGGGTCAGAACATTCTTGGGACTCACTGGGGACTACAGAAGGTTTGTCAAGGGGGCAATAATGGTGCCATATTTAAGAAGCAGCCCAGAAATGTGATTTGGACAGAGGCATGCCAAACTGAATTTGACTCCCTGAAGCAAGCAATGTGCACGGCCCCGGTTCTCAGGGCGCCTGACTTCTCCAAGGAGTTTATCATTCAAAAGGATGCCTCAGAATATGGAATAGGGGGAGTGTTATCACTGCTAAATGAAGAGGGCCTGGGTTAACTTGTAGGCTTCATCACCAGGAGGTTACTCCCTAGGGAACAGAGGTGGAGTGCTGTAGAGAGAGAAGCTTTTGCTGTTATGTGGGCACTGAATAAGTTGAGGCCATTCCTGTTTGGTACTCACTTCCTGATTCAGACTGACCACAGGCTCCTCAGGTGGCTCATGGAAACGAGGAGTGAGAATCAAAAATTGCTGAGCTTGTCCATTTCCCTACAGGGTATGGACTTCAGGGTAGAACACAGATGAGTGGTAGACCACATTAATGCTGACAGTCTATCCAGGTTTTTCTGCCTTAGTGATGAGAACTCCTGAGAGGTTGGGTAGATCTCCCCACTTTTAGCTGGGGGGGGGACACTTGTTAGACCTATCATCCTTAGGGTGGTCTTCCCTCAACTTTTTGCCTTCTTTGCTCCCCTTCTCGCTGTATCTTTTTGTTGGCCATAGGACTCTGAGCACTTTTCCACTGCTGACCAGTGCTAAAGTGCATGTGCTTCTCCCCTAAACATGGTAGCTATGGTGTATACCTGATTGTTAAATTTAGGCTACTTTTAAGTTCCTTGTAAAGTGGTATACCATATATCCAGGGCCTGTAATATAAATGCTACTAGTGGGCCTGCAGCACCGGTTGTGCTACCAACTCAAGTAGGCTTTCAAACCTGTCTCAGGCCTGCCATTGCAGGGCCTATGTGTGCAGTTTACTGCCACTTATACTTTGCATTTACAACCACTTGTGAAGCCTTGAACTCCCCTTTATTACACATAAGCCACCCCTAAGGTAAGCCCAAGGTAGCCCTAACAGCAGGGTGCTGTGTAACTAAAAAGGTAGGACATCTAGTTTTACGTTTTAGATGTCCTGGGAGTGACAGACAACTAAATTCATTTTTCACTACTGTGAGGCCTTCTCCTCTCATAGGCTAGCATTGGCAATTCCTTAAAACCCCTTAAAATTCTGATTAGAAAGGACTAGCTGCATCCTGTTTCATATCTATGGAATGGTAATGATAAATCCTCTGTAATGGTACCGTTGGATTTTCATTGCTAGTTTACAAATGCCACTTTTAGAAAGTGGACATTTTTCTTCTCCTACTGCTCTATGTGTCTTGCATCCTGACTTCAATACACATCTGGGCTGGGTGACAGCTACACTTTGGGCATTCCCTCGAGACAGCCACAAATACAGTAAGGCTGTGTGTGACATAGGACTCATCTGCATCCAGTCAGTCAAAAGAGCTTTATTTCGCCACATTTCTGTGGCATAATAGCACAGCAGATAAAAGTAAATATCACATTAAAAGGATCATACATGCATAAGTAAAATATAAGGTAAACAGTATTACAGTGTGTGCAATTAACAAGTTAAAAATACACATCATGAAAACTTAGCACAGTGGTTAAGGGCTAGCAGTAAAGATTATAAACTGCATGAAAAAGCAATACATCAGAGGATTGCACGTCCAAAGAAGTAAAAAAGAAAGAACATTTCCAGGTGAATCTAAGAAAGGAGATGTTAAAAGAGGTCCATGAAAACGTAAGCATAGTGCTCAGAAGGACTAGGGCAATGGATTATAAAATCAGTCAAAACAATATTTCAAGGATTTGTACGTTTCCGGAGTTTAACTGCCTGCCAAATAAATGAGGCCACTGCATAACGGACCCAGGGACTATAGAGGCTTTGTAATAACAATAGAATTGGTCTGCACTGTCTAAATTTGTACATTCTAAGAATAGGGATTAAACGTTATTTTCTGGGATGTGCAAAAGGACATAATATCCAAAGTGGATTGGATAGAAACTCCATCGCAAGGGCACAAATTCAGATCAGTGAAGGAAAAACTGTTCACAGGGTAACCAATCATAAATGGTAAAAAGTTACAACGGAATCTTGTCAACACGTAACGATATTGAGTATTCTGTGTATGAAGATAGGTATGGCGGGAGACCCTCTTGATAGTATAAAAGATTACAGACAACTACTGAGGATTTCACTTTATCCCCTCAAGTCTTTTTGACTATGCCTTACTCAAAAACGTATGCTTCAGAGATAACTTGGTAACTTTTGAACATGAATCAGGGTCACTATACAAATCAGCACATCACAGCTTCACACATACCCCTTGTACATAAGAGAGCAATGGAATATCCTGGGCCACATGCAATTGGAGACAATCCTTCAAAATAAATTTAGTTAAGGCTGTTTCCTCCCTTGTCCACATGGAGTACCAGAGCAGCAAAGGTGCCATATTAATTTTATCCGTTATGTAAAGGGCCCAAAGTTCCTCATGAATTATAGCATTTGAACAACTTAGCGAGACAGCCAAGAGATTTTTCAGAAATGCATTTTCTACGGACTGAATAGCTTGTACCCTCTGAATGCCCCAGAACCCAGCCCCATATATGGTAATTGACACACATCTAGATGCGTAGATTTTTAGGATTTTCTTAAGTGGTTTGGAACCCAACATTTTGACAAATCTGTGTACACCGTGTATAGCCTGTCAAGCAGGGCCACTCTATTTACAATCATAGGTTTCCAGATATATTTATCATCAAATAGGAATCCAAGATATGAAATTTTTGCAGTCTCCGTCACTCTACTGTTAATATTAATATGCACAGGTCTTCTCCTAGGCCTTGCTCCACATATCATTGTAAATGTTTTGGAAGCGTTAACTTGCAGGTCAAGGTCTTACATAAAGATGATATAGTCATCTATCAACTCTTGGAGCCCTTGGTCTGTTCGTGCAATCAACACTGCGTCATCTGCATAAGAAAGAATCGATTGGGGGCGAGAGCCAACATAAAGTGTGCCCCACCCTGTTTGTGTACAGAGAGAAGAGGCCAGTAAAAAAAATAAAGGGGCCAGTACGTACCCTTGTATTTCTTCTCTCGAAATGTTAACGTGACCGGTGCATTCATTATTTGGCCCATAGTGAACACATGCATTTGCGTCACTATACATTTGTCTAATGAATCTGATGATTGTATCCTCCATTCCTAATTCTGCCATGATGACCCAGAGTTTAGAATGTGATACACAGTGAAAAGCTACAGACAAGTCCATTAAAGACAGAAAGATCGCACCCTTTTTTGCAACAGTGTATTTCCCAATAAGCAAGGATAAATTCAAGCCTTGATCCACCATGCCCAATCCTTCTTTAAAACCATGCTCTGTATCTGTTAAATTATTATTTTCAGTGGCCCACTCCCACAATCTATACATCTGCATTCATCTGCATTCTGATAGCTTTCCTGGGCAGGAAGGGGGAGTGGGAACAGAGACTTACATCTCAATAGGCAGTGTCCTGTGTCCCACACAAAAGTCTGATTACCCCCACTGATAGCCTAGCCGACAGGGTTGGGATGAAAGGAGACCTGTGCTTTTAAAGGAGCTGCTTTGAAATCTCCCCCACTTCAAAGGCACATTTGGGTATAACTACTGGGGCTCAGACCTTACCAAGACAGTACACTACTGAGCCTGTGAAGAACTCTGCCAAGAGTAAGGACTGCTGTGCTACAAGGATTGCCACTCTGCTTGACTGACTGTTCTAAGGAACTGCTTCACTGCTGTGCTGAGCTGTCTTGCTGCCTTGCTGCCTGCTGATCTCTGCCTGGCTAAAGACAAGGACCCTACACATCTCACTTGAACCCAGAGTGACTCCAGTGGCTTCCTGGCTTGCCTCCTGTTTTCTGAATTCTCAGGGTCAGAAACGTCTTCTGGCAACTCTGCCAGTGCTGATGGACTCTGCCATCTGTGAGTCCTACCCTTGCCTGACGTGCCCCCTGCAGTCCTAGGTCACAGAAGTGGGTTTCTGCAGCTTTTTCTACATCAATGTTGACGCAGCAGCAACTTTGCGCCAATCGGAACCAACGCAGCACCCTTCAACACTGATGCAGTGGCTACCCGACTACAGCGATTCAACAGCCGGCATGACTTGACAACGACAGACAGCATGGCTCGACAGTGATGTAGTGCATGAATCATACAGTGGTTCGTTGATGAAGCTTACATCGACAGCGCGGGTTGGCACTGATGCTCGCCTACATCCACGGGATCAACGACAACGCAGCGCCTCCTTGACTCCTCGTCTCGAGTCCTCGATGTTGACGCTTAGCTCCATTAAAGTTACTTTGTCAGTGGGACCTATCTGAGTCCTGTAGCCATTCTGCCCTCCATTGCGGTCTGCCTGAACTTTGGATTTACCCCAGTCTAGCGCAACCTCAAGTGACATATTATCGCTATTGACTTCTAAGCTCTATTTTTGGTTTATTCTTTAAAAATTCATAACTCCTGTTCTACTTATTGGATTGTTGTCATTTTGGTCTTGATTTTCCCATAAAAGTATTCTCTATTTTTCTAAACCTGTCTGGAATCTTTTTATGCTGTTTCCATTGTGATACTGTGTGTGTGTGTGTTCCACAAGTACTTTACACATTGCCTCTTTACATCAGCCTGACTGCTCTGTGTCAAGCTACCAGAGGGTGAGCACCGGTCATCTTTTAGTGTGTATCTAGGTTACCCTGACTAGAGTGATGGTTCCTTTTTGGACAGGGTGCATACCTCTGACAGCCAGAAACCCCACTTCTAACAGTGTGGGAAACAGGCCTGCCTATTCAGGTGTAAGTGCCATCTACCCCCTCTCTCTTCCTGCCCAGGAAGAGCTATCAGAATACAGATAAATGCAGATGAGTTATCTGACACACAAACCCTTACTGTGTTTGTTGCTATCTAGAGGGAATGCACAAAATGTAGCTGTCACCCACCCCAGATGTGCATTGAAGACAGGTTGCAAGGCACACAGAGCAGAACGAGCAGAGAAATATCCACTTTCCAAAACTTGAGTTGGAGGCAGCCGCTTGGGGTGATTCTTCATCTTGGGTACTATTGATAGGTCAATACTATTCATTCGTATGTCGAGTTGCATTTGGAGATTGTCTTATTTTGATTGTGTTTCAATCCCCCGGCCTCCTGTTTTACTGCAAAAATGGAGGCGTCAGTCAATAATTTGTAGGAATAGTCCCTATGTTTGGCATCTTTTGACCTCGCCGCCAATTATCATTAGGTTGACAATTGGATTGGGACCACATTATTGTGTTATACAGATATTTAAGAATTGAACATCTCCATTGGAGCCATTTCAGAGGATTGTCGCTATAGTAGTGTTTCTAGTTGTCGCCTTAAACGGCCTTGACCATCGCGTCTATTCTATTGATTTTTTTACTGATTTTTACAGATAAATACAGACAGAAAACAATATGTTTCCTGTCTGTATTTATTTTTAAAAGTGGAAAATGCTGAAAATTGAGCTTCTAATGACTGACTTTCCATGCTGTCTCCTGTGAATTCCAGGACAATAGATGAGCAATGAGACAGCATGGGGAGTTAAAAAATGAGTTAAGATATCTTTAAATATAGGCATATGTTAAAATACATTTATATTAAATTGAGAACAAGTACCTGTGGTGTAGTGTTTTGCTATATTTGCCTGCTGAATTTGCTAAAACGCGACAGGCATCACAGTATGAGTGCATGTTTATCAGTTACATTTATTTACAAACCACAAAATAAATATGGATAAATACTAATAAGTTGTCCAAAAAATAAATATGGATAAACACAGACGGAAATGTTAAAAAAAAAAAATACCATAGAACCGGGAGCCCTAATTATTATTATATTAATTTCTACTTCATCGTTGTGCTCATGTACTAAGTTCTTGTTAAAGTCTTTATGTGTACACTGCCTTTGTCTTTTAAAGTGTTTCACATGCGCTGTTCAAGATCACTTAGTATTCACTTTGTTATATTCACTGCACACATTGTTGAACAATGTTGATGCTGCTTTTCATTACATTGTACTTTGAGATATTCATATAAACTCAGTAATATATTTGGTACTTCGATTTGTGTGCTCTTAATAACTATTTTTGTACTAATACCTGTTGAGGCATTTTTGTAGATACCACTTTCCAAAACTGGCATTTCTAAAATAGTAATGTTAAATCCAACTCTGCCAGTAAAAATAATGTATCATTACCATTTCAAAGATATGAAACATGATGCAGTTACTCCTGACTAACTACAGCTTAAAAGTGTATTAGGGAATTCCCAGTGCTAGCCTATGAGAGTAGTAGGCCTCACAGTAGTGAAAAACGAATGTGGGTGTTTGTTACTACCAGGACATGTGCAACTTACAAGTACATGTCCTGCCTTTTATTTACACAGCACCCTGCCTTTAGGGCTACATAGAGTCTACCTTAGGGGTGACGTATGTGCAAGAAAAGGGGAGTTTAAGGCTTGGCAAGTAGTTTTAAATGCCAAGTCGAAGTGGCAGTAAATGGTATACACAGACCCTGCAATGGTAGCCTGAGATAGGTTTGAAAGGCTACTTGTGTGGGTGACACAATCAGTGCTGCAAGCCCACTAGTAGCATTTATATTACAGAGCCTGGGTATATGGTATACAAATTTACAAGGTACTTACAAGTTAACTAAATATGCCAATTGTGTATACACCATCACTACCATGTTTAGGAGAGAAGCTGATGCACTTTAGCACTGGTCAGCAGTGGTAAAATTCTCGGAGTCTGAAGACCAACAAAAAGATATAGCAAAAAGAGGAGGTACGCAGGCAAAAAGGATGTCAGGTCTAACAAATACTGTAATTAAATAATATAGATACATTTACATACAGGGAAAACTCCTTCAAATAATGGGTATCATTCGATTTTTGTCCTCCAGTTAGCAACTCCCTCCCATAATAGATCAAAAGCCTAAACATAATAAGTGAACTTGTGTAGTGCCATTGCAGGGCTGATTAGTATTAAATAAAGATAAAGAGGAGGTAAAAGCTTTTAGCATTTTGGCAGTGGTTTTGTTTTGCATGGCGCTGGAAACATAAAAACATGTGATGTTGTTTACAATAAGCTACACAGTGCAACAAACAGTACACAGCATCACAAAAGAATAACAAGCAACAACATCACAACTTAACATACTAATGTAACAAAACAACATACTGATGCAAAACAGCAACAATACTACAGAACATAACAACACAACAGAAAATAACATATAAACCAGATCAGAACACTGTACAACAACACAATAACAGGGCAACCATAAAGTAACACAATAAAAGAACTACAGCACATCGTAAGAACAAAACATGGACACCATAAGTTAATACTATGGTATGCGAATACAATATATCATCTGTTAGGATGTGTTATTTTGTTGTGTTTTTGTTTTGTTGTACAATGTTATAGAGGTGGTATGTTGTGTTTTAGTGTTATGTTGTCTCTGGCTTGTTTTCATATTGCGTTGTTGCTATATCTCCACCTCTCTGTGGTCAAACAAACGCGAACACTTGTTAAACAATATTGATGCAACATGCCCACATTCATGATCCAATGGCAGGAGCGGCCGGCACAGGTAAGAGTGGTGGGGTGGTGGGGCAGGGGCATGGAGGGTGGGGTTGAAAGATTACGTGATAGGCAAAATTAAATAAAAAAATTAATAAAACCACTTACCTTGTGCTCGTCGCATCGCCGAGGCGGCAATGTGGGGAGCACAAGGTAAGTGGTTTTATTTATTTTTTATTTCATTTTACATATCCAGTCAATCAATCAATCAATCAATCAGTGGTTTGTATAGCGCGCTACTCACCCGTGAGGGTCTCAAGGCGCTCGGGGGGGGAGGGGTCAGCTCCGGATTAGTTGAAGAGCCAGGTCTTGAGGTCCTTCCTGAATGTGTGCAGGGTCGGGGAGCGTCTGATGTTTACAGGGAGTTCGTTCCAGGTTTAGGCTGCGGTGTAGGAGAAGGCTCTCCCACCGGTTCTTTTTCTGCGGATGCGGGGTACCTCTGCCAAGGCGAGGTCGGCGGAGCGGAGGTTCCTCTTTGGTACGTGGAAGGAAAGACTCTCGTTGAGGTATTTGGGTCCGATGTTGTGGAGGGATTTGTAGGTGTGGGTGAGGAGTTTGAAGGTGACCCTCTTCTCGAAGGGGAGCCAGTGGAGGCCTCGTAAGTGCTGGGTCATGTGCTCATGGCGCGGTGTTCCGAGGACTAGTCTGGCTGCGGCATTCTGGATGGTCTGGAGCCTGTGGAGAAGAGTCTTGTTGATTCCGGCGTAGAGGGCGTTGCCGTAGTCCAGTCTGCTGGTGATGAGTGCGTGGGTGACGGTCCTTCTGCAGTCGGGGGGATTCACTTGAAGGTCTTACGGAGGATGCGCAGGCAGTTGAAGCTAGTGGAGGTGATGGTGTGGATCTGGTGTGTCATGGAGAGGGAGGAGTCCAGGATGATGCTGAGGTTCCGAGCGTGGTCTGTAGGGGTGGGTGGGCTCCCGAGGGCGGAGGGTAACCAGGTGTGGTCCCAGGCGCAGGTGCAGGGACCGAGGATGAGGACCTCAGTTTTCTCTGAGTTCAGCTTCAGGCAGCTGTCCTTCATCCAGGCTGCCACATTCTTCATGCCTTCCTGGAAACAGAGTCTGGTGTCTTCGGGATTCTTTGTGAGAGAGAGGATGAGCTGGGTGTTGTCGGCGTAGGATACGATGTGGAGCCCATGCTGTCTGACGATGGCGGCGAGGGGGGTCATGTAGATGTTGAAGAGCGTGGGGCTGAGTGATGATCCCTGGGGTACTCCGTAGTTGATTTCCGTGGGTTTGGAGAGGAAGGGGGGGATTCGGATCCTCTGGGTTCTGCCGGAGAGGAAGGAATGGATTCAGTCGAGGGCGGTTCCTTGGATTCCCGCGTCGTGCAGTCTGGCTGCTAGAGTGCGATGAGAGACGGTGTCGAAGGCTGCGGAGAGGTCTAGAAGGATGAGGGCTGCGGTGTGTCCCTGGTCGAGAAGCATGCGGATGTCGTCAGTGGCGGCGAGGAGGGCGGTCTCGGTGCTGTGGTTGCTGCGGAATCCAGACTGGGAAGCATCCAGGATTGACTTCTCTTCTATGAAGGTGGTCAGCTAGGCGTTTTTTGAGTCTCTCTGTGACTTTGGCCGGGAAGGGGAGGAGAGAGATGGGCCGGTAGTTTTTCAGGTCCGTTGGGTAGACCGTAGGTATCTTGAGTAGGGGTTTTACCTCTGCCCATTTCCAGTCATCAGGGCAGATACCTGATCTGAGGGAGGTGTTGATGGTGCGTCCTAGTACGGGTGCGATGACGGTGGCGGCTCTGTGGAAGATGTGCGGCGGGCAGGGGTCCGTAGGGGCTCCTGAGTGGGTTTTCCTCATGGTCGCTGTGATGAGTTCGATGGTAGCGGGATCCCAGGACGTGATGGTCGGCTTGTCGGCGGTGGTGGGTGGGGGGGTGGTGCTCGTCGGTGGTTCGCTGAAGTTGTCGTAGAGGGCCTTGATCTTGAGATGGAAGTAGGAGCTGAGCTTGTCGCAGAGTTCCTGGGAAGGTGTGACGTCCGTGGCTTCGCAGGTGGGTTTCGCGAACTGTTGTATGACCCTGAACAGTTCCTTGGTGTTGGTCACGTTGGTCTGGACTTTGTCTCTTATGAAGGTACGTTTGGTGTCTCTTATGCGCTGGTGGTATTCCTTCAGGGCGTTCTTGTGGTTGTTCCGTGCTTCCGTGGTTTTCAGGTTTCACCACGTTTTCTCTAGACGTCTGCAGGAGCGTCTAGCTTCTTGAAGTTCTGTGGTGAACCAGGCCGCTTTCAGCATGCGTTGTTTGGCGGGGGTGGAGGGGTGCGAGCTTGTTGGCGCAGCTGGAGATCCAGCGGTGAAATTCCCTGGCTGCGGAGTTGGTGTCCGTCGCAGCGATGGGGGGGTGTTGACGCAGGGTGGTGTTGAGGTGCTCCTCTGTGACCTTGCTCCAGTTCCATCGTGGTGGGCGTGGTGCGGGTTTGGGTGCGGTGGTGGTGTTGAAGGTGAAATGGACGCAGTGGTGGTCAGTCCAGAGGGGCTGGGTGGTGTGGCAGAGGCGGATGTTAGTTCCTCCCGCGAAGATGGGGTCAAGGGTGTGACCCGCTCTGTGGGTGGGTGTGTTGACAAGCTGCTTCAGCCCTAGGTTGGCGAGGTTATCGAGGAGAGTAGTGGAGTCGGGGTCGTTGCCGTTGTCGAGGTGGAAGTTCAGGTCTCCAAGTAGAATGTAGTCCATGGAGGTGATGGCGTGGGGTGCGGTGAGCTCGGCGATGGCAGTGGCGTGGTGGGTGCGAGGTCCTGGTGGTCTGTAGATGAGGGTGCCGCGAAGCGTGGTCCTGGGGCTAGTCTGGATCTGGAAGTGGAGGTGTTCTGTGTTGGAGTGGGGGTCACTCGTGCTGGATGTGGATAGTCGAAGGGGGGTCTTGTGTGCGATGGCGAGTCCTCCTCCTGGGCGGTGTGGACGGTCCTTCCTCAGGATCTTGTAGCCGTCCGGGATGGCGATGGCAATGTCGGGACAGGAGGTGGGGTTGGTCCAGGTTTCCGTGAAGAAGGCGACGTCGGGCGAGAGGGTGTCGAGCAGGCCCCAGATCTCAACCGCGTGTCGGTGCAGGGAGCGCACGTTGATCAGGATGCAGGTCAGGGTTTCGGTGGTGTGTGTATCAGGCGTTCCTTCGGCGGTCGCGGGGGCTCTTTCGATGGTGAAGGATTTGCGGCAGGGACTGCAAGAGAACTGCCCATGGGTGGAGTTCGGCGAGGATCTTGCGCAGTTGGCGAGTCTTCCGGGGTTGAGTGCGTGGAGGGTTGTTGAGTCGTAGCGGTGAGGCCTCGGTGAACCAGGGGACCTGGCGCTGGTCGCAGTCGGGTCGCGGACGGGCGCAGACGGGCTTGCCTTAGCCGCCATTAAGTAAGGGAGGGGGGCGGGACTGTAGGTAGGGGGCGGGAACGGGGCTGAGACGGGGGCGGGGCTGCAGGGACAGTAACGGCGGGAGAAACGCCGGGACCTAGAAGGGAAGGAAAACAATAACTGCAAGAACACGAGCACACAAATATC
Organism: Calotriton arnoldi; assembly: GCA_963921515.1. Lineage (NCBI taxonomy): Eukaryota > Metazoa > Chordata > Amphibia > Caudata > Salamandridae > Calotriton > Calotriton arnoldi. The sequence goes on from CAWUFW010002411.1 coordinate 417,084, forward strand.
AAGGCACACTTAAAAAAATGCTAGGAGACCAAGAGGGGCACTGGAAGTCAATAAGAATATGAGGCACAATACGCAATGCACACAGGTAGCGGGCACATGCAGTAATTAGCTAGAACCAAGCGGGGCACTCGAATGAAAATAGTACCGCAGCGTGAGGGAGGAGAGCTGCAGGCGCGAACATCGATCTGCAGGAGGGCTCAGGGTGCTGTCCTGACACGCGGAGCTGCTGGGGAGAGTGCTGGCCTGGACCAGAGGTCTAGGAGTCACACGCGCTCCCCCGCAGCGACCGCCATTAAGTAGGGGAGGGGGGCGGGACTGTAGGTAGGGGGGCGGGAACGGGGCTGAGACGGGGGCGGGCCGCAGGGACAGTAACGGCGGGAGAAACGCTGGGACCTAGAAAGGAAGGAAAACAATAACCGCAAGAACACGAGCACATAAATATCAAGGCACACTTAAAAAAATGCTAGGAGACCAAGAGGGGCACTGGAAGTCAATAAGAATACGAGGCACAATACGCAATGCACACAGGTAGCGGGCACAGGCAGTAATTAGCTAGAACCAAGCGGGGCACTCAAATGAAAATAGTACCGCAGCGTGAGGGAGGAGAGCTGCAGGCGCGAACACCGACTGCAGGAGGGCTCAGGGCGCTGTCCTGACATGCGGAGCTGCTGGGGAGAGTGCTGGCCTGGACCAGAGGTCTAGGAGTCACACGCGCTCCCCCGCAGCGGCCGCCATCAAGTAGGGGAGGGGGGGCGGGACTGTAGGTAAGGGGGCGGGAACGGGGCTGAGACGGGTGCAGGGCCGCAGGGACAGTAACGGCGGGAGAAACGCCGGGAACTAGAAGGGAAGGAAAACAATAACCGCACAAACACGAGCACACAAATATCAAGGCACACTTAAAAAAATGCTAGGAGACCAAGAGGGGCACTGGAAGTCAATAAGAATATGAGGCACAATACGCAATGCACACAGGTAGCGGGCACAGGCAGTAATTAGCTAGAACCAAGCGGGGCACTCGAATGAAAATAGTACCGCAGCGTGAGGGAGGAGAGCTACAGGCGCGAACACCGGTCTGCAGGAGGGCTCAGGGTGCTGTCCTGACACGCAGAGCTGCTGGGGAGAGTGCTGGCCTGGACCAGAGGTCGACTTCGCCCCGCCCCACCGTTCTTACCTATGTTTACAATAAATAGTGTTCCTGACAAACATGAACACATAATAAACATAATAGCACTGACCAGCAATTGTTTTGTCATGCAAACTGCAATGCTCTTCAAATGTCTATCTCCCGAAGACACCGTGAAACAATCACATTATTTTTTAATTCTATATTTGCTTTCATTTTATTTTATTTTGTATTTTATTTTTTCTTCAAATGTTTCAATGTTTATGATTGTGCATTCTATAGGATTATAATGCCCTTCCAATGTCAGTAAATCTGAAACTTTTATACTAAAAGTGAAATATCAATTGAAACAGCCCTGTTTGAGTTTCTTTTGTGCTGATCGGCTTTATTTGTGCATTCTTGAAACCAGGCCGCACAGCTCCAAAGCTGAAAAATGTTCTACATGGTTTTAGTAAATATTCCCAAATGACACCACTCTAAGGACGATAATGAACTACAATAAAATCAAATGTTTAGCGCAATGCAATTGTTTAACACATTAAGTTAGGCTTAATAGGGGAAACCGATTGTATTTCATTCAGCCTTCACGTGTTACACTTCCTTTTAGGTTAACCTACAGAGATTCGATTGACATCAGATGAGAACAATTAAGCAGCTGCAGCTGAGAAGCAAAAGCAATAATGTACAAATTGTCCCTGCACTGTACTGGGAACAGATCCAAACCTTAAACGCATTGAAAAACCACCCAAAAAACAACATTAATTATATCCCTTGAGAGTAGCCAAGGATCAGGATGGATTCTTCCTGCCATTGTTAGGCTGGCAGGCTCACGTTTACTTTCTCTTCATTTCTCGCTTTGTTTCCCAGTTTTTAAAATTTGGGAATGGCTTGATTGCACTTGAAAAGTATGCAATGATATTAACTTGGCAATTTTTGAGGTTTGAAATAATAGGCACAAGCCAGCTTTCTCTGCTATGCCAACTTAATGCTCAGCATGCATGTGTTCCTGTACCGACCCAACCCAATTAGGCAACAATAGAGGAACATGAAAAATGGCACTGCAGCAGATAAAAAGAAAAATAGCATGTACACTGCAGTAACCGCATATTCCCATTTTCCACATGGAAAACATTAAACACAGTACTGACCCCAATTAGTTGCCTATGGATGTCCTCTGTGTTTTATATAAATAGAAGCAATAGAACGGAGACTGCATATTATTTCAGAGCCTTGAATATTGAATACTGGCGACCATGCCATTGCTGGGAACCCCCAGGACTCGGATCTCGAACTGGGACTTGACTTGACCTTATACCCTTACTCTCGGTGAATATCCTGGCAACGATATAATGGCCATTAAGAAAATTGTGAATACACTACTTGATGACTAAAACCCTGATGAAGTTCCTAATGTAATAGGAACACTGGGGCATATTAACAAGAGGGGGAGATAAAATTATCGCCGCTTTAGCGTCCGTTTTCGGCCGAAAAGCGGCGATAATTTTATCGCAAGATTAGCAAGGACAGGCTAGCGCGTGATTCCGTGAGTTAGCACCCGCTTTGCATCTCAACGTTAATGAGATGCAAAGTAGGCGTGCCTCAATATGCTACATGGGTAAATATCGCGAAGGCAGCTTCGCGATATTTACAACAATGCCCCGGCCGGCGTAGCGATAAACAAAATCGCGCTAACCGGCCATTAACGCTGGATTATAACGTCTGCTAAAATCCAGTGTTAGGCATACTTTGCATGGGAGGTGGATTATGCTGATACGACCACAGGGTCGTATCAGCAAGGTTATCGCCGTTTTCCATGGAACATCGCTGGAAAACCAGCGATGTTCCATGGAAAACACCGCTATCGCTGGAATAATTATCGCCATTGCGCTATGCGTTGTTAATACAGCGCTAGCATGGGGATAATTTCCAGCGATAGCCGGCGATAAGAAATCTCACGCTAAGCGCGGCAGTGATAATTATCGCTGTCGCTTGATAATATGCCCCGAAATGCGTTGGCTGATTGATTTTAACTCATTTACAAACAAAGGAAGATGATGGACTAAAATTGCTATTTCAAATTCATTTCTGGTGCACCTTCCATTTAAAGTATATCGTCTTCTCTGGATTCCAGTGGCACTAAACGGCGGCAAGTGCCGGAAGAGGATGCACAGGACAACAAATTGAATGCAACAGGGATTGAGGTGCTGAATCCATGGTCAGCCGCTGGTAGCTTTGTGTATAACAGATATGCAGTAGTCACTGGGTGCCTGGTCGGCGCAATGGATGGATATGTTCGCACTTGAACATAAATAATGCTTTAGGTGCTAGTAATCTGCCAGTATCTTTAGTGATCACGAAAAATATTTTCAAGTCCTGTGGCTACCCTTGTGACTGGGGTTGCATTCTGTTGGTTTCTTACTCAATTTTTGAGCTCCAGAGGGAGGGTTGTTTTTTTTGCCCTCAAAAGAATCTCCCCGTGTTTCAAAAGTCCCCCACATCACATACACATGAAAGAAGAAGGACCTTAGCCTGATCTAAGCCCAGGCTCAGTCTACCATGAAATCACAATTTACATGTCAGGATGCTTAGCTGGAACTGGGCATTGAAATTGCAGGACTGACTGGTGGAGAGAATGATAAGTGAGTCACAGGAAGAGCTTGTAATAGTAATCTGCTTGAGTCCCATATCCAGAGAGCACCCAAGAGATTGAGCGGGTAGGGGGAGCATTACATGAATCACATGAATCAGGGCTCCAAAAAGATAGGTGAGGGAGAAGAGCAGTACACAGCTGCGCTCAGCCTGGGCTAAGATTTAAATGACAAGCCATCACCCCAGCTGGAATTGCCTGGGTCTGTAGTCTAGGCCAGTAAATATAATACTGGTAAGTATAGTCCCTCTATGAGCTTGAGATGTGTCCTTTGCTCAACCAACAACAGTACCCTGAGAGCACCCAAATGATGACAGGCAGGTGAGTGGGGACAGGGCTCAGCGTGTGTATCAAGGGTCCAAGAAGGCTGGTCAGGGAACAAGAGAAACACACAATTGTGTGCAGCCTTGGATGAGATTTAAATTCCAAGCAATGATCCAATTGGGTAACAGAACAGAAGCAACACGTTGGATTGGTGGAGAATATCCTGGCATGTGGAGTCCCAGGACATGTTTCCAACAGCCCGTGGCACAACCTCAACACACAGAGAGCACTTAAGTGCTCCAAGAAGGCAGGTCAGGGGAGAAGAGTAGCACATAGCAGTCGGTTGACGGGACAGGCATTTCAAAGCTAAACCGCACCTCTTGTTGGAAAATGGGGCAGAAGCTGCCGGTCAAACCAACCATGAGGAACCTGGTTAGTGGAGTTCTAGCCGGGTATTTGAGTGGGGCGGAACAGCAACACACTCACCCGGGCTTCAAGAAGGCAGATGAGGAAAGAAAAGCATTATATCCAACGTCCCTATATCAATTCTGAACTCAGGCCCAATAGTCTATCTGCCTGACTTCTCTTGCAATTCCACATTATTCTGAAACCACTGAATAATTTTCCTCTCCATGATGTGTTTGGAAACCACCACCTCACCAAAGCAACATGATGCTTTTTGCTGAATGTAAGAACGTTCTGGTCCTACCTCCTTTTTCATATAGCTGACTAGCTGATCAATGTACTAGTAATGAGTAAATTGCAATATTGTAACAGACCTCTCATTTTGCCGTGTAAAGCCTTTTCCGCCTCACACCCACATCTCAGTACTGACATCATGCCAGACGATAGTCCACAAAGTGCATTGCTTTAATAACATTGCTTATGTTTTCTTTTAAGACAGACTATTGACCTCACTGATGCATTACACGCACACCCTCCTGCTACACCTCCACAAGTAACCTGTGTTCATGTAACTGCAACATATGTTTAATGGCCCAGGATCCAGCATCTTTTAGTCTCTCTTAAGAATGTTAGTCAGCACCTTCCTGCTAGACCACCTAGAAGATATAGCATCGGTTGTAATATTAAACTCTTCCTCAAAAGTCACCTCCTATAGCTGCAGGACCACTTCGACCAAAGTATCCCATTCATAGACCCTCATTACTGCACACTGAGCACACTTGCTGAGTTTCATTTGACTGGTCTTCAGAAGCACAAGCTAGCGACACCAATATATGATGTGCACTGCACCATGATTTCATTCTAGCTTGCCTTTGGAATACCATTACCCAACAAGCACTGTCTACTTCAATTCTGTATATACTTTCATCATGGTACCATGATCTGCATCTCTGAATATGAATGGTATTTCTGGACAAAAAGAATAAATGAACATAATTTTTAAAATCAAAGTTTGGCTAAGAGGTCAAAGGTTGCGATGGTGTTCATGAAATTACGTATCTGATTAGAAATCCTACAGATACTTTTTTCCTACCAACACCATACATGCTTGAAGATGAAGGTTATGCCGAGGGAGTGCTATTCCTTTGTTTTGTAAAAGTTCATTTAACAAGGGAGTGGCTATCATTGGTGCAGCTTGTGCAGTGGCAACGGGGCCCAGGGCTCTCAGAGGTCCTGTGCATCCCAATTGTGGTGGTTTTCTTTTATTACTAACTGAGGAACATGAGCGATCTGGCTTGTATTACAACCCGATACACGCTTGCTATGCCATTGTTGACTAGAGATTTTTTTTAACCAAATATCAATAGGGGGAACAAAAAATATATAGATATATGAGAGCTGGTTTTGAAAATAGGCAAGTGCAAACCAATAGGCCATATGATTGGCAAGTAGAGGCACATATTTAAACACCAGATATAATTAAGAGGATTACAAATTTCAACCGAATTCCTTAAATCGTATTAAGATTTTTAAAGGTGGGCCTATGTGGAATCATGATGCACATCAGTCGAATATGCTGGAATATACACCATAGAAGTGATTTCCCGCCTTCCTCATCCCCAAAATTGTCCCGTTTGCATTGCCCAGCCTGAGAACAATTGGTCATGGTCTGTATATCAAATGAGAAGGTGGCTGAAAAAGATACCATTGGCAACCAATTACACATATGGTGGCATAATTGCTTCCAAAACTACATGGCTGGTCTGTGCACCTTTAGCATTTTTGAAGCATCTGCAGAAGTGGACATTGAAACAAGAAAACCACCACCTATGGTCTTAACAGATGCCTATAACAAAAAAGTAGGTTTCCCTGTCTAAACCTGAAGCCCGAGCACAATAGATGACTCCAGGAGCTGAGGTGCCATTACCCACCCACCAGCCCCTGTGATGATGATGCATTGACCTTGAATGTTTCATGCCAGGCTCTGAACTTACTTTGATTCTCATCAATACCAATATTGCCCCCTCAAGACCTGCCCACAAAACTTGAACTACGTCCACATTTTCAAACTTGAAACAGTGAGAGTGAGGGCTTGGATTTACTTTTCAGGAAAAAGCTTTGGGACTGCATCACAACGTATGTTGTCTCTCACTGTATAGACTTTCTGTATAGTTATTTACAAAGCAAGCACAAAATAATTCAAATACTGTTAACTTGGTAATATAGCAGTGCAAAATAAGGCATAAGATCTCTGCCTACACTATATAGAAATACAAACTGAAAAGAATAAGGAAACAGACATCACCTGAGAAAAATACTGCACACCTGCCATACCTCAATTCTGGAAGCACATAAGGATTACCCACACCATGGGCTCTGCTATCTTCCTCTTGCTCTGGGAGGCATTGAGGGCACCAGAGATGTGGTACAGTTGTCTAGTGTATGTGTGGGTTTGTGATTTTGGCACATTCAATGTGTTAAGTTATGTCTTCGAGTATGCAGAGTAGTGTGCGATGAGTCTTGCATGTTGTAATAATTTACATATTTGTATTTTTCTAAAACTATGCACCTATTATGTGTACATTTATAATATACAAGGGACTGCCCTGTTACTGTCTGTTGTGGTTGCTATTCTCATGTTTTGTATGCACCTGAAGTCCCACTCTTTTATAATAAAAACCAGCCACAGTTTTTGATGAGATTTGTCAGTGAACTGATTCCACAGAGGTCATAAAATTCAGAGCATTGATCTGTCCTTGCAACATTAATGATGAAAGTGATATATAATACCTGTTATCAAGTGATTGTTGAGTGCTATAAGGAATTGAGTATATATATATATATATATATATATATATATATATATATATATATTAAATTAGGACTGTAAAATAAGAGTAAATACGAATAAGAGAGAAAAAAAGACAAAAAGACAAAAAGATAAAAAAAGATAAAAAGTAAAATGAATTTATAACATCGTGATTGCTGTACTTCAACAGACGGTCAGTCTGTTTTTAGTTTTTATTGCTTGCACTGTCACTTTAAAGTTTGAAGGAAACACTGGTACGTCATGTGATCAAGGCCTCTAGGGGCTGAAACGCGTCATGGCGGAATTGCACTGAATAAAATTTGCACGAAGGAAAATTGGTGTCCGTTCCGTTTCTAATTCCGGATATTTGGAGTTGCTCAGAATCGGTTTTGGTGGATGTTGGTCCGAGGCGGCTTTCTCGGACATAACGGACCCCCTCTCGAGTAGGGCTGTGTGGCGGAAAGCGTATACCGGTGAAATTCCGGAAATGAGAAGTCTCTGAGAGGAGAAAGCAACACAGCCCCCCGACGGCGGAAGCAACGACTACGAGTGGTGAAGAGCTGTGGAATCCGGGTCGGAGGACGTGGGAATCCAAGGCGGAAACACAGGTACGAGTTGCCCATCAGTGTCGGGTGAGAGGTGTGCGTGTCAAGGAACAGCACAGTGGAATCGTTGTTCCTGGCGATCAATTGTAAAGTGCTTAGAATGGCCGCCGACGTACTACGTGGGAGAGAGGAGGCCGCAGATGAAATGTTTTTGGAAGTGGCAAGCGCACGCATTGAAACTATTAGTCTCGGCGAAAGCAGCGGCACTCCAAATCTGAGGGAATCATACAAGAAATTAGAGAAACTCATGCGCTCAGAGAAAGCTAAGTGGTGGGAGCACCGGTCCCTTTCCAAATACTTGGAGGTGGGGAGGGTCCCTCGCGGCCTTCGGATAATGCTTGCTCCGAGCTATGACAACCCAAATCCTAACATGCTTCGGGATTGGGGAGAGTGTGATTTGGAATCTTCTAAAAGATTAATGAAGATTTTAATTGACTATGCAGAAATCGATAGAACGGACTTGCAAAATCAAATAGACCAACCTAATGTGACAATACGATCTATAGAGGGCAGTGAGGTGAACACTAAATTAAGAGAAGAAATGATTACACGCCTCAAAAAAGATGAAGATGTCATAAAAAAGCGTAAAACTTACAAGTTTCAGCGTGATAAAAACGATTATGACCAAGGTCAGATTTTCACATTTGCACGCAAATATGATGCGACTAAATCAAGCTACAGGAAAAATGACAATCAAAGGGAGGTAGGAGCAATGGCTGGTCCCAGCAGCAGATTACCAGCTGCATCCTCAGTCTCTGACCTTAGTTCGTCTGCAGAAACAGAATCAGAAACAGAAGGAACTCAAAGTGGTTTGAATACACGTAAACATACTTTGGTGGAAGAAGTGGGTTTTTTACGGGAGGAAAGACGACAAACATTACGTCCCAGAAATACGAATCCCAATCTAAAAAGAGGAGAAATATCAAATGAAAAGAAAGAAGGAGAAGTAGGCACCAGAATGAAAACAAACAACAAACCGAACAACAGGGGGTGGAGGCGCAAATAATACAAGAGCCATCCAGCACTAACTCCATTATCAATCTTTCAGAAATGGTGCTTGATAAGGCCGAGCAACAACTTTTGGCCTTAGGACTCTCCTTCTGTCCGGAATATCATTTTGATTACCCACAAACCAGAGCTGACATTTTTATGTTTATTAGGAAGCTCAAGTTATTAAAATACCATCACCAAAGGACTAAAAAATCTGGAACAACAGAGGCTTTAAGAGTTCCTAATAGCTTGCAAAATAACCTGTTGGCTTCTGATGTAAATACGCTCTGTGACTTGCTTCATCTCGAACAAGATCTTAGTTCAAATGAGTCGAGTTCCACTCAAAGAACTATGGATAATGAATCAATTATCATCAATTCCATTCCTACTACTGGGTTCAAACCTAAATCCAAGTTTATTCCCGTAATGCCTAAGGACTCGGTGGATCTATTTCATGAGATTGTAACATCAGAGGTAAAGAAATTGAACCTTTTTAGATGTGGAAGTATTTGTTGCAAACGGTAAGCTGGAAACTAAGTTGCATCGAAAAGCAACCGCGGGCAACACAATACTCCACTCCTCGAGTTTTCATCCCAAACACACCATCTGCAGCATCCCCTATGGGGAAATGTTGCGGATTCGGAGAATTTGTAGTAGGGAGGAAGACCTAGTATTGGCTCAACAACAGTGTAAGGACAGATTCCGTGAGAGGGGATATGCCAACCATATCATTGATGATGCAATCAAACGCACTAGGGCCATGTCTTGCACTGACCTATTAAAGAAACAGCCTAGAGTCGGGAACAAGAACCTTCTGGCATTTACCAATACCAAGGAGGACAGTAACAGCAGTAGTCCGAGACTCATTCTGACTTACAATAGACAAAGGGATAGTCTTTACAAAATACTAAAGAAAAATTGGCATTTAATTCTGAGTGATCCCATTTTAGGTGAAAGACTACCATGTACACCGATACTTACCTACAGGAGGGCATCAAGCACCAGGGATCTGGTGGTTAGTAATAGCTCAGATATAAAATCTAAGAGTAGTTGGCTAACGAACCGTAAAGGTTTTTTCAAGTGTCAGACGTGTAAGGCCTGTAAATATGGGACAAATAAAACTTCATATGTTTCTCCATTTAGAGACAGGCCATGCCTTATTGACAAATATTTGACTTGCAAGTCTGAATATGCGGTTTATGTGCTGGAGTGTTCTTGTGGACTGCAGTATGTTGGCAGTACTAAACTGCAGGTCCACAAGAGAGTACTCCAGCACATGAGGGCTATTACAAATTCAGATGAGTCCTATCCAGTTGCTCGTCATTTTAAGGAGGTACACTTGAATGACCTGCAACAGTTACAATACTATGTAATAGATAGTGTTCTCTCCCCCAGACGTGGGGGTAATAGAGAGGCTACTCTCAGACGTCTGGAGACCAAGTATATCTTGGATTTGGACTGTAAAAGTCCAAATGGTTTGAACACAACGGAGGACTTGTACACATGGCTCTGATATTTCCTGCATAGACTAGATAATAATATATTATCATGATGATTTTCTCTTACATGCTCATGCGTTGTTTTAAATGAATTCCATTTAGGATTCTTACAATGGCTTGATATGATTTAATTCCCTTGTTCAATTAGGCCACCCTCTCCCCGTTGTTGTTGTTTCCGGGTTTCGGCTGCTTTGGATGAGCTGTTCCAGTCATCCGAGGGCAGGCCGAAGATATTGAAATGGTTTTAGAATATAAGCTTTTTTATTATCCAATTGTTGATATCATGTTTAGGCACTTTAGCACCAATGGCACTTTTTTAAGTACAGCAAGTATCTCTTTTTAATTATGGGATAACTAGGTACCGTATTTGGAGTTACATAGAACAATCTACTGCACATGTGGTATTAAGCTTTGATTAATCCAGGTACAATATATTTTCTCTAGCTTGTGGCATTTTTTAGTTGCGCAATTTGCACAGATAAAAGCATAATTTTGCACAGTATTGTCGTCATCCAAACTGTTATCAAATAACTGAGGTGCACATTTGGATGTTAGAAATTGCGTTATTTGCACAATAAGTACAGATTTGCACTGTTGGAATTTGAAACCGGTATTTAATTGCAATGTTAAAGGTTGCGGTACTGCAAATTGCGTTCTTTAGTATAGAGTAATGCGTGGTTTTTGCATAGTTAAGAGGGCTTCAAGAAGTAACAAAGCATCTGATCTAATACTGTTATAATGGCACTTAAATAAGTGGTTTATTATTTGGTATCTCTAAATGTACCACAGTTTTGCATAATTTTGCACAGTTCGATGCGATATTTGCACAGTAATAGCCAGTATTTTAAACTGATATTACCTTCATCATTGCAATGTGTTTTATACTGTATGTGCTTTTTCTGTGTTTTTTCTGTATTTAGCGTGACATACAGCCTGTAAATTGGTATTTTAAACCGATATTAAATTAGGACTGTAAAATAAGAGAAAATACGAATAAGAGAGAAAAAAAGACAAAAAGACAAAAAGATAAAAAAAGATAAAAAGTAAAATGAGTTTATAACATCATGATTGCTGTACTTCAACAGACGGTCAGTCTGTTTTTAGTTTTTATTGCTTGCACTGTCACTTTAAAGTTTGAAGGAAACACTGGTACGTCATGTGATCAAGGCCTCTAGGGGCTGAAACGCGTCATGGCGGAATTGCACTGAATAAAATTTGCACGAAGGAAAACTGGTGTCCGTTCCGTTTCTAATTCCAGATATTTGGAGTTGCTCAGAATCGGTTTTGGTGGATATATTTTTCACTTTCACTATTTATTGACTCACTAGGCTGTAGCGCATTATGTGAACAAGACAGAGTTTTCTCTGTCGAAACGCGTCATGCTGAGGCACTGGCCAGGATTGAGTGGTTGCTGGAGTTATGAGGACTAAATAAAGCACTTTATCCACCAACTCTCGTCCTTCGAGTGGTCCGTACCTGCCTGTGTGCCGTGGAGGAGTGGTGCCATGCCATTCAGGAATGGTCTTCATATATATATATATATATATATATATATATATATATATATATATATATATATATATATATATATATATATATATATATATTCAAAGGCCCCACGAAAAAGAGCAGATGCAGGCACTCCCGGTAAGCAGAAATTTCCTTATTCATATGGTCATAAGGCGATGTCCATCCTGACGCATTTCGGCTGATCCCAGCCTTTGTCAAAGTCATTTTTTTGTTAAATGTTTTCATATTTAAAGGAACAGTGCACATAGACATAGAAAACAGCACATCCATTGCCACTATGTCTCCCTCATAATGCATCCTGTCCTCTAAACTGGCATAATAAACATTTCAATACAGTTCCAATTGTTTACTTATTTCAGAAAAAATGTTTAAAAAAAATGTTGTAAAGATTTTTCTAGAGAATTCTGTATTTATAAAAATAAGCCTCCTTGGCATTATCATAACAAATCCAACAAACCCTGGACCAGAAAGCAAATGGGAAGCGTACTCTTGGGCCAATGCCCTTTATCTGATAAGTAGCATAGTGCTACCTCTCTGAGGTCAAGCCTCTCCTAGCAATATACATGGCATGGCCATCCTCACTTATTAGGCTTATCATTAATATGTACATCAAAATTCCAATTCATTAAGCAAGATAAAAATGAGAGGATAAAAATAAATACATAAATAATTAGATGGTAAGATATGGTTTCCAATTGATCAATTTCCATAAAATATGTTTTATATAGATCTTATAAAGGTTAATTCTTATCAAAACATCAAATCTAATCATAGTCCTATCATTTCTATAAATTCAATAAATAATTATAAATGTGCAAAACTGATAAGCATACGTAAAGTGTCAAAGTGCCACAAGACCTTGAGCTTGGAATCAACAGCCTCTCAATATATAAAGTGCTCTAGTACGGGAATAAAAAACATTTCCTATTGCACAATCTTTCAGTGTCCCAGCCCAATTTGAATTGTGCAAAACTACAAAGCATATATAACATGCCCAAGTGCAAGATAACCTCAGAATTGGAAATCAGAATTGGAATCAACAATATCCCATTTACATAAAGTGCACCAGTACGAGGATAAAACCATCTCCTATAACGCAATCTCTTAATGTCCCAAACCAATTCGAATTTCAGCATTACAATCAATAGTCATGCATGTGCACACCTGCAAAGCATAGCTAAAGTGCAAAAGTGCCAGGTATATTTATGTATCGAATCAGGGATACCCTAATGTATAAAGTGCTCTAGTGCGAAGATAAAAGCCATCTCCTATTGCACAATTTTTCAATATCCCTGACCAATATGCATTTCAACATTGAAACAACGTGGGGCATATTCCAAAACATTGGGAGGGGAGCGAGGCGATATATACATTACCATTCAAGCCAAGTGTACTTCTAGTTCCTCATCCCTGTTTAGACCATTTGGGAATTTCGTATTCAGATCCAGGATGTTTCTAGATTCTAGATGTCTGAGGTTTAGCACTCTGTTGCCTCCTCTGATGTTTGGGGGAATCCTATCAATCGCAAAGAACATAAGTAGACCAGGATCACTATCATGTTTGTCATAAAAGTGTTTAGCCACAGAATAAGTGAAATCCTGGTTCCTAATTGCTCGCTGATGCTCTAACATGCGTTTTTCCGATGGAAAAATTGTACTCCCCACATACATTAGTTGGCATGGGCAACTGAGAACATAGATGCAATGGTTGGTGTTACAGTTATAAAAGCATTTTATCTTTATCATATGTCCATCACTAGATTTAAACGTAAGGACATTTTTCACCATCTTTCAGGCCTTGCAATTATTGCACTTATAAAACCCTCTTACAGTGGATAGCCACGTCTCTGATTTACGGCCTCCATCAAAATAGCTATGTGTTAGATTATCACCCAGTGTCCTCCCTTTTCTGTATGTCACAGGGGGTGCCATAGGTAAATCCTTGCCAATTACTTTATCTCTTTTGGCGACCTGCCAATGTCTTCTCAATATCTGATAAATTCTAGGAGACATTTGGTTAAAACAGGTAATCAATCTTGCTACCGTGCCTTCCTTCGGAACTCTATCATTGGGATAAAGCAACTGGTTTCTGGAGAACGTTTCCGACTTACGTTTGGCCTCCACTAACATCTTGGGATGATACCCTCGTTTCCTGAACCTCTGATTCATTTTTTGTACTTGTCCCTGAAATTCTTGATCTTGGCTGCAAATTCTTTTAAGCCTCAATGTTTCACCATAAGGGATACTAGCTAGCAGATTAGTCGGATGTTGACGTTTAAAATGCAGAGTGCTATTGCCAGCTGTTGTTTTAGGAAATAAAGTAGTGTTGATTTTACCATCTTTTACTTGTAATAAGATATCTAAAAATGATATCTCCTTAACACTCATCTGTGCAGTGAGATGTAGGTTATAGGGGTTATTGTTTAAAATCGCCACATACTCTTCTGCTTCTTGTTTTGGCCCGTTCCATAACAAAAATTAATTGTCAATAAAACCGGTCCAAACCAGTGTATGTTGGACATATTTTGCATTTTCATCTGCCCAGGCCACCTGCTTCTCCCACCAACCCATAACCAAATTGGCAAAGCTGGGGGCAAAGCAGGTGCCCATGGCAGTCCCCATGATCTGCCTGTAGACCCTTCCATCATGCATGAAAATATTGTCCTTCAGACAGATATGAATCATATCTAACAACATACGTGTATGTTCTAAAAAACAAGCTGGTCTCTTTTTCAAATAGTACTCGCAGGCTAGCATTCCTAATTCATGACTGATTGAAGTATGGAGAGCGCTGACATCAAGCGTAATCATAATGTACGAGTCATTCCATGCAAGATCATTGATTTTTGTAAGGAAATCTCCACTGTCTTTACAGTACGATGGTAATGATTTAACAAAGGGAAAAAGAAAAGAATTGATATATATGGCTGCATTTTCTAGAAAGCTTTAGTGCGAGGAAACGATTGGTCTACCTGGGGGGGTTAGATAGTCTTTTGTGGACCTTTGGCAATAAATAAAAGGAGGGGATCTTAGGATGTTCTGATCTTAAAAAATTAAACTCATTCTGGTCCAAAATACGAGCGTCATACCACATCTTGAGCTGTATTTGAAATCTCTTGACACAATCATGATATTCATCAAGTGTAATGACCTGATAACATTCCCCATCCTGTAATTGCCTCATAGCTTCTTGATTGTATTGCACTGCGTCCATAATTACTACATTTCCTCCCTTATCACTGTTTTTAATCACAATGGAGGTGTCCTCTTTCAAAGTTTTCAAAGCCTTCCTCAATTCAGGTGTTAAATTATCATTAAATCCCCCGCTTTTGTTTCTCAGTTCGACCAGCTCATGTATAACCAATTCATGAAAACAATCTAAATTATCATGGGCTGTAATGGGAATGGAGCGGGACTTAGGTTTAAAGCCACTCATGCTGGCAGATCTAGATCCCCAAGTTAGACATAAGATTTTCCATGTCAATATTAGGATCCAAGCCCCCACTTTCTCTGTGTAGTATCTCCAGTGCTAAAAGTCCCTCAGCTTCCCCTATCGCCAATTTGCATGATGGTACATTAGTAGAGACAACAGACTTATTTTTCAATTTGTGAATTTTGTTTAATTTTAGCTTTCTAACAAACAAAAACAGATCAATCCTAGCTTGGGCATAGACGAATCCCGATGAGGGGCAAAAGGAGAGGCCAAATTGCAGCAATGTTGTTTCTTCCTGTGTCAATTTCCTCTGTGAGAGATTAAGCACAGTTAGAGTGTCCTCTATATTTTCTTCTTCTGGCGCATATATAAATATCTCCTTCTTGTTCCACAATCAATGATCCAGATGTTGATATTTCAATCTGTATGCAGTAATTGGCTGGGTCATGATTAGGACAACAAAGTTATTTCTTCACCAGCTTAATTTTCAAGGGGATGTGCAAGCAATCATCCAATCAATCAATTAATCAATCAGGAGTTTGTAAAGTGTGGCTACTCACCCATGAGGGTCTTAAGGCACTGATGGGGGGGCTGCTGATCCGTCTTGGCATGGAGGTTCAGCCAAAAACCCAGGTTTTGAGATCCTTCCTGAATTGGGTCAGCGACGGGGATTGCCTGAGGTGGAGGGGCATGGTCTTCCAGGTCTTGGCGGCGAGGTAGAAGAAGGATCTCCCACCGGTTCTGGTCTTGTGAATCCATGGAATGGTGGCCAGGGAAAGTTAGGCGGAGCAAAGTTGTCTGGTGGGTACGTGGAATGAGAGGCGGTGATTCAGATATGCTGGTCCTGCATTGTGGAGAGCTTTGTAGGTATGTGTGAGGAGCTTGAAGGTGATTCTCTTGTTGACTGGGAGCTAGTGGAGTTGTCGGAGGTGTTTTGTTATATGGCTGCAGCAGGGATGTCGAGGACCAGTCTGGTAGCGGCATTTTCTACGTTCTGAAGAATCCTGAGCTGTTTCTGGGTGACGCCGGCATAGAGTGCGTTGTTGTAGTCAAGTCTACTGGTGAGGAGTCCGTGGGAGACCGTCTTTCTGGATTCTGTGGGGATCCATCTGAGATCCATCTGAAAGTCTTGCGAAGCAGGCAGAGTGCGTGGAAGTAGGATGAGGAAATGGCATTGATCTGGCGGTTCATTTTGAGTGATGAGTCCAGGATGATGCCGAGGTTACGTGCATGGTCTGTGAGGGTGGGAGGGGTTGCCAGTGCGGCAGTCCACCAGGAGTCCTCCCAGGCTGAGGGGGTGGGTCTGAGGATGAGTACTTTGGTCTTGTCCGAGTTGAACTTGAGGCAGTTGTCTTTCATCCAGGTTGCAACTGCCTTCATCCTGCTGTGAAAGTTGATTCTGGTGGCTGTGAGTTCGTTGGTGAGGGTGAAGATCAGTTGGGTGTTGTCGGTGAAGGAGACAATGTTGAGTCCATGGTTTCTTACGATGGCCATGAGGAAGGGCCATGTAGATGTTGAAGAGGGTGGGGCTCAGGGAGGAAGCCTGGGGCACTCTGCAGCTGATCTCTGTAGGTTCTGAGAGGAACAGAGGCAGTCTGACTCACTGTGTTTGGCCGGTAAAGCAGGAGCAGATCCATTCCAGTGCCTTTTTGCGGATGCCGGCGTTGTGGAGTTTTGTGATTAGGGTGTGGTGGGATGACCTTGTTTGGGAAAGTGACGAAGGAGATGGGTCTGAAGTTCTTGAGGTCTGTCGGGTTGGCTGATGACTTCTTCAGCCGGGGGTTGATCTTAGAGTGTTTCCAGTGGTCGGGGAAGGTGGTGGTTTTGATGGAGCAGCTGATGGTGCGGCAAAGCTCTGGGGCGATGGAGGAGGCTGCTCTATGGAAGATGTGATGCAGGCATGGGTCCGATGGGGCTCCGGAGTGGATGATCTTCATGGTCTTGAGTGTGTCCTCTGTGGTAAGCGGAGTCCAGTTGAGCAGGGTCTGTTAGGTGCAGCGAGGTTGTGTGCAGTGGCGATGGGAGTTGTAGCATGGTCTTGGGTTTCGAAGCTGTAGCAGATTTGCTTGATCTTGTGGTGGAGGAAGGTGCTGCATTTGCTGCAGAGGTCTTGGGAGGGTGGGACATCTGTGGTTTCGCTGTTGGGCCCGGCGAACTCCTTGATGATGGCGAATAGTTCTTTGCTGTTGTGTGCTTTGGCATTGATTCTGTTTTGGAGGGCCATTTTCTTTGTGGCTTTGTGTGTGTTGATGGCAGTTGTAAAGGTTGCATGGGTTTCTGGGGTTTTGTTTTTCCTCCATCTCTTCTCGAGTCGTCTGCAGGTGCATCTGGACTCATCGAGGGTAGGAGTGAACCAGCTGCCTTACTTGGAGTGTTGCTTGCCTGGTGCCTTCTTGAGGAGTGCCAGAGTGTCGGTGCAGTTGGAGATCCATTGATGAAGGTTGTGTGCTGAGGTGTTGGCGTCTGTTGATGTTGGCGGTGTGGTAGTGCTGAGGAAGGCAATGAGATGTTCTTTGGTGGATTTGTTCCAGCTACGACGGGGGCGGGGATGAACGATGGGAGTGGCGAAGTGCAAGCAGTGGTGGTCGGTCCAGAGGAGTTCGGTGGTGTGGCTGTAGGTGATGTTACCGCTGGCGGAGAAGACAGGGTCGAGCGTGTGTCCTGCTGTGTGGGTTGAAGTAGTGACTAGCTGCTTGGGTCAGATGTTGGCGAGGTTCTCCAGAAGGGATGCAGTGTTCTGGTCACTGGGGTTGTCCAGGTGGAAGTTGAGGTCATCCAAAGAAATTAAACAGACATTATTAGTCTAGAGAACCAGAACACATAATTTAAAGGTAGCCTCTTGTGAGAAATAGTGAGGAATAAAGGAAAGCTTCAAGCTATAGCCCATCCATAAGAACAGGTCTTGAGTGTAAATGGTAAATATGAGTAAGGAAAACACCTCAGTGACTAACTCTAACTGATTAATTGTATGCACGTTTGACTACAAATGGTGTCTGCACATCGCTATCTGACTATTTCTTTACATGATAATAGTGGATACCAGCCAAATGTCACAGCCATAAATTATACACACTTAGCCCCCCTGATGAAGGCAGTACTCTGAAATGCATAGGGGCATGATGCATGAATGTATTTTAAAACTGGACGGCTCATGGAAAGAAATGACCCATACTGTAAGGATGATGAAGTTTGAAGTTTCTTCAGAATTTACAAATGAAAACCAACAGCATTACTTCAAAATAAATGACACAGCAGTCTAACCTTTAACTAGAGTGGTGCTTTTGAGGAGTTGGAGAGTGCCGTCATATACCGGTGATCAGTAAATTTGATGATTATTAGTGATATTTTCTTTACTTGATCAAATCTGCGCAGAGGACACACCTCATTAAAGGTTATATGGGTTTATATATAGAATTATAGATGGGTAACAGTGAATTACAGACTTGTTTTTTAAGGGATTCCGAGTGACATCAAATAGAGAGCAAAGCTCGAGTTGTCTATGATGTCACTCAGAACTCTGAGGTGCAAAACATCCATGTAATTCACTTTTTTACCCATCTATAATTTTATGTTCCCTATGGCCCCAAAAGTATCTGCCACTGCTTTCAACTGTGATGCAGTGGCAGAGGAGTAATGGGGGAGTCATACATAACTGTCCCAAAGGTAAAAAGAAAACTTACTTGCAATCCTTGACCACCCCCCACCACCTTCCTTGCTTTTCTTCCCCTGCCTGCAAGCTGTGCTTTCTGCTTTCAGTCAAAGCAGACAAGCATCTCTCTCAGGAAGGCCTGTTAGTCCTTTATGACATCACAATAGTGGGTAGCCAGTGTTGTAATCAATTGTTGTCACAGCAGTGGGTTATAAGATTCAGAAATTGAAATTAACAATAAATGCTCTCTATGAGAGCCATACATAACAAATATTTAAACTGCAAACTGGGGTGGAGGCCACTCATCTGGCACTCACAAAAAGGACTACTACTGCTGAGTGTGGAGTACAAAGAGTGCACAATCTAATGGTCCGCACACATGTAAGACGTACCAGAAACTTGCCATGGCTTGCTAGTTTGGTATAACAGAAACTGGTCGTGATGAATTGACAGTGTGTGATGTAAACTGGTCTTGATGGGTTAACTGACCTTAATGGTAACTTGGCAAGGAGTACCACCTTGGATTAACGGAAACAGGAGGCAATGTTCTAATGGATCATCTGGAAACTAGAACTTATGTGCTAAATGGCAAAATTAAAAATGGCTATGATGTGTTAAGTAGAACTAATGGAAACTCTATAGTGACCCGCTTACCTGGAATCGTGAGAAATGTCTACGACATCCTCACTGGTCATAATGAAAACAGGACCAGAATGTTTAATTGACTCATCGACATTTAGAGAATATATGAAAACTGTAGGGAAGAACAGCAGTTATGTTTTCATCCTCTTTCGCAACACTGAATCTGTTCTGTTTTGTTCTGAAAAGAATTACCAGACTTGATTTTTGCTGTGGCTCTGTAATTATTCGGTTAGTCATGATGGACGTGAACTACTTCCATTAAAAAAGAACTGTAGGTTGAGCGCCAGAATTTCCATTATAATAGTCTATCGGAATTTTCGAAATGATTGTTTGTTTTCCGAAAAACACGTGTTTAGCTGAACAAAACATTTTTCACTGGTAAATTGCTTAATTTGTTTTTACTATGGCAATTGGCCATTCAGTGAAGCCAAGAAAGCCCTGCCTCTGAAAACACGGAGACGTTAAAAAGAACATTGGGGCAGATTTACAAGCCCCTTGCGCCACTTTTACGTCATTTTTAACATGGGAAAAATGACGCAAAAGTGGCGCAAGGGGCTTGTAAATCTGCCCCATTATTTGTAAAGCAGTAAACGAACTCGCATCAAGATTTACTCCTTCTGAAGCATGTCTGATTTTCCTTGTGTGATTTTAAGTCTGCGGCTCACCTTTAAAGAAGGGTTCACCTGGAGAAAACAATATCCACTTGTGAGAAACAGTAATCACTTATCACGTATTGGGGATTATAATGTCCATCGCAAATCATTACACATATCATAGACGGAGAAACTAGAGGGTTGCTATAAAGAATGGCTTTGTAAGTGATTGAGGGAGCAGTATACGAGCATCGAGGCTCAAGCGCAGAGCCTAGTGTAGCATTTGTTGCTGAAGTCATGGGTGGTCTAGTGGCACAGGCAAAAACGAAGGAGCATATTTACGTTCCCTGGCGCATCCCTGCATATCAGCAGGGATGCGCCAGGGAAAATGCGTCACGCAAGTTTACCCTTGCGCCACGTCCGATGCGCCGCATTTACAATGCGGCGCATCGTGGCGCAAGGATAAGCAGATGCGTGACGCATCTGCCGGCGGAAGGTTGGCGCAGTGCTGAAGTTGTGTCGCAAGCGCGACGCAACTCCAGCACTGTTCCAACCTTCCCTATCCCTAACATGGTGCGTCAATCCTTACGCCTGCTTAAAGCAGGCGTAAGGATTTGACCCACCAGCGTCGGAAAAGTGACTGCGTGAAATCTTGTAGATTTCACTACGTCACTTTTCCGAGGCGTTCCTGCGCCGGAACGCCCCCCCCTGCGCCGGTACGCCCACATGAAACCTGACGCAGGTTTCATGTGGCGCAGGGGTTTACTACGTGACGCATCTCCCTAGATGCGTCACGTTGTAAATATAGCGCAACGCAGCGCATGGTTTGCGTCGCCGCTGCGTCACATGCGTGACGCAACGGCGGCGCAAAAGTGGCGCAAGGGGCTTGTAAATATGCCCCGAAGTGCTCTGTGATAGCTGAGTGAATATATCAATGCACTCTGCTTATGGGACTAAAATGTTCGAAGCAAGGTTCTCTTGGTTAGTGCGCTACCCACATTTCATTGATTTTGTATGGAAACAAATGTCCGTGAGCAAAATAGACATTTGGAGATTGGAAGCAATAGTATAAGCACTTTAATGTGCTCATAGATGCAAACTGAATTTGAGCATGCTTGTGTTTCCAGGTGTTACAACATCAAAGCCGTACCCCTTGGTTGTGCCAATGCTTGTTCTGAGTAGCTGGACTGTGTGTCCTTATGCATAAATGGTTGTGTGTGGGCTGCACATATTTGTGTGTGTGTGTGTGATTGACTCACGATTCCTGAGTAACACATTTAAAAAATAGCCTGCTAATGTAAAAAAACAAAATGGATTTTTCCTGTAAGCAATTCAGGCCTGAGATAAAGAATACAATGTGTTATTATGCAGAGAACGTCTGTGATGTGAAATAGTTTCTCATGTATTACTCTGCAAACACTCTGTAGGAGGCACAATGATACACCAAATAGCCAATAGCATAAGGTGAGTGAGTGTTGGTCTGCTAAGCGGAGTGAAAGCCCACTCCATATATATGTAAAGAACTGTTAACAATAGGTACAAAACAGTCACACTGTCATGCCAGACCTTAAAACTTTTTAAAAAAAAAAAGAAACTTGTGTAGTGGTTGCTATTCGCATCACCAAATAGCAGAAACGATTAATTCATGTGATAGCAGGCATACAAACATAAGACAATATAAGCACATTTTGAAAGTTAGGCATGGTAAAGTAACTCAAATGTATTTAGGTTTTTCTTTTATTCTTTCATCTTGTGAAATGAAAAACATTTTTACTTTGTTTGACAGTGGGAATAAAAAATATATAACTTTTTAGATTGCTTTTTCCATGCATGCAAGACACCTAATATCTGGGCTCTGGCCTTAGCTTAACAAATCAGTGCATTCTCGAAGTTGTAGTCCTCATCTGTTTCATTTAATCTCTGGGTGCTCTAGGACAATTATTTGTAAATGAACCAGAGCTGGATCCACTGGGGCAGATTTACAATTAACTAATGCAGCACGGCGCAGCAAGTCATTTTGCTGCGCCGCGCTGCGTTAGTTTGGAAAGAATGCAGAATGCAGCACGCATTGAAAGAGGAAAAAACGAGGAGAAATGAAAACATTTCTCCTCGGTGCGCCTCGCTACGCCACCTCTAGGGTGGCGTAGCTTTCAAACGCATCTCCAGAGTTACGATTTCTTGTAATTCTGGAGATGTGTCTTGTTCCATGGGTGTTGCGTGGGAACACCCACAGCAACACCCATGGAACGCCCCTTCACCGCAAAGTGCTGCGTGTGAAGGGGCCGTATTTACAAGGAGAGGAAAAGTCACGCTGGGTGGCTTTTCCTCTCCTTGTAAATATGGAGCAGCCCCCTGCGCCACCAGTACGTCACGAAAAGTGACGTACTGGTGGCGCAGGGGGCTCGTAAATCTGCCCCACTGTGTTTATTGTAGATGGAGTGACCTAGCATAAGTATGTCATATGTTAGTAGTAAAGCAAAAAAGGTACTGAATAGCAGTGCTACACATATATGATTAGAGTAAGGACACTGAGGAAGGAAAGGGCATGCAGCCAACACTGTATAGTTTGAAACAGATGCTCATTCCTGAGGAGAAAATCACTGAAAAGACATAGAGACTAAATTATTCCACCACCCAATGTTAGAAATGGGATTCCAGTTTGGCTGAGGTATATACCCAGGCCATTCAGGAGCCACCACTCTAGTCAGGGTAAGCTAAGTATACACTAAAAGATAACATGTGTTCACCCTCTGTTGGCTCGGCACAGAGCAGTCAGACTTATCTAAAGAGGCAATGTGTAAAGTATTTGTGCAATACACACACAGTAACACAATGAATATACCGCAAAAAGACTCCTCACAGGTTTAGAAAAATAGTTTATTATATTCTGAACAAAACAAGACCAAAACGATAAAATTCCAAGGTATAGAATATGAGATATTGAATTTTAAAGGCGTAAAGCGGTTAGAAGCAAGTAGCAATAAAAAAGTTACTTTAGGTTGCGCTGGACCAGGACAAAGTCAAAGTACAGGCTGACCTCGTAGAAGTGCAGGCCGGCTACAGGGCCCACGCAGCCTCCAGTGAACAAAGTACCTTTCCTGGTCGCAAGTAACGAAAGGCATAGATCTTCTCCATGCAGTGAAGGTAATGCATTGGTTCTGTTTCACGCAGTTGGGTCGCTACATCGCAGTCGATCCTTGTGGTCGTGACCTCGGATCGGCCCTGCATCGTCGAACCTTGCAGTCAAGCCCTGCATCATTGTCGCGCCTCGCAGAGCTGTCTCCAGATCAGCACTGCGTCGGCCTTGAAGGGAACTGCATTGGTTCCGATCAACGCAGTGGTGATGATGCATCAATTTTGTAGTAAACAGCAGCCGAACCCACCTCTGAGGCCCAGAACTGGAGATGGAACCTCCGGCAGGGAATGACTCACAGAGTCCAGCAGCACCAGCAGAATTGCAGGAAGTCTTTTGTATCCCTCAGACGTCAGAAAACAGGAGGCAAGCCAGCAAGCCTTTGAAGATCAGTTGGAGGGAAGGCAGAGTCCAGCTCTCCTTCAGCAGAGTCAGGGAGCAGCAGGCAGCAAGGTAACAAGCAGAAAAGCAGTCCTTCCAGAAAAGTAGTCCAGTTGAGTCCTTTAAGCAGCATAGCAGTCCTTCTAACAGAGGTTCAGTTCAAGATCCAGAAGGGTCTGATTTTAGGGAGTCAGAGACCCAAGTTTAGCTAAGATCTTGTTTAGGCTTAGCTGAATATTATATAACTTTGTACCCCATTTTGCTGACAAAACTAATCCATTGAGAAATTTGTTGAAAAAGGGAACGATTTATGTGTGGGACGATGAGTGTCAAAGAGCTTTTGACAAGGTATGATAAGACATTGTGTCAGCACGTCCTTTGAAATTGTTTGACACCAGGGATAGTAGCATCATAGTTACTGAGGGAAGCAATTTCGTGCTTGGTGCTGTACTCATGCAAAAAAGGGGTGATGGCAAGGAAGAAGTAGTTGCTTTCGCCTCCCGGACTCTCAGAGGAGCAGAGCATACGCATTCCAACATTGAGAAGGAAGCCTTAGCTTGTGGTGGGGAACTCAGCATTTCCGCACGTATGTATGGGGTGTTCCTTTTCTGTTAAGAACTGACCACAAACCATTGGTTGAACAGTTCAACACTAAAAGGGGTGACAAAGTCCCTCCTAGGATTGCTAAGTGGAAATATCAGTTACAAGAATTCAAGTACGATATTGAGTATGTTCTGGGCAAAATGAATATCATAGCAGATTTTCTTATCCCGCATGCCATTGGATGATTTGGATGAGTATGCGGGAGGGACCATGGACGGGAATGATGATGTGGTGTGTTTAGCCAATCCCATCAGTAATGTGCTGCAAGGTACGTTGGATGAGAGTGAGTGGAGGACAGAGTTGAGTAAGGATGCCGTGTTGTGCAAGGTCATGAGTTGGGTTGCGCAAAGATGGCCCAATTTGAATTCTTTGGATGAGTCTGCCAAGCCATATGGGCAAGTTGCGTGTGAGTTAACGTGTGAAGATGGACTCTTAAGGAGACTCAGATTGTTAGTAGTTCTGATGAATTTGAGGGGAAAGATTTTCGAATTGGCCCATGAGGGCCACTCTGGCATAAGGGCAATGAAACGTAGAGTACGAGAAGACTTCTGGTGGCCTGGCGTGGATAAAGCAGTGGAGAGCCATGTGCGCGATTGTGGGCCCTGTGTGGTGAGTGATAAGTCGCAAGTGACTCATCCTTTCCCCTTTACCCTGTAAATTCTCCTCTTATTCTATGGTCTAAGGTGGCTTTGGATATTGCGGGTCCCATTAATATTTTAGGTGACAGATCCAAATTTGCAATTGTTCTCATTGACTACATGTTTAAATGGCCTGAAGTGGGTTTTGTAAACAGCATTACTTCCGATGCCAATATACAATTTTTACGCAAGGTTTTCATGCGGGAAGGGTTTCCAGCAGAAATTGTGACAGACAATGGTACACAATTGGTGTCCAGCGAAATGGAAGCATTTCTAGCATTGCAGGGGATCAAGCACACAAAGACGTCCTTGTATCATCCTAGGAGCAACGATTTGGTTGAACATTTTAATCGAACGTTGAAGGACCATTTGCAATTAACGTGTGTCAACGACTTAGGTTGGAAATCTGTTGTGGATGATATGCTGTGGGCATATAGAACTACTCCTAATTGTTCTACAGGTGTTTCCCCTTTTGTACTTCTTAGATGTAGAGTTCCGGGTTCTAAATTGAAGCGTGAGTGGATGAACCGGAATGTTGTTGATGACGCTAGGTTGAGGGGTGTGGTGGACATTAGAAAGAAGGTACAAAGCAAGTATGGGGGTGTGAATTCTGAGCGTGCTCCCAGTGATTTATGTGCGAGAACGTGGGTCAGAATCAAGAAACTGGGCCATGTTCCACAGGGTGTTTCAAAATTCTCTGCCCCTAAATTGGTGGTTAAGGTTTCTCAGAGTTCTGTTCACACCAATGATGTCAAGGTGTGGAATAAAGATAGGATTTCGATTATTCCTGTAACTAAAATTGATCTGGTCAGATCCTATTTTGAGATAACGTTGGGGGGCATCGGATCGAGTGATCCGCCCGTAATCAGAGCCAGTTGTGTGCGGGCCAAGCCTGTGTGGCACAAGGATTATGTGGTCGGCAGATGTTTCTTCCAAGTGTGATGTTCTTTATGTTATTCCTAATTGTTTTCATTGTGGTTTTTGCTTTCTTCTTTCTTTCATTAGTTAAAGGGGAGGATGTGTTGGGATGGGGTTGGAATGTTGTTGTGGGTTGGTGGAATGTAGGGTGGAATGGTTCTGGTATGGGGGTTCGAGGACTGGCAGTTGCTGGGGCTTTATGTTATTCCTAATTATTTTCATTATGGTTTTTGCTTTCTTCTTTTTTTCATTAGTTAAAGGGGAGGATGTGTTGGGATGGGGTTGGAATGTTGTTGTGGGTTGGTGGAATGTAGGGGGGAATGGTTCTGGTACGAGGGTTCAAGGACTGGCGGTTGCTGGGGCTGGAGGCTACTGCAGGTGCGATGTGCTGGTGTTGGTATCCTGAACCTGTGACAAAATAAACGTACTCACAGAGCATTGGTAGAGTCTTCATCATTTCATATGATTACATCCTTTTCTATGTTTCCAGGTTGAGGCCATGTTTAGGAGGTATGCTGTCACCACCATAAGAGCAATGCGAGGAACAGTCTAACCGGCAGGCCGGAGGGCTGATGCAATGTCATATTTTTACCTGATCTCACAAATAAAAACAGCTCATGCACATAACACAGCAGCTAAATAATCACATAATTCCATTGATCCTGACAATCGTCCATTGTTTTATCAGAAACCTATTTACAAAGTTGCCAAAAGCCCTAATCATTCAAATTCCAATCATTGTTCATTACAAACAGCATCTTCAAGAGAACATCTTCAAAAATATCTTCCTTCTACAGCAGATGACAAAACAGTATAGTCCAGTATTTTACTGTTCAATGCATATTCCTCTTTTTAGAAAAAAACCTTTTAAAAGATAGTTACCCCAAAATAAACTTGGCCTTTGCACTCCAGGTTTATGATGTCACCAGAACGCCTCAATGGCAATGCTAGAAATATCACACAGTTACCTGTTATGTATCTTTTCTTTCTCTCTGTCTCTTATAACCCACACCATGCTTAACATTGGCATTTAATAGCATATTACACATTGCAGTCCCCCTCCATGAACAATGCTACCATAATATACATATTAATAGGTGCTTTGTTCGATGTAAGTGCATTCAATACGTTTTGGGAAATTAGTGTTCAAATATTATTTGGGGGAGGGCTTAAAAGGATTTAAAAAGTCAGAGATAAATGGACCTACATTGCACAGAGGTAGGCGAACCTGAGAAGTGAAGACGACCCACTCCTGACTTCTGGACAACAAAGGCACCTGATATTAGCAGCCCTCGGTATTTTCAGAGGAGGGGGCGAGAGCCAGAAGGTGTCCGCTCAGTTAAATCAAGAATCAGCCCGAGAAGTTATGTTAACAATTGAACATTTCCCCATGGATATTAACAGATTAAAAAAAATAGTAGCTCCGGTCATTTATAAGGATATCCTATATTTGAACCAGGAGCCTTTTCAACTAAATTGAATTTTCAAGAACCTTGGCATCATTTTATATAGCGCAAACTAGACCCTAGACATCGGGTATCAGAGCGCTTTACATGAGCACCAGTTTCGTTACAGAAGGACACATCCATTTTTGTTAGGCACGGGGAGATTACGTGATTTGCCCAGAATCACAGGATGTTGAGCGTCGTTGCCGAGTCTCGAACCCGGTTCCCCAGCTTCGAAGTCAACTGCTCTAGCCGTAAGGATGCATCCTCTCCCCATATATATATGACCACAAAGTATGTCGAATCCGATTAAGTGTCAGGAACCATAACGCAGTGGCGCTTTCAAGGCAACCATCACATAAAAAATAATAACAGTGAAGAGTAGCCTTTTTGAGTCTGGATGCGATGCATAGAGACTCACATACCCAGAGATAGGGTGCGTAGCTGTGATAATATTAATTCTTCCCTCCAAACCCACCCCTTGAAGTGACAATATTATTGTTGTGCAGCCCTGAAGAAGGTGATAGGTATTATACTCACACCAAAACGTACTTCGACCCCTTGTTGGATTAAAAGATCCCAGCCCATACCATCACAGCGGATAACAATTTCCTTTGTACCACTGTTGAGGCTTATTTTCACATATGTGAGGTACGCTGGGCCATAGAAGAAATGCAGGTCAAGTGGGTAGACTCCCTATCCTTTTAGTCAAACCCGAATTCATGGACTGTCTGTGGAGCTGAATATAAAAAAATATTCAAGCTTTATTGTACAAAAGATTTTTTCTCTCAATGTCTATTTCAGGCCTGTGGACCCACAGTCGGGTCTATGAACCTGAATCTGATTAGCTGACTAAAACCTGGAGTATAATGTTGTGACTCCCTACAGGATCAGTGGATTCCGCCCACAAGCCCTACAGAATCGAAATGAAGGATATGTAAGGGGGAAAGGAGATCATCCTGTAAGCCCACGGTTCAGGTGTAGGGCAAAAAGAGATCATTCTCAACCAAAAAGAAAAACCAGTAAATTTTGCTGCATGGTTCGTGGACTCTGAGGCAGGTTTCATGAACCCCAGCATGGTTCCAAGATCCACAAAATGCAATGCTTATGACCTTCCTATATTCATACAAATAGCACCTAAAAGCACAATTGAATGAAAAAACAATACCAAATCAAGCAAATTATTAGTAATACATTCAGATTTGCCTTTTTCCTATGTAATTGCATCTGTCACATCAATGGTTGTGGAGTTAACCATAACTTGAAAATTTGAGCAGAGGCTCTAGAAGTAGGTGTGCATGGGTGCTGCAGCACCTACAAAATAACCATGGTGGACTACAGAAGGTGAATGAGTTGAGCAATAAAGATGCCTTTACATTTTGTTTTTATCTTGTCACATTTTCTGTGTGTTCAAACATGGAGGTCAACTGTCAGTCTATCTTTATTTATATCTATATATCTATATCTCTATCTATAGAGACAGAGAGAGACAGACTGATATATATAGATCTATATATTTGAAAAAGGGGGGTTTGGTGAGCTCCCCCAAAAAACATTTACACAAATATACCTTCATTTTCACTTAAAAAAACTAAGGTTAAAGTAATATTCTAGTTAGGTGAATATGTCAGTGACAACATTAATGTTTTGAATGAAAATAAAATACAGAAACTCACCAGTTACAGTTAGCAGAGCTAACTATAACTTGCGCCCCGCCATGCAATGCTTATGACCTCACATATTACATCGCTCATGACGTTCTATGACAACATTTATGACATCACTAATGACATCTCAAACAAAAACAGATCTTTTCATAACCCTTAACTATAAAGTTACTTTAACCTTTGGTTTTATCAGTGAATGTCTAGGTTTTTTTAATGTTATGTAATATTTTATTACCATATGTAAAGCCAACCCCTCATCATGCATGGCCATTGACCATGCATGGCAGGGGGTTGTCTGCAGGGCCTGCGCTCCAGCCCCTCACAAGCAGCCAAACCCACACTACGCACAGTATTTGTCTATGCACAGCAGGGGGTTGACTACAGCCAGGCCCTGAGGCCAATCCACCCGGAGCCAGCACCGTTGCTTACTACTAACGTGGAAGGGGGGCCAAATAGGAAGAGCTTGTTGGTAATTTGGCACCTGTGCATACTCAACAGCAATTAAAAGGGAG
This sequence comes from Calotriton arnoldi, assembly GCA_963921515.1. Taxonomy (NCBI): domain Eukaryota; kingdom Metazoa; phylum Chordata; class Amphibia; order Caudata; family Salamandridae; genus Calotriton; species Calotriton arnoldi. The sequence continues at coordinate 446,569 of CAWUFW010002411.1, forward strand.
AACTGAGGAATCTGCTCCCAGACCAGGTGATGGACAGTCACTACAGAAGAGATTGCACTCCAACAAATAAATACATTTTTAAAAGGGGAGGGGGACCTTGCAGCCCCGTCCCCAACCTCATTAGGCCCTGGGGACCTAGACCTCCAGGGCTGTATCTTTTCAAAGGGGAGAGGGGCTCTGCATGGCCCCTCTTCCCAAGCCTACTTTGGCACCAGGGCACCACCATACACCACGTTGGGTGCTGCTAGGGGAACTCCAGGGCCCCTGCGGCCCCAGCTGGCTTCAGCATGTTGCGGGAGCCAGCATTGCTCCCACCCACAGGGAGCAACTTTTTATGCTGCTCCCTCTGGGCGGGAACAATATCTTGTTTTGTTTCCTTTCCCCCATCAGTGCGGGAAGGGAAACAGATCTCAAATCTTCTCCCAGCTGGCAGGAATATGTTTAAAGCTCCTTCCCGCTGGGAGCAGACTTTGTGTTTGCTCCTGTTTGGCGGGAGTTTTAAAAATGCTCCCGCCAGGTGGGATCAAACACAGGTCACTATGACCACGTCAGTGCGAGCAGGAAAACTGCTGTGTCCCGGGAGTGGGCTACTCAAGACACAGCAAGTGAGATGACCCATTCCTTTTAATTTAAGTTATGGACCTGGAGGATGGGGTCCCCAGGCCTTTAAAGGCTGCACTGTCCCCTCCCCTTAAAAATACTATGGGCCCTGGGAAATAGGGTTCCCAGGGCCAAATACGGCTCGGAGAGGGGGCTGAGGCTCCCCCTTAATAAAACAATGCAGCCCCAGGCCTCTGCTTTTTTATCCCATAGGAGTCCCATTGGATCGCAGCACAAATTGCTAATTATTTTGTATTTTGGCCCATGGGGCCTAGGGGTGTAGGGCATCCCTGGCCTTCCCCCTTAAGTTATTTTATATTCCCGAGACCTGTAATGGCTGCCAGCAACTTTTTTCTGATGTTGCTGGGAGCCAATTAGAGCATTTGCTCCGCGTGAGTCTAACTCTCGCAGGAGCAAGACGGTATAAGGAAAAAAAAGCTCCCTGAGGCAGTCAGAGAGCTCTAATTTTGGCACTCCTGCAAGACTCTCTCTAGCCTCTCACGGACCCAACTGTCCAGATATAGAATTTTTTTTTAACCTTAATTTCTCAAAAACTACTGAATGAATCTACATCAGATCACAAAACGCACAATTTGAGGACCAAGATCTATCTTGCTGCTAAATTTGGTATTTAAAATTGTATTTTCATAGCAAATTCCTTTATTGGCGCTGATGAACCTTCACAAACCTTTCCAAAAAAGTGGCACGTTCCCACTAGTTTGCACGTGGAAAGTTTTGGACTGATCTGTCAGGGGAGAGGCGGCTGAAAAAAAGAAGGGGTCCAAAAATGCGTTTTCTCCATTCATTTTTCCGTAGGAATTTTTAGTTATAGCTACTGCTGAAACCACTGACCGGATTTACACCAAATGTAGCAGAAAGCTAGATCTTGGTCCAGAAAGAGTGCCTTTTATTATCTGGTGTAAATCTGCTCAGTAGTTTTTGAGCATTTAATGCTCAAAATAATTGTATATTTAGGGATGCAAAACCTCTTTGGATCAGACAGATCACAACCTGAGTTCTGATTGGCTGCCACCATATCAACCAAGAACTGGTAGCAGCCATCCTGGAACTCAGGACTCAGTCCAGAGACCTAAGAAAAAAATGCAAAAAAAGATGTAAGGGGCAGGATAGGGATACCCTGACCCCCTTAAGCCTGCTGGTGGATCCAAGTGGGACCCCACCTTGGCCAAAAATGCTTTCTTTTTCAATTTTGCCTCAAATTTGCAGAGGATGCATAAAATCGTGGCAACCTTTTAAAAAAAAAAAAGGGTGGGCATGTATATATATATATATATATATGTGGCTATAGATAGATAGATACATAGTTAGATAGATTGATTGTTTTTTTAATTAGAAAAACCCTCAGTTTAACCCAATCCTAAAAAATGCCTTCAATACCAACCACCCCTTAAACCAAAACACCTCTTACTACTCCCTTACCCCTACACATACCTTAGACCTAAACACCTACTACTCCCTTTACCCCATCCATTTGTAACTCTAAAACACTTTACCACCCTTTACTCCTACCCATCCCTTAAACCTAATACCTTCTTACTGCCCTTTACTACACACATCCCTGAACCTGAGAAACCCTTTACCTCCCTTTACTCATACCCATCCCTAAAGCATAAAAACCCTTACTTCAACCCACCCCTAACCCTGAAAACCCCTTAACACCTCTTACTTGTGCCCATTCTTTAAATCAAATTAACACTTTCTACCCCTCACCCCTACCCACAGCTGAACCCCAAAATCATTTACTATATTGTTATTTTAAATGCCTAGAGGCATCCAACTCAGAAGGTTGGCACACAGCCCCCCCTGGGCCAATTTCAGCCCCAGGGACCAGATCCCCTGGGGCCTGCAATTTTTTTTTAGGGGATAGGGTATGGGCCGACCCTCCCCAGGCCATATTTTGGCCCCAGGGACCCTTTCTTCTGGGGCCCAGTTTTATTTTCTTGGAGGTTGCAGGGGTAGCCCCAATGCCCCCATGGCCTTAGTTGGCTCCCCACCTCCAGCAGGAGCCGGCATTGCTCCTGCCCACCGGGAACAGTTAAAATTGCTGCTCCCTACGGACTGGAGCAATTTTTCCATCCGTTTCCATGCTCAAACAGATGAAAAGTTCGCTCCCAGAAAGGGCTCTTTCTGTAACAAGAAGTTGTTTTCTGCCAAATTTGGGGTATCCGTTCAGCAATTTAGGCTGTAGTCGAGTTCAAAATCCTGACAGGAAATGGAGTGGTGAAAATGAATTTTTGGACCCCCACCCCATTTTCTCTGCCCCCCTTAACAAATCATCCCAAAACTTTCCAAAGAGCAGTTGAAGTGATTGTCATACTAGTTTTGAAAATTCTGTGAATATTTGTCAAATGGGCCAAAATTTATTAGCGAAACAAAAAACGCTTTGTCTATGAAATTTAGGCCCTAGCTATAACTATCTACTGGTGACTGCCAGTAGGTAATATACATATATACCTTAAAAAAAAGTATATATATATGGCGGGTATGCTGACAAAGGGAAAATACGGGATGCGGTCTAGACTATACAAACAGGAAATGCGAGAGTTTCATGCAATGTCCATCATTTGTTTTAAATTTCACGTTGGTTGTGGGAACGGGGTTTCCCAGTTGTAAGGTGGAAGCCGAAACGCATGTGCATCCTGTGTTGGGTGTTGCGGCACATGAATTAAGCATAACAATAAAATATGAATGATTGAAGAGAACGGGCTTACTGAAGTTTCTTGACCGTCTTACGGAGCGAGTGCGGCTGGGCTGTTCGAGTCGAGTGATCATTGAAGAGGAATATATATATATATATATATATATATATATATATATATATATATATATATATATATATATACGTACATACATATACATATTACCTACTGGCTGTCGCCAGTAGGTAGTTATAGTTCGGACCTAGTTTCCATAGGAAAAGCGTTTTTTGATTTGCCAATATCTTTGGCATCGTTTGATGAATCTTTGCGAAATTTTCAAAACTAATTGGGCGGTCAGGTCAGCTGCTGTGTTGAAAGTTTTGGGGTGATTCATCAAGTGGGGGCCGAGAAAAAGGGGGGTCCCAAAAACACGTTTTGTCCATCTTAGGAAACTTTAGACACGGCTACTGCCCGAACTGCTGAACGGAATTACATCAAATTTGGCAAAATGGTAGCTCTTGGTTCAGAAAGTACTCTTTTTGTTAAATTATGTAAATCCGTTCAGTAGTGCCTGAGAAATGTAAATATTTCTCAGATATACAAGTGGGAATGCGGAGAATCCGGGAACCCTCTCGATCTCATGCCTGTAATCTGATTGGCTGCCAACACTTCAAACCAAGTAGCGTCAGCAGTTGAACTGAGTCACAAGTAAAAAGGTAAAAAAAACATGTTAAAAAACAGGAAAAGGGGGCAGGGACCTGCTCAGGGGGCCCCACATGGACCCCCAGGGCCCAGAAAAGCATGTAAAAATACATTTCGGTGGGATTCGCATTGTGGTGGGGTCCCCGGGGCTGATAATGGCCTGAGGAGGGGGCCCCCCCCTTAAAAAAAGTATTTTAGAAAACATTGGCTGGGCCTCGAGGGATGGGGTCCCCAAGGCCGAAATCGGCCATTGGTAGGGGGGCCCGCGTGGACACCCTCCCTTTATAGTTTAATTAAAAAGAATGGGTCAAGCCCCGGGGCCCAAAAGGGTGAAAGGAAAGGGGAACCAGACAGCCCCCTTCCTAAAAAAAAAAAAAAAAAAGCTGGGAACTCGCCGGAGGCCCGCCCCCTTTCTCCACTACTCTGCAAACGCGCCTCCTGGTGCGCTCTTCATTGGGGGATGAAGTCCCCTTCGATGCTGAGGTTCCTTAGGGCCAACTAGCCCACCTGTTACCTCCAGTAAGCCCCACACAGTGGGATTGCTGAGAGGTGGTTGGAGGCCACACCCCTTTTTACACCACTCTGCAAACAAGCCTCTTGGCGCCATGCTGGTGGGGTGAGGAGGTCCCCTTGTGTCCTGAGGACCTCAGGACTAAAGTGAACTTCATCCCCCAAACAGCAGTGCACCAGGAGGCGCGTTTGCAGAGTGGTGGAGAAAGGAGGCATGGCTTGTGACCACCCCTCTGTGATCCAGCTATGTGGGACTTACTGGAGGTAACAGGTAGGCTAGTTGGCCCCTAAGGACCGCCAGCAGCGAAGGGGACTTCATCCCCCAACCAGGAGCGTGGCAGGAGGCGTGTTTGCAGAGTAGTGGACAAAGAGGGCGTGGCCTGCTATCAGAACTCAGCAATCCTGCTGTGTGGGACGTACTGGAGGTAATAGGAGGGGTAGTTAGCCCCCAAGGACATCCATGGGGGCCAACTACCCCTCCTGTTACCTCCAGTAAGTCCCACACAGTGGGATTGCTACAAGGTCTTCGGAGGCCACACCCCTCTTTCTCCACCACTCTGCAAATGCACCTCCTGGCACACTACTGGTTTGGGGAATTAAGTCCACTTTACTCCTGAGGGACCTTGGGAGCCAAGAAGCCATCCTGGTACTTCCTGTAAGTCCTAATGGCTAAACGGAATTACAACAAATTTAGCAGAATGCTGGATCTTGTTCAGGAAAGAATGCTTTTCATAATTTGGTGAAAATCGGTTAAGTAGTTTTTGAGAAATTGACATTCCAAAACTTTGTATATTCGAATGGCTGGGTTTGAGTGAGGCTTGCAAGATTACAGCGATCATGCAACCTCAAATAATGGAGCAATCTGATTGGCCTAGGTTTTTATTTTCTGGTTAGCCACCTAGCTCACATGCGAGCGAAAAGCTCCTGCAAACTCCTGCGGGAGTTCACGCTCTGATTGGCTGGCTTTCTTGAAATAATCATAACTGTCGAATTTCAGTGTTTTTTTAGCTTAAAATGTTATGTTTAAACTGACATTTTCACCTAACTCTAACATCACTTTAACCTTTGTTTCTTGCATTGAATTTCTGAGTTTCTTTTAATGCGAAGTATGTATGTATATATGTATATATATGTATATATATATACACAAAAATACATTCAACAAACTACTTGAATAATAATTGAACTTAGTACTTTTAAAGAAAAATGTAATACATTTATGTCTCAAAATGAACACATTCTGTTAATGCCACGAAAAAACCCAGCAATATAAATAGCAAATATGAACTTTTCTGTAAATTACAAGCTAACAATGTCTTATCAAGCTTTTAAGGGTTTTACCCAGCCAGACGTCTATTTTGTCTCTCATTTAAAAACACCTGAGACTACACAATTAAATAAAAAAATATTGCTCGAACACCTCTGCTAAGCCAACTCTTCTTTGTATTTCCTCCTTGCATTTTCCATGTCACTCGTTAGACACACACTCTGTCCTAATAATTGTTCTTATTGTAGACCATGTCAAGGCCTACTGAGTAAACGCGCTTTCACACTTAGTGAACTGCTGGGACTTTCATATATTAAGCGATGTTCAAGGAGATGGAAAAGCTGATCAAAATAAATCCCAAAGTGCACTGGTTTTCTGTCGGTTAAACTGCTAATGAACCATGATTGAGTAAAGTAATGAAGAGGTTAGAGAGGGCCTCAGGAAACCAATTTCCAGTTTTTTTGCAACCAGCAGGCTTAAACTTCACAGCAGCCTCTGCTAATTTCGCCTCGAAGGATGCAAAGTGTAATTTCTGACTTATTCTTATTTCCTAATGAATATTTCTTCTTCCAATCAATTTTACCTCCTCGTAGAGTTGTTACAAATTGGCTCCAAAGTCATTACTGTTAGAATAAAATATTAAGAACTCTGAAAACATATGTTGCAGTGTTCTTGGAATGGAATTTATTTTAATCACAGATGTGACTTTTGGAGAGGATTCCAAGCACAATGGGGCATATTTACAAGCCCCTATAGCCACGTTCCTGTGACAATAGGGGCTTTGCCTTATTTACAAGGAGGCGTTAAGCCACTTAATGTGGCTTAATGCCGCCTCCTAAATAAGACACCCTTTCATGATATATTTAGCATGAAAGGGGTGGGCAAAGGGTGTTGCAGTGGGTGTTCCGCCGCGACACCCATTGATTTTGGCGCTGCCCCCTATTTACAAGGGTGGCGTAAATAGAATGCAGCGCCAAAATAAGACCAGGGAAAATGTGGTCTTAACTTGGCAAAATGAGGAGAAATGCTTTATTTCTTCTTGTTTTACTGTTTCTATGTGTGCTGCATTGTGCAGCACACATAGAAACAACAAAACGCCATCAATGATTGTTTATGTGCAGGAAGGTGTTCCTTCCTGCACATAAACAATCATTCCCTCAATGCAGGCACCCATGCACTATGGTGCAAGGTTGCCTGCATGGGTGCCTTCATTGGCTCTAGGCAGCTTACTTTAACGCCAGAGCTAGGCAAAACGCAGGGATGTGCCATGCCATTGTAAATACGGAGCATCCCTGCGTTTTCGGAATGTTGGAGCGTGGCGTTAGCATTTTGTGTTTAACGCCATACTCCACCATTCCCTCGTAAATATGCCCCGATGTGTCTTATATATTGTATGAGAGCTTAAACTATTCAGGGACCAGTTATACTTGCTTTAAAGATTTAAAGCAGAAAAGACACAAAAACATATCATAGGAGTATTGTTGGCATTAGAATTATGTTTACTGTCAACATTGCTATCCGAAAAAAGTACATAGAACCATAGTAAGAAGTTGAAACAATTTTTTTCAGGCATATTCAGCTTGTCACTAATGTTTCTGAAGGTTCTGATTATGGGAGAGTATCAGTAGAAAAAAAAACAGAGGTGTGTTTCAGATGCCCAGGCAAGGCTGCGTGAACATTCGAATGGTGCAATTAAGTGTCTTTAGCAGACATGGGATCTGGAGATGTAACAGGCAATACTGATTCCTGGGAAATCTGAAATTTAGAGGAAACCCTCAGATGAAAGGATGTTTCAGGCCTTAACATCACTTTGTTGAGGAACAACGGTAGGTATTTTTGATAACAGAGAAGAGCTCACCCAACTCTCCTGTCCATCAAGCATGCATAATAGCTACCACTAAAGAACCTTAGCAATATGAGAGCTAAGGGAATTAAATCCAAAGGCTCAAAACAAGCTGATTGCAAGGCACACAAAAGCAAATGCCAAGATGGAATAATAGAAAAAAGCACAGGCATGTGATTGGAAAATCTGTGTAAAGGGTTGGCTGCGATAGGAGCAATGAAAAGAGCTCATACCAAGGACAAAGAAAGCACAAAGAGCTATTGACTAGATTCAGAGAACGGAATTAAACCCAAACAGAACCCATCCCTCAAAAATTGAGATGTTTCAACAGAGCACAATCTCTTGGTTGCAGGCCTTGGGGAAGCACCAAAAACGATAAGTATTTTAATATTTTACATAAACGCAGGAGGTAGATGGAAAACAACCCAGTCGAAGAGAGGGAGGAAGGCGGACCTGCAAGGGGTACATTGACAATACCCATGGACGACTCACAGCTATTTCTAACAGTAATGGAGATACCCAAATTACTTCTAGTATTTCTGATTGGATTTTCTTCAGTACAAAATAAAGGAGGGAAATTAAAATGAAGGCATCTAGGTCCCCGTTTACTAAGTCAAGCACCACTCCTAAAAACTAGGGACAGAGATAGGTCAAACCAAACAGAGAAAGAAATTCATCCCTGGGGAAGCAATGCGATCTAAAAGAGGAGTCATCTACCTTGCATAGATTTGAAAAAATACCCTGTATTATAGAGAGAGATGAACCAAAGAGAGAAACTGCCAAGGATTTTGGTATTCCCTGTCTCAAACCCCAGAAAAGAAATTGTTTTCAGAGATGACGACCCTCCATATTAAGAACAAAGAACTGGTGAGTCCTCAGAATAGCCAGAGTGAGTTGGAAAAGAAAAGACATCCCCTTTAACAAATTGTTACTCACCAACTGCCAGGCCGGAGAAGCCTGAAGAGCAGGATATGGCCCAGGGAGATGTCATTGTCTTGTGATGCCACAGACCAATACTCCAGGATATAATTCACCAGAACCTTGAGATGGAATTTAACCAGTTGAACCAATACCATTTCGACACTGAAGATGCATCCAGGAAACCATCAGGAAATGCTGCCTCTGCAACGAAAATGTCAACTGAGACTAGAAATGCAACACCTAATAATTTGACAGGAACACCACCCCCAACGTTGTGCAGAAGCGGGCCCCAATGAACATCACATCCAATGATTGTAGAAGGTCCAAGATCCTCTACTGTTTGAACTACAGCACTGGCAGCTTTCTGCACTTTAGGAAAAGAAGAAGCAGCTATCAGCCGGCCACCTAATTACATAAAAACATTGAAACCCTTGAAAAGGAGAAAAGAAACCACTGGAGCTAGTGAAAACAGGAGGAGCTGAAGCCAAGCCGGAGGTAGCACCTGAAATCAGTAGTGGAAATCCCCCATGTGGAACCTCACATAACACCGATGACTGGAATGAAAGGACTTGTGGGAGTAAGACTCCTTTAACCCCTTAACTGCTGGGCCTTTTCCCCCCCAGTGCTGAGCCCTTTTTTGGCTATTTGGGGTAGTTCGCGATTAGGCCTCTGTAACCTTTTGACCACATAAGGTATCCACGCCAAATTTGCGTACTTTTCTTCCAACATCATGGGGATTCTAAAGGTACCCAGGGTTGGTGGATTCCCCTGGAGCGGACCCAGAAATTAGCCAAAATACAGGTAAATTTTTTTTGGGGGGAAACATGGGAAAAAAGGGCTACAGATGAAAGCGTCTGGTTTTTTCCCTGAAAATGGTATCAAAAAAGGGGTTGTGGTGCTGAAATCACCATCTTCCCAGCTTTCAGTGACAAGCAGACTTTTGTCAAAAAAACAACATTTTTTACACAGTTTTGGCATTTTTCTGGGACATAGCCTATTTTTGCTATTTTTGTGCTTTCAAACTCTTTCCAGTTAATGGTAGAAATGGGTATAGAAAGCAATAATGGATCCTGGAAAGCTATACATTTTAGACAAGTAGACAAAATTCTGAATTCATCAAGGGGTCATTTGTGTAGATCCTTCAAGGTTTCTTTATAGAAACTAACCGTTGAATATAGGAAAAATTGAAAATTAGTTGAAATAAACAGACATTTGTGTCAACGTTTTCACCTATAACTTCTTCTAATTATGACAGCTATTTGAAATCAATATACCGTTACATCCGCTGGACCTTTCTGGTTGTGGGGATATATAGGAATTGTAGGTTCACCAAGAACCCGACGAACCCAGAGCCAATAACTGAGCAGCGTCTTGCAATGGTTTTTTATTATGTACCGGGTATATAGCAATTAATTTGGGTAAATATGTACATGGAAAAATCGGTATGAAAGACACCTATGTATTTCTGAAATTGGAACAAAATATAGAGTTTAGAAACAGTAGATATTTGCACATTTCCAAAATTGTGAGTACCCATACTAGCATGAGAATTATAGGTCATTTTTCAAAATGACTTCTTTTTTATACAATGCATCGAAAGTCAATAGGTAATAACAGCTGCTCTACAATTCTGTGTTACCCTAAGTCTCCCGATAAAAATGGCATCTCACTTGTGTCGGTAGGCCTAGTGCCCGTGACAGGAAACGGCTCAAAACGCAACGTGGACACACTTTATTTTTACAGTGAAAATTGACCCTTTTTTTGTAACGTGCCTAGCTGTAGATTTTGAACCCTACCTCTGCCGGCACGTAGGGAAACCTATCAAACCTATATATTTTTGAAAACTAGACACCCACGGGAATCCAGGATGGGGTGACTTGGCTGGTTCTCACCAGGTTCTGTTACCCAGAATCCCTTGCAAACCTAAAAAATTGTCAAAAAAAACACATTTTCCTCACATTTCTGTGGTGGAAAGTTCTGGAATTTGTGTGGATTCACAAAATTCCACCCACCCCGTGTTCCCCAAAGTCTTCAGAGAAAAATGGTACCTCACTTGTGTGGGAGGCCCAAGTACCCGCGGCAGGAAATGGCCCAAAACGCAATGTGGACACACCACATTTTCACAGTGAAAACGAACCCTTTTTTTGCAAAGTGCCTAGCTGTAGATTTTGAACCCTAGCTCTGCCGGCACCTAGGTAAACCTAGAAAACCTATACATTTTTGAAAGCTAGACACCCAGGGGAATCCAGGATGGGGTGACTTGACTGGCTCTCACCAGGTTCTGTTACCCAGAATTCCTTGCAAACCTAAAAATTAGTCCCAAAAACCACATTTTCCTCACATTTCTGTGGTGGATAGTTCTGGAATCTGTGTGGATCCACAAAATTCCACACACCCTGCGTTCCCCAAAGTCTTCGAAGAAAAATGGTACCTCACTTGTGTGGGTAGGCCTAGTGCCTGCGACAGGAAACGGCCCAAAACGCAACGTGGAAACACCACTGCTGGGTGGTAGGAAATTTGTGTCAGCCCGGTGATCCCACAACTTTCCCACACAAAATTGTGTGGAAAAAGTGATTTTTTTCAGCTAAATTTGAGGTTTGCATGGGGAGGTTGGGTAAAAAAAAACAATGAGAGCTACGCAAGTCATTCACCCTTGTACTCCCCCCCCCTCTTGTCTACTACTCAAAAATGTGAAAGTTTGCCTAGGTGACAACTGAGCTAGGACACAAAGTCCCCTGCTACTCATATTGACAAAAAAAAAGTCTTACAAACGGCCATTAAACCGCCACAAATATAACTCTAACACTAATTTGATAAAGCTAATCCACCAATTACACTGGTTGGTTTTAGCACCTCCAGATATGCTGGCTTCAAAGCACAAATACTTATCAAAGTATATAAATATTGAAGCCAAGCCTTCTGAAGGGGAGCCATAAAGCCACATCAAGGCACCAACCACTTTATGGTCCATTCACACGCCATTCACGCACCACACACAAGACTTCCATACCGCCAGCCATGGGCCCAAACAACCAGATCACTTGCACTCACATAAACATACTGCCGCCATGCAAGGGCCTATCACATTCATATGCCACAAGACATAATGAGTTTGACTACATTTTACCACTTGTAAAGTCTCCCCCTCCTTCTTCCTAAACATTACCAAACGCATGCCGAGTGAACCTTTACTAATGGCTCCCATGACAGCCACATGAGGCTCAGGAAGACATGTCTTTCATGCGCCTTTAGCGCACTCACTGTGCTCAATCCAACTCCGTCCAGTTTGTGGATGCAAGTTGGGGGGTGCCCGAGTATGCCGCAAAGTCATTCTTCGAGCTGAGCAAGCATATCTACCTTTGAAACTAAGGCAAACATGCTGGAAATTTTCAAAAGCTTTCTAAAGATAACATCACAAACTCTGAAGAACGGATGAATGTGAAACACGGGTAGTCTGTGACAACGTAGCATATGTCCAATCCACCGTTATGTGCAGTGACTGTAATGCACTTATCATACAGCAAACTGACCATCTACTAAGGTCTAACGGAGGATGAACGTGGCAAGCAGCATTGACCCATAAGTACTACAGTAAATTCAGTGTGAGTGTGGCAGCAATGGATTTGAATCCATGGGTGAAGATGAAGTCATGACGTGTATCTATACTACCTTTACTATCTGCCTTCTACCTTGGCAATATTCCTCGGAAAGCGCACCTACCGTAAGCTGTTCTAACCCGTTCGTGTGTCTGTCCTCAGAGTCCTGACTAATCCTGTCCAATTGTCAAGAGACCCTATACTAATGCCTTCCATCTCTGGCTACTTGAAGCTTGAGTAAACATTTCTGTCACGTGCTATCAATGCTCTCACTATGGTCAATCCAACTCCTTCCAGTTTGTGGATGCAAGTTGGGGGGTGCCCGAGTATGCCGCAAAGTCATTCCTTGAGCTGAGCAAGCATATCTACCTTTGAAGCTAAGGCAAACATGCTGGAAATTTTCAAAAGCTTCCTAAAGAGAACATCATAAACTATGAAGAACGGTTGAATGTGAAACACTGGTACACCATGACAACGTGGCATATGTACTGTCCACCAGTATGTGCAGCGTGGGGACTATAATGCACTTGTCAATTGGCGAACAGAACAACTACCACGTTCTGAAAGCAGATAAAGGTGTTGAGAAGTCCATGATTTCCTGAAGTAGAGGAACAAATATTCTGCAGCTGCTTGCATAGTGAAGGAGTGGCCCACAGACAGTAGGTATCCATTCACACCAATTGAAAGGTTTACCTATTGGCAGCTCCACCTCAGTCAATTTCCCAGTATTTTGCTTTAGTGTGATACAACATAAAGCAAGTAGGAAAACAGAAGGCAGGCTTACTTGGGCACTGGGGACAGTAAACACGAGTCTCCTGCCTCTTTCCCTACATCGAGCACACTTTACAACAACGACATGGTCGCTCCTTTTTGGGTGTTGCAGGAATTATATCAGCAAAGTGTCGCTCCTGCAGCCTTGCCACGTCCTCCAGAACACATGAAGTGGAGGCTGCTGCTTCTGTAGCAGTGAGACTTTCAATCACAGACAACTGAAAGTCAAGGAAAGACATGAGTCTTCCTGTGGTGGTCTGACGGTCATCTGGATCAGGTGAGTAAACAGTTTCTTATACCAAGTGCGAGTTTTACGACTCGCATTGTATGGCTGAAGAACCTGGTCGTTCTTGTCCACTCCGCCCATGTACTTGTTGTAATCAAGTATACAGGTGGGCTTGTGGACTTCGACCATCTGACCCCAAACCGTGACAGGGGAAGTGCTCTCAGCATGAATTGTAGTGAGCACGTACACGTCACGCCTATCTGAGAACTTGACTGCGAGCAGTTCGTTGGAATGCAACGCAGTACTCTGGGATTTCTGGAGCTTCTTGCAAACAAGCTCCTGCGGGAATCCTTTGCGGCGACAATGAATTGTACCGCAAGCCACAGTGCCAGCTTTGTAGAGCTCACTGAACAGCTCTACTCCTGTATAGAAATTGTCCACATAAAGGTTATAACCTTTGTGAAGAAGTGTCTGGACAAGCTCCCATACGATCTTTCCTGTGACCCCTAGCGTGGGAGGGCAACCTACAAGGTTAAGACTTGTGTCCTTCCCTGTATACACTCTCAAGCTGTACACATAGCCAGTCGAACTCTCACACAGCATGTACAGCTTGATGCCATAGCGAGCGCGTTTGCTCGGAATGTACTGCCTAAACAGCAGCCGCCCTTTATACAAGATCAAGGACTCATCAATGGCTATATTCTTTCCAGAGTATAAACCTCTGGAAACCTGGCAGACAAATGTTCCACGACAGGCCGAATTTTGAACAACCTGTCATGGTCTGGATAGTCCCGGGGCAATGCAGCAGAATTGTCATTGAAATGCAGCATGCGCTGCAGTAGCAAAAAACGATCTCTGCTCATGTATGGTGCGAAGATGGGGGTTAACCAAACCATGCGAGTAGACCAGTAGGATAGCAAGGTTGGTTTATGCACTACCCCCATTTTAAGTGTGAGGCCCAAAAGTATCTTCAACTCCCCTAAAGAAGTGGGAGTCCACTTGCGCGCCCTAGAATGAGGCCCAGGAGTGCCTCCTTGCTCCCTCAGAAATTGTTCGGCACGCAAATTTGTTTGCTGCACATATTCGTCAAGGAAGTCAACATCCAAAAAGAGATGGACATAGTCAATTGGCAAAAAATTCGCCGTATCGACTTTACATCCAGCGTCACCAGTGAAAGGCGGAATTTGGGGCTGAACTAAATTGGGAGACTGCCAAGACAGCACTCCGTCTGTGCTTGCGGCCGCACCTGCCTGCGCTCTGGGTTGCTCTAACCTGTTACTGGTGTCCTGCTGCACAGACTGTGCAGGCAAAGGGACAGCACGACTGACATCGTCTCCTTCAGAATCGCTGGAAGATGAGTCATCGGATGGAACTGCGCCGACTGAAAAATCACTCTCAGATTCGGCTCCATTGTCCTCTCCCTCAGATGCTGTCTCAGTATCTGCTGTCTCAGTCTCTGATCCTGCCTCAGAGCTGGACTCCAGAACCAGACTTAGGGCCTGGGCAGCATTCATCCAACAATACGCCATCTCTGCTAGTGCCTAAAACTATCCTTTTAAAACACTGTCCTACGTAGAAGGCAGATAGGTTGTTGGTTTCAAAGTGTAGGTGGGTGTGTGCGTGAGTGAAGTGTTTAACAGTCAATAATGACAAAGTCACCTTACCTTTCCTTTGCGAAATCCGTACGCTCTCCAAAAAGACTAAGAAAGAGAGAAAAAAGACACAGTATTACTTTACCTTGCCACATACCCATCATCGTAGCCTTTTAGCGCTGGTGGAAGCCAGTGCAACCATCATTTTGGCGCCAAGATGCCTACGGGTGAACATGTGCTTTACAGCGGTTAGCGCGACTTTTTTTCTCGCTTCGCGGGCATTGGTAATAGGGGGAAGTTGTGTTTGCGACTGTTTGCTGTCGCTTTTAGTTGGGAACGCCTACTTTGCATGTCATTAGCGATAAATATCTCTGACATGCAAAGCGGCACCAAAACGGTCGCTTTCGCCATAAAGCCGTCGCTAACAGCTGTTAGCGACAGCTTGCTAATAGGGCGATAGAAATATCGCCGCTTTAGCGGCAAAAAGTGCTGCTAAAGCGGCAATAACGCCCTTGCTAATATGCCCCATAGTCTCTGAAATGGAAGTCAAAATCATCCCGCAGGGCAAGGTGACACACTGTCGCAGACAAAGTCCGCTTGAAGCAAGATAGCCACTGGATAAGGGCCCACCAAAGTGGTTGGTTTTGGTGGAAAAAGAAGTGAGTGCAGAAGAGGGAACTGACCAAGCAGGAGAGCATGGCGAACGTGTTGCTGTAACACTCTGCATCTTCCACCCTGCCATCCTTCACTAATCCCGATCGGGGCCCGGCATCTGGAGGGGAGTAGTTTCTGGCACCCCTCAGCGACTCCACAATAGCAGCCTCTGTGCATTCCTTGGCTGGCCGGCCACCCTGGAAGACATGGCCATTCTGAAATTACTGCGCCGTAGCAAACATGGCGACTGTGTGGCTTTCATTGCCCGATGTTGCAGTAGTCTGATGAGCGACCACCAGCGACCAGCGACGGAGCTGAAATGACTAGGGTCATGCCGGCAGCCTAGGCATTCCCTCCTCCCACTGGAGGTCTAACTTTGCTGCCCTGGGCGGATCCCTCTGGGGCCAATGAGACAGAAACTGGACTCACACCCAGTGCCTTCCAATAAGTCCACTCCCCAAGCAAGACAACACTGCCCAGCTGCAGCCATGCCTGTAGCTACTGTACCTACTCGATTTCACACTGCCTCAAGCCTGCGAAGCAGCTGGATTGAGGGTCCTTCACCCCATGCCTGCCTTTATAGATCAGCTTTGAGGAGTGACGCATGGGGGACTGGATGGTGGAACCCCCCCTTTGACTTCCTGCACCCAGTGTTGGGATCCCTAGTGGCCCCTGGCCTAGACCTCAGGAGCCCCCCTCCACTGTACACTTACCTGCCTTCCGCTCATCTGGCCCCTGCAGCAGGACCTCATTAATCACCCCAAAGACATGAAGTGGGCACTACCTGGCACTACGATAACTGGGAGGCACAGAATGCTAGTTAGCACCCTGAGTGCTCCTTTTACTTTCAATACAGCCCTATATTCAGGCGACACCTCTCCCACAAGGTGGGGATCACTTGGAGCATCTGGCTGGCCTGGTAGTGTTGGTGGAGGCCTCATTAGGTGAATAGTTGTATTGCCCTCCTCTTCCAGCTCGTGGACCTGCCCGCACTCTCGACTGTGCTGGGCTACATTGGATGGCCCCCCTGTAATGTGGACCCATCGACAGAGAGAGGCCCATGACCTCCACAAGGGGTGGGTATTGCTCATCAAGAAGCTACTCCTGTCTACCAATGGCTGCCATGGGATGCCCGGAGGCCTCCACGTCCTCACATAAAACCCCAAAGATGAACCACCCCTCCACAATTCCAGACACCCTCCTCCAGGACCTCTCTGTCACCCCCGCAGCCCCCATAAGACCACCAACTAGATCAAGTATTGGCAGTCATTGAAAACTCACACAAATCAATGGGGACTGCCTTGAGGTAATTAGTCACGAAGCTCACCTTCCTTAAAGATGACCACCAGAAACTCAAGGACTGCGTGGCTGAGGGAGAGCGGACCCTAGCCTCTCTACAACCGCAAACCTCAGACAACTCACAGGCTATCTGTGACCTACAAGACAGAGTTTACACCCTTAAAAACCAGGCAGACAATGCTGAGGGTCGATCATGTGAGAGCAACATAGGTATTATTGGCTTACCGGAGGGTGTGGAGAGGGCAGACCCACTCCAATTCCTAGACACTTGGTTCCGCTCAATTGTTCTGTCCTCAGACCTCACAGCCTTCTACTCATTGGAAAGGGCTCACTGGGTCTTTGCCCATCGGGGCTCCCCAATACCCATGCTGCCAAACTCCTCCACAACAGAGACCATGATGCCATTTTGCTTGCGGACTGCCTGAAGTGGTCCCTCATGCTGGAGGACGCTCACGTGATGGTGTTCTCTGACTACACCATCGCAGTACAACACCGGTGCAAAATGTTCCTTGAAGCCAAGAAGTGCCTCTGGTAATTAGGAATCCAGTACTAGCTGAAAATGATGCTTCTTTGCGGACCCTAAGGAAGTGTGGAACTGGACTGACAAACATTTTGGTACCTCACTACCGGACCCTCCCTCCAAAGCCAAGATATCCGCCAGGCCCAAGAGGAAATGCACTGCCTGCTCGCAGAAGAGCATTCCTCCTGATACCACGGGGTGCCCCCTGCCCGCAGCTCCTGATCTGGCACAAATTATGGAGAACCGTTGCAAGGCCCTGTAGGCTGTGGTGCAACTGAACTCACAGACTGTCCACTCCAACATCAACAGCAGCCCCCACATCTTTTCCACAGACAGAGACTCCGATTCCTCCCAAGGGTCCACACACCCATCTCTCACCTTTCCACTGGTGGCCCCACAAACAGCAGAATCAATAATCTAGCACCTTCACATTTAGTTGCTGACTGAGAGGGGCTTTGCGTTATTTTAAAATAACTAAGTTCCCTCTGCCGCTCGTGACCTTTGCTGCATTGTCGGTGGTCAGCTCTTCTTAAGGCTGCCCGAGCTGCCGGGCTCCAACACGCTGCAACTCACAGGGTGGATAGTTCTGTTTTCACCTCTCCAAAGCATTAAGGCCACCCCCAACATTCTGCGATTTGTTCTTACTGTTAATCAGTTTGGGCGTTGCGCCTGTTGCTGAAGGCTCGACTTGTTTGCATCTATCCCCTCCTACACTGACCCACAGTGTTCATACCCCAATACCATGGCCATACCCAGTGCTCATGCCACCTCAACACCTCAGGGGCTGCACATGGGGGCCGCAGAGGTACCCAGTGCACACGTGCACTTCCCCAGCACTATCACAACTTACCATCCCATCAATAACACCACTACCCGCTTCCTCACACTCAATGTCAAGGGCATGCACACCGCCCGGAAGCTGTAGTCAATTTATTCCTATCTCAAAAGTCAACACAGGTCACATAGTCACACACGACTACTGTAGAACTACCCCAACTACAAAAGCGTTGGTGAGGCTCCATCTACGCAACCACACACACAGCATATGCCAGAGGAGCCTTAGTGTGGATCTGCCCGGGAACCCCTTTACGGACAAGTGAGGTAGATACTTCTTCCTGGATGGGCACCTGAACGGCACCACGGTGTAATTGGCAGCATATATGTGCCAAATGTAGACCAAGATGCCTTCTGGACTACACTGTCCACAGTGCTGTCCCAAAAGACTCACCTTCCTTGGATCCTGGGGGGATACTAGAACTGAACCCTAAATGTCAGCCTTGACCACTCTCACCCACTGCTCCCCTAATCTCCCCCATCCTCACAGGCTTTCAGATTTGTAGAATGGACACAAAACTGATCGCTCATAGACGCTTGGAGATCCCTCATCCCGGGTTTACTCCTTTTATTCCCCGCCCACAACTTTCATGTACGACTAGACCACATTCTCTGTTCTGGCTCACTTACCCTCGCTCTCTGACAGGCAGACTATCTGGGTAGAGCGGTTTCAGATCACAATGCCCATGTCCTCGACATTTACTGGGGCACCCCTCACTCCCCCGACTCCCACTTGGCATCTTCCCAGTGAATGTTTGGAAGACCCAGCATTCCGTGATGTCCAAGCCGATCACCTCCTCGACTACTTCAAAATAAATGACTGCACTGCCTGCAATAAACTCCTCGAGGGGGACACATTCAAAATTGTCACTCGAGGCAGTTGCCTACAGGAGATTGTTGGAGTTTAACGTTCACTAGACAGAGATTGAAAAAGTTGAACACCACATTCCCCCATTGGTGCACCAAACCGAGCAGACCCCCTCTTAGCTCTGCTGCTACACTGTTGCACAACCAAAACCAACATAAAGGGTGATCAATCAGGTTGTCTCCTTGCCTGACTCATTCACCAGGAACAGACAGAAACCCCCATATTTGAACTAAAATCTCCCTCTGGGGCTCTCCTTCCTACCAATCTGAAATTCTTGCAGCCTTCCACAGCTTTTATTACTCTATGTACCACACACAGAGGATGACCCACCAAGGCAGCAATCATGGCATTCCCAAACCCTCTATCCCTGCCACGCATTGGCATAACTACGCAGACAGCATTGGATGCGCCCATTACCCCAGCTTACGTCAAACAGGCTACCAAAGACCTTGCCAGAAATAAAACACCCGGTCTGGACGGTCTCCCAATAGAATATTATAGCGCATTTGCTGACACCCTTGCTCCTCTCCTAGCAAATATGTGTAACAAGGCCCTGCGGCTCATCCCGCTACCATACTCACTCCGAGAATCACTCCTAGTCTTGATTCGCAAACCCAGCCAGGACCCCATGAATGTGTCCTCCTATCGCCCCATCGCTATCTTTGGAATGGACTAAAAAATCTTGGAGAAGGTCTTAGCCACCAGATACACACAAGATAAACCGGACCTTAGACACTGGAACCAGCACAGATTTGTGCTAGGTCGTAGCACATCTCATAACATTTGCCGGCTGTTCAATGTGCAGGATAAAGCCCATGACAAATTCCCCTACTCTGGCTGCCTGGTCCTGGACCTGGAAAAGGCCTTTGACACTCTAGACTGGTCCTAGCTTTTCCATGTTCTCAGACTGGTGGGTGTGGGCACCTGCCTCCTTGCCTACATGAGCCTTTTATGTACAGCACCACCATCAAGGGTACGGGTATGGCATCTTATATCAGACGCATTTGTGATTGAGCACGGTACACACCAGGGTTGACATCTCTCACCGCTGCTTTTTGCAGTGGCCATGAAGCCCTTAGCTGTCCTACTTTACCTTAGTGGGGACCAATGGTGTATACTTTTATCACACAGAACACACCCAGTGTCATTCTACGCAGATGACCTCCTTCTGTACTTGCGCAACACCCGGAAAACCCCTACTCTGATCCTAGCTACTCTGAGGTCCTTTCCCGAGGTGTCAGGCCTTTGGTGAACTGGGATAAATCATCAATTTACCCACACCATGCCACTTAAATTGGCTATGGCCAATATCTCCCTCACTTGGAGCGCTTCCACAGTACGCTACTTGGGTGTCCACCTATACCATTCCCCAACAGACCTCTATGAAGGGAACTTATGCCCAATATTGTGCTCACTCAAGTCCCTAGTATCCTTCTGGGTCAAACTGCCCGTAGCCACCACAGCACGAATCGCTCACGCGGAAATTATGATGCTGCCCTGTCATCTCTATTTCTTTACTAACCTCCCGGTAATTCGCCCAGAGCATTCTTTAAAAAATTTGATTCTTTACTTATAGAACTTATCTGGGGCAGGGGTCACTGTAGAGTCACTTTGAAGAAACTGCTGCTGCAGTTTGACAAGGGTTGTCTGGGTTCTACCTACTTTGAGCAATACTTTCTGGCTGCCCAGCTACAATAGACAGCCTGGTGGCTTACCGGCCACAACCTAGAGGAAACATGCCAACATTCTCTGCCCCTTCCCCTTGCCTACATCAGACGCCTTTTCCTCCCAGTGTTTGCAATTGATCTACCCTCAGATGAACTTGGCTCTCAAGTTCCACTGCCAACTCACCTCTCTTATGAAGCATAATCCTCCTATGCTTTGAGCTTCCACCTGCTGGGCCTCCTGAGGTATCCAGGTCACTACTCCACCAACACCCTCCAGTGCTGGCAAGACTGCTCGATTACCACGGTTGGGGACCTGTTCCCCAATGGCAACCTTCTTTCATTCCCCCACCTCCAGGAGAATTTCAACTTACCTCCAGGCCAGTTCCTCACATGTCACTGACTTCACTACACCTGTCTTCACCGGTGGAGCAATAGGGATGAAAAACCACCCACTCACGCAGTGCTCCACACAATACTCACTATGGGAAATGAATGGCGTCCTATCATGTGGCTTTACAAGAGCCTCTGCAGTCACACCGGTATATCACTCTCACCTCTGTGAGCCGTATGGGAAGATACAGTAGGAAGGGTGCTTTATGACAAAGAATGGGCTAGAGCACTGGAATTCTCACACACTGTTTCCAGAAATGCACGCTTCAAGAACATACAATTTCACATCCTCCACTATGCATACCTAACCCATCACAACTAAACAAGTACTTTCTCATAGCGAACCTGGCCTGCCCTCCATGCAGCTCAGGCGATGCCAAACTCCGCCACATGCAGTGGACATGCCCTGCACTGATTTGCTTTTGGTGTGGAGTCCATGTTAGCCTACACAAAGTCATTGAAGTCACTGACCTCAACTCTTAGGAGGCCTGCGCCCTTGGCGTCTTCAAGCACCATAAAGGCCAGGTTGCCTGTCCTAGCTTCACCAGCCTGGCCATAACTTTAGCTAAACAGACACTCACCATACATTGGAATGCCCCTGAAGCCTCCCCAATATGGGCTTGGTACAGAGCAATGCAGAAGTGGGGAGTGGCAGAGGGAGCTGCCCTCCACCAGGAGGAGGCCTGACGGATTTGCCAGCACCCCATATTCCCAGCATGGGACACTATGCTTACGGAATTTAATCACCTTACTTCTCCACCCAACCACAGTGCACAGTCTACCCTAAAAACTCCCCCTACGTAACCCAACTGGCCATCTGACCCCTTCCCACTCCCCTCTTAATGAATGATGCTTAGAGGACATATACCCTTAATTAATGACCCCGGTTGGACAGCTCTACTTCCTCGAGGCGCCCTTGAGTCATACCCTGCCTATTCATTATCTAAATGCATTCCGCAGCCCCTCTCTCCTCCTTGCTATACCCTGCCACTCCATAACATCGCTTGACCTCGACATGGTATCCAAAACCCCCGTCCTACCCTTGTTCCTTCAAAGTTAATGTTTCTATTTAAGATCTGAATGTATCTATTTTACTTTTGGCACGTTGACCGCAATAAGCATGGTCTATTGGACTCTGTCACAAGAAATGTATTAACTATTATCTTCAGACAAGGGCACCACCTACGTGCTAGCCGTATGTAACAGTACCTTATTTTTTATGTACCCCATTTTCCACCTCTATCAAAAAAAAAAGAAGTGAGTGCACAAATTCAATTTTCATGCTCACCGTAGTCCAGATACTTTTCACTTCTTTGCCTGGGCAAGATTTCTCCCTTCAGACTTAGTCTTTTTTATGTAGATCAAAATCCTCCAGTGAGGCAAGTCTGACGCTGCATCGAATGAAGTCTACTCAAAACTGAACCTCTGCCACATTCTGGAGTAGCTCCATTTGGTCATGTCTAAGGCTCCAGGGACGGCACTTATTGGCCAGTACTCACTCATCAGAGGCCACCAGCAGGGTCCAGTCCAGGGTCCTGTTGTTATTGGTCAGCTGGGCATTGCACTGATAAGGCCTCTTCAAGCTTGTTATGTCCCTGTAGCATCTCAAGAGGTCAGCTAACTGACTCTTGAACCCCACTTCTTAATCCTGGGTACAAGTGGGAACAGGCCAAGTCCTTCAGGTCTCAACAGAGGTTTCACACAGCATGTTCAGTCTTCTTCTCTTCATCCACAGACCCGGGGGTGTTCCGATGAGTTCTGAGAAAAGTTCAGTTTTTGTAGGATATATTAACTACTGGATGGAGGTGACTCATGGGCACACTCTATCCATTGATAAAAAGGTTCTGAGGAGCGACCCTTTCTACTTTTACAGCACGTCCTGTTTGCCTTATGCAAACTATTCCAAAGGGCACCATTCAAAGGCAAATACAAAATGTCAAAAACTTTCTGTCTTTGGAGGCTACTGCTGTGCTAGCCAGAGCTTTAGTTAGGGAAATGAGCAGTTTCCTCCTCAACATCTTCACCAAACTGCTTCTGGGATCAGCTACTCCTCCCACTGGGCTCGTGCCCAAAACCCACCCAAGTCACTTTCAAGTGCTTGAAGTTTCCAAACCCTTTCTGAACTGAGAGGAATCACATACCTCACACCCAGTTCTTCCTGCCAAAAAGCCAGTTTTTACACCTCATTAAGGGGAAGCACTGAGAGAGGCCAGCTGCTGACTAATTCTAATTAGCCACTTAGAGGTTCAGGCAGGCAAAGTCTAACTTTTAAAAAAGTTACTTTTCCTACGTATTTATTAATAATTCGACTTCACCACTAAATTTGTTTTTCCTAAATTATTAAAACATTCTTTGATCTATTCTTGTAGCTTTTCCCAATTCAAAAGTAACTGAGTTATGGTTTTATTCTAATTTTTTATTTTCCTCCAAGGACAGCTATTGAAGTTTCAGAATGAAAATTGTTTTTTGGGGGTTAGTCAGTCTAGGCATGTGCCAAAACTAAATGCTTGCATGTTCCACTTTTAAACACTATGCATGCTACCTTGTGGGGTACAAGGCCCGCTTAGGGATGACTTATTTAATATTTCAAAAGAAGAATTCTTTCCTGTCAAAAAGGGTCAGTTTGACAGGTACACTTACAGGTTTTAAAGGTACAGGCATCAGGCTAGAAAGGCCATGTTTTCTTTGTTACCCCCGTGGATGGCACAACATGTGGTGCAGCCCAAAGGTTACATTTGACTCTTCCATGCCACTGGTATATTTCCTGCACCATATACTGTGGCCTTACTGGGAAGATAAATATGCCAATTAGGACTTAGCCAATTTTTCTATGCTTTAGGGTACAGAGCACACACACATTGGGGACAGGACATCAATGATCCAGTGTGCAAAGTCACAAACCAGCAGCATCAGTCCACACACATTGGGGGTGACCACACAAAAAACGGGCACTTTCTCACACTCTGTTCCAAGCCCATCTAATTCATATTTGCAAAGCAAAAATCAATATTAAGCAATTTTTTTCAATGTACTGAGATTCCTTGTCCAACATTCTATGAATGGACGCATGAACATGTCAAGAAACAGCCTTGTGACTGAAATCTAGCAAGAAGTTCTTCATTGCAATTCACCACTCACAAGGTGCCTCTTATGTGGCGGAGTAGGTCAACCAGCTGTGTCTCTCATCCTCGATGTCCTACTCAATATCCTTTACTGGAGAGAGTGGTGCTATAACACAGAGGCTACTTCTTCATTAATTGCAGCCTGATCGTTGTGGGTGTCAGAGAGATGGAAGGATCAGCCTCACTCCTGTCTTCCACTGGCTCTTCCAGTTGCATCTGCTCAGCAAAGCACTTTCTGTCCTCTTACATGATTGTGATGACAACCAATGAACAAATCTGTAAGTATCCACTGAAGCAAAAATCAAATGGTTTTGGCATCTGAATGTGTGACTGAATGTGCACTGACATTAGTATAAACACCGACACAAATCGATTAGCTACCAAGATGAGGTAAGGCAAAAATGTCAGCTGAAGAACAGCTGCGTTATCTTTTGCCAATCTGGGAGTGTGCAAAAATGCAAATTTCTCTAACTTCTCTCTCACAATCAGAGCAGAAAAAAGTATCCAAGGGGTGTGCCACTAAGCCCCCACCAGGAGGGAGCCAAGACTGCTCTAGGCCTCTGCTCATGCATGACACTGACGGGGCAGCACTCACCAATTCTATCATAATCAGCATGCCCAGAGGGTAAGCACATAAATTAAACATTATTTATGTAGAGAAAAATGAGCAAAGTTTCCCACTGGAAGATTAGGGAGCATAGCAATAACTGTATCCAGTGGAGGCAGACATGATAGAAACTCACCATGGACAGTCAGGAAGTTATAGCCTGAGGGGGAGAGAAAAATGGGGGCAAGTGATGACCAAGCCTAGTTGAAACACATAATTTCCTTTGTGGATATTATGCCAAATGCCCACAAATGTAATATGCATTTGTATGCAAAATGCTAATATGGCATTCTGCTCTACTTTTAGCACAAAATGGGCCCTCATCTGTTGCAAAAAAATAACATAACATTTTGTATGATGCAACAAACAGCCACACATGTTCAGTTTCCTCTTATGGTTCCAATGTTTCTGTAATTGGATTTTTACCAGAACGAAATCTCAATTCAACAACGTGGCATAATGGTGAATTCTCAGTCATTTTGTGTAATAATTGTAACACAAAATGAATGAAATTACTGTGGATTGTTTTATGTCCAGGCATAGTGAGGACTTCACCTCCTGGGTAAGTACTGGAATGAAGAAGACTGACAAGGTGGTAATGAGGGTAGGTTGTGAAATTATAGTGTTACTTAGTCCCTCATTACAAGTTTCCCAGAATTTGATGAGGGAATACAGGGTGAATGGAATATCTACTTTCAGCTGGTATTCCCCCACTGAAGTCTGGGAATTTTAAGTTTTTACCTAGAATATGGAATAACCAGCAGTACCCAGAATACCAATTCCTTTTCATCTGCTTTGTTTCCGATTCTCTGGGTAAACATGCTGACAAATTCGGTTAGCTCAGACAAGGTCGATTTCAATGTGAGAGCCAGTGTCAGTCCTGGGATGGCGGGTTGTGGAGGTTGTGTGTCAGGGCAGGGTTGTGGTTTGTCAGCTGGAGATTATTATGTCCCCCCCATGTGCTTTTTTTTTTTTCCATGTCGGAAAGAGGGGAATGAGATGCATGGAGCTCTTGACTCTGCTCTTGGCCAGGGGATATCATTATTCCGGGAAGGGAAGATGGGGTGCATATAGCTTCTGGCTCCTGCATTGGCATGAGTCTGTCCTTCTGTGTGGGAAAAAGGGGAAAGGACAGTGGAGGTGGCCCTGTCTGCTTCAGGCCACAGTGTCTGGCTTACTGCTCTGAATATGGGTTGGTATGGCCTCAAAACCATCCTTATTGTTGGGGAGGAAGGGAGATGGTTAAAGGGGAGTCTGAGCCCTGATTTTGTGAAGTATTGAATGTTCTACCTCTGGTGCCATAGAGGTTGGGCTGGGATTGGGCTGTGCTTCTGCCTGTAGATCCTGCATACTGCAGTGGTTTTAACGGGTGCACATCCACATTCAGTGAAACCAGAACCGTTGTGATAGAAATGGGGGTCTCTAGTTTGCAGAGGTAGGTACCTTTGTCCAAATAGGGACCCTTGCTTCTAGTCAGGGTAAGGGGGATACACACTTTAGATAACCCCTGCTCACCCCCTTGGTAGCTTGGCACGAGCAGACAGGCTTATCCCAAAGGCAATGTGTAAAGTATTTGTACCAACACTTACAGTAACACAGTGATAACATCACAAATGGACACCACACCGGTTTAGAAAAATAAAAAATCTTTATCTAAACTTAACAAGACCAAAACGACAAAAATCCAAAATAAAGTATTAGGAAAAATGACTTTCAAAAGGTTTTAGCAAATGAGTCCATAGAAAACAATGGATGTGTGATTTCTTGCAAAGTACCTGTTGTTGCGACTAAATTCACTAAGCCAAACAGTCGCAGCGATGAGAAGCGTCAAAAAACAAAGAGATGCATCATTCCTGAGACCTTCGTGGATGCGATGTGACAGTTCCGCTGTACACAGGGGAGCGATGTGTTGGGTCCGGTCTGTAGGGGGAAGCGATGCGTAGATTCTGAGACGACTCCGATCCGCGGGTGATGCGTCGGGGGAAACTTGCCGCACAGGGACGATGCGTGGAAATCTGGGATGCGTCGGCGAACAATGCGGCCTGCGGCGCTGCATCGAAAAGTTCAGCCACGATCCCTTGATGCATCAATTCTTGCCGTGGCGACAAGCGCTGCGTTGGTTTCGGCAGCGACGCGGCGACATGGGGAGATTCTTCTTACACCACGGCGATGCGTTGGAAAAACTGTCGCAAGAAGAGCGATGCGTCGATTTCCTTGTCGTTGCGTTGCT
This sequence comes from Calotriton arnoldi, assembly GCA_963921515.1. Classification (NCBI taxonomy): domain Eukaryota; kingdom Metazoa; phylum Chordata; class Amphibia; order Caudata; family Salamandridae; genus Calotriton; species Calotriton arnoldi. The sequence continues at coordinate 473,448 of CAWUFW010002411.1, forward strand.
TTTCCAGCTCCCAAAGCAGAAACAACCTCCAGAGGCCCCACACAGTCACATGCACTCCTGGCAGGTCAGAACTCCCAGCAAGGAAGTTCAGGGGAGCTGGGGGTGAAGTCTTTGTGTTCCTGAGACCTCAAAACAGGAGGCAAGCTCTACTCAAGCCCTTGGAGACTTTCCTCAAGCAGGGGACACAGCACACAGCAAAGTCCTTCTCCTTTCCTTGGCAGAAACAGCAACTGCAGGCCAACCCCAGACACACAGCAAGGGCAGTACTTCTCCTCAGTTTCTCCAGCTCTTCTCCTTGGCAAAGTTTCCTCTTGATTCCAGAAGTAGTCTAAAGTGCAGGGGTTTTAGGTCTAATACTTATACCCAAAAATGTCTTTGATCTCTTTGTGCAAGGGTCTCTGAGCCCAGTCCAAACCAGTTCTGTCCTCTTGTGTGCAGCTGCCCGGCAGGAGGTGGAGACAGCATTGTGTAAGTCAGATAGGCCCTATTCAGGTGCAAGGAAAAACTCCTCCCACCACTCTAAATGCAGACCGGGACTGTTCAGGTGCTAGTGAGAACTCCTCCCCCTACTCTGAATGCAGCCCAGGTCTATTCAGCCCAGCCCTGACTCATTCAGGAAAGGCAGGACACACATCAACCCCCCGGTGGCTGTCTGAGAGAATGCACCTCCCCAGCCTCTGTCACTCCAAAACCAGACAGTCAATACACAAACAGGCAGAGGCACACAGAATGGTTAAACAGGAAAATGACTACTTTCTAAAAGTGGCATTTTCAAACACACAATTTAAAAACCATCTTTAGTAAAAGATGTGTTACTAAATTCTGAGTTCAGAGAGCCTACACTTTATTTTTCCATCTTATCCCTATGGGAAGATATGCTTGTAAAATGTTACAAAGCATTCCCCGTTCTGTCCTATGGGGCAAGATAGCCTTTCAATAGTGAAAAACGAAATTGGCAGTATTTCACTATCAGGACATGTTACACACATCAGTACATGTCCTACCTTTCACATACACTGCACCCTGCCTACAGGGGTACCTTGGGCCTACCTTAGGGGTGACTAACATGTAAGAAAAGGGAAGGTTAGGACCTGGCAAGTGGGTGCACTTGCCAAGTCTACATGGCAGTTAACAACTGCGCACAGACACTACAGTGGCAGGTCTGAGTTACCTTTTCAGAGCTACTAATGTGGGTGGCACAATCAGTGCTGCAGGCCCACTACTAGCATTTGATTTACCAGCCCTGGCACACTTAGTGCACTTTACTAGGGGCTGACCAGTAAATCAAAATATGCCAATCAGGGAGAACCAATCATAAGAACAATTTACACAGAGAGCATATGCACTTTAGCACTGATTAGCAGTGGTAAAGTGCCCAGAGTCCTAAAACCAACAACAACAGGTCAGGAAAAAATAGGAGGCAGAAGCAAAAAGTTTGGGGATAACCCTGCAAAAAGGGCCAAGTCCAACACGTTGCAACCACAGGCTTGTGTCTACAGGCCTGGAATTCTCAGGTCTGGACATGGCAGGCCTGGGATTACAAAATACAGAATTCATGGACTGAGGGACACTGCTCAATGGGAAATATCACAATTTGTAATGAGGGCCTTAGTTTTCTGACAAAGTTCATTGTTTAACAATAATATTACAAAATAATAATAATGCCACTTGTAGAGCACATTGCTACTTCAACGAAGTCTTCCAGCGATGGGCAGGGACTGCGGGAAAAAAGGATGTACACCAACTGGGAGGAACTTAGACTGATCTGAAAAGCCAGGTTTTCAGCTTTTTCCTGAAGATAGTTTCAGAGGGGGCTAACCGAAGCGCCAAGGGTTACGAGTTCCAAATTTTTTGGGTGTCAGCTGGCTAAAAACACAGCTATCAATTCTGGTGCTTTTAAATCTTGAAACAGAAGCCTGTTTAGCAGCAGTAGACCTAAGATTTCTGGTTAGAACATAGGAAGCGATCATAGACTGAAGGTAAGCAGGTCCCTGAAATGAAAGAGCCATATAGCAAAGACAAAGAACCTTAAAGGTGTTTGTTTCACTGGCAGCCAATGCAGTTTCTCCAATGCAGGACTAATAGAGGCACATCTAGGGAGTCTAGGCAATATCTTAGCTGCCGCATTCTGGAACCATTGAAGCCTGTTGAACTGCTATTGGGAAACACCCAAGCAAAGAGCATTACAGTAGTCCAATTTGGATATGACTAATGCATGCACTACCATTTTCTGCGTGGTGTAAGGACGGAGATGGGGGATTTTCTGAAGAGCTCTCAATAACCTGAAACACTTTCCTGCAAGAACACTAATCTCGGCATCAACAGAAAGTTTCTCATCGAACCAGATTCCCAGATTCTTAATCTTGGGCTCAGGAGGTAGTAGAGGACTGAGACTATAGGGCCACCAGGCATTGGACCAAAAGTTAAGATGCCTGCCCAATACCAGAATTTCCATATTTTCAGCAGTTAGCTTCAAACAATTAACATCCATCCAGGTAGGGACCCCTGAGAGACACAGGCGGAGAGAAGAGGCCATGAGCTCACTGTTCTGAGATATGGTGATGACCAATTGTATGTGAGGAGCATACAAAATAATAGTAATCATATTGGTCAATTAAAGAGGGTTGGACTCAAGGAGGAGTCCTGTGGCACTACCTGCTGCAGAGAATGGACAGTCAACTGAAAGGATTTTTTGTGAAACCTGAAAAGTGCATCCCTGCAAGAAAGAAGCTTTGCTCCCAATGCCACTGTTCCAGGGCCGCTTGACCAGGATATTATGTGATACGGTGTCAAATGCTGCACTCAGGTCAAGCATGATAATTGTCACACTGTTGCCCACCTCCATATTCAGCTTAGTGGATTTGGAGGCATGCAGCAGAGCTGACTCAATGCTATAGGAGTGGCGAAAGACAGATTGCATCCTGTGCAGGAGCTTATCGTCTTCCAGAAAGCTGGAGAGTTGTCTGATAACATGTTTTTCTGCTAGCTTTAAGCAAAGAGGTAACAGGTATATAGGCTGATAATTTTCTAGTTTAGAGGGGTCCATCTTAGAAATGGGGTTTCTGTTTGGCTAGGGTTTGCACCTAAACCAAGCAGAACCCATCACTCTAGTCAGGGAAAGTCAGTTACACACCTGTGCTCACACCCTGGTAGCTTGGCACAGAGCAGTCAGGCTTATCCTCAGAGGGAATGTGTAAAGCATTTTTGCAACACACTCACACCAGTAACACAACAAACACACCACAAAAGAGTCTCAAAACAAGAATATATAAAAAATATATAGTATTTTGTACATATCACATTGACCAAAATAACCATGAAAACTGTGCATACTATACCAATTCTGAGTCCATACTCATTATCTTGACAAAGCAAGAATTATAATGACATATGGGAAGAGATATATGATTCAATGATACCATGCATATTCTGCAAATCCTGAAGTAATATTTATTACCCTGGCAGCGCAGAATACATCAGACATCAGGGCCTGAAATGCAGCAGGTTATGTAATAGCAACGCTAATCCTCACATTAGGGAAAATAATGCAATACTGTGTAGAAGAATCATATAACTGAATTTTAAATATGTAAGTTGTGGAATACTTATTTATTTTCATTTTATTTTAGGTTTGTAGGGGTTCAGGGTGAGAAGTTAAGTAAGTAATAATGTATTAACTATTCATTATTAATTGTTAATTATTTAATTTATTTTAAATATGTAAGTTAATGAATAGTTATTTTTGTTATATTTCAGGTGCAAGTGCTAGGTTCATAGGAATACAGGATGGGAAGTCAATAATTAAATAACAATTATTTAATAATTGATAATTCATTTTTTATTGCATAGTAATTATGTAAATTAATTAGTGTTTTGAAATGTCTACCCATGGGGTATTGTTTATTCTGTTTATTAAAGGCTGCCTATGTAGTACTTGTTGCATGTACATTTTCAACTGTAGACAACAAAAGTCTGAATTACAGGACAGATGTTTACGGATTTAGAATCCCTTCTTCACAGTGGAAAACTTTACTTCTTTTATATTCTCACTGTATTTACATACTTTACAAATAGCACATCCGATGAACCCTTGCACTATGTTCTGAGTCATATTAGAGGTGAACAGGTTGTGACCTAGTATGCCTCACATTAATCTGCTCTTTTTGTAAGTTATGTTTGGGTGGCTGTTTAGATGTTTCATCAGTGTTTCATCAGTGTGTAAGACACGGCAATGTTTACAAAGGACCTGTCTTACATTAATAGTCCTTTTATTATATGTTATAATGAAACAGACAGTCTGAGGTTCTTCTTTCTTCTTCTTATTGCTCAATAAAAGGTCTTCCCATTTTACCATATTTACCCTCTCCAGAGCCTTATTTATGGTACACGTGGAGTAACCTTTTCCCTGAAATCTGTTTATCATTACTCCCCCTTGAAAGCGTCTTGTGTGCTTTTGACATCAACACAAATATAATAAAAAAGGGGGCGGGCCTCCAACCAGCTCTGCAAGATCCTGCTGTGTAGGACTTATTGGAGTTACCAGGAGGGCTTCTTGGCTCCCAAGGTCCATCAGCATCGAAGAGTACTTCATCCCCGAACCAGTAGTGCAGCAGGAGGCACGTTTGCAGAGGGGTGGAGAAAGGGGGCATGGCCTACGAAGACCTCGTAGTAATCCCACTGTGTGGGACTTACTGGAGGTAAGAGGAGGGTTTGTTTGCCCCAAGAACCCTCAACAGCCAAGGACACTTCATCCCCCAACTAGTAATTCACTAGGAGGTGTGTTTGCAGAGTGATGGAGGAAGGTGGTATGGCCACAAACAACCTTTCAGCAATCCTGCTGTGTGGGACTTACTGGAGGTACCAGGAGGGGTAGCTGGCACCCAAGTACCCTCAGGAGAAAAGTGGCCTTCTTTTCCCAACCATTAGTGTGCCAGGAGGCGTATTTGGGAAGTGGTGCAGAAAGGGGGTATGGCCTCCAAAGACCTCTTAGCCATCCCGCTGTCTGGGACTTACTGGAGGTAAAAGAAGGGTTCTTGGCCCCCAAGGACCCCCAGCATCAAAGGGGACTTCATCCCCCAACCAGTAGTGCGCCAAGTGGTGCATTTGCAGAGTGGTGCAGAAAGGGAGCGAGACCTCCAGCGACTTGCGAGTCTTGTTTTTTTAAATTATTTATTAGCGGAGGGGGCAGCATGACCCCCATACCTGGGCTTATTTCGGCCTGGGGACCCCATCCCCCGGGGCCGGGCCTTTTTTATTTCATTTTTTTTTATTAAAGTGAGGGGGGCTGGGCGACCTACACCTGGGCCATTTGTGGCCCCCGGAACCCCATCCCTTGGGCCGGGCCTTTTAATTAGGGGAGAGGGTGCATGCAGCTCCCCTCCCCAGCTGAATTGGACCCCAGGGACCCCATCCCGAAGGGCCTAGCCTCTACTCTGGTTGCCCTGGTCCCACCCTGGGCACCAAGTCACTTTTGTTGGGGACCGAGGGGGGAGCCTGAAGGCCCCCGTGGGAGCTGGCATTAATTTCACTCACAGGGAGCTGCTGTAAAACGGCAGCATCCCGTGTCTGAAACCAATTCTGCTCCACTTTGAGTAAGTGAGAACATTTTTCATTCTCTCAGTTGCTCAAAGCGGAGCATTTGCTATGGCTTTGCGGGAGCAGTAAAGCTCCCTCTAAGACCTAGCAAACAGCTATGTCCCGGGGGTGGTCACCCCAGGACATAGAAGGAGCCATCCCTGGGGGGAGTGGTCCCCAGGGCCATGTAGTGCACCAGGTAGGGGGGGCCACATGGACTCCTTCCAATCTTTACTTTATCCCCGGGGAGGTGGTGGTCCCTGGGGTGGGGGCCCGCAACTGACCCCCTCCATTATATTATTTCAGCCCCAGGGAGGTGGCAGTGGTGTAGGCCCCCCTCAATTCTATAAATGATTGCCCCTGGGGAGGTGGTGGCCCACAGGGCTGCAGGGGGCCACATGTGCCCCCCAATATTTCTATAAGTTCATTGCCCCAGGGAGGTGGTGGTCCCTAGGGGTATGAGGGAGCCACACAGACACTTTGCACACTATTACATCTGCCCTCAAGACTAGGGCTGCCCGAGAGCTATTTTTTTAACACAAGCATGGGAGCCTGCACTTGTGTTTTTGACCCCAAGACCATGGCTTGGGGGTCAAGGTCAGGGTATTTTTACCCTGCCCCCTTTTCTTTATGTTCACTTTTTTTAGGACTAGATAAAGCCCAGTCCCAAGATGGATACCAACCCCTCCTGGTTAAAGTGTTGGCAGCCACTCAGAGCTGTGCATTTCCCTGCGTTTGCTCATCTTTTTTCACGAAGGCTTCGAGAGCAAAGATATATCTATCTTATTTTCCTTAAATTTCTCCCCAACTACTGAACGGATTTACACCAAATAACAAAAAGCACAATCTGCGTCCCAAAAGCTAGCTTCCTGCCATATTGGGTGTAATTCCACCCAGTGGTTCGGGCTGCAGGTTTGACTAAAGGTTCCTATAAGAATTAACATGTGAACACAACTTTTTTGACTCCCCCTTTTTCTCGGCATCCGCTTGGGGGATCACAACCGAACCTTTCCATTCGCAACAGGACTCAGTGGCACACTTTTTGGGAAATTTTCATGAAGATTCGTCAAACACCGCAAAAGATATAAAAGTCAAAAAATGATTTTCCTATGGAAAGATGGTCCTCACTATAACTACCTACTGGTGACCATATATATATATATATACATACATACATACATACATATATATATATATATATATATATATATATATATATATATATATATATATATATATATGCTTCTGGCTTCCTTTGAAAAAGGTCTAGGTAGACCGAAATGCATCAGGACTAAGAATGCCAGCGCCAGCGCTTTTCAAATTGAATTAAAATCCTTTTCATCTCACCTAATGTGTGCGGCTCACTCCTTTCGTTGAAGAGAGGTCTGTTGTCATATATATATATATATATATATATATATATATATATATATATATATATATTATCTACTGGCGGTCGCCAGTAGATAGTTATAGTTACAACCTATTATCCATAGGAAATCCGCGACATTCTATTTGAAATAACTCTCTTGCCGGTTGACGTATCTTCGCGAAATTTTCAAACTTCGTGGGGCGCTCTGGTCCGCTCCTACCCTGAAAGTCTCGGGGTGATACGTCAAGCGGGGGCCGAGAAAAAGGGGGTCCCAAAACGCGTTTTCCCCATGCATTTTCCCATAGGAAACTTTAGACACGGCTACAGCCCGAACTGCTGAACGGAATTACACCAAATTTGGCAAAGAGGTAGTTCTTGGTTCAGAAAGAACCCTTTTTGTTAAATGGTGTAAATCCGTTCAGTAGTTGCTGAGAAAATCAAAAAGTAAAAGTACATATATATCTATGGGCACGGAGGATTCGCGCACCCTGAGCGCACCCTGCGCGCACCGTCCCGATCACGAGCTGCATGTTAATTGGCTGTCAGCTGGCTGTCAACATTCCGATTCAGGAAATGTTGGCAGTCATTTTGTCCCTCGGTAGAACCGAGGGACAGAAACAAGTGCGCAAAGCGCACAAAGGGGGAGGGTAGAAACACCCTGACCTCCTAGGTTTGCTCAGGGGTCCCACAAGGACCCCCTGGGCAAAAATTTTTTTTTTTTTTTTAAATCGGCAGGATGCGCTCAGGGTGCGCGAATCCTGCCGAGAAAAATCGAAGCGCGGTCTCCGCGCTCGATGTTAATTGGCCCCCGGGTGGCCCAAGTCCCGGGGGCATGGTGGGGGGATAATTTAATGTGTGGGGGCCTCAAGGGCCCACCAAGCCCCGGGGACCGCCACCCCCGGGGCTTTTTAAAAATGGTGCGGGAGGGCTCTGAGCCCTCCCGCAGCCCCGGGGACCACCACCTCCCCGGGGCTTTTTAAAAAAAAATTATTAAACCTGTGTGGGGGGCTCCAGCCCCCACACGCCCGGGACCACCACCTCCCGGGGCACTAAACATTTTAATATGGGGGTCCGTTACGGACCCCCAGAGCCCCGGGGACCACCACCTCCCGGGGCTGTGTACTGAATGGAAGGGGGCCGCGCGGCCCCCTCCTGGAGCCCTTGATGGCCCTGGGGACCACCACCCCCCAGGGCCGGCTCCTGCAGTGTCCCGGGGTGCCTACCCCGGGACACTGCTGTTTGCAATGACAGGACGGGAGCCTCGCGGCTCCCGTCCTGTCATTGAAAACTGCTTTGATATTGGAAGAGAGAGCAGGAAACCTGCTCTCTCTTCCAATATCCAAAGCCGATTGCTTTACACATGGGGAGCAGCATGTTAGCTGCTCCCCATGTGTAAAAGCAATGCCGGCACCCTAGGGACGCGGGGAGCCGGCGGGACTGTGGGGGGATTGGGGACCCCCACAGTCCCCAACGAGAGGCCAGGCCCCGGGGGATGGGGTCCCCGGGGCAAGTAGTGGCTCGGGAGGGGGCCACGCGGCCCCCCTCCAAAGAATATAAATAAAAACGAGGCCATGCCCCGGGGGATGGGGTCCCCGGGGCCAATACAGGCCCAGGGAAGGGGGGCCACGCGGCCCCCTTCCCGTTTTTTTTTAAAATTACAAATTAAAAAAAAGGGGTAAGGCCCTGGGGGATGGGGTCCCCAGGGCATAAAAACAGGAAAAAGGAAGGGGGGCCACACAGCCCCCCTTCAGGGGACAAAAATATATATTTTTTTTTAAAACGATCGGCCCGCAGGCCCCGCCCCCTTCCTTCACCACTCTGCAAACGCGCCCTGGCGCGTTTGCAGAGGGGAACGAGTCCCCTTGAATACTGGGGGTCCCTGGGGGCCAACTAGCCCACCAGGAACCTCCAGTATGCGCCAGGGGCTGCGTTGCAGAGAGGTGTAGAGAGGCCACACCCCTTTTTACACCTCTCTGCAACGCAGCTCTGTGGCGCTTTTGGAGGTATATGGTGGGCTAGTTGGACTCCGGGGACCCTCAGGATTCAAGGGGACTTAATCCCCCAACTTAAAACGCGCCACGGGCGCGTTTGCACAGTGGTGAAGGGAGGGCGGGGCTTCAGGTGACATGTGTGCAAACAGGCCCCGTGGCGCGTTTTAAGATGGGGAATTAAATCCCCTTCAATCCTGAGGGTCCCTGGGGCCAACTAGCCCAACAGGTACATCCAGAAAGCGCCACAGAGCTGCGTTGCAGAGAGGTGTAAAAGGGGTGTGGCCTCTCTACACGTCTCTGCAACGCAGCCCCCTGGCGCATATTGAAGGTTCCTGGTGGTCTAGTTGGCCCCTAGGGACCCTCAGGATTCAAGGGAACTTAATCCCCCAACTTAAAACGCGCCACGGGGCGCGTTTGCAAAGATGTCACCTCAGGCCCCGCCCCTCCCTTCACCATTGTGCAAATATTCCTCTAAAATCAGCCGAAATAGGAATTCCGATTTACTCACCTGTTATAAGGAGAGACCTCAGTGCTGTATCTTTCAGCCCAGTACTGGTCCTGAAAAGTAATTTTAACCGTACTTACCGGTAACTTGAATTTCCTTCATAGGCTAACATTGACTGGTTTCACTTGGAAATTCTTCTAAGTGTGGAGTTTTGGAACTTTAAAATATTCCTCTAAAATCAGCCGAAATACGAATTCCGATTTACTCACCTGTTATCAGGAGAGACCTCAGTGCTGCATCTTTCAGCCCAGTACTGATCCTGAAAAGTAATTTTAACCGTATCTTACCGGTAACTTGAATTTCCTTCATAGGCTAACATTGACTGGTTTCACTTGGAAATTCTTCTAAGTGTGGAGTTTTGGAACTTTAAAATATTCCTCTAAAATCAGCCGAAATACAAATTCCGATTTACTCACCTGTTATCAGGAGAGACCTCAGTGCTGCATGTTTCAGCCCAGTACTGATCCTCAAAAGTAATTTTAACCGTACTTACCGGTAACTTGAATTTCCTTCATAGGCTAACATTGACTGGTTTTCAGCAAAAAGTTTCAAAGTGTTGATTTTCACAAACTACAAATATTCCTTAAAAATCGCCTGTATGACTTAAACGCATTCTTTCAACTGTTTACAGGAGATGCACCAGTGCTGGATCCAGGATCCAACACTGAGTAAGAAAAAGTAACGATAACAGTTTTTACCTGCTAAGTGAATTTCCTTCCATAGGATAACATTAGTTATTCTATGAGAAAAAGTTTCAAAGTGTCAACTTTTAAAATACAATAATATTCCTTAAAAATCACGACTGTAACCAAAACGCTTTTACTCAACTGTTTACAGGAGATGTACCAGGACTGAATCTAGGATCCAGTCCTGTGGTTACAAAAGTAATCCATAAAGTAACTAATTGCATTTAACTAGAAATTCACATTGAGCTGAATGTTGCATTGTGTTTGGAAATGTGTTGCCCATTGCAACAACTGTAACTACTGTACTTAAAAGTCTATTGCCTATCTGCAAAGTATTTAAACTAAAGTAATTCATTCTGAGAAAGTATTTTTGTAATGTAATGTATAATGTAATTACAATGTAATTTGACAAATAAAATATGTAAAAAAATTGTTTCTAAAAATGTAGTAAATCAGTATGAAAAAAATTAATATAAAAATTAATACATTTAAAAATTGTCATTTAAAAAACCTTTGAAATTCACTGAAAAAACCGTAGGTTTCAGGCACGTTATAGTTACAAATTAGCATTTTAAAAACCTTTGAAATTCACTCAGTACAGGACTATCATATGCACTCTTACTCCTATATAGACACTCAAACACCGCCACTCATCCATAGAGGTACTCACACACCTAGTCAGTCATGCAAATAATTAAACACACTGCCATTTACTCACCTATACAGTTATACACACACCAGCTCACTTAATCATACAAATACTAGCACATTGTTACGCTCTTATACAATCACTGATACAAGCACACACTCATCCATACAGCCACTATCACAATCACTCACTCTCGCTTATAGCTATTTATATACTCCAATACACATATATACTGCCTTTCACATATTTAGTTACTCACACATGTACCACTGGGACATACATTCACTCACTAACACACTCTTACACACACTTACCCACCCATACAGTCTATCACAGATGCACTCTTGAAACCATCCACCCAGTGAATCACCCACTCACACATCTATGCACAGTCGCACACACCCCATCCACACAAACACTCAGGCACCCATACAGATACTCATAGAACCAATAAATAACCCATATAGACACTCATGTAGCTATTCGCAAATCCATGCATCCACTTACACACCAACAGACGGATACAGACATTCACACAGTTTAGTCACTAACCCATGCATTCAGTAAGATACGTTTAATCACTCACTTGTAGAGTCAGTCACGCACGTACTAAATCATCCATTCAGACACTTATACACCCACTCATTCTTCAATACGCCTTTCCCTATATATATTAAACATATTTAAACTTTACAGAAACACACAGTCACTGGATGATGTCATCAGTGATGTCATTTGAGATGTCATCAGTGATGTCATCAGTGATGTCACTGACCATGTCATGAGTGATGTAATATGTGACGTCATCAGCAGTGCATTGCGAGGCGCGAGTTATAGTTAGCTGAACTAACTATAACGGGGAATTTCACGGGTTTTGTACGAGTGCAATGTCCAACTAACTATAACTGTCCCTAAAACCTCTGGTTTTTTCAGTGAATATATATATATATATATATATATATATATATATATATATATATCTATATATCTATATAAATATATTTGACCAAGTCGTTTGCTGTACTTTGTAGTTCGCCTTCCTGCGGTGTCGGTGCCTCCTACGGCGACAGCAGCCGTCTAATCTATCATATTTCCAGTGTTTTCCTTAAGTAATCCCAGGAAAGAAAAACAAAAGCGGCACACCAGGAGACTGCACAATAGTTTATTGCGCACCAAGACGACGCGTTTTGGCGTTAGCCTTTATTGAGTTATTTTAGTGCATGCAATTTCCCTTAGAAATACAAATGGCAGTTCATAGAAAGCAAGGACATACTTCCGTCCATATGCTTTACACGGCGAGGCTGTGGCAGAATATTCTAAAATTGATATGTACTAATCTATTTTGCAAAGCAATCAATTATCCAAGAAAATCTATATGTATAAATACATTCAAGAATTTTAGTATAAATATTGGAACATTTGGCAGTGCATTCGATTTGGTACAGCCTTTTTGTCATTCTTGTTGCCACAATCAATAAAGTTAATTCAAAAAAACATTCGCCAAGTTCGTACGAAATGAAAGCAATTCGTAATGCTTTGACATGAGTACATAATTACCATGATCGTTATGGCCATGGACAATAAGGTAAACACAAATATGTAAAAGCCTCCTTGTAACGTAGCAATATCCTTGTTTTAGTAATGCAAGATAGACTAATTAATTATGCACGATTCATTATAAACCTGTTTAGGTGATACCTCTGGCATGCATCAGTTATGACATATTCCTACAATAATACAATCACCTAGCAATCGGATCGCATTTTGTATGCCTTCAGTGCCCAACAGGGGTATGACAATCCTGTGCTACACTATATATCTTGTAACCATCTGATAATGAGTAATGTACTCTAAGCATGCATCTTGTATGCTGACACTGCCCAGCAGGAGTATAACAATCCTGTGCTACACTATATATCTTGTAGCCAATTGATAAAGAGTAATGTACTGTAAGCACGCATCAGGAATAACGCGTTCCTGCAAACATATAGTCACCTTGTGATCGGATCACATCTTGTATGCTTGCAATGCCCAACGGGAGTATGACAATCCTGTGCTACACTATGTGTTTAGTAGCCTTCTGATAATGAGTAATGTACTATAAGTAACGCTTGTGTTGTGTTGTCATCTTAGTAAGGGAAATATAAGCATGTTGGTGCATATCGTTCCCAAAGGAACATACGTGAGTGAAACATTACCTACAATAACAGAAACAAAACCCCAAGAAAACAATACCCGTAACTAATAATAGGACGCTCCTTGGCTTACCAGAGTATCTCCCCCTTCTTCTCCTATATAGGGGAGATCCCATCTATTAGTTGCAGGCTCTGGCTCCCCTTATGGTATGAATCACAGAGTTATTCTCTCACTCTTAGAAGCTTCAATCCCAGGGGGTTAGATACGGAACGGCAAGTCCTGGACTATCCTAGCAACACAAATTAGGTGATCTTGTTTAAAATATTTATGAGAGAAAAGTACTGCTGCTAATAGTGACTAGATCTAACGTCCTCTACGAGTTGCCAATTCCTCTCCGCTATTTAATGCATTAAGGGTTTTGATATTTAGATCAATAATATATCTAGATTCTAAAATACGAAGATTTCTTTCTCTGTCCCCTCCTCTTTGGTGTGGTAAGACCCTGTCTATTCCATAGAACTGCAATTGGTTGTTGTTACTGTTATGCTTTTCAGCAAAATGCCTAGCTACGGGATAGTTAAAATCAAGATTGGTAACTGCACGTAAGTGCTGCAAAGTTCTCATTTTTAACTATAATTTAGTGCTGCCAACATATCTGAGGCCACACGGACACTCCAATATATAGACGACAAAATCACTAGTGCAGGTAATCGATTTCATGATGGTCTTAACAATTCCTGAATCTGTAATGTAAGTCTTCCGACTTTTGTTCTTCCTGCACGCTTTGCAGGAATTACATATTGTGAATCCTTTCATTGGATTCACCCAATTGTTTGTTGTTCCTTCCTGTTGGTAACTATGGACCAATTGATCTTTTATAGATTTGGGACATCTGTATGTTATATTGGGCGAGTTGCCTATGTGTTTACCTATTACAGGATCTGCTATTAAGAGGCTCCAATGTGCCTTCATTACCTTATGTAATGCCCTTGCACCTCTACTATAGGTGGTAATCATCTTAGGTGCCTCATTTGTTCTACGATCAATTTTAGGTCTCTGATTAAAGAGTAATTCATTCTGTGTTTTCCCCTTCACCTTGTTCTTTGCCTCAAGCAATACTTTATTGCTATAGCCTCTTTGTTTGAATCTTTGTTCCATCCTCGTCTGTTCTGTCATAAAACCCTCATTGGTGCTACAATTACGGCGTGCTCGTAAGAGTTCTCCATATGGGATACTTTGCACCAGTGGTACAGGAAGATTACTTGAGGCATGTAGGATAGTATTCCCTGCCGTTGCCTTTCTAAAAAGGCTAGTAGTTATTTTCCTGTTCACAATTTTTACGGTAACATCCAAGGATTCACAATAATCAGTACTTATCTTGTGAGTGAAACTCAGGTTTAGATCATTATCCCCCAAGTTCTGGACGAATTCCAATGCTAGGGTCTGGGGCCCATCCCAAATCAGGAACAGGTCATCTATATACCTGATCCAGATTGGGATGTGGTCTGTATATACCTCATTGGCCTCTGTCCATACTATTTGTTCCTCCCACCAGCCTAGAAATAAATTGGCCAGACTGGGGGCGAAACATGTCCCCATTGCAGTTCCAGACTTTTGGCAATATAGGGGCCGATTCCGATCTCGGTCGGAGGCGCACCCAACACTGTTCGGCCGGGAAAAAAGCCAGGCGAATGCCTGTTTCCCGACCGATTCGCACATTCTTCCGAACGAGCAAGTACGATGCGCACAACTGCCCAAATCCCGACCCAGTCGTACTCACCCAATACAGGTCCAGTTCTCCGACCGATGCGGATCCGGAAACGCAGAATCGAGGCACACGGAAGCCAAACTGCAGCCCCGTCCGGCCGGACAAGTACGATGCGCTTTCCGTACGCGCCGAACCCGTCGCTACGCACGGCACGTCAAAGCATCCGGGAGAGGCGCACATAAGCTCCGATTCGCGCCACAACACGATCCACGGCTACGAGACGAACACGCCAGCGACGAGGACGAGGCGAAGCAAAGAGGAAGACGAACGAGACGAACCAACTATGAATCCCATCGTGCCGATCCTACCAATACTCTACATCTACTACCGGCACAGGCACGGACGCGTACGGCGCAGAAGGTAAGTCAGACACCAAGCACAAAAACAAACTACACGTACCCGACATATCACACACACACAGAGGGATGCAGAAATTACTTACACCAGCAACAGCAGCACCATAGGGGCGGGATGGCCATCACCAATACCACATATACACATAGGGGCCTGGATGCCAACCACCACTACCACCCCTACTCAGGGGTGCCAGATGCCTGTCACTACTCCCACCTCCACCCAGGGTGTGCCAGATGCCTACCACTACTACCACCTCTACCCAGGGTGTGCCAGATGCCTACCACTACTACCACCCCTCCCCAGGGTGTGCCAGATGCCTACCACTACTACCACCCTTACCCAGGGGGTACCAGATGCCTACCACTACTCCCACCCATCCCCATGGGGTGCCAGATGCCTACCACTACTACCACCCCTCCCCAGGGGGTGCCAGATGCCTACCACTAGTCCCACCCCTCCCCAGGGGGTGCCAGATGCCTACCACTACTCCCACCCCTCCCCAGGGGGTGCCAGATGCCTACCACTACTCCCACCCCTACCCAGGGGGTGCCAGATGCCTACCACTAGTCCCACCCCTACCCAGGGGGTGCCAGATGCCTACCACTACTCCCACCCCTCCCCAGGGGGTGCCAGATGCCTACCACTACTTCCACCCCTCCCCAGGGGGTGCCAGATGCCTACCACTACTACCACCCCTACCCAGGGGGTGCCAGATGCCTACCACTACTCCCACCCCTCCCCAGGGGGTGCCAGATGCCTACCACTACTACCACCTCCACCCATGGGGGCTGGATGCCTGTCACTACTCCCACCTCTACCCAGGGGTGCCAGATGCCTACCACTACTACCACCCCTACCCAGGGGGTGCCAGATGCCTACCACTACTACCACCTCTACCCATGGGGGCTGGATGCCTGTCACTACTCCCACCTCTACCCAGGGGTGCCAGATGCCTACCACTACTACCACCCCTCCCCAGGGGGTGCCAGATGCCTACCACTACTACCACCTCTACCCAGGGTGTGCCAGATGCCTACCACTACTACCACCC
This sequence comes from Calotriton arnoldi, assembly GCA_963921515.1. Classification (NCBI taxonomy): domain Eukaryota; kingdom Metazoa; phylum Chordata; class Amphibia; order Caudata; family Salamandridae; genus Calotriton; species Calotriton arnoldi. The sequence continues at coordinate 489,537 of CAWUFW010002411.1, forward strand.
CTCCCCAGGAGTGCCAGATGCCTACCACTACTACCACCTCTACCCAGGGTGTGCCAGATGCCTACCACTACTACCACCCTCCCCAGGGGGTGCCAGATGCCTACCACTACTACCACCCCTACCCAGGGGTGCCAGATGCCTACCACTACTACCACCTCCAACCATGGGGGGCTGGATGCCTGTCACTACTCCCACCTCTACCAAGGGGGTGCCAGATGCCTACCACTACTACCTCCCTCCCCAGGGGTGCCAGATGCCTACCACTACTACCACCTCTACCCATGGGGGCTGGATGCCTGTCACTACTCCCACCTCTACCCAGGGGGTGCCAGATGCCTACAACTACTACCACCCCCACTCACAGGATGGCTAATACATGACACAACAAGCACACACCAACATAAACAATGCAACATAAAGACATCCCCCCAACACCATGACAAGCGTGTGTAGACTGTGTCAAATGGCTACAACACTGAACATGACTTTGAACATACAATGTGACCCCCTATCACATGTGCCACACATAAATGTGTGTGGCCCCCACAATGCAAGCAGACCATGACCACTGTGGCAATGGGGTCCAACCCCCATCATCACAGTGACCAAAATGTAAGTGTGGGGCCCATAGCTGAAGCACATCTTGAACATTGTGGCAATGGGGTACAAACCCCCATCATCACAGTGACCAAAAGGTAAGTGTGGGGCCCATAGCTGAAGCACATCTTGAACATTGTGGCAATGGGGTTCAAACCCCCATCATCACAGTGACCAAAATGTAAGTGTTGACATTGAAAAAGCTGCAACTGCCAATCTGCATGGATGATTCCTGGTCACAGAACAACAAACACATCAGTGGCAAAGTAGTGCTTGTGTCCCATAGCAACATAGATTGGGGGAGGCAAACACTGCAGTGCAAATAAGACATACCTTTGGCCATGTGCCGACAAACATCACCCATGGGGGCTGACACTGTCAACATTCATCAATGACACAATGACAGAAGTGACCATGATAATGCAGACCCACATATTTGCACCAATGGGCACACAAATGCAGATACCCTGTGGAGACTGTAGATGTGAGGTGAACAGATACCATACCATGGCAGCAATGGGACACACAAACAATGATCATTGTGCTGACTGATGACCTAGGAGTCCCAGGGACAGCAGGGGAAACCCACCAAACAACATACAGCCAATGGCACACTAAAGACATGCCAATGCAGTGGTGCTGATGCACAAACACAAACAGGCAGACCCACACTGCACATCAAACACAACAGGTGAGGGGGGGTGCCAGTGTTACCAGGCAACCACACAACACATGATGATGCCTGAATACCAATTACACAGATGTGCATACAGTGCCACACAAAGGTAACTCATGGATCCAAATCCCCTATGTGGGCAATCAGGCATTGTTAGATGAGAGGGAGCACTAATCACACATGTCACACAAGCATGTAGGAACAGCAACTGACACAGCAAGACACAGAGACACCACAGCAATACCCCCAGGGTCCCCACAATGTGGTGACCCTGGGCTGCATTACAATCCCACTGTGATGACAAAGCTAGATGTCGTTCACAATGTGAACCACAGTCATGTGTCCTGAGCAACAAACTACCATCACACCTACACAAGCACAAATCAATCAGCACGGCCAGTAAGTCAAGGCCAACATGGAGGCAGGGGTCTAGCCGTGCAACAACTCTCATCTGCACACACTCAACACCACACACCTCGACCTCCAACAATGTGCAGCAGTGAAGCACACATGCACTGGTGACATTGCACATGCACCCATGACAATCCCATGGGTGGTGGTGGGAACCAAGGTGCAGAAACACATCACACATGGCCACTCAACAAGACCCTTGAATGTCTGACACACTGCACACTACACTGTACATGGACATGATGGCAATACCACACCAACCAATGGGATCCCAGCCACAGTCCCACACCAATGAAGAAGCCAAGGTCACCCACAAAGAACACACATAGACAACTACCAACATTGCAGCCCTGACCCTGAGGAGTGCCAGCAGTCACTCACACAACGTGTCACAATCACTGAAAGCTAACACAAACTGGAAATCACATGACAAGTGTAAACAACAAGTGCCAAGGGGAATCCTGACTGTGACCCATCTGCGTCTGCCCACAAACTCAGCCCTCACAGCCAACACACCTATGGATGACACCCTGATGACCAGTAATGTGCCATGCACCCACATCACAGAGAACCTAGGGAGAAGACCTTGGGGGAACATAGGTCAACTCAGCAAGCATCACAAACAGGAACACCACTAGGGATCCCAGCATGCACAGCAAAATGGAAGTGAACACACAGACATGCTCATACAACACACACCTTGGGCGCAGGCGATGTCACAGGAGTACACACTGCCATGAGGGGACTCCACTCCTGTGTGAGGAAAGCTGTGCCATATGTTGCCACAGTAGGGCTCCATCATGTCAGCAGAACACTTGGTCACACAGTCAACAATTTGCACCAAATGAAGGCTCCCGTCACATCAGCCTGGTCATGGGAGTGTCAACGAAATCATCAGCACAGATCCAACACACATGTATAGCAAGTTGCACTGACAACACAGATGAGTCCTTCCCCATTGATGCCCAAACCTGCATGTCCAGTGGAGATAGCCACACGGTCAGGGAAGTAGAATAATTGAACAATGGCAAGCACAACAGATGTGCAGGGGTGGAAGCCACAGATGTGACATTGCTAATGTAAGTAGGAAATCCCATTGCCAAATATTGAAAATATGACACCCTCAGATGCTGCTAAGGATGACATGGATACACCACAGGATAGGACACATTCCCCCTGGACCCCATGGGTTCCTGAACAGTAATACTTCATTTTCATGAGACCAAATATCACCATCACTGCAGCAAGGGCATGGCTAGCATCATCAACATCATGTACATCAGAAGCAAAAGCACTAGAGAAGAGAAAGTCGCTTTATTCAGCATATGTGGGTTCAAAAGTTGAAGTCCAGTAAAAAAAGAAACAAAGGCCAATGGCCAGTCCATCCTGAAAGTCTAAACAGGGTGACAGTGGCAGATGTCACCCTACGCATGCCTGCACTGATAAAAACCAGGGACAATCCCCTTGGAGGGGTATACGGGGGGCAGGCCAGGCACCGCAGGGACAGGATCAGGGCTCACCAGAAGGAGGCAGGGAAGGGGTGGTGGGTGCTGAAGAGCCACTGACAACTGCAGTGGAGGTGTCTGACATGGTGTGTGCCGGCACAACTGGGGGGCATGACACTGATGGTGTGGGTGCCGGCACGACTGCAGTGGAACGTGCAGATGGAGTGGACAGGTCCCCCACTGCAGTGCCAAAGTCAGACAGGGTGGTAGTGGACTCCACTGCAGTGCCTACCTCCAGGGGAGGAGAAAGGGGATCAGGTAATGTGGGCAGGACAGAGGGGGAGGACACCGTCTCCACACCAGTGGCACAGACAAGCGCAGCGGGGGGTGGGGCCGGAAGAGCAAGTGGCAGGGGGAGAAGGCCGGATCTTTTTGGGGATGGTGTATCTGTGGGTGGGGGAACCTGGGGCTGGGTGTGGTGGGGGCACCTTTGGAGTGGGGGCCTGAGGGATGGAGGAAGGAGACTTGGTGCCTGAGCTGCAGGGCAGCAGCGGGGTCTTGCTCTTCCGGGTCCGGGGGGACTTGCGGATGGGGGCGTCAGTCGGTCTGCTCCTGGGGGAGGGTGTCCGGGGGCGAGGGGCACTCCGCTCCATGTGGGTGATCTTCCTCTTCCCCCTGAATGCTGGATCAGCTGGATCGGAGGGGAAGAGGCCGAGGTCACTGAGGAAGAGCCGCTGTGTCTTTGGGGTTGCAGGTGAGGCAAGGGAGGGGGCTTTGGAGGGAGAGGCAACTGAGGACTGCGCAGTGCTCGTGGATGCATGTGTGTGTGCCCGGGCCCCATCCCCTGTGAGTGTGGTTTCAGTCCCCTGACTGTGCATGCGTGTGCGTCTTGTTTGTGGTGTGTGTGTCTGTGTGCTGCTCGTGTCTGTGCTGGTGTGTGCCTGTGCCGGTGTGTGTGTGCTTGGGACAGGTAAGGTGCTGGGGAGTGTGGATGGGGCAGAGGCAGGAGGGGTGAGGGACTGTTGGAGGAGGGACACTGCTGCCGTCAGGGAGGAGTCCATGGACCTATTGCCCCTCTGTAGGGCAGACATGCCCGATGAGATGCCCTCCATGAACGACACCAGCTGAGTCAACAGAGTGGTGTGTGCATGGAGGACACTCAGCATCGCTGTCTGCCCTACATGGAGCTGGCGAAGGAGGTACACAGACTCCTCACTCAGGGCAGCAGGGGACACAGGGGCAGGGGGTGCGGTGCCTGGCCCGAAGGAGACACGCTCCCGAACATGGGACCCTCCACGGACCTCGGGAATGGGAGCCGATGGGAGGGCGGTGGTGGTGGTGGTGGTGGCGGGGACAGCAACACTAGCTGGGGTGTGGTGGCTGCTGACACCCGCATCCACAAGGGAGTCATCCTCCGAGCTGCTGTGGTCCTCAGCTGAGGTGGATGGTGCTGAGGACTCCTCGGTGTGGCTCCCCTCGCCCTCCGTGCCACTGGGTCCCTCCGACCACTCCTCGGCTGCTGACCCAGTCTGGCTCTGCGGCTCCTCCTGGTCCGTGGAGCTGTCCCCTCCTGTGGCTGTGGATGTATCTGCCAACAATAGGGAAACAGACAGACATCAGTCACCTGCACCCAACGCACACACCACAGTAAGTACAGCACATTACAGTGCAAGCCCTGGCATCCTTAGTTGAACATTGCCAAACGTGCCCAAACAGAATAGGAGTAGCCAATTGTCAGTCTGATGGTCAACCATGGCACTCACATCCCTCCTGGCCTTACACACATCTGGCTGGTGTCTGTTGGATGGCAATACCCCAGTGTGGACACATGCACCACCTACACAGTAGTTGGACATGGCAGAAAACACGGTGAAGCATGTGAACATGCACACATCACAACTCTTGCCACTGAGTCAGTACAGGTGTCCGGATGAAAGGGATGCCCAGAGTCAAATATGAAATGCATGTGATGCATACCAGCGACAGACACCATGATGCACCCATGTCCTGATAGCCACTGCCACAATGGTGTGCATGTAGCACATGTCACTCCCCTGCAGGATCACTCATAGGAAGTTACATGCCATGGCACAGGCATGCCTGCTAAGTCATACATCACTGTCTCCAGTCACATGGGCAGGGCAGCCAGACAACAACAGTCTGCACTGTGTCACAATAGTAGGTCATGGGGAATGCAAGTCCTGGAGCTGTACAAGTGCACATGTCCATCCCCCACACACCACATCATCTGAACCCTTATCTGTCCACGTCATACCGATTGGACATATGGGAGACCTGTAACACAACCCTCTGAACCTGAGCACCTCACAATCTGCTGTGAATGGGAAACAGCTGCCTGAACTTCACATTCGCATACCCCAGTCTGCACGGTCAGGTGATCAAACACCTATGTGTCACCCAAGTATCGTCTAGTATGGTCACATCTTCGGTGGCATGCTGAGCCCCAACCGAGAGACACCCCAGCAGTCATGACAAGGAAGCCACAGCACACTGACACAGAGGCAGACACCTGAGGGGACATATCACTGAGCACAACGTGTCAGCTGATACACGGGAGTGGGAGTACAGAGTGTATTGTATGGCCTGGAGTAGGCATGACTGTCCTGCCCCACATGAATGAGGGATGAGCCCTGGACAGTAGGCAGCTGGCTAAGTATGTGTGACACACGTAATATACACACTCCTGGGGCCCAAGCATTGTTCCCACCCGCAGCATGGGTGTGTGCCAGATACCCCAGGCACATGTGGTGGATCAGCTCAGCAATTGGACCACATATCAAAGTAACACGCAGATTACATGTCAGAACACAGGCATTGTGTAAGCAAAGGACCCACCCATGATGCCCACCACAGAGTTAGGGGAACAGATGCTGTCCCCCACCTTGAGTCAAGCAAACTGCAAGGACACAGTACCCAAGTGACACAATTCCCTGACTGCAAGGGCCACACCTGGGTATCAGATGAGGAGTGGGCAGTGCACAATCGAGGGACATGGGTCCTGGACCACATGACTGATGTACTGTGGAAGTTCAACCAGGCCAGAGGAGGGCACATAGCATGGCAGACAAAGTTCACAATGCAGTCATGGACTCACCCCCTCCTTGCTGCTCTCTAGCCTTCAGCTGCCCATCCAGATCAGGGAAGACCACCGCCAGGATCCTGAGCATGTGGGGGTCAGGGTCCGGTGTCCGCCCCTCCTGCGAGGAGGCGACAGCTTCAGCTGGACCCGTGCGATCCTCCGGGTCCAGCCCCGAAGGTCCTGCCACCTCTTCTGGCAGTTGCGGATCCGGCGCTTGTAGTCCCCCACGGATCTCACTGCCCAGACGATGGTCAGCCATATCTTCTGCTTCTGGTGGGCATCAACCTGTAAGGAAGACAAAGTGAGAATGCCATTACTACACATGCAACATATCCGTGCATTACACAGTTGGATATACATGTCTCAATCACAGGGGCACATGATGTACACAGGCAGTGCAACGATGGCTATGGACAGTATACCAGCAGTTACTACATGGTATCATTGCCTGTGACGTAAAACCTTGTTTAAATGCACTGTCACTGCACTATACCTGTTCAGTGCATGTAACTACACACTATGGGGGGTGACAACTACTCAGTGAGCCTGCTAGCCAGTGGCGTGCAGACTGTTAGCCTTGCTAGTCAGACAACATGCACATTTAGTAAGGCAGTGGACAGCACACTCACCTGCTCCCCAGCTTTCCCATACAGCTTGCTATACTGTGGAAGGAGGCTGTCCAGCAGGGCCTGGTTCTCCTCAGTGCTGAAGGCTGGGGCTCTCTCCACAGTACGTGCCATTGCAGGGTCCAGAGGGTGCAGATACAGCAGCAGTGGTGGTGGCAGATGTCGTCCTGGAGCTTGTAGTGCAGGCAACTGAGCACTCAGGGAACAGCCAGCATTATATGTGTGCTGCAGGGGCAGATACTATCCCATGTGTCCAAAGTGATAGGTCCAAGTCTTTAGCATCTTCTGAATCTGGCCAATCCATGGAATTGCACCACTTACACACGCCCACAGCATCCTTCAAAAGTTCAACTTCATGACACACATGAATTTGCAACATTGTTGTGGGTGACCAACTGAATTTCCAGCATCAGACTCGTTCAAGATTTGAAAACGCATCCGTTGCCAGGCCAGGCCATAGCCAATGGATGCGCACCGATCGGTCCATTGCTGTTCAACGCGTACCCGGATACAACGCGTACCCGCTCACATTGAATGCAATGGGCCGGCCGGGCACACCGATCGGTCCATTGCTGTTCAATGCGTACCCGGATACAACGCGTACCCGCTCACATTGAATGCAATGGGCCGGCTGGGCACACCGATCGGTCCATTGCTGTTCAACGCGTACCCGGATACAATGCGTACCCGCTCACATTGAATGCAATGGGCCGGCCGAGCACACCGATCGGTCCATTGCTGTTCAACGCGTATTGCGGATACAACGCGTACCCGCTCACATTGAATGCAATGGGCCGGCCGGGCACACCGATCGGTCCATTGCTGTTCAACGCGTATTGCGGATACAACGCGTACCCGCTCACATTGAATGCAATGGGCCGGGCGGGCACACCGATCGGTCCATTGCTGTTCAACGCGTACCCGGATACAACGCGTACCCGCTCACATTGAATGCAATGGGCCGGCCGGGCACACCGATCGGTCCATTGCTGTACAACGCGTCCCTGTACAAGTCACTGGCATATGTCACCATGCCTGTCACAGGTGAATATATGCCAGCAACATATACTTCCGAGGGAGTGAGGGGCACACCTACAACACCACACCCTGTCCACACTGTATCCTGAGGCATGTAAGGCTGTATTACCTATTCTGTGTATGGGGGTGAACATGTTGTTCTGTGGGTGGCACTTGGGGGCAGCCACTCCCAGGCTGTGCACGTGTTCATGGGGACAGAATCCTTGGTGTTTCATGCACATGACCACTGTGATGTGCAAATGTTCATTTCTGTGCATGTGGCATGGTCACATTTCATGGTGGTGTATGTGTATGTCATGTCACATACCCCCTGAGTCCCATGTGTGACGGTATGTACGTCCCAGGGTGACCCATTGCCACAATGGTGATGGTCCTCCACAGTCTGTGTGCATGTTGTGTTTACAATGTCTCTGATTCCATGTGCACAATGGGAGACAGTCTCCACATCCACATTGTTTGTGCATGGACTTTGATGTTATACGTGTGTGTGTAACAGACGTCCATGTCTGTCCTGCAGAGGCAACAGGGACCACTACCTGTGGGGGTCATGGTTGTTTTGCTGTGGTGTATTCATGATACACCATGTCATGCCAGTGTCCATGGGGCAATACAGGGTCCCTGGGAATCTACCTGTCGTTGAGCTGTGATGCCTGGGGCACATCTGTCCTCACATGTCACTGTGGGGTGTGTTTGGAACGTGGCAGCAGGAGATGGGAACTGTGACACGGCCTCATGATATCCCATGGCACAACCTGGGACTTGTTGATGCCACTTGTTGAACTGTGATGTTAGATGTTGGCCATGTATGTGCCATACATGTCCTAACGGAACTGCACACATCATGTACTTGTGCCTCATAATGATGTATCATGTGATATTGTTATGGTCAATGCCACATATGTGAGGTGACTGACAATCTTTCTTTCTTCACCTATGCACTGCAGGGCACCAGCTGTCCATAGACCATTCCCTGACCTTGCAACCATGGTGGAACGGGACTGCATCCGACGGTACCGCTTCACCAGGTCGCTGATTGAGGTGTTGACGGTGCGGTTGGCCCCACATTTGCAAGCTGGCCGGACATACCCTACAGCGCTGACCCCCAAGGTGAAGGTGATGGCAGCCCTACACTTCTTTGCCACCGGTTCCTTTCAACATACTGTGGCGACTGCTGGTGGGATGTCACAGACCATGTTCAGCCGTGTGCTCCGCGATGTTTTGGAGGCTATGTTGATTTACCTGAACCAGTACATCTATTTCCCTAGACTCCAACAAATCGCTGACGTGAAGAGTGACTTCTATGCCCTGGGGAGGATGCCGCATGTCATTGGCTCCATTGATGGGACACATGTTGCTTTGGTACCACCACAGGCCCAAGAGCAGGCATACAGGAACCGCAAACACTACCACTCGGTCAATGCACTGGTGGTATTTCTTGCAGATATGAGCATCTCACACGTCTGTGCCCGTTTCCCCGGTTCTGCACACGATGCCTATGTGATGAGGAGTAGTCGCATCCCGAGGATGATGTCACAGATGCAGAACCAGCGTGCCTGGCTTGTTGGTGTGTACTGACTTAGTGCCATTGTGTGTGTTCTGCAATGTAGTGTTCCATCCTCTTTTCCAACTCATTAATGTGCAATTGTCTGTATGTAGGTGACTCCGGATACCCCAACATGCCGTGGTTGCTGACGCCCCTCAGGAACCCTGTGACACCAGGCCAGATGCGCTACAATGAGGCACATGGTCTGACCAGGAGAGTGATTGAACGGACCTTTGGTCTCCTGAAGAGCCGCTTCCGCTGCCTGGACAAGACAGGAGGGGCCCTCCCATATGCCCCAGCAAAGGTGTGCAAGATTGTCATCGTCTGCTGCATGCTACACAACCTGGCAGTGCGGAAGGAGTTGCCTCTCATCCTGGATGACGATGACCAACATCCGCCACCTGTGGAGGATCCTGGTCTGGACTACGATGCCAGTGATGATGATGATGATGGTGATGTCCGCACACAGCTCATCACCAACTTCTTCAGCTGAATGTGAGTATCCAGAGATGTCATGTCAATGATGTGAGTATGCATGATATGTGTTGGTGGTGCTCTGGTGCTGTTTGAGTGTGTCCATGTGCTACATGACTGTATGCGTGTAGCGATGTGTCCTTACAGGTAGTCTGTACTCCCCAACAGTGTTGACATGCTAACTTGGTTCTGGGTGGGTATCTTGTGACATGTATTGGGCATGAGTATTGCAGTTCTGTCCTGTTCTTCAGCGCTTTTGACTGTGTTTCATTTCTGTCCTTCACAGGGTACTTTCAGAGTGGTTTGGTCAACTGTGATCCCCAACACCGTGATTCGACTTCCAGGGTGGTAGCTGTCGTGTCCCTACAGGTGATGTGCGCCACACCCATGGACTTCCTTCCTTCTACACTTGTTGACTGTGTGCCTGCTGCCAGGTGGGATTGCCTTGCATCTGTAGTGGTTACAACATGTTGCAAATGTGTAATAAACCTGTGCTTCACTTTGTGATGTGCGTTGTCTGTGGTCACACATCTGACTGACATTTGCTTACTGCACCAGTGGGCTAGTTGACAGAGACTGTGAATAGGTGTTGTGTCTGTGCATTGCACCATATTTCCTGGCAACATCAGTGTAGGCGATGAGTCAGATGGGCTAGGTGTGTATATGTTGTGTAGCCCTGGGGGTGTGTCTCCCTCATATGTGTCACGTTGCCATGACTCACATGCCTGTGTTGTACTTGCTGTAGCAGTTAGCATGCACAGTGTAATTTCGCAGGTCATCATCTCCATGACAGGAACCACGTTGGAATCACAACAGAGGCAGGTATGGTGTATTAGTGTGTTTATTGTCATACATGTGTGTGTATAGTGCACAGGATGGTGGGTGCTGTACATTTTGATTTCAATCCTAAGTTCCTAGATGAATTGGAAGTCCTGGTAGCAGATATGTCCAGAATAAAGTCCACAGTCATCTGATACATTGGTCCAACTTGTACTCCCCATGTCATGTGGGGAGTTGTGTTGCAGTCAACAGGGTGAACAGTTTGCGCACAAAGGGGATTATCCAGTACAGGTTTTGGCTTCCTGGGGGTTGCACATGGCCATCGGCCTCTCACTTGCCCCTCCTCGGATGACCCCTCTTCTTTGGGGGGGGGACCCTCAAGTGCAGGCTGCTGCGGTGCAGGGGACTCTCCGCCAGAGTCATCCTCCATCCCTGTGGGAGTTGCAGTTGTTTCAGCACCAGATGTTGTGGGCACACAGGAAGGTGTTGACTGGTTGCTGCTCATCTGGCGGAGGCATTGTAATATGTCCCTATGCACCGCCAGTAAGCAAAGGAAGTATGAAGTTCCTCAGGGTCTGAGTAAAAGAATGTGGGAGTGTAGGTGAAGAAGACACCAGGGTTGGTCGTCTCACCTGAAGTATAAAACAAGGGGGGGAGTTCCCTTGTCGGAACTAGGGCTCTCACACACCTAGCAAGCTAGGTGTCATGCTTCATCATATGAGCCTGCCCCTCGTCAGGTCGGCGGTGCAATACCTGACGGGCACCCAGTACGGGGCTCTTTGGCGGGGATCTTTTGTTCCTGCCGTTGGGTGCAGTGGGGGTGAGGGGCCTAGTGTATGTGTAGATGTGCAGTACGTGGATTAAAACAGGTCAGTTAGTCCTAGTATTGATTTATTCTGGGAGGTAAACTGCCTGAGTAAAAACAGGGAGAGTGGCAATGAACTAGCTGAAAGATTTCTAGCTGTATATGCTCTACTCTCTACTGGTCAACATGTTTCATGCTCTTTGCGTCAGAAGGATCAAGGCATTTCATCAGGACCAAAAATAACTATCTACACGACATGATAAGTGAAAAACCTACATACCATGTACTCAAGTAGGTGCCCTGAATGTGGGGACAAAAAATACATATTTAAAATTATTTACTCCGCATCACATTAGATGTACTCAGACAAGGTGTGGGTGTATTTAGTGCATACACACCCATGCTCTACACCGTGCTTGTGGTGTGTTAAGAAGAGAGGAAAAATTACTAAAACCATTCGCAACAATCGTATGTTGGAAATCCCAGCTATACATAGTAAACACATGGTAATGACATTAAAATTGAAGGACAATCAAGGATTGGAATTAATTTAATAAAAACATATGTGCTAGAACACAGCTCACCTAAGATGCTGACTAGGATTGCCTGCAACGGAGTCCGTCGGTCAAAATGGACACCAATGTGTGTCCTAGATGATAGAGAGGGGAGACAGGAGGCTGGATGTAATCATAATGTGAGCCAATGTACTCAGTGTGAGGCACACGGGGTGGGGGGGGGCTCTGGCGGCAGAAACATACAAGGGGCACTTAACAGTAATGGGGTGCCCAGAGTCCGCTACCAGCTCCCACCACCTGTTAAGGCAATCATGAGCCCGTGTATCCCATGTACTGGCAATCCCCGGGCAGTAACTACTCATGCTGGTGTGTAGACTGTCAAACCAATACCGGTGTACGAGTCAACATGGTATCTGCCCTGTAGGGATTCCATCTACCACAGATGGGCAGAGTGGGTTCGATGCCTCCAAGAGGGAATGGGAGGGTGGGAGATGTGAACTCAGAGCGTCCCCGATCAAGTCATCTACCCACATGTTAGTTTGGGCGTCGGGGCGATCCGGCTAGAAAAAAGGGGAGGTGGGGGTTGTTCACTTACCCACACTCGTTGAGCGCTCGTACCCTGACCTACCCTGCCGCCGGAACCGGGATGGTAAAGTGGGACTGGTCCGGAGGATAGAAATACTCCTAGTTGAATCAGAGCCCGCGAATCTTACCGCGGTTCCGGGGAGATCTCGCGAGATATCGGGCCATGCTAAACGGTATAATAAATAGCTCGTAAATAAAGCCGCCATCTTAGAAGGATAACTAAGAGGTGTATACAAGCGTTATACATAAACAGAGGGGGAGAACAATCAGTCTCATCAAGGTGCCAATAGTGGCCATCTACGAAGTTGGCAGTCAGAGGCAATGGGGTATGTCAATGTATTAATTGTTGGCAATAATACTTGGTCAAAGCACAGTCCGCGAGACATCTCGCGGTTCAAAGTGGAACTCACGGGATTATGGGCCCAGGTGGACATTCTAATGAGATGCTGATAAATATGGTGGCCATCTTGAAAAAGTATGTGAAGTAGATCCCTGAAAGGTGTCTAGCAACTTGTATATGGGTCTAAAAAAGATCTAGTGTCGAAGTGTCGTAGGAGTATTAATAATAATAATCACCAATACGGTTGGGAATCAAAAATAAATATAAAGATCGTGTAAGCATTGGTGCATGATGATATACTGCAAGTAGAGTAGAGAAAACTTACCATAGGTGAATTGGTGTCAGTTGGAGTTGGTAACATCAGGGTTGTATCCAGGTTAATCATACAAAGTGAGACAGACATAAGTGTAGGTGGATGGTTCACGAATGATTTGTCTGTAGGGACTACATACCCATAAATATAAGGAGATCGATCATGTTCAGTGGTCCTGGTGTCAAAAGGCATACCACTGATAGGCATAGGATGGTACCCCAGAGCAGATGTTATCGGATATTCTACTCATTAGTAACGAACTGGGGGAGGATATGATTAAATCAGTGAACCCCAGGGAATGTCATCATTGAGCCCTATATGGTGTGTAGAAAGTCTATGGACCCATCTCTGTTCAATCCTGAAAAGCGTCGATTGTAAAATCTGATTGTGGGCTTCCAGGATCACCCACTGGAGAGAATCAGGATGATGATTGGTATCTTTAAAGTGCGTGTATAGTCTGGTTGTGACCCTCTGACATCTAATATTACTTTTATGTTCAGTTATCCGGGTCTTGACTGTACGCATTGTCATACCTATGTACCTCAGGCCGCAGGGACAGGTTACCATATAAATGCATTGTGTTGTATTGCAATTGGTATGGCGGGTGAGGGTCCACTTGAAACTCGCGGAGAAACAGATCTCCTTAGTCATTTTAGTCTGCTTACACACTGCGCAAGAACCACACGGGTAGTGCCCTGTCACTGGAGGAAGTCCCCATAGGGTCTGTTGTGTGCTTTGTTTAATTTGTTTAGGTCTAGTGTGTATCAGGATATCCTTAAGATTCCGTGTCCGTTTATATGCAAACCAGGGCCTAGGGATGCATAGGTCACCTGTACCTAAGATAGCCCAATGTTTTAAGATGATTTTCTTAATGCGAGCTGAGTCAGGGGTAAATGATGTGACACACGTTAGGGTGTCTACCGTGGGTTTAGGGTGTACCTCAAGGAGGGCCTCCCTGGGGTTGTTCCTAGCTCGTTTCATGGAGACCCTGATTCTGTGTTCTGGGTAACCTCTTGCTTTGAGATTGGCAGCCAGAGTGCTGGCTTCTGTTGTAAAATCAGAGGTCTTAGTACAGTTACGCCTGATGCGTAGGAACTGCCCGAAGGGGAGGTTGTCTCTCAGCGCTCTGGGATGATGACTATTATATAGTAATAGGCTGTTGCGGTCAGATGGTTTTCTATACAGTGTGGTGCCGAGTGACCCGCCCGTCAGTAGGATTTTCAGGTCTAGAAAAGGAATGTCGGTCTCCGAGATGGTGTGGGTAAATGTTAAAAATTCATTTTGATTATTGACCCAAGTGACAAACTCCTCACATGTAGAGCGATCGCCTCTCCAAAAAATGAGGATATCGTCTATAAAACGTCTCCACAGTTTCAAGTTATGGAGGTATGGGTTGTTAATATTGTGGATGATGTCTCTTTCAAAAGCTGCCATGTACAAACAGGCTAGACTGGGGGCAAAGGTACTGCCCATTGAAGTCCCCTGGCTTTGATGGTATAACTGTTTCTTATATTCAAAGAAATTTTCAGTCAGAGCCAGGGTTGCGCATTCCATGATAAACGATATGGGAGTGGGTGAGGTCCACTCCAGTTCGTTGAGTGCAGTTTCTATGACAGATAGTGTGGCTCTCTGGGGTATGTTCGTGTAAAGAGCCTCCACGTCAAGAGTGACAAGTAGGTCTATTTCATTAACATTATCTGTCTCCTCAATAATCCTGAGTATGTCGGTGGTGTCCCGGACATACGAAGAGGTCTGTCTCACAATGGGTTGGAGAAAGTAGTCGCAAAATCTAGAGAGGGGTTCCAATATTGAGTCAATACCGGAAACTATTGGGCGGCCTGGGACCGGGGTAATACCCTTGTGGATTTTGGGTAAGGTGTAAAAGTATGGAACCCTCGGTTCCTTCATTATCAAGAAGGCTGCCTCCTTCTGGCTGATCCAACCATTGGTTTCAGCCTCGAAGACCAATGTAGAAATCGTGGTGATTAGGCGGGTGGTGGGGTCCACTGTTATCGGTGTATAGTATCTGTCGTTAAGAAGTTGGCGACTACATTCTACATCGTAGTTGACAGTACTTTGGATTACAGTGGCCCCACCCTTATCTGCCTGCTTGATTGTGATGGTTGTGTCCTCAGCGAGACTGTTTGCTGCATTCAATTCAGAGCATGAAACATGTTGACCAGTAGAGAGTAGAGCATATACAGCTAGAAATCTTTCAGCTAGTTCATTGCCACTCTCCCTGTTTTTACTCAGGCAGTTTACCTCCCAGAATAAATCAATACTAGGACTAACTGACCTGTTTTAATCCACGTACTGCACATCTACACATACACTAGGCCCCTCACCCCCACTGCACCCAACGGCAGGAACAAAAGATCCCCGCCAAAGAGCCCCGTACTGGGTGCCCATCAGGTATTGCACCGCCGACCTGACGAGGGGCAGGCTCATATGATGAAGCATGACACCTAGCTTGCTAGGTGTGTGAGAGCCCTAGTTCCGACAAGGGAACTCCCCCCTTGTTTTATACTTCAGGTGAGACGACCAACCCTGGTGTCTTCTTCACCTACACTCCCACATTCTTTTACTCAGACCCTGAGGAACTTCATACTTCCTTTGCTTACTGTCTCTGTGGGGCATGTATGCTGGACCTCGTTAAACTTGCCCCCTCGTCCCTCTTGTTTGGTATCCTATGCACCGCCGTCATCTCTTGCAGTGTGTCCCACTTGGACTCCACGCGGGACATGTGCGAGTCCAAGCGGGCATGATGGGCAGCCTGCTGCTGTTTAATGTCCCTGAGGAGCCCCACTACCTGGCTGAGCTCTCCGGTGCTGGACTGGTACGCATCAGCTATGCGTTCCAGTTGTGGGTCATCATGCAGTCCAGACCCTCTGCGATCAGTGACCTATGTCTCCCACCCCTCCCACCACCCCTGGCGACACGTGCAGTACCTGAGGTGGCACGCACAGGTGACCCTGGGCCCCCTTGGGGGTTGTTGGTGGTGTTGGTGTCCATAGCCCCACGTTGGTCCAGGGTCCCTGTGCTGGTGGTGGTGGTGGTGGTGCTCCTTGGTCTGTCTGTGTCAGCAGGGGTGGTATGTGTGTTGACAGTCATTGGAGGGGTGGGTGCAGGGGGTGCAGCTGGTGGTCCTGCTGGTGCTGCATGATGACTTGCTCCGGAGGTGCCAGGTAGGTCTTCATCATCCGAGGAGGGCAGAGGCTGTTCCACACCAGTGAGCTCCGTTTCCCCTTGAGCCTGGGACAGGGACTCCTCAGCGTCTGCTGCTGTGTCCCCATCATCACCTGTTTTTGGGAGACACACACAATGTATGTTATGTTTCTGCAGGCATGAATGGTTGACACACATGACAGTTGTGACTGTACCTCTGGATGCGGGCCTGTACATTGCATTGTCCTAAGTTGTCACAGTCAGAGGTTGATATTGGTGTAGCACATTGTCCTGCATACTTTGGGCATTTCTATATGAAATGAAATGAAATGAAATGAAATTTGTACTTGTAAAGCGCACGGCTACCCCTAACAGCGGTGTCCCGGCGCTGAACGCATACCGCTGTGGAACCCTTCCTGGCTTTTCCCTGTGAAATGTCCACTCCTGGGCACCCCCAAGGTGAAGCCAGGCATCCCAGCGCTGGTGGGGCCGTTGTGGAGATTAAGCAAGCTATTGCCCAGAGTTGCAGAGTGGGACCCATGATTACAATAGGCACCGAGGCGAGAATTATCAGGTCCGAGGAAATTGAGCCCAAGACCCACCGAGGCGGGAATTGAACCCTGGTCCCAGGCCCGATCTCTGCATCAGGGTCTGCCGCTCTAACCATTGAGCCACACTTCTCCACTATGAATGTTGGGGTGTGTACATGGTCTGCATTGGTTGTATTTGGTTGACATCCGGCCCTCCTTCCCACCCAGCCAGATATCCCACCATGGAACGTACTTCCATTGCAGGGAGTGCAAGTTGTCTTTCAGGATGTCAGTCAGTGGTGTCCTTCTGTTGGTTGGTGCACAGTTGCCAGCAGGGCCTTGTACTCCCCACAGCAGTACCCAGTGTCAGCCATCTTGTCAGTTCTTGTCCTCTCCCTGTGTTGTGCGCATGGTTCAGGGTGGTGTTGATGGGACAGTTGTGGGGGTGACCAATATCTGTGACTACCACTCCCATCATGCTATTGCCTCCACCCCACTTCCCAGCATGCCCATACTTACTTGCTTTTGGGTGGACTTCACTGTGTGTGAGTGTGAGAGCAATGGCAAGATGGCTGACAGTGGTGTCCTGTTGTTGGTTGGTGCCCAGTTCCCAGCAGGGCCATGTGCTCCCCACAACTGAGCACCAGTGTCAGCCATCTTTGAAGTGGCTTTTGACTCCCTGTGAGGTGTGCATGCTTGGGTGTGAGCTTTTTGGGCCATTTGGGTGGGGGATGTTGGGCTGTGACTACCACTCCCATCATGCTATTGCCTCCACCCCACTTCCCAGCATGCCCATACTTACTTGCTTTTGGGTGGACTTCACTGTGTGTGAGTGTGAGAGCAATGGCAAGATGGCTGACAGTGGTGTCCTGCTGTTGGTTGGTGCCCAGTTCCCAGCAGGGCCATGTGCTCCCCACAACTGAGCACCAGTGTCAGCCATCTTGTCAGTTCTTGTCCACTCCCTGTGATGTGCGCATGGTTCAGGGTTGTGTTGATGGAACAGTTGTGGGGGTGACCAATATCTGTGACTACCACTCCCATCATGCTATTGCCTCCACCCCACTTCCCAGCATGCCCATGCTTCCTTCCTTTTGACTCTGCTTCCCTGTGGGGTTGTGTGCCTGTGCTGACAAGATGGCTGACAGTGTTATCCTGGGGTTAGTTTTGCTACAAGTCCCATGTGTGTCCCTGTGCTTCACACTGCATGACCCAGGGTTGTGGTTCTTTGTGGGATATTTGATTAGAGTGTGAGGCAATGCATTCTCCCAGGTGAGTTGTGTGGAGTTTGTGTTAGGGGTGTGTGTGAGTGGAGCTGCTGGTAACTATGGTCAGTGCTGTCAGTCCTCCTTCCCACCCAGCCAGATTCTCCACCATGGAACGTGCTTCCGTTGCAGGGAGTGCAAGTTGTCTTTCAGGATGTCAGTCAGTGGTGTCCTGCTGTTGGTTGGTGCACAGTTGCCAGCAGGTCCTTGTGCTCCCCACAGCAGTAGCCAGTGTCAGCCATCTTGTCAGTTGTTTTCCACTCCCTGTGATGTGAGCATGGTTCATGGTGGTGTTGATGTGCGCATTGTGAGGGTGGGCAATATCTGTGACTACGACTCCCATGATGCTATTGGCTACACTGACTTGCCCAGCATACACAAGATTCCTTCCTTTCAGTGGGCTTCACTGTGAGGTGGTGTTGTAGTGGTGGCTACATGTCTGGATGTGTTTGTTAGTTATATTTGTGCCACTGCCTAGCTGTAGTTGTAGTTGTGTTTGTACATGTGATGACACAGTTACATATCACTATGAGATGGCATGTGTTGTGTTTATCTGACTGACATACACATTTTGGGATGATTCTGTTCTGGTTGGTGTGTATTTGCTTAGGGTGCATGGTTTGACTCTCCCCTTGACAGTGATGTGTGTGTATTGTCGCACAATATTGTGTACATTTGTTGTGTACTCACCAGGCTCTGGGATGTTTTCTAGTCCATAGGCGCTCACTGGTGGTAGGATGGCCCGCACCTTGTCCTCCCAGGGCCTGAGGTATACTGGTTTGGCAGGAGGGCCACTGCCGGTGTGTTGGCTCAAGAGGTAGTCCTTCTTCCACAGCTCCCTGACCCTCCTGCGCACGTCATGCCACCTGTTCTGGATGTCTACCTTTGTCCGCAAACATGGTGATTGTGCGTTCACCCTGTCGACGATCCTCTCCCACATCTTGGTTTTCTGCGACATGGGTGTCTGTTGGACCAGTGTACCAAACAGCTGTGGCTCTACCCTGAGGATCTCATCTACCAGGACTTCCAATTCACTATCTAGGAACTTATGATTCTTCTTTGGGGGCATGGTGATGGGTGGTGATGGTGAGTGATGTGTGTGTTGGTGTGCAGGTGAGGGTGTGTGAGTGTGTGTTTAGCTGGGTGTATGTGAGGGTGCTATTTGTTGAGGTGCTGATGGTGTGTGGCTTGTGTGATGGATGAGCTGTGGGTGGGTGTGTGGTTGCTGTCTGTTCAGTGTTGGCAGGTAATTTGAACTTGCAAAGGATCATGGTAGGGATTTGTGTCCTTTATATGGGTGGAGTTGTGGGTGTGTCTTTGTTCCCTGTCCCCCCCCCAGTATTTATTGCCTTTGTAATTGCTTGTTTGGCCTTTTTTTGTGTGTTTTTCCCTTTGTACTTTTTGTGCATGTAGGAGACGTTCTTGTGACCGAGTCGGACCCTGCAGTTGTCTCGTACGAGCTTCTCCGAATCGTTCACGCTGTGTTTGTGCTGTTTTCTATGCTGCGTACGCGTCGGTCGCGGTGTATTGGGTTGCTTCTGCTCGCAGTTTTGTATGCGTGTCGGTCGCACGGCTTGGGCTCCGTGCGATTCGGTCGTGTTTTCCACGCGTTGCATCGTACTGCGCGGGTCGGACTTTGCGGGTACGTTTCGTTCGGGTTCATTCCTGGTGCGTGTCGGTCGGTTCGATTCGCGTGGTTTTCCGGCCGGATGGCTGTTTTCCGTGTGGCTCGGTCGTTCGGCTTGTGTTCTGTACGAGTCGGTCGGATTTTGCACGCTTCTCATCGTACTTTGCGGGTCGGCCTGCACCTGTACGTGTCGGTCGGTATTAATTCCGGCTCCGAGTCGGTCGGTACGTTTTCCGGCCCGAATCGGAATTGGCCCCTTTGTGTTTTCTCAAAAAGGAACATATTTTGCTCTAAGCAGTACAACATAATTTCTTCCAACATTTTGTTATGTCCCCAAAGTGTAATATGCCTACTGCATAAAAAATGCATGCAAGCCTCTACTCCCTTTTTTTGCTCAATACACGTATAAAGAGAGCATACATCTACTGCTATCATTGAGTAGCTCTCTTCCCACTGGACATCATGAATACGTCTCAGAAAGTCTGAGCTATCCTTGTAATATGATCTTAAATTGGTAACATAAGGTGAAAGAAACAAATCAAGAAAAATTGATGTATTTTCAAACAGTCCCCCATTAGAGGAGACTATTGGTCGCCCTGGTGGATTAGTGGGGTCTTTATGGATTTTGGGTAGTAGGTATAAGCAAGATACTCGTGGATTGTCCGTTTTCAAAAATTTAAATTCATCATTGTCTAGGAGTCCCATATGGTTCCAATCTTTCAGGCGATCATGATATCTTCTGATTATCACTCTGTATGTATCCCATCCGATCTCTTCATAACATGTATGATCAGCTAGTTGTCGTAAGGCCTCCGCTCTATATTGGTCAATGTCCATAATAACAATATTGCCTCCTTTGTCCGAAGGCTTGATGATGATTTTAGGATCATTCTCCAGATCCTTTAATGCCTGACGTTGTTCTTTTGATAAGTTGTCCCAATTAGGGACAAATGTCATTTGAGATGTCATCAGTGATGTCACTGACCATCTCATGAGTGATGTAATATGTGACGTCATCAGCAGTGCTTTGCGGGGGTGCGAGTTATAGATAGCTCAGCTAACTATAATGGCTGAATTTCTCTGGTTTTGTACGACTGAAATGTCAGCCTAACTATAACGTCCCTGAAACCTGTGGTTTTTTCAGTGAATTTCTAAGATTTTTTAAATGCTAATTCATAACTATAACGTCCCTGAAACCAGGGTTTTTTTCAGTGAATTTCTAAGGTTTTTTAAATGCTAATTCCTAAATATAACGTCCCTGAAACCTGTTTTTTTCAGTGAATTTCTAAGATTTTTAAATGCTAATTCCTAACTATAACGTCCCTGAAACCTCTGTTTTTTTCAATGACTTTGTAAGTTTTTTTTAATGCTAATCCCTAACTATAACGTCCCTGAAACCTCTGTTTTTTTTCAGTGAATATATATATATATATATATATTTTTTATATATATATATATATATTTATATATATGTATATATACATATTCAAAATATACATATACATATGTAATTTTTTAAACGTTCGTTTTTTTATTACATTTTTAAAACATTTAAAATATGTACTTTTTAAAAATAAATATATATATACAAATATATATAATATATGTATTTATATTTATATATATATTTTTTCAAAATAAAGACATGGAGTCGCGTACCAGACGCGAATCTCTGTACATTGTCGAGCGTTAGTTCTGTTTTCGCATCCAGGACGCAGCTCCAGCATGATTTGTCACATATATATTATTCATATATATAGACAATAATAATATTAAGTTCAAGCTAAGAGGTTTGTTAAGATAGTTACTAAACTTGTATATTAATAAATGAAACTTATTAAATCTTTTTTTAATAGTAATTTCAGGAGACTCGGTACGATTGCGTACATTGCAATTTCTGGATTCGCGTCCGGGACGTGAATCTAACGTTTTATTTAAACAATATTATATATCAATATAGCTGTATTTAATTTATTTGAAATTAAGAGAAATACTTATGTGTATTTAAAATAATATCAGATAGTGCTAAATATTCCTGAAATGTAATATTGAAAGAAGTTGCGGAATTGCGTCCGGTACGCGCATGTTCCGCATACGGGTCGTGCACCCCATGTGACACAAAAAAAGAAATGTCATTGATTAAAGATCCTGTCATCTTTAAGTTTGCTAGATCCCACCCTCTTTCTTTGGGTGTGGTTGGCAACACAGCAGCAACACAATTTGAGGGTTTTTTGGTGTTTTGAGAATTTGTTTTAAAAATGTCAAAATGGTAAGTGCACAGGATCTGCAGGAGGAGGAGGAGGAGACACTGCTAGAAGAGGAGCCAAGGCACAGAAAGAAGGAGAGTGGGGTATGGCAATTTCTTACCATACCGGAAGGAGAGAAGAAGGTTAATGCATGCAAGGTAACTTGCAACATCTGTCAAAAGGTGCTCTCTCGTGGTTCTGACAGAAAGTGCTTGTGTGGTACATCCTCGATGTACAAACATCTGAAAACCATGTGCAAAAAGAGGCTTGCAAGAACAGAAGTTGCAAGACAAAATGAAGGAAACAAAGATGCGCAGCCTTCCACTTCAAGAGTTGGTGACACCTAGCAGTCTATCCCATGGACTCTTCCAGATTTCTCTAAGGCAGGACTTTTTTGCCCAAAATGCATTACAGTTTTAAGCATTGGGTAACAGGTTGTCCAAACAATGTTGGACACAATTAATAATAACAAGTGTTAATTTTTTTCTTTCCTGTATATACACACGCTGTTATGTGCTTGTTTTTTTGTTTTCATTTTTTTTTTAAATCTAAAAATCACCAAAAAAAACACAAATTTGTTAGAAAAAGAAAAAAATATATAAAACAGTTTTTAAAAAAGAAGAAAAAAACCGGTTCTTATGGAACCAACTATTCTGGTTTAATAAAGAAAAGCTATATGTTGTATGAATATGCGAGTCAATAGATAGTGTCTGTGTGATTGCATTAGTGCATATGTAGTGTCTGAGTGATTAGAAGAGTAAATGAGTAGAGTTTGAGTGAATAGTTGAGTGCAAGAGTAGTGCCTGAGTGAATGGACGAGTGCATGGGTAGTGTCTGAGTGAATGCTTGAGTGCAAGAGTAGTGCCTGACTGATTGCATGAGTGCATGGGCAGTGCCTGGGTGATTGCATAAGTGCAGGGGTACTGCCTGAGTGATTGCATGAGTGCATGGGTAGTGCGTAAGTGACTTTATGAGTGCAAGAGTAACGTCTGGGTGATTGGAGGAGTGCTGTGTGAGTAAAAGCATGACTGCAAGAATAATGCCTGGATCATTTGAAGAGTGCATAGGTACTGCCTGGGGGAATGGATGGGTGCATAGGTAGTGACTGAGTGAATGGGTGCATGCAAGAGTAGTGGCTAAGTGATTGCGTAACTGAATGGGTAGCGCCCGATTCACAAAAGTAATCTGAGACAAAATCCTAACTTTACGACTTTTGGTATTCACAGAAGGCATTTAGGAGTACTAAATTAGGATTTTGTCTCAGTTAAACTTAAGTTTTGGTCTTAAGTTAAGCTTACGACAAACTTAAGTTTAACTGAGACAAAATCCTAGTCGTAAAGTTAGGATTTTGTCTCAGTTAAAATTAAGTTTGTCTTAAGTTTAACTTAAGACCAAAATTTAAGATTGACTGAGACAAAATCCTAACTTTAGTACTCCTAAATGCCTTCTGTGAATACCGAAAGTCTTAAAGTTAGGATTTTGTCTCAGATTACTTTTGTGAATCGGGCCCGTAGTGTCTAAGTGATTGCATGAGTGCATGGATAGTGTGTGGTTGATTGCGTGAGTGTAGGAGTAGTGTGTAAGTGAATCGATGAGTGCATGGTTACTGCCTGTGTGAATGGTTGAATGCAACAATAGTGCTTTGGGGATTGGATAAGTGCAAAGGTACTGCCTGGGTGATTGGATGTGTGCATGAGTAGTGCCTGAGTGAAAGGACGACTGCAAGGGTAATGCCTGGATCATTGGATGACTGCATGGGAGTGCCTTGGAGAATGGATGACTACATGAGTAGTGCCTCAATGAATGGTTGAGTGGAAGAGTAGTGCATGAGTGATTGCATGAGAGCAGGGGTACTGCCTGGGTGATTGGATCAGTGCATGGGTAGTGCCTGAGTAAAAGAATGACTGCAAGACTAATCCCTGGGTCATTGGATGACTCCATAGTTAGTGCCCGAGTGAATAGATGAATGCATGTGTAGTGCCTGAGTGAATAGATGAGTGCATAGGTAGTGTTTGAGGGAATGGATGATTGCAATAGTAGTGCCTTAGTGATTGCATGAGTGCATGCATAGTGCCTGGGTGTTTGCATGAGTGCAGGGATACTGCCTGGGTGATTGGATGAGTGTATTGGTACTGCCTGAGTAGAGGGATGGATGCAAGGGTACTGCCTGGGTAATTGGATGAGTGCATAGGTAGTGCCTGAGTGATTGCAAGAGTGCAGAGGTAGTGTGTGAGTGAATGGATGAGTGCATGTGTACTGCCTGAGTCAATGGTTGAATTCAAGAATAGTGTTTGAGTGATTTCATGAGATGCATGGGTAGTGCCTGGGTAATTGTGCGAGTGCAAAAATACTGCCTGGGTGATTGCATGAGTGCAGGGGTACTGCCTGGGTGATTTCATGAGTGCATAGGTAGTGCCTCAGTGAATGGATGAGTGCATGAGTAGTGCCTGAGTGAAAGGATGAGTGCATGGTTAGTGGCTGGGTCATTGGATGAGTGCATGCATAGTGCCTGAGAGAATGGATGAGTGCATGGGTAGTTCCAGGGTCAACGGTTGAATTCAAGAATAGTGCTTGAGTGATTAAATAAGTGCATGGGTAGTGCCTGGATGATTGCATGAGTGCAGGGCTACTGTTTGGGTGATTGGATGAGTGAATAGGATGTGTCTGAGTGGAAGGTGAGTGCAAGGGTAATGCCTGGGTCATTGGATTAGTGCATAGGTACTGCCTGATAGAATGGATGAGTGCATTGGTAGTGCCTGAGTGAATGGATGAGTGGAAGAGTAGTGCCTGAGTGTGTCTATGAATGCATGGGTAGTGCCTGAGTGATTGCATAAGTGCAGTGGTACTGCCTGGGTAATTGGATGACTGCATGGGTAGTGCCTGTGTAAAAAGAAGAATACAAGGATAATGACTGTGTTTTCCTATTAGTGCAAAACTTGTGCTTCAGAAAATGCATAAGTGCATGGGTAGTATCTACATGAAAGGATGACTGCCTGCTTGATTACATGAGCAACATAATCATAATTTTCAAGTAGTCTAAAGGATCAACATTATTTATATTAGAAACAAATAACATATAATTAAACTTTAAACATTTTTTCACGTTATCATGCATATTATATTATGTATTCTTACCTTTAAAATAATTTTGATACCTTACTCAGTAGAAATATTTTAGAGTAGTATTGTCGTAAACAACATTAAAACTCTTCTCAAACTTCAACAGTACCTACTATAAAGAAGAAGGAAAACTGTTATTTAATGATAATACATTACTGACATTGAAAGATTATATTTCCAGCAACTCAACATAAATTTAGAATTAGATAATATTTTCAGATTCTTCTTTTTGCTGTTCTCAGATTCCACTTAACTTCACCAGACACAGTGATTTCAATGTAGTATCATCATTGAACAGCGGGGAAAAACAATCAAATTGATTGTAGAAAAAAAGAAATCATCATAAAGCATCATTTTCAATATGTGTAGCTATGTGCTTTTCTAACTGCACTTTGTTAATTACTTTCATCATCTACATAAACTCTATTATTTATCTCAAATACATGTGCCAAAATATAGACTCTCATATACATCTGGTACAAAAAATATAGCAAACATATAAACTATTTGCTTTTAAACACAATTTTCCACATGTAATATCAATTTGTGCAAATATGTTAATCCAAACACTAATTATAAATACTAATAGTTTGCACTCCTGTCTACTTTCTGTTCACATCTTCCCAATAGGCCGAATGATGTACTCAAAACTTTGGTTTAAAAAATAACAAATATGAATTTGGTAATTCATAAGGCAATCTAGGTTTGAATTCCAAGTGGGCATCTTTGCAATGTGTCCATCCTTTATTGCACTTTAAATACACAGCATAGTGTCCAGATGTTGTATTAGGTCCATGATGGAAAATAATAGTCACTGCTATAAAAGTTCTTCCTGAGATAGATATTTGACTTGCATTAAAAAATTTTGTTTCCAATTTTCGGCCATTTGCTCTACAACGTTGTAGCATTAAAAATAGATATTTTCTAAATCTTTCTATATGTAATGTAGACAACATCTCTGATATACAATGCAAACAGCTAGTGTCCTGATTGGCTGTTTTTATCAATTTGTTAAAAGGTACTGATTTGCAGTCTGGTATCGTCAAGTATATGAATCGTACTGTTTCTATTTCAGTGGTAGAAGTAAACAAACATTCTTCACATTTATGATCCCATCTGTAACTTAGTCCAAGAAAGTTTTCAATCTGTATTCCTTCATGTTCTAGCACTCCAAGCATAAGGATTAGGAATTCTTGTGCATCTTCTTGTACATTAAGAGTAAATGTCAATGAACCAGTACATATATCCAAAAGATGCCGAACGCCAGAAGCAGTATGGATTTTACTTCTGTCAGTTACCAACTGTTAAAATACATGATGTAATAAAGAACAGAATATTTTTTCATGATTTCCCCTGATTTCACAATGAAAATCTTCTAGATAAAACACAACATTCAGAATCACATTAGCATAGCAGTTGATACCTGAACTATTTTCTAACTGGTATCCTACAATCTCATCAACAGTTTCCATTTTCTTTTTCTTTACGCTTCAAGTTTCGCTTCCTTTGTTTTCTATTTTTGAACCTCAAATCCATCTTTGACATAGGGGCCGATTCCGATCTCGGCCGGTAGTGCTCCGAATCGGATTCGGATTCACCGGATCCGATTCGGAGCCCTGTTTCCCGACCGAATCGTACGCGGGTCCGGCCGAGCGAGTACGATGCAAGCACCCGCGAAATCGCCGACCGACTCGAACGCGGCTTCAACACGCTCCGACCGACTCGCATGGACACGACTCGCACCGCGCTATGGAGACGTTTCCCGGCCGGGTAAGTATGATGCGCGCCGCGAGCAGTCCGACCGACTCGCGCCGTCCGGCTCGAAAAAGCTGTCAGAGCCGGACTTTGGGGGTCTGCGTAGGACCCCCCTGTATGCGTAGGCGCGCGAGTCGCACACAGGGGGGACCCATGGGTCCCCCCTACCTGTGCATGTACGTCACGATGTGCATGGACGCGTACATGCTGTAGGGGGCACCCTTGTCCGCCTCGCACCCATTGAGTCAATGGGAGCCCGCGTACGCGTTGTACGACCGGCTCCCATTGACTTCAATGGGAGTCCGACCGACTCGAGTCCGATAGCATGCGAATGCATCGTACTCGTCCGGTCGGACTGCTAGGGTCCGATTCGGTCAGAATTCTCTCCGTGTCCGGCTCGGTCGGAGAGATTTCCGGCCGGAATCGGAATCGGCCCCTATATGTTTCTCAAATATGGGATATTCACCTAAATCAGGAGCATAAAGTCTTCTGAAACGATTATACTCTCTAACACAATTTGCATCTGCACTAACCTTTTTCTCATCGAAATCTATCAAATACAAACCAGACAATGTTCTTACTCAAGATAATGCAACATATTTCATTCCCTCTTTGAACACTGTACTTCTGATATTTACAAAAGCACTGTCTGTACTTAAACCTTGAGATTTATGAATAGTTACTGCATATGCTAAGGACAGAGGAAACTGTTTTCTGCGAACATACAAATCTTTTACTAGCAAAAAATGTATAATACAACGCCCAATCTGTCTTATCTCTTTAATCTGATCAAATTTTATAATCAAAAATTCTATTCCATCTCTGTTCTGAAATTTTACAAAATCAACAATTTTTCCCATTGCTCCATTTACTAAACCGTCTTCTACATTCAAATTACGCCTTAAAATTACCCGACAATTAATACATACGTGTTAAGAGTTTTCTAAGCCTGCAGTTTTAGAGACAAACTTTTCCAAAGAATGCAATTTAGCCTGTGGTTTCTCTGTGAGAAGAGTAGTCACTCCATAGTGTTCAATTTTATCAATAGTTTCAATTTCCACTATTTCCTGTTTTTCCAGTTTCAAAAGTTCTTGATTAAATGCAGTACACTCTTGCAGTGTAGGCATTAGACAAACTATAGACTTCTTTTCTCCAAGCTTATTGTAAATTATTTCAGCCGCTGTGTTTCCAGCTGTAAACAAGTTCCTTAGTAGCCGACTTTCTAAAGCTTCTTTACCATGTTTCGTCAAGACACCAATTCTTATATCTTGAAGTCTATTTCCATAATCTTCATCACTTGCTTGTCGCATATTCTTAATATGTTCTTTATATTCAAAATGTAACCAAATGTTCAAATTTTCAATACTTTCCAAAGATTTCCTAGTGTCTTCATGGACAAGTGTTTTAAAAACAGGTTGTCATTTTACAGGAGTAAGTTGCAGTAGATCTCCGAATACAATTAAATGTTTTCCTCCAAACAGAACATCGTAATCTGTTTTTAAAATCTGTTGCATTCTTAAATGTACAAAGGCAAGCATTTAGTTTGAGACCATGCTCACCTCATCAATGATTAAAAGTTTCATTTTCTTTAGTACTCTTGAGACTTCATAACAAGCTTCTCAGATAGTTTCTGATATTCCAATTTAATATCATGTTCAACAGGTAGCCTAAGTAATCAATGTAAAGTAATCCCTTTAATGTTGTGTGCTGCCAATCCAGTTGGAGCTGTTACAACACAAGATAAACGTGATTCTGTAGTTTTCTGTAGATAACTGGTCAAAACATTAATTAAGAAACTTTTTCCTGTTCCAGCTTGACCGCTGATGTACATCAGAACATGTTTAAATGATGAACATTGGCATTCTTTTTTTCATGTAGCAAACCATGTTGTATCTGTTCTTTCACTTGTAGATACATTTCTTTCTGTTCATTATTTAATTGTTCTTCTAAGTTTTCCAATGGAGTAATATCTTGTTGTGCTTGTTGCATTGCAGTTTCTACCTCATTCATGGCTATTGCTGCTTCATTTTCGATAATTGGTTGTCCCAGTGGATCTTGAGTTAGTGAAACAGAACTTTGACAGTCTTGAGAACTGTCTCTAGCTATTTCAGCTGCAATAGTACTTTCTTGTTCAATCTCTTCATTTAACGTTTGTAGATATGTAGGGAAAATTGTGCATTGAATGCTATCTTTACATGCATTAAAAGAATCTTCATAGCAGTCAAAATGTCCAAGTAATTCCGTTTCACTACGCCAAGGCTTAAACATTTGTAGAAGTGCTAAATAGAAAAATTCCCTCTTATCTGGACTTTCGCAGCTGAGTTTTCTGTGATTAATAAGATTTCCCTTGGCATGTTTTTCCAAACATCCATCACATCCAATCACTGCATATTTTTCTTCTTTTATATTTTCTTTAACTTTTCTTTTAAAGCTGTAATGTTGAAGTATTTCATACAGACATAGATTTTCGAGATGTGGACTCCTTTTGGGATAGTATGTATCCAACATATTAGTTTTAACAATATCAGTACTTTCTGGTTCATTCACTGCTAAGTATTCAATTTCTTGTAATGTTTTCAATACTCTGTTTGGTGTGGCAGCAAGACCTAGACTTACCCAAATGATTCCTCTTGACTTTGAATATAAACTCGCAGAGCTCAAGAGATCCAAACATTCATAGGATCCAATCTCTCGATGGGACAGCATTTTCAAGCTGAACCTGTACAATTTCTTACTAAGACTATTTTCTTGTGAAATTTTTTCCCACATTTCTTTCATCGCTCTCTTTTCAGATTTGGTTATATATGATGTAACATAGCGAGCAACAGCAATTGAATTATCTGCAACATATTGAATATCCATGTTTGCATTCCACATTTTCAAAATTACTGGATTGTAGTGATTAATGTACTTTGAAGCTTCTGTTCTTTTCAAGTTCTATGTATTCTTGGGAGATTTCCGAGTTATGGTATGCCTTACTGCTGACATAAAACTATTTACTCTTCCTTTAGAAATTATTGGACGGGGAGTCCAAAACGATATTTTGTATGAAATTTTCCTTTAGACTTGTATTTTCGTCGACAGTATTTTCCACATCGATGACTTTGAAACCGTAAAACTTGTTGTCTCAAGCTTTTTTCTCCTCCTTCTCTTGGAACGGCACAGGTAATATACTGTTCGATGAAAGACAAAACACTTTCATCAGTATCAGTGCCAACTTTCAGAGCATTCTTAATCCATAATAGCATGTGTATATGAGGAGCACCTCTGGCTTGGAATTTCTTACTCCAAAAGAAATATGTTACCTCTCCAAGAGGTGGAATATTTTTATTGCAGATAAATGACATCATAGCTTAAAACCTATGGTTAAAATATCTGCACACACTTACAGGATCCAAGGAACACAGTTCTCCAGCTGTCTTCAATTCAATGTTTTTAACATTTGAATTTGCTTCTCATAGAAATTCAAGTAAATCGTCCCACGCATATTCAGCACAGCTAAGTGTTACAAACCATGTGGGAGTACCTAAGTTTCTTAACATACATTTACGTTCTTAGTGACGACGATACCAATACTCATTGGTAACTCATTGACACGCCATCAATTTAATTAACTGAGATTTTAAATGTTCATCTCTTTGTTGAACTTTGTCCATGAATTCCTTTGCAGAAACATGTATAAGATGAACTCCTGTTTTTAATATGTGGTTTACTGCATATGAAAGTGCAGACAAATCACTTTCAAATATATATGGAATACACTGTCGAAATCTTGGATCTTCAGAGTACAATCTTGTCGAGCGGTATTCTGAAGCTGGAATCTGTACAGCTCGCTCATCAAATTGTCCACCTTCTCCAGTGGGGAACAGCTGTGGAAAACAACGAGCTTCTAATGGGAGTTCCCTTTGCTTTCTTCATTTGAAATAATTCAATACTATTTCCTATCACTTCTTTTTAATGTAGAGGATGTATAATGTAATGTTCATAAATCTCTTCACTCCTGGACTTGTCCACTTTTTCTATTTGGCCACTTGAAATTACTGTTTCATCTTCTAAGCATATTTCCTGTTCATCAACATTTACATTCTTATAATAAATATTATTCTGTACAAGATATAATGTAGCCTTTTGAAGTTTGGTGACATCTACAAACTCTTGCCATATTTTTCGACTCTTTGTTGGTACACCATTAACTAGAATAACTACAGGCTCATTTTCCTCCCTGTCTATACCAACAGTTTCAACATTTTTCTTAAAATCTAAAGGTAAGTATACAACTCTTCCTTTCAGACCTCTTTGTTAATCTGTTGGAGGCAGCTTACCTGTTTTAGGCTCCATTCTAACTATAGCCTGAAATGGGTGCACAGATTGAATAAGAATGGACTCATATGCATTCAAATCTGCCAGTTCCGGAGGAATAGCAACAAACTCTAAGTTGTTATGTACAACTCTAGCTGGCATTTTGTTCTCTTCTAATTTGTTGTAACAATATTTACAAATATGTTGATCAGTAGCCAACTCAAACCGACCTTCTACCAACAAATAAGCACCAAATTGCTCCCACTTATCATTATTTTCCTTTTCACTTTTCAAATCTAGATCAACATTCCTAGTTTGACTTCTATAGTGAGTACGTCGACAACAAATACAAACATAGTTTGGTTTTTCAGATGAAACTGTCTTAAACTTTGTAATTTCTTCTCCAAACTTGTCAGTACTAATATCTTCCACCTGTTCTTCACCACCTACACTTATCGAGGTCTCACTTTCTCTACACTCCTCTTGTGAACCAAAGAAACAAAACTCTATATCATCACAAACTTTTGTTACATCTGATACTGGACTGTGCAAAAGAGCTGTGTTCATTTCACTTAAATATAATGCAGGGCTTTTTACATAGTAGAGTCTCCTTACTAACTTCCACATTTCTGAGTGGTGTACTGCTAACATTCTTAAATGATGAAAAGTACTTTAACACACATTTCTTGAAAGACAAGCCAGAGAATGACCCTTCAAGTTAGTATATTTTCTTACTTTACATGGATCTAATCCTTGTAAGATCTTAATCTTCAGTTTAAGACTTTTTTTGCATATCTTCGTAAAACAAATTGTAAAATGCCAATAGATTCCTGTTGAATACTGCAAATACCACTACAATCCCACTTATACACTGGAGCTTGTGTACGCTTCCCTTGAACTTCTTCAGCTATTACTTCTTCTACAGACCTAGGAACATTTTTTTTCTTTTGGAATGGGACAACCATCTTTCACGTCATAACAACGACCACTAGTATCAACTGCATGAACTAATGTGTTCTGTTGAAAATAGCTTTCTTCATTAAAGAAAGGCTCAGTACTAGAAGTGTGCTTCCATTCACCAGTAAAAGCTTTACAAAAGTTACTTCTATTAACCAGTCTTTTTCTTTTGCTTTTCTCCTTCATAAAATGCATTGTTTTATTCAATGTTTTCATTATCTTCAATATTAATATAAATAATTTGCGTTTCAATTCAAAAGCAGTATCTACTACACTTTCAATGTGTTGCTTCTTCTTACACATTGCTGATCTTCTTTTATACTTTTTACCATCTTTTAATACATTTTGAATCACTCTACTTCAAAACATACATACTCGTATTTCTTTAAATTGTTTTTGTCTTTTACTGACATGTATTGTTTTTCCAAACATGAATATTTTTTCCATTACAAGTGTTCATTTCCTTGTGCCTTGTTGCAAAAAATTTATTTTTCCTTTCATTACTATTATCTTTCTTTAATCTCTCTGCAACTGTTTTAAGAAATTGTTTAGTATGCTTAACAGAACAGGCGTTATCCTGAGTAACATTTTGGTCTTTTTGTAGTCCACTCCTTTTACTTTGGTTTAAGTACTTCTCTTTTCTTTGTTGTCTATTTTCATGTTTTCTTGCCTTCTTCAATTTCAAATCGAAATTAATAATTTTCTAAAAAACAAAGAACAGATTCAGTAGTTTCTTACATCAATTAAGTATTTTAAATTAATTACTTGTCAACATTAATAGTAACTAGTAAACAATTACATTACTATTCTCTTTATAACTAATAAAAAAAGGTATTGCAAAAAACAAGAGAAGTTCAGAAAAAAGCAACAGAGATAAGACGGGTGCAGAAAGATGCACATAGATATACAAAGAAGTAACAGAGGTGAAGAAACAGTGAAGAAAAGTGCAGAAAGAAGTTATAGAACTCCAGAAATGCAAATCAGCAATCTTTGCAACATTACCATTATAAGTCTCACCATGTTCCTAAATATATGCATACATGCAGCTCTACATTTTGCTGCTGCCATCACATATAAGAGAAACATACAAATAGTTCTATTCACTATTCTGCAAGTAGTCAAGGTGTGGGCCTACCCAAATATAAAGCAGCAACCCTTCGCATGTCTCTGTTGTAAGTCTCACCATATTCCTGAAAGCATGCATGCATGTGTCTGTACCTTTTCCCAGTGCCATCATATTTAAAAGAAACATACAAACAGACGTATACCTGTGTTTTATACATCTAGCATCTTCAGATGCATAACACGTTTGAGAATACATGTGCAAGTACAAACATACCTCAGTCACAAGACCATGCAGACCTTAAAACTTCAGAAGCTGCACTTCTCATTTGAAGTAGACACCTAAAATTATGTGGTGTATTTCAAGCGTACCTTTCCACAGACGCATACAAACTAGCCTAATCACAATTCCTCTGCTAACATGTCTTAAACCTCACTTTTGAGCTGCAGCTTCACCATTCTGTAACTACTTAGGTGTTGGGCCTAGTCAAATATAAAGCAGCAACCCTTTGCATGTATCTGTTGGAACTGTCACTATATTCCTGAAACCATGTATGCATGTGTGTGCACCTTTTTCTAATGGCGTCATAGATAAAAGAAACATACAAATAGATATATACTTGTGTTTTATACATCTAGCATCTTCAGATGCATAACAAATATGAGAATACATGTGCAAGTACAGACATACCTCAGTCATAAGACCATGCAGACTTTAAAACTTCACAAACTGCACTTCTCATTTGAAGTAGACACCTAAAATTATGTGGTGTATTTCAAGCGTACCTTTCCACAGACTCATACAAACTACCTAATTACTAATTCCTCTGCCAACATGTCTTAAACCTCAATTTTGTACTGCAGCTTCACCCTTCTACTACTACTCAGGGTGTTAGGCGTACCCAAATATAAAGCAGCAACCCTTCACATGTCTCTGTTGTAAGTTTCAGCATATTCCTCAAAGCATGGTTGCATGTATCTGTACCTTTTCCTAGTGCCATCATATATAAAACAAACATACAAATAGATATATACTTGTGTTTTATACATCTAGCATCTTCAGATGCATAACATGTATGAGAATACATGTGCAAGTACAGACATACCTCAGTCACAAGACCATGCAGACCTTAAAACTTCACAAGCTGCACTTCCCATTTCAAGGAGACACCTAAAATTATGTGGTGTATTTCAAGCGTACCTTTCCACAGACTGATACAAAGTAGCCTAATCACTAATTCCTCTGCCAACATGTCTTAAACCTCACTTTTGAGCTGCGGCTTCACCATTCTGCAACTACTTAGGGTGTTGGGCCTAGTCAAATATAAAGCAGCAACCCTTTGCATGTATCTGTTGCAACTGTCACTATATTCCTGAAACCATGTATGCATGTGTGTGCACCCTTTTCTAGTGGCATCATAGATAAAAGAAACATACAAATAGATATATACTTGTGTTTTATACATCTAGCATCTTCAGATGCATAAACCGTATGAGAATACATTTGCAAGCACAGACATACCTCAGTTACAAGTCCATGCAGACCTTAAAACTTGACAGACTGCACTTACAATTTGAAAGAGACACCTAAAATTATGCGATATACTTCAACTGTACCTTTCCATCTACCAATGCACAGATACTACTATGCACAAACTATTTCAATCATCATTTCAGTAAAATAAAACAAAGTACAATACACATCTGTACATTTCGTAACATATTTCAAACATCACACTTCTCTAATAATTTAAAATCTTTGAAAATAATGCTATTCAAATCTAAAAATACCACTACAAAAAGTGAAGCAGTACTACACAATATATAACACAGCTTACAAATTTGTAACTCACCTTTCAAATACTATTGCAGATTATGAAATATCAGAAACTCATAAAAGATTTTCTTTTGCACACAATAAATGTAATGCACCACTCTCAACAAGGTAAAACCAGTAATGGCAAACGTTCCCTCTCTTTCTACACACAAATAAATGTAAGTAACAAATCAAATTGCTTCCTACATCATTTCAAATTGTGAAACACATTTCTATTGGTTACACATATTAACCCTTTCTAACTGTCTTCTAAAAGTGCCCAAACTGGTTATGTAATTTTCTGGAGTCGCGACTCCACCGCGGTGCCACAGTGTAGCGTCGCGATGGGGCTGCGAATCCATACAAGAGTTCAAAAACCTATTTCTAATAATACTAGTTGTTTTTTTTACACAACAGACTACTTCTACACATACTACTGACTTAGAAAAACCTAATTTAGTAACATATCACTTATATATAAGCTACCATTTCACATTTTAAATTCACAGTTAACTTTCAACCCTTCCCCCATTCTCCTT
The DNA here is from genome assembly GCA_963921515.1 of Calotriton arnoldi. Taxonomy (NCBI): domain Eukaryota; kingdom Metazoa; phylum Chordata; class Amphibia; order Caudata; family Salamandridae; genus Calotriton; species Calotriton arnoldi. Next base: position 525,163 of record CAWUFW010002411.1, read on the forward strand.
AATCCCAGTTTCCATAGTAACACTTTCTGCAACATTCAACTGTACTGGCAGTTCAGCACAGTAGCTTTCAAATGCAAATAGCAGGTGCTGTTGACTTTTGCAAAATATTAGCTAATCGTATCTACTGTACCTTTTAAACATTATTTAATAACCAATAAGAAACATGCTTCTTCAGGAAAGCAATATGCATCCTATTTTTGAGTGCACAATTTTAATGAACAGCCAATCACTTATTGGCTTTTTAAAAACAGCATCTTTTCCACCATTTTAGATACCTCTCATTCTACCAGCTGACTACCTGAGCTACAGACATCTTTTCATTCTTTCCAGACATCCCTTCAAGATGCTTACAGTATGGATTGTAGGGCACAGCTATGTTTTCTGGTGCAAAAAGTATGCTGAACACAGAGGTATTGGCAAAGACCTAGCTTTACAAAATGTGGATATTAAATGGATTGTACAGAGAGGATTAAAGTGGCACCAATTGATGCGTTTGGTTAAAACCTTTTTGCATCTCCAACCCCCTGACCTCATGATTGTGCACTGTGGTGGCAATGACCTAGGCACATTGAATGGGGTAGGGTTGGAAATGCTAATGAAGGATACCTTGCACAATTGATGTTGCTTTTTCCTCAAACTGTCTTTGCATACTCTAATATATGCCAAAGATAGAAATGGAAGTGGTCAAATCAATTCTGTCCACAGTTTGAGAAAGCTAGGAAGAATGTCAATAAAGCTGTTTCTGCTTACCTCAGAGACCATAGGATGGGCTCCATCTATAACAACAATCTACGTTTTTGATATGGATGACATCTACAGAAGTGATGGAGTTCACTTCACAGACGAAGGAAACAGAGTATTTCTCAACAACCTTAAGCTGTGCATCCGCACTTACATGTAGCTCCAACAAAATCATAATGAAAACAGGGGCTCTTTTTAGAGCCACCCTATAACCCAACAGTGATTTTTTTTTTTTTTTAAACATACATACTCTTTTTTAATTTTTGGTGGATTCGTGAACCCGTCGTGAATCCGAAAAACAAATGCACAAATTCAATATTCTACAACACAATACACTTTTCAAGTGTAACTTTTTTTAAATATTATTACTAACACTATCAAATTTAATGTGATTTTAACTTCAATCTCACTAACTATAAAAAAAGTTCAGAAATGCAACACTACCTTCTAAATTATATACTATTCAATTTTTATTTAAGGTGGATCCGCGAATCCACTGCGACGTTACACGGGGGACAGCGCTGAAAGCCGCAATGGGGTTGCGACTCCTATAACGAGACAAAAGAAAATAATGAATGCCCCCCAGTTCCATTACCCAATGTCTGCCCCGGGGACCATATCCCCTTGGGCCCCGTCAAAAACAAATCTATGGAAAGTGGGTCGCATGGCCCCCCTTCCCTGGGCCTCTATTGGCCCTGGGGACTCCATCACCCGGGGCCTGCCCAGCCTTTCTTTTTAAAACTTTTTTGGAAGGGGCCCGCGTTGCCCCCCTCCTGAGGCCAATTATGTCCCTGGGGACCCCATCCCCCGGGGCCGGCCTTCACCTTTTTTAAAAAGGGAGGGGGGCCGCATCCCCCGGGGCATGGCCAATCCTTAATTTTTTTCTTTTTAAAATGGGAGAGGGGCTGAGTGGCCCCCCTCCCGGGACCCCATCCCCTGGGGCAGGGCCTCTGTAATGGAGACCGCGGGGAGCCCCAATGCCCCCGCGGTCCCTGCCGGTTCCCCGCCTCCTGGGGAGCCGGCATTGCTTTTGGGCAAAGGGAGCTGCTGACATGCAGCTCCCTTTGCCCAAAAGCAAATCTGCTTTGCTTCATGGAAGTGAGTGCAGGTTTCCTGCTCTAGCTTCCATAAAGCAAAGAAGGAGTTTGTTATGACAGGGTGGGATTAGTGCTCCCGCCCTGCCATTGCAAACTGCAATGTCCCGGGGGTGGGTACCCCGGGACATTGCTGGAGCTGGCCCTGGGGGGTGTCGGTCCCCAGGGCTATGGAGGGCTCCAGGAGGGGGGCCCCCTCCCAACAGATTTAAAGCCCTGGGGAGGAGGTGATCCCCGGGCTGGGTGGTCCACTACGGACCCCCGTTTTTTAATATTTCAATGCCCCGGGGAGGGGGTGATCCCCGGGGCTGTGTGGGGGGGCAGGAGCCCCCCAACACTTCCTTTTAATTATTGAAGCCCCGGGGAGGTGGCGGTCACCAGGGCTTCAGGGGGTCGCATGCCCCCCACATATTATTAAAAAGAAATGAAGTGCAGGAAACCGCATTTCGTTTTTTAAAATTTGTTTTACAAAAATGCATTTTTTGGCCCTTGGGTCCCTGTGGGATCCCTTGAGCAGGCCTAGGGGGTCAGGGTGTTTGTACCCTACCCCCTTTTCCTCATTTTTAACCTTTTTTCTTGTGACTTGGTTCAACCGAGTCACAAGATGGCTGCCAACACTTCCTGGTATGAAGTGTTGACAGCCAATCAGAAGTCAGCTCGTGATCAGGAGGGTTCGCGGATCTACCGCGGTCACCAGATATAATCTTTTTTTATGTATGAATTTCTCAGGAACTACAGAATGGATTTACACCATTTAAAGCAGAGAGTGCACTCTAGACCAAGAGCTACCTATCTGCCAAATTTGGTGTAATTTCGTTTAGCAGTTCGGGCTGTAGCTGCGACAAAAGTTTCCTATGGAGAAAACGCATTGTAGGACCCCCCTTTTTTCTCAACCCCCGCTTGACGAATCACCTAAAAACTTTCAAGACAGGAGCTGACCGGATCGGGCCATTAGTTTTGAAAATTTCACTAAGATTCATCAACCAGCACTAAAGATATTGGCAAAAGAAAAAACGCTTTTTGAATAGAAACAAGGTCCTAACTATAACTATCTACTGGCGACCGCCAGTAGGTAATATAAATACATATGTGTGTGTGTGTGTGTGTGTGTGTTTGTGTTTATATAAATATATATTTAAATATAGTATTAAATATTAGTGGAATATGTTTAATTTATATTGCATAAAATGTGTAAATTAAAATATTTAACATTATATAAAAAAAATAGATAGTTTTGTCTATTTTTGGATGATATTAGTGCCAATCATATTTTTCTCCAATATTTTTGCACTTACCATTATAACTATTTGAGGACAATATTGTGGTAACTAATATTTTTGGCACAATATTTTTGTCAACAATATTCTTTACCACACTATTGTGTCAGTGAACCTTTTGCTGCACCTGGAAGGACTGCATTGCTGCCTGGAGCCTGCCTGGAACCTGCTTTGAACCCACAGAGGATTGTCCTGCTGCTTGATCCCTTGATCACTTTAACTGAGGACTACCAAAGTGACTCCAGGGTCTCCAAGGGCTAGTGTGCTGGCCTTCTGTTGAGAGCAAGGACATAACAAGCTGCCACCATCTTGAAGCTGTCCCTGAACCCAGCCTGAGTGAGTCCTGAACCCCCCAAGTGGTGCCTCTCCAGTCCTGGACCCTTGGCTGTGGTGTTAAAGGTGAGCTGTTAGCCAAAATCAAAGACTTGAGCTAAAAACTTCTCTGAGGACATAGGGAAGACCTGGGCCAACCTACTTGTGTATCCACCCATGGTGCATTTCTGGTCAGTCTGACTTTGTGGTTGCTCCTGCTACGTTTTCTGCATAAGCAAATCCTGCTCAGTGGTTCTCTGCCAAATGGGTATCCTGCCTCCTGGAACCCTCATCGGCCACAGCCTCCTGGCTTATCCTGCTGGAGATGTCCGACTTCCAAAAAGGTGACTATGTCTGAATGTAGAAAACTTCACCATGACTTTGGCCAGTGGCTCCCCGGTAATGATGCCTCCTCCTCGGACACTGGCTGCAGTTCACTGCTGAACTTTAACTTCTAATTTTGGAGAAAAGGTTCTTGGAAATCCAAAGGTAACAATTGACTGGGCCCAATCCACTTATTGCATCCTACCCACGCTCCATCGCGGTTAGTCATATTTTTCAACTTTGACCTTTTCAAAAAATTATAACTTCGTTTTTACGGATTGGATTTTTGTCTTTTGGTGTCAAATATTTATTACATTTTACTATATATTTTTTAGTTAGTGTGGGATTTTTCCTGTGTTGTGTTTTCACGTTATTACTGTTTGTGTGTTTCATAAATACTTTAAACTTTCCCTCTAAGTTAAGCCTGACTTCTTTTTGTGTCAAGCTACCAAGGGTCAAACACAGGTTAATTTGGTGACATTTGTGGTTCACCCTGACAGGGATTTTTGCTGTTGCTTGAACAGGTGTCACCCCCATACAACCAACAGCCCAATATTTCACAGAGACTCGCCACACAGTAAAGCTATGATCAATGGTGGAAAACCTGTCCTAAAACTACCCTATTAAAATGTGAAGAAGCGCATTATTGTTATCTTCGAGATGAAGGATAATAATTTTCTGAAAAATATTAGCGTTTACTTTCAACAAAAACAATTGATGAAAATATGATTGATCTCGTAAGTCTCCTTTTTATGTAATGGTCAAATATATAAAGTGGGGATGTTACCATATTCTATCACCTAACTGAAAATGGTTTAAAATTCCATCCCACCAGTTAATGTTTATCTTCAGGACTACATGGGCACATTGAGCCAAGTTCCCTTGATTAATGTATTCCCTTTTTGTCATTTAAATGGTTTCCCATGCTTTCTGCTCACTTATAGCTAGATCTCAGATATAAATGACTACCCTTCTTGCTCCTATATCAGCAGCCTTACCATAAAGCCCTGGTAAGTTGGTTTCTCAAGATGTTGCTAACACAAAACACTCATCATCATCATCAGCTTTATTTTGGTTCATATAAAAACCATAAAAGCACAATCACATAGAAATATAAAATACATAATTAAAATATAGCATATAAGTTCATAAAAACCAGTTGTTAGATCAATACAATAACCTTAAAAACCTGCCAAAAAAAGTGCAAAATGCCAGGATCGCAAATCATACAACCAGACTCAAAATCTATGCCATCCATCAACTCAACATAACCGGTACAAAAATATCAATTAATATAAAGTGCAGGAGTAAGCAAATGCAACCCTTCACAGGTGATCAGCATGCATAACCGGATAGCAATCATGATTAGAAAAATAAATACAGCCAATTAAAACAATAAGGAAGGCCTATGCTGTAGTGCATGTTTCAGAAAAGTGGCCATGCCGAAACAAACCTCAGGAGTGAGAAGCGACTGTAAATAAAATGGGCAGGGATATGTTGAGAAGGTGAGGTGCCCCTCAAAAGTGGAATTAAAAACATTCTAGTAAAGCTGCGATAACACCTACAAAAATGCGCCAAAGTTTCCAACGAGTGCTCATCACAAGAGCAGGCCAAATTTCCTTTGGGTTAAACTGCTCTAAGGGGAAGGAGAGATGGCATCTAATGTGGTCCAGCCTAAACCTGGTAAGGAGAACTCTACCCCTACCTTTCGGGACCATAACCAGATAAGGCTCCAGACCGAGGGCAGTTTGTACCAACACGTACTTTCTATTAGCAGGCTTCCTCAGTTCCAACACTTCCCCTTTCATGAAATCAATAAAAGTAGATTTTAACCAGTTTTTGTCCCTCTCTGTGATATTGCCAAGCGAGTAAAATATGTTATGTCTGCCAAGTTTGTTACACATATCCTTTACATACCTAAGTCAGGACATACGAAGATCCATATCGCAAGCAAGACAATCCAAGATGATATCCCTAGATGCATAAATTGGTGACCCTTGCGACACACTAAGGATACATGTGCAAACTCTATTTTCCTCAGCCTGTAGTTCGTTATGGACTTATCCCCACAGAAGCCAGAACCATAAGTGAGAATCAGCATACATTTCCTATTATAAATCTCAACAAAGACCGCTATGGGTTTGCTACCTATCTTTGAGGCCAAACTGAGAATGAACCTAACCGAATTGCGAAACTTAAGGCACCTTTGTTTCAGGCAAGGGGCCCAATACCCTTGTGAGCCAAAAGTAACCCTCAGATAGGTGAATTCATGACTTCTTCCAAGGAGCATTCCTTGCAGTACAAAACAAAACATTTTCACAGTTTTTGGCCTTGAAGGCATTGCAAACATTTTGGCAAGATACGTGTTCAGCCTCAAACGATTAATAAAATCCACAAAAGAGTCCAACAGAACCTGAAGGCCATTCGGTGTTTGAGACATTAGGACAGCATCATCAGCATACAGGAGTACAGGGACACGCTGATCCTTCATGATCAGCGTGTCCCCGTCACTGACCATCAGAGCTGCCTCAAGGTTATTGATATACAGGAAAAACAAAATTGGAGCTAGGACGCAGCCCTGCAGGACTCCACGTTCCAGGCCAAAACACTCAGAGCACTCACCATTCTGCCCATATCTGACTCAAGCACTAGGATCGTAATGGAGAGCGCATAAAAAAGACACCAAATTGGGGTCGAGCCCCAGTGACACTAAAACTCCCCAAAGTTTGAATCTGGCTACGCTATCAAAAGGGCAAGCCAGATCCATACAAGCAAGATAAAAAGAATCAGGTTTGTTTGGGACTACCGCAGGGGACTACAGCCCCCAGTATCCATCTTGAGTCCAGGAGGAGGGGCTCTCAAGGCCAGTGAGTGCATATACGCATAGTGTGTTCCCATGCGCGTGGGACACATTTATTTGGGACTGCCACAGGTGACTACAGCCCCCAGTATCCAGCTTGAGCACAGGAGCAGAGGCTCTCATGGGCGGTGAGTACTAATAAGCACTGTGTTCCCATGGGACACATTTGTTTTGGACTGCCGCAGGAGACTACAGCCTCTCCATATCCACCTTCAGCCCAGGAGGAAGGACTTTCACGGCCAGCAATGTTTATAATCGCAATGTGTTCCCGCTGGTATGGTACACATTTGTTTGGTATTGCCATAGTGGCCTACAGCCTCCAGTGTCCATGTTGAGCACAGAAGGATGGGCTCTCTCAGCCGGTGAGCGCTTATAAGCAGAGTATGGTCCCACAGGTGTGGGATACGTTTGTTTGAGACTGCTGCAGGGGACTCCATCCCCCAGTATCCATCTCAAGTCCTGGAGGAGGGGCTGTCATGGCTGGCAAGCATTTTGTAAGTGCAGTGTGGTCCCGCAGGTGAGGGACGCATGCAGGACATGCCCGGAAGCGCACCCAGGTGAAGACCGGGCCAAAAGCGAGCCCATCGATGCCCGTCAATGCCCCAAGGAGAACGGGCCAGGCCTCCTCTCCTGGTTTTTGATTTGGACTGTTTGCAGGGAGGTAATAACCAGGCATACTGATCAGTAGCGGCCCATGGAGGGAGTACCGTGGGGCAGTGAGGCGGGGCGGGGGAGGGGCAGGATGGTGGGTAGTAAACTCCGGCTCATGGCCGACCGGAGTAATGTAAAGAAATCAATAAATAAAACGAATTTCGTTGGGCGCGCTGAAACGCATGAGCCGGAGTTTACTACCTCCGCCCCACCCCACCGCCCCACGGCACTCCCTCCACGGGCCGCTACTGTTACTGATTATGTTTCAGGGACTCCCATTTTTTTCGGGGTTTTAAGTTGGTATATTTTGCCCTTTTACCTGTTTGAGTGACTGACGGTAGGCTTTCGGCCATAAGCTCTACCATGGGCAAACGCAAATTGGAGGCCCCCAATCCCGCTCCATCCAACAAGAAATTAAATCCTGGATGGCTTCATTGAGCGGGCAGGTGGCATTATCGATAAACAGATACAATTGACGGAGAGTAGGCACAGATCACTCCATATTCATTGCCAGTAAAGATGTGCTCTGATTTATTGAAGGTTAACATTTCTTCAAATTCCCTTTTGGTGAATATGTGAAGGCTTTATTTTTAGCAATATTCTTCATGACGTATATCTGGCCAATGTACATTGGGTAACACTTGATCCCCAATCTTTGTTAGCCAATCTCAGGGACTGTAAAATATGATTGTCAGAGAACATATGTTTAGCAATTGTTGTACAAAGCTGCACCAGCACCTAGTGGGAGTACTTTCACTAGATCAAAATCTACATTTTTGTAAATAGAAACAGTATTTTATTTTCTTTAAAACCCAATACATGTTAATCAACATATTTTTGTCAAGATACTTCAAATCACAACAGTTTTAAGAAGGAACAGTATTTCTATCTGAACTACAACTATTTTCCAATTTCAAAAGTAAATGGGCCGGATTATAAGTTTGGCGCAGTTGCGCCGGCTCTACGCCGGCACAGCCCTTATCACGAGTTGAACTTGTGTTACACGAGTTCAACTCGTGGTACAGTCGGCGGTCCTTTGTCTTTTCCATGGCGGTGCCTGAAAAACAGGCACCACAATGGGAACGGTAAAAAAGTTTCAGCAAGGCTTGGACGGTGACGTCCATGCCGTGCTGGAACTTTGTGGGAATACAGACAGGGGGGCACATGTTGTGCCCTCCTAAGTGTATCCCCATGGCGTGGGAGGCATGGAGGCTCTGTGGGGCCCTGTTTGTTCCTGTACCATCAAAAGGCACACAATTGATGGACGGAATGCAGAACAAATCAAAACATTCACCCCCAGTCAAGAGATCTAGGTTAAATCCATCATTCTTTTGCTCACCATGCCAGCCCAGTTTAGACCTGGCCATATGCAAATCAGTCTTGACCCTGTGCCTCATGGGAACAGTCCAGCCCGAACTGCTAAGCCAGGTCCTCCCTGGACCGGAAACAAACATCCTAGGACCGGTTTCGGGGTTTCACCCCTCTTCAGCCGGGATAGCTTGAATCCAGTGGCACAGTGAGCCTGGGACCCACGTCTGGGCATACCCGGCGCACTTAGGGTGAGGAAGCAAAAGACACACAATTGATGGACGGAATGCAGAACAAATCAAAACATTCACCCCCAGTCAAAAGATGTGGGTTAAATCCATCATTCTTTTGCTCACCATGCCACCCCAGTTTAGACCTGGCCATATGCAAATCAGTCTTGACCCTGTGCCTCATGGGAACAGTCCAGCCCGAACTGCTAAGCCAGGTCCTCCCTGGACCGGAAACAAGCATCCTAGGACCGGTTTCGGGGTTTCACCCTCTTCAGCCAGGATAGTTTGAATCCAGTGGCACAGTGAGCCCGGGACCCACGTCTGGGCATACCCGGCGCACTTAGGGCGAGGAAGCAAAAGACACACAATTGATGGACGGAATGCAGAACAAATCAAAACATTCACTCCCAGTCAAGAGAACTGGGTTAAATCCATCATTCTTTTGCTCACCATGCCACCCCAGTTTAGACCTGGCCATATGCAAATCAGTCTTGACCCTGTGCCTCATGGGAACAGTCCAGCCCGAACTGCTAAGCCAGGTCCTCCCTGGAGCGGAAACAAGCATCCTAGGACCGGTTTTGCGGTTTCACCCCTCTTCAGCCAAGATAGCTTGAATCCAGTGGCACAGTGAGCCCGGGACCCACGTCTGGGCATACCAGGCGCACTTAGGGTGAGGAAGCAAAAGACACACAATTGATGGACGGAATGCAGAACAAATCAAAACATTCACCCCCAGTCAAGAGATCTGGGTTAAATCCATCATTCTTTTGCTCACCAGGAGACCCCAGTTTAGATCTGGCCATATGAATCAGTCTTGACCCTGTGCCTCATGGGAACAGTCCAGCCCGAACTGCTAAGCCAGGTCCTCCCTGGACCGGAAACAAGCATCCTAGGACCGGTTTTGCGGTTTCACCCCTCTTCAGCCAGGATAGCTTGAATCCAGTGGCACAGTGAGCCCGGGACCCACGTCTGGGCATACCCGGCGCACTTAGGGTGAGGAAGCAAAAGACACACAATTGATGGACGGAATGCAGAACAAATCAAAACATTCACCCCCAGTCAAGAGATTTGGGTTAAATCCATCAGCCTTTTCATGGCAGGGCTCCGCCATGAAAAGGCAGGCAATCCAGGAACTTGTAATATGCTTAGGTGGACTGTGCCAGTCCCCGCTCAGCATATTGCGTTGTGGTGCTCTTGCGCCACCACCAGAGAACAACTGTTCCCTGGCACAGCCGGTGGTCCACTGTCCCTATGACTTTAACAGACATACGGCAGACGGTCGACCACCTGCACGAGGCTGGTGGTTGCAAGACCGCCAGATTCGTAATCAGTCCCAATGTTTCCTTAACAGTTAGCTATAAGCACACAAATGTTATATTATATATATCATCTTTGAAAAGAGTTGCTTAGAGTTTGTAATTACATCCAATTTCTTTCAACAAAAAGGTGATGCTGTTCCTCTGGAATGAGAGACAAAACACAGGGAATTATGAACTCACTTGCTTTGGAAGAGTCCAAGTTGGGAATCCATTATATTGGATCGTAATGCCCTCACACACCCTGTCGGGTGTCATGCTTCATCATCGGGCTGCTCCTCGTCGGGTCGGCGGTGCAATACCCGACGGGCTCCCTATAGTAGAGGCACTTTCACGGATATCTTTTTCCAACAGCCATCAGGTGAAGTGCGGGTGGGGGGCCTCGTATGTGTAGATGAATTTGAGTGATGAAAGTGAATGTAAAATCGGGTGAGGAGTACCTAAAAAACAACTTTAATCAGGGGATCTCCTACCCTAAGTAAAAACAAAAATTATAAGGCGTAAGGCTGAGATAATATCTCAGGTTGTGGTGCTCTTTTAAGTAGTGGGTCAACATGTTTCTCGCCAAAAATGAGTATTCTGCAGGCGATTCGTCAGGACCAAGAGGGTAACTATCTACAACTAAAACTTAAATTTAATAGGTGTTATGGCTACACACTCACAACAACCATACAACTAATTCGTCGAGTACCTGCTGGTGCAGGAACTACCTAGATCAATGGACTAGCCAGGCATCACAGTACCCGGTAGGTTGTACACACGAGGGGTTCCTCATGTAGTTTGTGCTAATCGCACGACGACTGCAGACCTACCCACTCCTACCGGGTCCGGGTCCAATTTCTTTCCCCACATGGGGTATCTAGAGGTAAGAAGTGTCAAGTATTTCAATCTTGAGTTAAAAGTAAGAAAATGAAGCTACTAATCTACATAGGATTTGTCAATGAAGAGTCATACATCAGAAATGATTATTACAAATTTTGTTGCCATGTTGTTATAGATCATATTTTTAAATGAATATTAATGTTCCCAATTTCTTCTCATTGTGGGCAAAAAGACCAGATATTTTAAATGTATCTAAATTCAAAAATATACACGCTGTAATGGCTCTAATATTAGAGATTTATCCCCAGAAAATTGCTCACTGGGAATTCACTTATTCTCATGGTAGAAAACCATCACCTAAACTTCACAATTTTCATTGAAATATATATTATGTGTTATAATGTTGTATAAATTCAGATATTTTAATCTAGCTCAATTTGATATTGGAGGGATATCCCTAGGAAATCACTCATTAGAATTGTAGGCAATCTAGTGGCATATCCCCATGATATGTAGTCTGAACTTAAAAAGGATGGCTTTTTGATTCTCTCTCAATTTGGATAATTCAAATGGCCGGCCAAGTCTTTAGACAGGTGGTCCACCCAGGAAGTGAAATGTGTCTTTTTCTGTTCAGCGAAAGACGTTTTACTTTAACTCTGTGTTTTGAGATTATCCCGGCTGTTGGGGTGAAAGATATATTCTGTGAACAGACGTTTACTATATATTTGTGATTTTTCTATTTAAATGGGAAATAATTAGAGGTTAAGACTTAGTACTAACCAGAGCAATATCACTAAAGGCTATCACCATGGTTTCAAACCCAGGGATCTAGGTACCCCAATCCAATGATTAGGGAGCTGCGCTACCATATTTTTGATCTGTGCAGCGAATCATACTGATTATCTTTCCCATTACTTTTTTATCATCATCTTAATCCTTTTATTTTCTTTATTTTAGTTCTTATTATTCAGATAGTTCAGTCAAACAGGCAACGTTTTACGCACTTGAACCAGTCCAAAAATGAAGGTTATCTTGGTTACACATCTACTATCTGATCCTGCATCAATCAGAGATTCACCAATTCCATTCTATTTAATAGCTTAGAGACATTATAACGGGGTGGTGTCAGGCATTTACAGATGATCCATTTAAATATAATGGGTTAAAATAAAAGATAAAATCTTCATGGTATGAGAGCCTAAGCATCACAGCATACATGAACAAATAAAACAGCATCATCAAATACCTTCATGTGATTATTGACACTGGTTGCTGGGTACACATCATTTATAACACAAATTGTGTACTATGGGCCCGATTCAAAGAACTAACTTAAGACAAAATCCTAAACTTACTACCATTTTGGTATTCACAGAAGGCACTTACTCATTTTGGTATTCACAGAAGGCACTTACTTACTCATTTAGAGTAACTTACTCATTTTGTGTAACTTACTCATTTTGGTATTCACAGAAGGCACTTACTCCTCAATGAGTAAGTGCCTTCTATGAATACCAAAATGAGTAACTTACTCATTTTGAGTAACTTACTCATTTTGTGTAACTTACTCATTTTGGTATTCACAGAAAGCACTTACTCAATGAGTAAGTGCCTTCTGTGAATACCAAAATGAGTAAGTTACACAAAATGAGTAAGTTACACAAAATGAGTAAGTTACTCAAAATGAGTAAGTAAGTGCCTTCTGTTAATACCAAAATGAGTAAGTGCCTTCTGTGAATACCAAAATGGTAGTAAGTTTAGGATTTTGTCTTAAGTTAGTTCTGTGAATCGGGCCCTATATTTGTTTGGGTGTATTCATGATGAAACGAGAAGAGCAGGGTAAAACAAGGACTGCTCAATTCATGAAAGCACATATCATAAAACATTTACAACCAATTTGTAAAAATGTAATCAGATAAAAAATAAAACAGGATCTTCATAGTATCAGAACCTTAGCATTGCAGCATACATGAATAAAATAAAATACATAAATCATAAAGCATATATCTTTTTGGGTTATCCTCACTGATTTCTGGGTGCACCAACATGTAAAACAGATTGTGCGCTATATTTGTTCTGGTGTACACATAGTAGAGTGAGCAAAGAGTGGTAAAGTAACAGGCTGCTCAGTTTGTGATGGATTGCACCTCAAAGAGTTCTGGTGCCGGGCATAGAGATAGGTTCCTGGCCTACATCCAACTAAAACATTTGGCGATTGAGCATGGAAACAGGGGCCGGGAATCATACCTTAAGATTCTCAGTGCTGTAACACAGCTTCTTGTCCTGAGGCATTTGCATATGGGTCTAAGCCATTTCTTGTGAGGGCCTACATAGGCGGGGCAAACAAACAAGACATGGGGTATAGTTGCTATAGAATCCATGCAGGTTGAACACATGCCACTGATCCCTGAGGCCCATTTATTTGTGTAGGATTTTGATGGCAATGATCCCACCCTAAATTGGAAGTAAAGCTTCCTATCAAGTGGGCCAGTTATAGGGCCCCAATATGCTTCTGGGGAACAGCATGATTTAAATTTGAGAAACCTTCCCGTCAGAGTTGTACTCTTGACCCCTCATAGTTCGACAAATGAGGTCCATAACCAATATTGATTTTTTAGCTATTCTACAAGGGTATATGAACACCTGCTGGATTGTCTCATAGTTCCTGCATTCCTATGTCGGCCAGGGTATTTTTGATATATTAGAGCCAGGCGATTTTTGTGAAAACGGTCAGCTTCTTTGACGTCATTTATGGCTCTGGGGTAGTGGTCCAACTCTGGAGTAGACCACAGCCTGCGCCAATATAAAAATGGGTTGTGTCTAACTTTGTTGGCTATCGCTTTTGTCCCTAAATTCAACATCAGAGGCTTTAAATGTGTACTAGTCCGAAGTCACAATTCTCAGGAATTTATTCTCCGAGCTAGTAAGGGTGGATGTGTTTGAAAACCCCCATAATTCAGAGCCATAGAGAACTGAGCCCAGAGTTTTAGCATCGTAGATCTGTAAGATCGGTCTAACTGGTTTGGAATAGGACATGCTATGTTCTTTGGTTAATGTGCCAGTAATTTAACAGTGTTTAAAGGCCATTGATTCTATTTGGGTTTCCATAGTATATTCGAGGCCAGTGTTACACCCAAATAGTTGACGTCCTTGGTTCTCTCAAGTGGCTTGTCCCCTACCATTACCGTGCCCTTGAAAGTTTTGTGCTGGTTAAACAACATGTACTTGTTGTTTTCGGTGTTTATCACGAGGCCACAAACTCTACAAAATACCTCAAAGTGGAGCAAAGCGTGTTGCAGACAACTTGGAGTTTTTGAAATTAATAAAGTGTCATTCGCAAACATTAGTATGGGAATGTTCATACCAGCCAGTGACGGCGTGTCGGTAGGGCAAGAAGAAAGAAATTGGACAACACCATTGAGGAGCAAGGAGAATAGCGTGGAGCCAGGATGCACCCCCGACGGACCCTTTCGCCAATGGTGATACGTTAGTTGAGTTTGCCCTGAACACCCCAGTGAATTTGAGCGAAGTAGTCTTTATGTAGTCGTATTATCAAAGATAGAAGATCAAGGGGCATGCTCAGATCATATTGTGCAAGCCAACGCTTCTTGCGGGAGACCAGGTCGAAGGCTGATTTGAGGTCGACAAATTTGGTGATAGCAATGCAGAAATTAAGGACCAAAATTTGCTGATTAGTATAAGATTTGCGGTCCTTTTGCCTATCATGCATGAGGAAAACTAAATCTCCTAAACTAAGCCTGAACTGAAAGCACTGATTGAGGGAACCCTAATCAGATCCAGTAAAGTAGGAAAGTGCCAGCATAGCAGAACTTCTGTAGAAGTTCTCCAAAATAAAGAGCATTGTATAGCATAAAGCCACACAACAGATATGTCATGAGAAGGTCTATACCTCTCTGAGTCTAAAAGAAATCTGACTAAAGCTGAAGTGTGATCACCATTTAAAACCCACAAAAGAACTTCCCTTGCTGATAACTACAGTTTGCCAGTGGAGAAGCAAGAAACGAAAGACCTGGTTGATGGTACTCACTCACTTGTGGAAGCCAGCCTGTAGGGGAGAGAGGATATCTTTGTCTATGAACCATTCCTGAATTTTGGTCAGAATGAGACGTGTGAATATTTTTTTACTGAATTAAGCTGATTGGTCTGTAATTCCCAGGCAACGATCTAACGCCTTTTTTAAATATGGGGATTACCTCCACCCCCCTCCAAGAGCTCAGTATCGGGGCTCCTCTAGCTATGACATTGGCTAGTATGTATCTAGACCAATTCTCTCTGTCCTGTAGGAATAAGCCAGCGGGTAAGCTATATGGACCTCGTGCTCTGCCACCAGTGACTGCATCAAGTGTAGAAAGAACATCCACTAACTTAAATAATGTTTCAGATGGAGATGTGGATGGTCAGATGTCTCACTTCGTATGGCTCATCCACCCCAGAGTATAAAGGTGAGAAATGGTCAACCCAAGATTCAGGGGCAATAACATTTTGGGGGGGCACATGGCCTCCTCTGCCCCATTTTACTAGGGACCCGAAAGCGACTAAGTATATGGCAAGATAAGCTGCTTGGAGTTCTTTCCTGGGTTGATATATAGGATTTCCTAGCTGCCTTGATTCATGGGCTATCCGTTGACTTTCTTGCCATGATTAATAGATTGCGTGCAAATTGACATTCTATGTTAAACCAGCTCTTTTGGGTGGGGGGGCATGTGCGGCCCAGTGATACAGGGATTCGAAAGTATGATTTTATTTTCATAAATAGTATGTAATGTAAGTCTGTGATAGACCCTTGATTCCCAGAAGTTGATGGCCATGCACTTATCTCTGGTAAGCAGGATAGTATGTCCTCCTTTATGGCAAGTAGGGTATCTGATGAATCAGCAACCTGTGCCTACTTAACTCACTGCATGCCATTAGCTGGATATAGATCCCTAGTTGTAACTAAGGAGAGGGGATTTACCACTGCTTTAACAAATAAGGATTCCATGGTGAGGCACATGGGGTTGTGGTTGCTCTCCAGGCTTTCCTTTACGATCATATCGTCGAGGAATGGACACTACCGCAGATCCAGAAAATGTAAGTCTAGATGGCTGGCATAATGGCTATTATTGTATGTATTAGACCAGCACCTATCAGACTTGGACCTTCCATTAGCGGCCCTGAGGCCATGCTCAAGGGAAAAGGCCTTGAGTTGTAGTGCTGCTTCTGTCCATTTTTTATGGCTGGCACTTTAACCTTCGGATGCCCCACTTCTCATCCTCCTCCAAAGCTAAGTTTATATCTTCTGCATCCAGGGGCTCAAAGGTGAAATTAAAGTCCCCGATGACTATTAGGAGGGGATGGTCATGTTGATTACCTAAGTGTTCTTCCAAGAACATAACTGTGTTGGATTTCTTTCCTCCCCTTGCACCTTTAGCATTAACATTATAAACGTCTATATTGCTGGAGTTGCTAATCACTACGCGTATATCCGGGCAACTGACATAGCTTGCAGACCTTACAACCTATCCCTTGTCTAATCCAAATTGTCAGCCCTCCAGAAGGGAGACCAATAGGGCCGCTTATCGCAAGGACAACAAAATGTAAGTATCCAAGTTTGAATAGTGGGTCAATGGACCAGGTTTCCTGGAACAGGCAGATAACATATAGGTCAATAAAAAATTCCAGTCCTGTGAGGCAGCCTTTGCTCTAAGTCCAGCCACATTCCATGATATTAAAGAGGTCAAACATTTGGCTCACCGTAAAGTGCAAAGTTGTGGAATGTTGACAGGAGCTGGAGGAGCCCGGCGGTTACCCATCCCCGTCTGTCTGTTAATGGATGAATCCATGTCGTAAGTGCACATGCCATTTGATGGCAGTATGTCAACAGAGGGCTCACTGGCAATGTGAGGTGAGGATCTTTAGGAGCAGGCGCAAAGATGAATGGCAAGGTCTCTAATGTGGGGCTCTGTTTTAACTTGATCCAGAGATTCAGATATGTAGGGCTGGAATATGTGCTCAGGATGGATGACCGTACTCGCTGCACGGGAAGAGTGTCTTGGATTTTGCTCGTAGCTATATTCAGGTTGGTCAGGTACTTGCCCTGTGATTTCAAACCCACCGGATTGAGGTGGGGCTATTGATAAGGTCGGACAAAGTGTCATCAGTCATTAGATTTCTACAAAGGTGATATAGAAGTACTCTTCGTCGTGATATCTATTTATTGGAAAAAGTGCGTGTAATCTAGAATCTACTCATTGTGGACACCCTGACGTGGATTCATTTTTGGAGTGTCCGGTCTCTTACTCTTATGCCCTGAAGAAGTCCTTTATTGGACGAAACGCGTCGGCTGTCTTTTAAACAAGTCCAATATAAATAAAAGAAGAGCCTAAAAAGAATTACATTATGGATATGGACTGTTATATTCTTTTTTATTATTATTAAGTGGTGCACCTTTGGTTTTTTGTTTAAATTGTTATAATCCTGTATTGGATTGCATCGTGGCAGTGGGTGCATTAATGGTGTGCACACATGTGTGATGGGTGATTTCCATTGCTAGAAATAACGACTAGGGATAATGGGTCAGGTGCTTGGTCTCTACAGGGTACATTGCCAGTAGCTTGTTTTACTTCAGGATGGATGTATTTAAAGAAAATGGTAGTATTGACTGAGTGTGAAGTTCGGGCATCAAAGGCTACTAAGTTGTCAATAAGCTCCCTGTCCCCAACTATTAATTCAATAATGTTGACCTGTGTGGTGTGGCCCTTCGGGACGCCTGGATATCCTCCCTAATTACTGAGCGGAATCTCCTCACGTGGTGAATCCAATGAATTGATTTCTTTGTCAATGACTCGTCATCTTTGTTGAGCTGAGGTGGTGTTAGTTTAGGGAAATTAGTCAGGAATAAGGAATAGTAAGAATCCATGGCCTGTTGCTCCTGCCTTTGCCCAGAAATGGTAGGATGTCTCAATAGGTACCGATCGCTGCAAGACTCTTCGCCTGTGTGGATTGATGAATATGATAAGCTAGACAATCTAGTGCTTCTAGGGGCAGCAACATGGTCAAGACCCCTATTCTGGGTTTCCCTACATCAGGGGGTCACAGATGGCAGAGAGTGTGGTGGCGCCCATATCCTACCCTCATTAATATTCTGCATTCCAAGAGATGACTGGTCTTTCCCCTGATCGACAGAACCAGAGATTTTATCTGCAGTGTGGACTGCATTCACTGTTATTCAGTTTAGTGTCGGTTAGGCCTAAAGTCAATGCTTTCAGGTCCCCAAACTCCCCTCTACAATTTGTGATATACTGGTACAGGAGAGCAATGTCTCCCGTTGTGAGAGAAGGTGTAAGTATGGGATTGGTGCCTATCTCTAAATATGACACTGTCTGGGTCATATCAGCCAAAGGTGAGTAGTGGTTGCTGCAAGGAATTAATAGGGAGAGAGCTGGCTGACTGAATGTAGCATTGCTGAGTTCTTTGGTAGTGACAGCAGCAGAACTGACTTAATTCGCTGGGCGACAAAGTAACTTGGAATTATGTTAGTCCCCCCTCCTTTGTAGGAGATGATTTTGTTTTATCCTGTGAATCTTCTTCTTGGAAATTGCCCCCGTGCGGGTGGGTGACTTGGCAGTGTGGTTGAATATGTAATCAGTTAAAGATGTATTAAGTGTAAGTGAACCAGCACCAATTAGGTATTCAACTTCTTCTATTAGGTGGTTTATTTCTTCGAGGGTGCTGTTTGACTTTGCTGTTTTTTGGGGGGTTCTTTGCAGTGCCCTGCATCTGGTCAAAGGCCTTACGTTTGCCCATGGTGCCAGAAACTAGTCTCAACAACTTTGCTAAATTTGTACCACGTTATGCAATAGAGGACAAAACACAACAGCCAAAATAACAGCGCTATAGGCCCCCATCACCCAATCAAGTGGGGATCCGAACACAGGAGTCACAGCAGCATTAGTAAGGGAGAGCACTGTGTCCTCCAAGACTAGCTAAAAGTATACACATTAACTGGCCATATCGTCGCTAAATAAAACCACAGTACTTTAAGATGTCCAAATGCTCGAGCCAAGAGGGGGGGCCCAGCCTCCTCTGGGCTCTGACAGGCACGGACAGGCCTGACTTGGCCCGGGATTAGCCCGGGAGTGGCCCATTCAGCGCGACTGTGGAGCTGCTTAACTGCAGCAAATTACAAAACAGGTGATAAGGCAAAGGCGGTTGTGGAAATGCAAGTTCCCAGCAGCTGTCCATGGCAGCAGCTCACTCCTTGTAAGTCAGGCAAGATCTGTGATGATAAAGGGAGCCCTTCCCCTGTGGTGGAAATGCTGGCCTCTGGCAGGATGCTCCTCAGTATGAAAGCGGCCACAGTGAAGTCAACATGCTTCCCCCCAGCAGCAGGACTGTGAAGCCGCTTAAATGTGGCAAATTGCAAACAGGTGATGAGGTGAAGGGGGTTGTAGGAATACGAGTTCCCAGCGTCTGTCAATGGCATCAGCTCACCCACTGTAAGTGAGGCAAGGTCGATGATGATAAGGCAAGTCTATCCCTTGTGGTAGAAATGCTGGTCTCTGGCATATGCTCCCCAGTATGAAAGCGACCACAGCGGAGTCAAAATTCTCCCCCCAGCAGCGGGATTATGGAACTGCTGAATGCGGCAAATTACAAGCAGGTAATGAGGCGAAGGGGGTTGTGGGAATGCGAGTCCCCAGCAGCTGTCGATGGCAGCGGCTCACCCCCTGTAAGTCAGGCAAGGTCCATGATAATAAGGGAATCCTTCCCCTGTGGTGGAAATGCTGGCCTCTGGCAGGATGATTCCCGATATAAAAGCGGCAACAGCCAAGTCAAAATGCTTACCCTAGAACCTCAAACCCAGTGCTTAATTTGTGCCGGTGCTTCCCGGTGCTGAGCACCGGCACTTATTTTTCAGGGCCGGGTCTATTGTAGGTGTGTGCAGAATTAATCCTTCATAAACATTCAGCATGGGAAATCCAAATTGATGCACGCCGAACGGTTCCAATCTAACCCGGTCTCCTCGTTGTGTGGGGCCTGTCTTGTTTCGGGCTAATATGGTAAGTCCTGCGCTTGTTTTTATTTTTTATCAGGCTAGGGAAGGGTTAAAGAAACACTGGATCACCGAGGCAGGAGGAGTGGCAGCACCTATGCTTTGCGTGCAAAGCACTAACACCTAGACCAGCCGAGCGGCGAGGCCATGTACTGGAGTGGCCAAAAACGATACAAGTGGAGCAAGAGGGAAATAAAAAGACATCCCAATGCCGAGAACCATGCACACACAGAAGTGTACATTCACCCGAAGTTCACAGTCACCTGACCTGATTCAGCGCAGATCCCAAACACCGGCATGTCTGAGATTATTTTACTTACGTTGCCCTGGACAGTGCATGCAGTGAGAAGGGAACGGCAGAGAAAAGAAACTGAAACCATTCAGCATAAGTGCTCACTTGCACCTGACATTAAATGCTGCACACTGCTGGCATGCTCCTCTGCACAAAGGCCATTCTTGCCCAGCCAGGGACACTCATGTGCTCCAATATCTTCAGTCAAGATAGCGCTATTTAAAACAGCAGGAAAAAAAACTGTGATGCAGTTTTTGAGCATGAATCCCTTATTTACACCCCCCTCCCACCCTCCAAAACATGCCCAGGGTTCTTCTGAGACACTACAGAATGCTTCTTAAGAGCTGTACGGTCCAGGGTACCATTTCATGCCTGGTGTGATCACTTCCGGTGCACAAGTTTGAAGCTGTACTGGCAAATATGTCATTCTCATAGTGCTATTCATTTTGAATGGCGGACTGCGTCAAGAGCGTTACTTATATGGTGATATTTATTGGTGGTAAATGGGCAATGGGAACGTCCAACAACTGCCATGTCAGTGTGCTGCGTGGAGGGATGGTGTTTTTTCGTTTTTTTCATGCAAGTGTCGCAGAGGGTCCACACACAGTATTTCCGTGGCTGCTGGGCTGTCTGTGGCCCGGTGTGGAAGGTGTACAAGCAGGGCACATTCCACGCAGGAGAATGCTCTGTACTTACTATTTGAATCAAAACTTTCAAAATCTGTGAGACATAGTGTAGGCTGCAATTCTTTCAACTTTTGAAAAGGTGAGCTTCAAAAACCCAGGGAAGTAATAGAAAAGATGAAACACTTCAGATAGGTGGCTTGGGGAGGGAAATCTAGATATGAGAGGTGGTATTTCCATTAGCCTAAAATAATTCTAGACACTGTTGAGAAAATAACAGGAAAGTCAGCAATTTCCAAGTTATATGATGATGGAGAGAGTGCCTGGATGCAGGGCCTGGTGAGTCAGTGGAGTAATGTATTCATTGCATCGATCTGTGTTTGGCCTCATAGTCATAAGTTCGAAACCTTGCAAGGCCATGCAGGCTTTCATCCTCGAGACAATATGAGTATTCTTGAGTTGGAAACACAGGAGTGAACGTGCGTTTCACAAAATACCCAGTATGAACTGGAAGCAAGCATGCAAAACAGTGAGGAACAGAAGCAAGAAAAGGTGGTTCTAATGGATGATAACAGGGGCATAGTGACCATTGGTGCAGCCGGTAGAATGCACTGGAGCCCAGAGGTGGGCAGGGGTCCAGTCTGGCCTGCACCAAGTGATAATATTTCAGGGGGAGTCTGTGCCCAAGATGTGCAGTCCTGGTCTCATCTGTGGCCCCTAATGCTGCAGCTTAGTTTAGGAACCTACACAACATTGATGAAAAAATGTTGGAAGGCCTTGCCGAGCTCAGCTCTACTGCTCTCCTCCAATGGCCACAGCACAATAAACCCACACAGGTATTCTGTTAATTCCAGAGCATCCATGTCTCTGCCAGTGCTGCTCGCTCCTAATCCGTAGTTCTCCCTGGCTGGGCAGTGGCCCTTCACTCACAGCTCTGCTGTGCCACCTCAGCCCGGAACATGGGCCTTTAACTGACACTTTTATCAGGATTACCAATTGTGATGCCACAAAACATCTTACACAGTTAAATAATTGCTATTGTGTGTCGTGGACAGCACAGCTATGCATTGATGAGACAGGCCAAGAATGATACAGCCATGTCACCCCTCAACTTTACATGATGAATTACTGTATAGGTAATAAAGCAGAGGTGTACTCTTTTCTTGCTGTCCATCAGTATCTGCTTTTCTTTCGCCCCTTCACACCTCACTCCTTCCCTTCTCTCCATTCTTACTTCACTATCTGCCCTACGTCTGTGTTTCCTCTTAATCGCCACCTTTTCCCCTTCCTCTTGTTCCCTTCCACTTTACTTTCGCATGCTGTCTTCTTCCCTAGCCTTTCTTCTCTTTCCACTTTTCATTCTCATCATGTTCAACTTCAATCTTGCACTCCCAATCTCTGATTTCCCCCACTTCTCTTCACATTCTTTGTCTACTGTATCTATCTTTGCCTTCAGACCTCTCCTCCTTCCTCACTCTCCATTTTATGTTTTTCCTTCTTGAGCATATATTTATATCCACTCCAGGACTCTGTGTTTGATGTCAGGGTCATAAATGTAAATCTTCGTGTGGCCACTCAGTCTTTTTTCTTTCTGAGGTCGATAAAATTAGTGCCATTGAGCTGGATAACAAAATTTGTATTCGGTGTCAAGGCCCCCTCAGGTGAATATGTGCTTTACAAACATAAATGGTGTGTTAAGGACAGAGATTTGTATTTTAATCTTTTGTTTTTCAATTTCTTTGCAATATTACCCAGCCATTATTCCCTCTGTCCTTCCTTGTACCTGTCATACACGTACGCATTCCTTGACCTCCTTTCTTTCCTTCATGCCATCTTTTTCTTTCCTTGTTCTCTTCCTCTGCATCTCCAGCCATGCCTCCTTTCCTCTTTCCATTCTTGCTTCATTACACCCTCATTCATTCCCCAGCCTCCCTCCCTTGGTGCATTTCTTCCTTCTTCCTCCTTTCGTTCCTTACTTTCTTTTTTTCTGCTCCTTCCTTCATCCCTTCTTTAATTTCTTCTTTTCTTATCTTCAACCCTTCCTTCTGCTTTTCTTCCTCATTTCCTTTCTTTTTTCTATTCATCCATCACACATCGTCCACTTCCTTTCTCCCTCATTCCTTCTATCACTTTATGCCTTCCTTTCACATTCTTTTCTTATTTCCTCCTTCTTTTATCCATTACTCATTTAATTCCTCACTCCAGTACACACCTTCCTGCCTGCATTTGCTGCTGTCTTCTTTAATGTATTCCTTCCTTCAGCCCTTCCTTTCTTTTAAACAGCACAGTACAAGCACATTCTCTTTAGTTTATAAAGCTGCCTCAGGCCCTCAAATGTCCCTACTAATGGTAAATTTTGAGATTTACACACATCTTCTCATTTGAGTTCACTTTTAAGTTGTTGTCATACGCTTCTCAAATGTTAAAATTGATTTGTGTAGCGCACTAATCACGCAAGAGGGGATCCAGGCCCTTGGGCAGGTGTGTATGTGTGAAGTCTTCGATGTGCTTATGTGAAGAACTAGGTCTTCAGCTTCTTGCGAAACTCAAGAAGTGAGGAGTTAGCTCTAATGTGTTTAGGCTTGTGGATGTGGGTAGGGCCAATAAAGGAAGTGGGTGGAGCCACTGGATGTTGTGGGCGGAGCCGGGGACGTGGGTGTGGCCTCCTAAAAAAATGTGAGTACCTGCACTTTATATTTTACAAATTAAGCACTGCTCAAACCTAGTTTTCATTAGGGGTCAGGAAAATCATCTTTAAAGAATATCGTGGGTAGTGTGCCGAACACGAGTGTTATAGAAAAATTGCAAACAAGGGGAACACGCATCCCTTTGTTTGGTGTGGAAAAAGTAGCTAAATCGAGTGAAGAAAGCATCCCCATGCCCTTGTACCCTGGTATCACTGCACCTACTGCACTCTTGATAGTTACACCCCTGACCGTGGGCCAATTGTTGTCTCGTTGCTTCAATATAAGACCAGAGCTATTTTTAACTGCTCTATTTCAGGCGAAGTGCAATGGCTTCGCCAGCCTCTGGGTAGGGACTATTTGCAAACAGTAGCAGTAATCCAGCTACAGTTTAAAGGTTGTCTTTTTTCATTGCTAGCACATAACCAGCATAAGCAACCCTGAACGCTAATATGCTGTTTATTAGAAATCCCATGGAGTGCTAAATTCTATTCAAAATGATGTGTATGTGTAAAGTGCTCATTCAGTTACCAGTAAACCGATTGTGATAGTTGTGTCACCGCTTCACTGGCTACCACAGTGAATGGCGGGTAATTTATACAGTGGATGTACTGCCAGATCGGTTCTGTATATGTCTATGCACCCATATTACAAAATTGTTTACTTATTGTGATCATGACTCACGGTCGTATTCACGGATATTTATTATAATCAGTCTAGCGCTACATTATTACGTACAAACCCAGTACTGCTTCACTTTCCCAATCACCTGTCAATTTCGCCAAATCGGCACGTCAGCCCTGACAGCACCTACGGCTGCACACCGGCATGCACGCAGCTGCCGGGTGAGTCAGCATTTTGTGCCACGTCAGTTCCTTTATCATAGCGGCTGTTCAACATGCTCGTTACTGACAGGATCGCCAGGACCGCAGTCTAGGTGAGAGGCAGCATAACGCTGTTGCGCTTGTTTTCTCCACACTTGTTTGGGGTACTAAACCAATTCACAAGAATTTCTCCCCCCCCTTACAGAATCTAACTGATGGGAATTAATTTCCTCACAAGATCGCAACCAGATGGCGGATCTCTATCTCTCCCATTCAGGTGAGCCGCTACTTATGTGCTATTTGTGCCTTTTCTCTCTTCCCCCACTCTTGAATGTTTAGCCTTAAATCTAGAAATAGTATTTCATTTAACCTTGTTCCCTAGAAGATCGCAACCGGATGGTGGATCTTTAATTTTCCTTTTGAGACTCTACTGACCTGGGCTCTCAAACATACACTCAACTTCTATCATGCAAGGTAAGAAGGACACTCCTCCTTCCTCGTGTCTTTTGGAAGTTTTACCCGGTAGGCGTTACCAAGTTCTGTCATAACTTATTTTCAGATTTGAATTGGATGGTGGATCCCTTCCAACCATATCGCCTGCATTACACCAGGTAGGCCCTGCCCGAGGAGCTCTTTTTACCACCACAGGCATTTTCACCTTTTAAATCCCACCATTTCCAGCCTCTGGGCCACTGTCGGATGTTTTCACCGCCTTTCCCATGAAGTCGCCGTTTAAATATCTTTAACAATTGATTGGAGTTCTGCCTATCTGACACGCTTCCAGACCCCTCTTCCTCTTGACTAATGGGCTAATTTTTCTGTGGGTCACTGAGCATGGTTGCGTTGATCCACGGCTGCCTGATCATTGAGCACATCGGCTACCTAACCCCTTCACCGATTGGTGTTTTTTCTAAATCGCCCGCCTTCTCTGGAACACACCTGAATTTTTCTAAATTTAATTTTAGGCTGTCCAATTCCGTTCTTCCAGTCCTGAAGAAGACCCGCCGTGACGCACAATCTGTGCTTACATTAGGGTCGAAACGTCGACGCACCTGTGACAATCTTACCCCTACACTCTCAGCTCCACGAAAAAAGGAAAATCAAACTAAAAGTGTTACTGAGATTCATGTACCCAGGGATTGATGTTATTTAAATGACTATTTTTAACCGACAATACATCACTGTATATAATTGTTCCACACCTAGCACTTTTTGCATCTTGTCACCACAGCACTTGCGCCGTTTTGTCATTTTTGAGTTTGGGACAGCCTTACAGTGTCATCTATACACTGCAAAATGTAAAAAAACAACATAAAAAGTGTTTTTCTGTTGCAATATATCCCATGATTGATTCATGATTTGTGTGTTCCTTGGTTTTTTTCTCTTCCAATTGTGATTGCCACAATTATTGGAATAAGTTGTATTTTTTGTATTAATTGTTCTGTATTCAATTATTGAGAAAGCAATTCCTATCCTGACAGAACCAACATTATCTCTAAAAATAGACCTTAAAGTTATCACAACGGGTAATCAAAAATGTTCATCAATCTGTATGAGCTTCAGTAAAAACATCTTCCCCGTAAATGGAAATTCTTATTAGTTCTTAAAAATATTTCCTTAAAATATGTTTATTAAATTATTATTTCTCTCTGGTATACGAGAACAGTGACACTTTCAACAATGAATGGCACATTACCTCACTTGTCTCAGCACCAAGCCAGAAACCTGCAGGAATATGAGTAGGGTAGGAACTGGTAGAGTTATATTCGGCTTTCATCCTGCTGGGGTCAAAGGCACTCGGTTGGCTTACTGAAAACAGCACAAACTGCTCAAATGCCCAAGAACAATTTAGTTTGTGCTATGTAGTAAGTCATCATTAGAAAGTCTGGATTTCTTGTTGCTCTTTTTCAACAAGATGTCTTACCAAGCCAGCTTTCCTGTTAACAACAGACCAAGGGCAATCAAAACACTTTTCAGTCTAGAGAACCCTACAGATAATTATTTCAGACTTACATTAGATCTAGCAAGAACATAGAGTTATGGAAGCAATATATTCTACAGGAGAAATATAGGAAGATATTTATAGCAAATATTCATGGCCATAACTACCATCTTTGAAAAGTGTCTCTTTTTCATGCCACTACTTATTACATTGACTATTATAAACCTTAGGTTTTTCTCTTGAAGATCCAAGAAACCTGTGATATTCACGATAACAATATCACACAAGCAAGCGGTTTGGTAGACACTGTGTAGTGTTGACATCTAGCGAGATAACATATACCTGAAGCAATAAAAGAAAGACTACACCCTCTAGACCTCTCTCCCTTCACGTTAGTAAGAAGAAGAGGGAGAACATCAATCAAATCATTTTAGAATGGAAAATGAGTAAGATAAGAACTTCAGCAGAATTGTATTTCCTTCATTTAAATTTTAATAAGGCGCTGCTTTACAAATGACTCGTATTCTTCCTAAGGTAAGTATCATTTAGCACAGATTCGTGTTCTGAAAGCGCTGCAGTGGGCCATTAAACAAGAGAGGGAAGCGAAGAAGAATTTACAGTAATAGGTGGTAGGGAATAGGCTTCGTAACTCAAGGATATATTTTGATTTATCGACACGCAGAGCAGAGAAAATAAAAGTGAAAGCTTCTTATAATGAAAAGAATTATAGATGTAACGAGAGAAGCCATGTCTAATGTTGAAAAGGAAGTACCTTAAATTAACCGCAGTGTGTCATGCTAGGAGGAATGGAACCACGTGACGCAGTGAGCAGAATACTTAAATACGAAAATGTAGCCATCGTCAGAAAACTGCTCGTGTGCTCTGAATAGCAGCTCACGGCATAGAAATCTAACTGCGCTTGGGATTTTGATGTTATTGTACTTGATTCATTCAGACAAAGCCAGGCGTGAAGTACCAAGGGGTAATAAAAGGAAAGTTCGCTGCCCTGCAAACACTTTACCCTGGCAAGGAAATCGGGCTCGTTACAGGTAGGGGTTGCACAAGAATTAATAGAAATTATATTCTAATTTCCTTGGCAAGTTGCCAAATAAAATATAGCGTTAATTTTATTTACTTATGGTGTTGTTGATTCGCAAAAGAGACTCATGGTGCTTTCAGCACTTTCCCCTGCAGAGTTGGTTAATTTTTCAATTTGTGTAGTTATTGGTATGAAACAAGCTTCATTAGCTTGCGGGAAGGAGCAGATCTTCATTAATTCAATTTTCACTTCATTTGCATGCAGTCATAATTAGCTTGAAAATAAGTGAGGCAGATTCAGTAGATTTATTATCACAATTTGGTGTTGTAAAAGGATTTTTCAAGATTTATAGCGGAGGGGGAAAAGAGAATGAAAGAACTCATTCACATTAGCAATTTCTGCAACCTTACTGCTGGCATAGGCACTGAAACAAGTCCCAACATGCATTGGTAAGAGACAAGCTGCAGGAAATAAAGCTAACAGGCTATGGGCATTAAACGTTGAGAGGTCAAACTACTCGCAATTTTGCACATTTATTTAAATGTAGTGCCCTTCGCAAAGTGTGAAGATTGCAACTACTTTTCTTTAAAAAAGAATTGTAGCTTTATGTGCTTCTCGCAACAGCAGAAAACAGCTGCAGGGTTGTAAGAACAACAACTACTAAGAACAAGGCACTAGCAGGATCCATCAATACGATTCAAATATGAGGTTAACTTATTATTTATCGCATTGAATGATGCAAAAGACGTCCTTTGAAATTAAATCAATGCTATTCTAATCATCAATGTTCGGTTTAGAATGGAGACATTGCTGTGCTGCAGTAAAGGAAGTCATCAGCGACAATAGTTATTCTCTCAACAAAATTTACTTATTTCAAAATTTGACTTCTATACTTTACAAAAGTGGACAACGCGACAACTGATAAAATTATAAAGCTTATCAACTGGTCTTATAAAGGTTGCTGATACGTTTAGAACAACACAAATGTTATAGAAAAGCGTTAGTATCAAGGTAGACAGTGTATCCACTATGAAGGACAATGAAACCTTGTAAATGGTAACTGTTGCAAAGTCATCCTGTGCCCTGGGCACCCCCAGATTTTTTGCTGACTGGTACTGGTGGTAACTGACTCTGTCCCTGGGCTCTGCCTAACCAGGCCCAGGGCCAGTGCTATGCTGAAAACACACTTAGAATACTGTTAACGCACCTACATACACCAGGGTACACTATGGGTTAGGGTACCCCTATGATTGGCATGACCTCCCCTATAAGGCCTTAGCGCATAATAGGGAAGAGGGGTCAAAACTACCTTTAAGTCCCTAGTATATAATAGGGCATGACAGTTTAGAGGCAAGCAGCCCTTTTTGCACTTCATGTGTGCACTGCTGAGGCCTGAGGTCAGTTTAAAAGCAGCCCTGTTTTCAGGACCACTTTTAAAATGTAAATTGTGCCCAAATTTCGTCTTTGGTGTTTGGGGCACTTAGAAACTAATAAACTACAATATTCAGTCAGAACATTAAGTCAGAAGGTAAAACTTTGACGAGACCTATCGCGAGGGGTAGCTGCGCAGGGCTCAATCACGGTCGGCCTTAAACTTTGACTTTGTACTGGTCTAGTGTGACCAGATGTCCCAATAGGCGCTATAGGTTTTCATGTGTTATATAGTACTAAATCTTTAAAAATTCATATCTTCAGTTCCCTATATTGGATTCTTTTTATTTTGGTGTCATTTTAAAGATAAACATATTTCCTATTTGTTTAAATTGGTGATGGATTTCTTGTTGTGTGTTGTGTCTGAATTATTTACTGAATTGGTGTTTTTAAATGCTTTACATACCTGTCTCTGAAGTAAAGCCTTCCTGCTCGCAGCCAAGCTACCAAAGGGTTGAGCATGGGAATAATTTTCTTAGACCTATACTGAGCCTTAGACCGCGTTAGTGGCCTTATGCCAGTGGTAAGTATAGATTTACTACTACTAATAAGTCACTTTCCAACATTTTGATGTTCAGTGGTGTGGATGAGGGCTCGTGTTTAAAAAGTACACCTTTCAGTAAAGTGAATTAAGATTGTAAAAATACTCTAAATTGTCTCAGAACAAAACCTTTGAGTTTGATTTTTGGAATTTGGACTAAATTGTTTTTAATCCATGGTTTTGATTTTTCCAAAATTGTTCTAAGTTTGATTGCTTATTGTTGTGATACAAAACTAGGGAACCATGGAGCTAGTCCTGGCTAAACTGCCTAAGCTCAAGATGACCGATCTTAGTGTGCAGTGTAGGCTTAGGGGCCTGCCTGCTTCCAACAAGATTAGGTAGGCAGGGTTGTTTAAGTCCCTTAGGGCCTGGGCTGAGGTAGCTGAGGAGATTCAAGGGGGGGTGGAGGGTGTTCCCCCCAACCTCACCCAAGAGGAGGGTGAGGATGGTAACTCTTCCATTTTTTCCAGTGTTAGCCGTGTAATTTCAAATGGTGGGAAGGGGGCAGGGTCCTCTACTCAGGAACCATCACTGTCCCTTGCATACAGGCAGCTTTCGGCCCAAATAGCTTCCATTGCTTTGGAAAGGGAGAAGCTGGATGGGAGAGGGAGGAGGAGAAATGAAATGGTGGCAGTGAAAGTTATGAAGACTTTGAGATGTCCATGGGTGGTGGATTTGATCACAAACTTCCCAAGGGTATAGTACCCAAGTACACAGAGGGGGATGACATTGATAAGTGGTTAGAAGCCTTTGAGAGGGCCCTTAGGATGAGTAGGGTCCACTCTAAGTATTGGGGTACACTCCTGTGGGAGTTGATTCAGTAGCTGGGAGGGATAGGCTCCTGACCCTGAAGGGGGAGGATGCAGAATCATACCAGCAGATAAAGGCATGCTTGGTCAAGGAATATACGACGTTACCCCGCAGATAAACACTCTGCATACCATTACCACGAAATTATCTCTACGCAAATGCCATGGCCCCGCAAGCTTTTATAACGAAGCAAACACAACGCAAATTGTATTCAATCAATTAAAAGTACATTTATCACGCTGTTTATAACAACGCATGCTAGAGCAACGAAAATTCAATGCGAAAATGTTTTTTTTTTTTTTTAGTCACTTACCTACTGGCACGGGATGCCAGGGAAAACAGGGGTTTGGGTGGGTAATTAATAAAAATTACGGTATTTTAATAAATCTTTTTTTTTAATTAATACTCGATTATTAATTTTAAAGTGTACATCTCTTATTGTTTTGTAAAAAAATGTTCCATATCCACTGGGACAGGATAGCACGAAAACTGTGGTTTTGGGTGGGTAAGTTATTTAAATATTATGTAATTTTAACTAATTCTCGAGTATTAATTTAAAACTGTACATTTAATACACTACCCTAAAGCCCAACCCTACACTACACATACAACACAACACTACCCTAATACACTAACCCCAGCACGACCCTCCCCCGACCCACACTCTGCTCCCTACACTGAAACACTACCCTGCACGACCCCCCAACACTACCCTAAACCCTAAAACACTACCCTACACTACACAAAGACCACAACACTACCCTAAACACTACCCCCAGCACGACCCTCCCCTGACCCCCACTCTGCTCCCTACACTGAAACACTACCCTGCACAACCCCCAGACACTACCCTAAACCCTAAAACACTACCCTACACCAACACCACAACACTACCCTAAACACTACCCCCAGCACGACCCTCCCCCAACCCCCACTCTGCTCCCTACACTGACACACTACCCTGCACGCCGCACCATAAACCCTAAAAAAGTAACCCCCACCCCAGGCCCAATCCCCCTTACCTCTCTCTTCTCGTGGGTCCGCTCTCCATGTTCCTGCTTCGTCTGAGGGGCGGTGCACGGTGCACATCGTTGTGAGGAAACGGAATAGCCTCAGTTTCCTCACAACGAGGTGGATCGTCATTACATCGCATGCGTTGTAAATGCGCATGCGATGTAATGACATGCAGAGTGATGGTATGCAGGATGTAATGACATGCGGAGTGTTGGTATGCGGGGTGAAAGTATTCAGTGTAAAGGATTCATTGTAAAGGATATTTACCTTGGTCAAGAGATTTGGTCTTACTCCAGAGCAGTACAGGGTGAAGTTTAGAGACACCCAGAAAGTGAGGTCAAAGTCTTGGATAGACCTTGTGGACATCTCAATGAAAGCACTGGAAGGCTGGAATGTTGGTAACAAAGTTGACACATATGAGGGATTGTATAATTTTGTGTTGAAAGAACATATTTTGACTCATTATGCAGAAGAGAAGTTACGCCAGTTTCTAGTGGACTCTAAGCTGACAGACCCCAGAGAGCTGGGGGAAGAAGCTGATGAGTGGGTGAGAGCCTGGATTTCCAGTCAGCACCAGGGAGGTGATCAGAAGAAAGGAGGACAGGTCCCTCCACAGGGAAAAGCCCAGGCAAAGGAATATCAAAAACAGAAGGAGTCCTCCAAAGACCCACAAATACCTAAACAAAGAGGGGGGCTGAGCCAACCCGAATTCAAAGGGAGGGGGTATCAGGGAAAGAATGGTAGGTTCTTTGATCCCTCAAAGGTGGGTAAGTGCTTTGACTGTTACCAGCCAAGGCACAAAAAGGGAGATGCTGTCTGCACCAAGAAGCCCCCCACTAAAAGGCCATCCCCAGGAATTGCCAGTGTAAGTGTGGGGGTGGAGAGTGGTGCTCCAGAGGGGGGGGGCAGGTGGTAGAAGGAACCTTAGTGTCCATGGGTGGGGTGAATATTGCAATGCTTGCTGCCTTTCATCCAAACATGGATAAGTACATTCAGTGGCCTAAAGTTAATGGAGCTGAGGTAGAGGCTATCAGAGACACAGGGGCTAGTGTAACTATGGCCCTGGACAAGCTGGTGCCTCAGGAGAGGTTGCTACCTGGTGAGTTTCACCAGGTTACCTATGAAGACAGCACTACCAAAGTCCATCCTATGGATGTGGTGGATTTGGAATGGGGAGGGGTGACGGGCTCTATGAAGGTGGCTGTGTCTCAAGTGCTCCCAGTCCAGTGTTTACTGGCCAATGACCTTGAAGCATCTGAGTGGTCAGAAGTGGAGAGGGGTCTCCATATTAAAATATTGGTGCTTACTGAAAATGAAACTGAAATGAAATGAGCTTACTGAGTGGGTATGTGCTGTGACTAGGTCACAGACTATCCAGAAGGTAAATGCTGGACACTTGGACCCTGGAACAAAGGGCCAAGCACACAAGGACAATGGTACTGGTCCTGATGAGCCAGCCCATGGAACTGCAGAGGTGCAGAAGGAATCTAACCCTGATGAGGAGGATCTACCCTCTGAGGGAGGGACTCCATCCCTGCCAGAGCTTTCAGTTTTGGCTGAACTGACAGCAGCAGGTGGACCCTCCAGAGAGGAGTTCAGTAAGGGACAGAGAGACTGTCCCACCCTTGAGAGCTTGAGGTTGATTGCCTCTAAGCAAGAGGAGGGGGGTGACAGTGGGTTTCACAGAATCTACTGGGAAGATGGACAGCTTTATACCAAGGAAAAAGCCTCACGGCTTAAGGAGGGGGCCATCAGGAGGTTGGTGGTGCCCTGGAGGTACAGAAAGTTCATCCTGACTTTGGGTCATGATATCCCCTTGGCAACACATTTGGGACAGATAAAGACATAGAACCAGCTGGTGAACCATTTCTACTCGCCCCATATGTCTAACAAGGTAAAGCAGTTTTTCTGCTCCTGTGCCACCTGTCAGGCCAGTGGCAATGAAGGGTGCAAGGTGAAGACTCCTCTAATACCACTGCCAGTGGTTGGGGTTCCTTTTGAAAGGGTGGGGATGGACATTGTTGGTCCTCTGGACCCACCCACCGCATCAGGGAATAGGTACATCTTAGTGGTAGTGGATCATGCCACTAGGTACCCTGAAGCATTACCTCTTAAAACTATAGACGCTCCTGCAGTGGCTAGAGCACTGCTTGGTGTGTTCACCAGAGTGGGTTTTCCGAAAGAGGTGGTGTCAGATATGAGCCCAAACTTTCTGTCCAACTATTTAACTGCCATGTGAGATAAGTGTGGTGTCAACTACAAGTTCACCACCCCCTATCACCCCTAGACAAATGGTCTGGTGGAGAGGTTCAATAAGACAATGAAGGGCATGACCAATGGGTTGTCTGAGAAAATCAGGAGGAGATGGGATGTTCTCCTCCCATGCCTACTGTTTGCATACAGGGAGGTTCCACAGAAAGGGGTTGGTTTCATTCCCCTTGAGTTGTTGTTTGGACACCCTCTGAGAGGGCCATTGTGCCTGCTAGGAGAGTCTTTGGAGAAGCCTCTCAAAGAAGCAAAGGACAATGTGCTTGATTATGTGCTAGGCCTGAGATCCAGAATGGCAGAGTACGTGTACAAGACAAGCAGAAAGCAGGAAGCTAGACAGGACTCATGAAGCACTGGTATGATCAGAAGGCTACTATGTCTAAGTATACTCCGGGACAGTTGGTGTGGGTGTTGGAGCCTGCGGCTCCCAGGGCTCTCCATGACAAATGGAGTGGACCCTATCCAATTTTAGAAAGGAAGAGTGAGGTTACCTACCTGGTCGACCTTGGCACTCCCCTGAACCCTCTTAGGGTCCTGTATATGAACAGATTGAAGCCCAGCCCTGACAGGGCAGATATGACCATGTTACTGGTTACTGATGAGGGGGTGGAGGAAGAAACTGAACCAGTGCCTCACCTCCTGTCCAATAATGTGCAAGATGGGTCAGTAGAGGGGATTGTACTCTCTCTCAAATTGACAGACCAGCAGTACAGAGACTGCAAGCAAGTGCTGGAGCAGTTTGCTGGCCTGTCCTCTTTTACCCCAGGCATTACTGAGTGATGTGTGCACCACTATGACACTGGTGACAGCCTACCTGTCAAAAATAAACCGTACAGGTTGTCTGACCATGTCAGAGCCAGCATTAAGGCTGAGGTAGCTAAGATGCTGGAGTTGGGAGTAATTGAACCGTCTGAAAGTCCATGGGCCAGTCCAGTGGTACTGGTGCCTAAACCTAGTCCCCAGGGAGGACCAAAAAAGTAAGGTTCTGTGTGGACTACATAGGACTGAATGCAGTCACAAAGACTGATGCTCACCCTATACCTAGAGCTGATGAGCCCATTGACTGGTTAGGGCTGCCAAATACCTGATTACTTTTGATTTGACTTCCGGTTACTGGCAGATTGCCCTCACTGATGGAGCAAAGAAGAGGTCAGCATTCTCCACACCAGAGGGACATTATCAGTTCAACATAATGCCCTTTGGCTTAAAGAATGCACCTGCACCCTTCAAAAGGTTGGTGAACAGGGTCTTGTCTGGACTGGAGCAGTTCAGTACAGCTTATCTGGATGATATAGCTATATACAGTTCTACCTGGGGGGATCACTTAAGCCACCTGAGGGAAGTGCTTCAGGCCATACAGCAGGCAGGCCTGACTATTAAGGTAAGAAAGTTCCAGATAGGGCAGGGTTCTGTGGTGTATCTGGGCCACCAGGTAGGTGGAGGCCATTTACAGCCTCTCCAGGCCAACATTGAAACTATTTTGGATTGGACAGCTCCTGCTACCCAGACTCAGGTCAGGGCATTCCTTGGACTGTCTTGG
Source organism: Calotriton arnoldi (assembly GCA_963921515.1). Lineage (NCBI taxonomy): Eukaryota > Metazoa > Chordata > Amphibia > Caudata > Salamandridae > Calotriton > Calotriton arnoldi. The sequence goes on from CAWUFW010002411.1 coordinate 560,161, forward strand.
TATTATAGAAGGTTTGTTCAAAATTATGGGACCATTGTGGGGCCCCTAACAGAACTGACTTCTAAGAAGAGGCCCAGAAAGGTAGATTGGACCCCAGAGTGTCAGAATACTTTTGCCACTTCGAAAGCATCAGTGCTGCTGACCCCTACCAACACAAAAGAATTTGTGTTTCAGACAGATGCTTCAGAACAAGGGATTGGGGCAGTGTTGTCACAGTTAAATGATGATGGCCTTGATCAGCCAGTTGCCTTTATTAGCAGGTGACGTCTTCCAGGAGAGCAGAGATGAAGTGACATTGCGAGAGAGGCATTTGCTGTGGTTTGGTCCCCGAAAAAGCTGAGACCATAATTGTTGGGGACTCACTTTTGTATTCAAACTGACCACAGGCCTCTCAGATAGCTCATGCAGATGAGAGGGGAGAATCCCAAGCTGTTAAGGTGATCCATTTCCCTACAGGGGATGGACATTACAGTGGAGCACAGACCTGGGATTGCCCAAGCAAATGCTGATGGACTTTCCAGGTTTTTCCACTTAGCTGGTGAGGACTCCCAGGGTGTAGGCTAGTAACCCATCACCATTCGTTTGTGGGGGACTATGTTGCAAAGTCATCTTGTGTCCAGAGCACCCCCAGATGTTTTGCTGACTGGTACTGGTGGTAACTGACTCTGTCCCTGGGCTCTGCCTAACCAGGCCCAGGGCCAGTGCTATGCTGAAATCACACTTAGAATACAGTGAAAACACCTACATACACTAGGGTACACCATGGGTTAGGGTACCCCTATGATTGGCATGATCTCCCCAATAAGGCTCCAGTACATAATAGGGCAGGGGGGTCAAAACTACCTTTAAGCCCCTTGTATATAATAGGGCATGGAAATTCAGAGGCCAGCAGCCCTTTGTGCACTTGCATGTGTCCACTGATGAGGCCTGAGGTCAGTTTAAAAGCAGCCCTGTTTTGCAGGACTGATTTTAAAATGTAAATTGTGCCCAAACTCGACTTTGGTGGTTGAGGCACTTACAAATTAATAAACTACAATATGTTGGCATATTCAATGCCCCCAGAGTCTCCCCTCTGTGTCCCAGTGATGGGGGGTCAGGTATTTATAAGGAGGGCCCTTATAAAATAGGTTTTACATGCCCTGGGTTTAGTGAAATTGCACATTTCACTGCCCACATTGTAGTAAAGTGCTTTCCAAAATCGACTTTTGTGCTAGGAGCACTCTGGAGTGAGGATCTGCAATATGTTTACATAGTCAGAACCCCTAAAGTCTCCCCTAGGTGTTCCACGGGTGGGGGACCCTGTAGATATAGGCAGGGTCCTTATAAATGATGTTTTATAAGCCCTGCTGATGGAAAAATTGCCCAAGTCATTTTCCCCATTGCAAATCCCCAGCCACATAGGTTAACGTGGCAAGACGTTATTCATTAATAATTCCCGGCAGAAGAATCAGAAAATATAATTCAAGGACTTAATAGAATGGTATTGATAAATAGAACAATATACTATTGCTGAATTTATCCTAAAATGTACAGACAAAAAGTTATGACTTTCTTGTCTGTAAGCCAAAATTCAGCCTTCCAGTGATCTCTCCCGATTGATCAGAGTTAAGTGGATTAGCCAGGCAGCTTTGGTGAGGTGATAAGTAGCCCCTTGCGTAAAGGAGCCAATCTGGGAGGAGAGGGTTCTGCTACATAGGATCAAGGGGGAGGGGTCGTAAACAATGAATTTATAATTCTAATTTCTGACTCGTGTTTTCTCAGATTACTCTGTTTTGCCTTTTATCCAAATAACTTGTTTCAAAAAACACAAATGCATTGATATGTTAGTTGGCCTGACAGGCAGGAGAAAACAGTTTCATTTACACCCCTACTTTTTGAACGCAGACAGATGGCAGGCTTAAGGAAGGAATGTGCAGATGCCGGGGGAGGGAGAATATGGAGATGAGCCTTCCTGGAGGTTGGTTTAGCCAGCTCTTGCCTCTCTGCTGAGTCTTCAGTAATATTGAATTTTGAGGAAACAGTGCTTTCTAGGGGACCATTGTGCCACACTTTGGAGGAAATGGTCATGCTCTGGGGTGTTGTCCTGCACCTCCTTGGACAGGAGTGCCCTCCTGAGTGGCCCCAGAGAACACTGAATAAGTATCTGAGAGGGGCAGTGCCTCTCAGATCTGCTGCTTGAAGCAAGTGGAAGAAGAAGGGCATATGCTGAGAAGTTTGATTTGCACCAACCAGGCTCTACACTCTGATTGACTGTACCTGCTGCACAATCTGGAACTGCAGCCTTGTGGATCTAACTTGCTTCAAAAAGACTAAAGAGGGGACTCCCTGCAAGCTACAGGTTAACAGAGCTCACCGAGACCATCACTACCAAGACTCCCCAGCCTGGAATACTACCATTGGATTTGTAAGGGTTTTGTCCAAGTGAATTGTGCGAATTGAAGTCCCAAACTTTCAAGGACCATCTTGGAACATCCAAACCCTTGGAGTAAGTTTTGGACACTTTGGGACCCTTAAAGGAGCTTCAAGAAGAAGTTCCAGAAGTCTGAAGAAGTTTGGAGCAACTTTGGAAAAAAGCTCCATAAGTAGACCGACTCGACCTGGCCAGCCAAGCCGATGACCCTCAACCGCGATCGTGCCTGCCGTCCAGGTGCGTCCAGGTGAAAATCTCAGAAGGTCCGACTTCCTGAGTTTGACCAGGAGTTGGTGGAAACCCAAGCTGGTGAACCCTCACAGAATCCGGTCTGGTGAAGAGCATCGAGGGACCCCGCGAGAAAAAGCTCTGTAAAAGTTTCTAAATCCTTACCTAGAAAGGTGACCTGGACCAACCGTGAGAGCCAAGCCGCCTACCTTCAACCATGAGCCGGCCTGGATCCTCGGTTCATCCCAGTGGAAGAATCCAGAGATCTGACTTCCATAGGTTTGACCAGGAGCTTGTCGCAAGACAATCCAGCGAACCCACACTGAATCCGGACTGGCTGAGAGCTTCGAGGGATCCCGGGAAGAAAAGCTCCAGAAAGGTTTCTAAGCTAGAAGGTAAAAACTTTGACCAAGACCTAACAAGAGGGGTAGCCACGCAGGGCTCCATCGCGGTCAGCCTGAAACTTTGACTTTGTCCCGGTCTAGTGTGACCAGATGTCCCAGCAGCACTATAAGTTTCTATGTACTATATAGTGTTAAATATTAAAAAATTCATGTCACTGGTTCCCTACATTGGATATTTTTCATTTTGGTGTCATTTTAAAGATAAAAAATATTTCCTATTTTTATAAATTGGTGTTGAATTTTTATTGTGTGTTGTGTCTTAATTGTTTACTGAATTGGTGTTTTTAAATGCTTTACATACCTGTCTCTGAAGCTAAGCCTACCTGCTTGCAGTCAAGCTACCAAGGGTTGAGCATGGGAATAATTTATTTAGACCTATACTGAGCCTTAGACTGCACTAGTGGCCTTATTGGCAGTGGTAAATATATATTTACTACTACTACTAATAAGCCACTTTCCAATAGCAACCAACTGATAACTGTCTACAGGTAGGGAACTCTAATTACAATAGATCTGCTAATACAGTGAACAATTAAATTGCATAAAACTGCGACTATGACATTGGTCTATGGAAACATTTGGATTCTGTGTTTGTTCTTCTTGTCAGGCGTCGATCCTGGAAGATATAGGTCAAGTCAAGGGTTGTAAGGGGCAACTGGTGGGCTGGTGCAGCTTGGCAGTCGCTATCTGCTTCGGATTCGACCTGTGTCAAAATGCTGAATGCCGTCCCAAAGCCTGTTCTTTACTCTATCCTTAACCACCCCCCGCACTCTTATTCCCACAAACTGTCACCTGTGAGACAACCAACCAAGCAGGTTGGTCTTGCAAGGCACTGGCATAACGAAACTTGAGGGGGCCTCCCTGCAAGGCAGGTGGAGGGGCCCCCTCCGGGCTCAATCAGGAGCTCTGCAGCCAGAGTGCTGTGCTGAGGGGGCCCCCTGGATCTTGGGGGCCCCCCGCACCGCAGGGGCTGCGGGGGCCTATGTTACGCCCCTGCTGCAAGGTCATCACACAGAGACTTAAACAGAAAAACACAAAAACATAAACATGTTTCACTGTGAGTAACCTTACTCTTTGTTTGGTATTTTGATCTGAGTAGCAAGGCAGCCTCAGAGAAAAGTGTAAGGTCTTCTGTGTAAAAACCCCCACCAAACAATAATACAATTAAAGGGAAAAAATGGAAACGTTCATATTTAGCTTACAAAATAATATACTCAGTAAATATTTAGGGTCATTGGAGTCAAAGTAAGCTGAAATAGTAGTATATAGACTAGGCTTGGGGGAGAGTGAAAGACTGGTAAATATTTTAACATCCAGATTTTGAAGAAATTTTGAGCTAATCAGTTCTGGCTTTTCAAACCATCAAGCTTATACACTGAGCCAATATTAATGATGAGAATCTGCTTTCTAAAGGCAAATGTCAATGTGAAGCCTGCAGATGCATTTCAGGCTTTGCCTTGGTCAGCTCTTCTGCTTTAATGATACTGGAACTTCCACAGATCTAATAGGTTGCATCAATATGGTGTATCTGTGTAGGTAGTATTTAATCTGGATGTTCCAAATTCACAAGGCTTTAAATGTTGAGACTACTATAGCTAAAAGTTCCAACTGAATCAAACTTAATTTTTGTGGCCCTGACTGGAAGTTGGATTCAATGATTCAGATCGAGCCTTCTAACAGTTTGGCATTAGAAAGATGACAACCACATCAATGTGAACCAAAGGATGTTTGGTCAAAAATGAACTTCAATGTAGAGCTTTAGGATTGGCCAATAGGGACTCAAGTCAAAAATAATTGAAGCTGGACCCCTACAAATAGTTCAGATCGATAAAGTTAACTGAAAATTATCCCACTAGCTAGCAGTTTCTCCCCAGCAAACTATCAGATGCTTCAACTCACTTTAAACTACAGGACGAAAGTTGCATAGAATATAAAGGAGACTCTTCACTGCAGATGACGTACTTGATTTAGAGGGTGCCCTAGTGGCCTTCCTTTTTGAGACTTAGGAGATTAAATGAATTGCCCAGAATCACAGGATGTCGAGCTGATGCTGGTACTCAAATCTGGTTCCCCGGTACCAAAGTCGGCAGCTCCAGCAGTAACGCCACATCTCCTCTCATTGTACCACCATTTTCAGTGGTGCTTTGTCTGTGGCAGACCGCCAGGTAAAACTCGGCAGTCTGTCATGGAACTAAGTCACAGTGGGCCTTATTCTCAAAACAATGGAGCTAAAGTTACGACTTGGCCTGAGCATCCATTTTTTCTGTTCACAAGCATTTCACGAAGTACACCTGCAAAGTTGTGCCAAGTGCTGGTTTCAAGGTGTACTTCCGGGAATGTGATGTGAATTTTCTCAAAACGCCTATTCTTCCTATGCTGAGTTCTCCACAATGAAGAACTCTGCATAGGAGGAATAGGATCTTCCTGTGCAAATGCCCATTTTTTCTCAGAGGGGAGAAAACATTTTCCCCAAACGCCTTTACCCAATCTGGGAGTGAATTGTTCTCCTTCCCATTCTTGAAAGAGAGGTAGATAATTCCGTGGTGGAAAGACGTTGGTGAGAAGTTTGGGAATGCCAGTAAACCTACATGTCTTCTAAGACAAACCATGGCTTAGAAGGTCCACTGCCTACCTCTTGAGTGTGATTTAGGAGCACTCTGGTCTCACAGAGGAGACATTGGAAAACCATTTGCACCTGACAAGAATCACTTTTTGAATTCCTGGTAACTGTAAAATAGAAAAAAATGGTTGTAAACTTTTACAGACCTAATTTTAACTTTGTGAATAGGGCCCAGGGTCTGTGATGTGCTGAAAGAAAGCATAGCAGTGACATTTGATTTGGGTTATGGCAATGTACCCCATGTTAGACACATATTTCTAGGAGCTTCATATGGCCCAGGAGATGACAGCAGAAAGACTAGAGCTATGAGGAGTCGGGTATTACTTTTCTAGGTTGTTTCTTTAAAATCAGTCCATTATATTATTTGCTTGACAAAGGTAGGGTGGGTGGGTCTAGGGTCATGCGAAGGCAACAGGGTATACTATCAAGAATGTGTAAGGGATAGTTTCAAAGTGGGTTGAGGTGTTAGCCAAGTGAGGAAACTATAGTATTACATGAGTCACTCTCCTAAATATGCCTCTACATGGAAACAAGTTCCATGAATCTTCCTGGTGTAGCCAGTCTAGTGGTGAATACTAATGGTAGAGCTATCAGTCTCAGTACTGAAATGGCCATTGTCATGGCATCAATGCATAAACGGTATTAATCTCTGTATTCTATCTTGTCTAAGAAGTCCAGAGCAACAGAACTCACGATAGTAGAGGAAATGTTTAATTTGATCAGAAACTAGCTGTGTTTTTTTGTCAGGAGACCAAGAGCTAGTCCAGCAACTGAATTTTGACATATATGAAGGCGCTGGGTTAGACATTTGGAAAGCCCCCGTTTACTTGTATTTACATAGTTAATGTATGCTAATGTTACCTTCTCTATGACTATTTTACTGTATTTTTGGGAAGGAGGAGTAGGATCATAATAGAGTTTTAACAATTAAGAAACAGAATGCAGAACGTTTGGTGATTTGTGGCTTAAAGGAAAGTTTGATATTAGAAACGATGCAAAGATTTTTAAGTTGCTATATAGGTGTTGGTAGGAAGTCGCTGGAAATGAGGCAGCAAAGTGATCCCGCCCAGGATTCATCCAACTGGAAACTGCAACTAAACAATCTTTACATTTTGATTGGTGAATGCAGAATCATCTTGAGTTTTCAGAATCATTTGTATTTTTTTCTATATCGTCATAAAAAAGAAATCCCTTTTTTCCAATTTGTCTGCCAAATGCCATTGTATATAGGTATAGAAATGTCTGGTTCAATAAAGAGGCCCAAGGGACTCAGGGCAAGGCACTTTAAAATAAGTGAAATGGCAGCAAGGCCATGACCTTGCACCGATCTGTCAAAAAAGAGTTCTGCCGCTGTAAGCATAGTCCTTATCCTGACCCTCTCATAATCTAGAAATAGGATTAAGGTGGGAGACTTCATTAAAAGCTGCTGACACATCAAGGAGGATCAATTACATGGTACCTTCGGATCCAAACATCCATCTGGTATCATCTAATGTGCCACCCAGTACTAAGCTAGACATATAGTGGCTGGACAAGCAGCCAATGCATTTAACATGTTGTATTTGTAGAGTAGGGCAGATAAGATGAAGCATATGTGAAAGAATTCAACTAAACACCAATACAGCCTTATCTACTAAAAGCTGTCACCTTGTATGAGAAGAACCTCTATGTCATACAGACCCAGGGCCTGATTTTACAAAACGTTCACGCAAAGCAGTACAGCAAGTAAAGTTGCGTGATGGAGAGAGAGCATAAATGCACCACATCTACTAAGAAGTAACTCAGTGCCCCTGAGCTGGCACATCTTTGGCAGCCATGCACCAATGCAGGCACATTTGCACCATAGTGCAAGTGTGTATGCGTTGTGGTCGGCATAGATTTTGAGTGAGAAAAGGGTCCTTTACTGTACAACAGCTTGCTTTAAGGCATTTTCCTCCTTTTATGTGTGCTGTAGAGAACAGCGAACATGCAAAGAGATACAACGATGAGAAATGAGAACATTTCTCCTCATTACACTTGCCTCAGGGAGAGGCAGGATTTTGTCTCATATCACTGTCTACAATTCTATGACTATGATATTTTCTGCTAGGTACCTAGGTTCACCGTAGTGCAGAGTTTTGTGCATTAGGCAAGCTATCATCAGGTGGCTCCTGGCTTCCAATGGTAGAAAGTTGAGAGACTTGAGAGAGGGAGTGATATGGTCTAAACGTCTAATTCCTGTTATCGGTCTTGTTGCAGGTTTGAGGGAAACCTTAAGTGTTCCCCTTTGTGGTTTAGGTAATCCTGCTAAGTGTCGCACAGCCATATTCTAGTCTGGAAATATTTAGAAATAATACTGCAATCATGTTTCTGGTGGCAGGATGAAAGGTTTCACCTTCTTCAGGAGTTTGAATTGCAGAAACGCACTGCGTGTGGCTGCGCTGACATGTGACTGCATGTTGAGGATTTTATGCAGGTTTATCATGAGGAATTTAGTTGAGTCGATGATGACAGGTTTGCAATTTAGAGTGTGTAGGGGTGTGAACCATCCTTGAATGAGGGTAACTGCAGGGCCGGTATATGAGTAGGAATTCTGTTGTCAGGGAGTTCAGTTTGAGGTGGTTTTGCGAACACCAGGTTTGGGTTTTTACTAGTGTGTCATTGAGTCAAATGCATCTTCCAGGGAGGATATCTTCAAGGATAGCTGGGTATTATCTGCATACATTTGGTACACAAGGTTTGCTTGATGGAGGATATCTCAATCAGCGGTTGCCTATAGAAGTTGAAGAATGGTGCGCAGATGGTGGTCCCCTGCAGCACTTTCAGTTTCATCAGGGAGACTTTTGATAGTGAGTTACCCAATTTGAATTTGTTGTGATTGGTTTTGTAGCAAAGATGTGTACCAACTGAGGACTTTTCCCGGCAACCCCATTCTGTATGTGTGCTGTAGAGAACAGCGAACATGCAAAGAGATAAAACGAGGAGAAATGAGAAATTCTGTAACCTCCGATAGATTGGAATTCCTGGAAAATATTAAAGGAGGACATCTTCAAAGATAGCTGTGTATTATCTGCATACATTTGGTACACAAGGTTTGCTTCTTTGAGGATACCTCCATCAGCCGTTACATATAGAATTTGAAGAATGTGGGGCTGATGATGGTCCCCTGCAGCACTTTCAGTCTCATCAGGGATACATTTGATAGTGAGTTGCCCAATTTGAATTTGTTGTGATTGGTTTTGTAGAAAAGATGTGTACCAACTGAGGACTTTTCCCGGCAACCCCATTCTGTATTATAGTAATTAAACAGATTGCTGTGATTAACTGTATTGAATGCTGAGGAGGGGCTGAGGAGATTGTGTAGGCAGGAATCATTACCATCTAGGATTTTGAGAGCCTTGTCCATGATGTGTAGGGTGACTGTTTCTGTGTTGTGACCAGATCTGAATTCCAATTGGAACTTGTTGAGACAAGTTGAACTGTTGAATGTGTGTCAGGACGTGCAAGTGCACAACACGACTCATCTGCGCCGTGACCTGTAAGGAGGGGTGGTGCATAGCAGACCTTGCTTCAAATCCTTCCCTTTCTTGGACTTTCCTTTTGGCACCATAAATCAGGTAGAAGTTTAGCAGAGAGAAAGATTTCTTGTACATATCATTCGAGAATTTGACCAGTTTTCCTTACAGCATTCCACCCCAGGCACCAAGATCGACACCCACCTTAAGGGACCCACTGTCATTCGCCTCAGCAACATGGAGGCTGACTAGCCTTCGTGGACGTCTTTTGCCCAAACTCTCGCAAGACTTCTGGCTCCCGCAAGATCCGGAATTCTTGGTGGGCATTTTGAAAGGCCGAGACTATTTATACCACACCCCCTCAGGTTCTTGATGCTTCACATTGAGAATCTGAGAGAGTGTGGACCACCGCTGGGACCTCCATTGCCAAGAAAGGCCTTAAGATGTCAGCCCAGAGGCAACATAGCAGCTAAGTGGCAGTGGCATTCTATTCCTTATTGTTGGATGGCGCATGCTATCAGAAAGTAGCATTTAGAACTCCAGCGCACTGAGAAATCCCTAATTGAGCCTATAGTGGACTCCATCTGAGTGAACTTTCTGTAGGAAACTGGAGAGATAGATGGTTTCACTCCCATTCTTTGGGTTTGCTGTGTACTAATTTACCTGTTGTTGGACCATAATACTATGTCATGTATTGTGTGTTTAATGCAAGGCTTGTGTGTGCAGGAAGCTTATTAGTTTCATAATCTGGCTAGAAGTGTTAAGTCTGTAAAGTGTGTGTGAATTTGTATAACTGTTTAATGTGTAACCAGCATTCCTTAAGAGACCAGTGCAACTTAGAACTTTCATCTGTAGTCCGCAGATTGAGTGTGATGCTTGAACACCCTCCATAAATGTCTGCATTTGGTGACCCCTCCTTTGATCATAGGTCTAGTGTTTAAAGCATATCTGAGTAGTCAAAGGTTCAACCATCCTTATAAGGTGGTCGCCGGACCCGGCAGAGAATAGGCAACCTGCTCAAAGAGTCAACAGAAAAGCATAGTGCAGGTGCACTCTGGTAAGTTTACCTTCTTAAAAACAACAGAGAATGTGAGCTGGGAGGTTTGATTTAGGTTAGAGTACCCTTGATAGATCTGTGTACTTCTCCTTCACAGGGAACAAAAAGTTAGAAATGAATTCCGGATCTTCAACTAAGAATCCGGGGGCAGATTTATCAATCTTTCACACACCGCAACACAGCAAGCCACCTTGCTGCACTGTGTGAACGGGCAGGAATACACTGTATTTACCATTATATGGCGCATTCCTGTTCTTTCCTAGTGCTGTCTCACTTTTGGTTGGTCAGCATCGTTTTTGTGTGAGAAAATGGTCCTTTACTGTACAACAGCTTGCTTTAAGGCACTTTCCTCTTTGCATGTGTGCTGTAGAGAACAGCGAACATGCAAAGAGATAAAACACGGAGAAATGAGAAATTCTGTAAGCTCCGATAGATTGGAATTCCTGGAAAATATTAAAGGAGGATATCTTCAAGGATAGCTGTGTATTATCTGCATACATTTGGTACACAAGGTTTGCTTCTTTGAGGATATCTCCATCAGCTGTTACATATAGAATTTGAAGAATGTGGGGCCGATGGTGGTCCCCTGCAGCACTTTCAGTCTCATCAGGGAGACATTTGATATTGAGTTACCCAATTTGAATTTGTTGTGATTGGTTTTGTAGAAAAGATGTGTACCAACTGAGGACTTTTCCCGGCAACCCCATTCTGCATTATAGTAAATAAACAGATTGCTGTGATTGACTGTATTGAAATGCTGATGAGAGGTTGAGGAGATTGTGTAGGCAGGAATCATTACCATCTAGGATTTTGAGAGCCTCGTCCATGATGTGTAGGGTGGCTGTTTCTGTGTTGTGACCAGATCTGAATTCCAATTGGAACTTCTATAGCAAGTTGAACTGTTGAATGTGTGTCAGGACGTGCAAGTGCACAACACGACTCTTCTGCGCCATGACCTGTAAGGAGGGGTGGTGCATAGCAGACTTTGCTTCAAATCTTTCACTTTCCTGGACTATCATTTTGGCACCGTAAATCAGGTAAAGGTTTAGCAGAGAGAAATATTTCTTGTACATATCATTCGAGAATTTGACCAGTTTTTCCTTACAGCATTCCACCCCAAGCACCTAGATCGACACCCACCTTGAGGGACCCACTGTCATTCCCCTCAGCCACTTGGAGGCTGACTAGCCTTCGTGGGCGTCTTTTGCCCAAACTCTTGCAAGACTTCTGGCTCCTGCAAGATCCAGAAGTCTTCGTGGACATTTTGAAAGGCCGAGACTATTTATACCACACCCCGTCAGGTTCTTGATGCTTCGCAATGAGAATCTGACGGAGTGTGGACCACCGCTGGAACCTCCATTGCCCAGAAAGGCCTTAAGATGTCCACCCAGAGGCTACGTAGCAGCTAAGTGCCAGTGGCATTCTTTTCCTTATTGTTGGATGGTGCATGCTATCAGAAAGTACCATTTAGAACTCCCGTGCACTGAGAAATCCCTAAGTGAGACTATAGTGGACTCTATTTGAGTGAACCTTCTGTAGGAAGCTGGAGAGATAGGTGGGTTTCACTCCCATTCTTTGGGTTTGCTGTGTACTAATATACCTGTTGTTGGACCATAATACTATGGGGCCGATTCCGATTCAGGCCGGAAATCTCCCGACCGAGCCGGACCCGGAGAGATTTCCGACCGAATCGGACCCGTGCAGTCCGACCGAACGAGTACGATGCGCACGTATGCCATCGGACTCGAGTCGGTCGGACTCCCATTGAAGTCAATGGGAGCCTGTCGTACAACGCGTACGCGGGCTCCCATTGACTCAATGGGTGCGAGTCGGACAAGTGCGCCCCCTACAGCGTGTGCGTGGCGAAGCGATTCGCGCCGTACACGCACAGGTAGGGGACCCATGGGTCCCCCTGTGTGCGACTCGCGCGGCTAGGCATTCAGGGGGTCCGACACGGACCCCCAAAGTACGGCTCCGACAGCTCTTTCGAGCCGGAGTGCGCGGCTCGGTCGGACTGCTCGCGGCACGCATCGTACTTACCCGGCCGGGGAGCGTCTCCATTGCGCGGTGCGAGTCGGGTCCGAGCGAGTTGGTCGGTGCGGTTCGACCCGGGATCGAGTCGGTCCGAGCGGTCGGGACGCCCGGACGAGTCGGTCGGCGAATACGCATCGTACTTGCTCGCACGGACGCGCGTACGAATCGGTCGGGAAATAGGGCTCCGAATCGGATCCGGTAAAGCCGAATCCGATTCGGAGCCCTACCGGCCGAGATCGGAATCGGCCCCTATGTAATGTGTTGTGTGTTTATTGCAAGGCTTGTGAGTGCAGGAAGCTTATTGGTTTGAGAACCTGGCCAGAGGTTTAAAGTCTGTAGAGTGTGCGTGAATTTGTATAACTGTTCAATGTGTAACCAGCGTTCCTTAAGAGACCAGTGCAACTTAGAACTTTCATGTGTAGTACGCAGATTGAGTGTGATGCATTTGGTGACACCTCCTTTGATCATAGGTCTAGTGTTTAAAACAAATCTGAGTAGTCAAAGGTTCAACCATCCTTATAAGGTGTTTGCTGGACCTGGCAGAGAATAGGCAACCTGCTCAAAGAGTCAACAGGAAAGCATAGTGCAGGTGCACTCTGGTAAGTTGACCTTCTTAAAAACAACAGAGAATGTGAGCTGTGAGGTTTGATTTAGTTTAGAGAACCCTTGATTGATCTGTGCATTTCTCCTACATAGGGAACAAAAAGTTAGAAATGAATTCTGGATCTTCAACTAAGAATCCGGGGGCAGATTTATCAGTCTTTCACAAAGCGCAACACAGCAAGCCACCTTGCTGCACTGTGTGTAAGGGCAGGAATACACTGTATTTACCATTATATGGCGCATTCCTGTTCTTTCCTTGGGTGCACAGACATAATATCGAGTTTTTTATTTCGATATCAATTAATATTGAGTTTTAAATATCGTAGGGACAGAATATCGACATCAAGAATATCGGTGACCAGAATATCGACCTGAAGGTAAGAAATATAGTTTTTGTTAATATCGAAGTTAGTAATATCGATAGCAAAAATATTGATGTTAATAATATCGATGTTTATGTTAGTGTTATGTATTTTAGTATGTATTTTATATGTATGTGTTCCACATGTTTTGTTATGTTTTGTATTTTTTTTAAATATATATATTAATTGTTTAGAAGTTAGGGGCCCATTACGATGTCGGGCGGAAGCACTACCGCCGTGCTGGCGGATGCAAAAACCACCAGTTACCGCCGGCACGCAGCAGTCCACACGCCCGTCCAATTACGATGCGAAAAGTAGGCCAAACACCGCCGGCAAGCCAGCAACACCGTCCGCCATCAAAGTGCGCCCGTACACGTAGCGGCGCAGCTAACTGACACACACCGTCCGGCGAAACACGTCCCGCCCGGCGTATAAATTACGATGCCGCAAACAAACGGCTCCCACGGCTAAGAGACACCGCACGTGAAGAGAGGCGGTAACACGGACGCAGAGCACGGACAACGAAGAAGCGGCACCCCGAGCATGAATCCAGCACTGCAGGCCCTTCCCATGCTTCTGCTGATGCACCACCAAGGACGCAACGTACAGCGGAGACGCAGGTAGGCACACACACAACAAGTGCACGCAAACAGCACACACAGTGCAAGGGCGGAAAAAGCGGACAACCCCCCACCAGCGCGTGTACACTACACATCCACCATTGCATCCACATATGACACACAGGCCAAATCGTAACATCGCGGAACACATGTGTACACACGACCTGGGACTAGGAACCAACCACCCCGTCACGGCCCAAAAGCAGCGATGACGCCGCCACACATGCGCACAACGCAGAGGCCAACCGCAGCGCCATGCATGCTTCGCACACAGACACAGGGACACAACCAAGCAGCACACACATCAGCCCCACCCCGAACGCACATGACACGTGACAGGCCTGCCACAGACATGTCCCCAACGCCCAATTCACGGACAACACCCAACGCCACACAACCGACGCACACATGTCAGTGAAGTCACGCAACAGCAGGACACACCCCAGTGTAACAAACATGGCGTAGCACACAGCGGCGGCCACACCAGCTAGGAGAAGCAGGGCCCATTCGGGAAGAGGAACGCCAGTACCACACTGAAAAACCCATACCACCCTGCACATATGAACAAGACATATAAAACGGAACACCAAAGAGCACGGGGACCGACAACAGGTGGCCCAAGAATAACATTCACACACAAGGCCCAACGCAGAGCGGAAAGGCAGCCTGCCGCCCACACAAGGGAGAGCAGACAGCACTGAATGACCTTCCATTCCAACACCGAAACCACAGCCCTACGACAGAAGCCGGTGAATACAGCCATTGTCCAAGAATAGACCAACACAGGCATGCCGAGGAGACCGACCACAGGGCAGATAGCGCATATCACAGAAGCACACAACGGACGGGGAAGAAAGAAGAAAACACTCCCCCATGTTGGCCACATGCAAGTTAATTGGAAGGAGTCACACAGCACTGACCTTGAACTGTCTGAGAAGCATGTGGGAAGAGGGCCCGTGTCCTCCAAACAAGCCAACAGAACACAAGTCCTGTCTCCCTATGACTACACAGAGCTCACAGCAACCCCGGAGCGTGCACATTGCAGACTGCACACACAGCCGGAGCACGCCACCTCAACGAAGCGCTGCGAAATGGCAACCGCAACACACCTACCCAACTACGCCGAACAGCTCAAGCTGTACAAAACCAACCTGTGCCATACATTGGGATGCGATCTCCTGTCCCTGCTGAACGTAAGTTACCGACTGACTTACCGCATCACATTGTTCAGCTGCGTCATGCCCGTCTTCTACTGTCGGAGGTGTCCCTACCAGCATCCCGTCGAGATATGCCTCTCCAACCCGGCATGTCTGAAGGCGGACCTGCTACCACTACTCCTCCCTCTGGACGCACACGACAGGGCCTGCTCTGCCTATGGGGGCATGGCGTATGTGGCCAACATCGCACCCGCACTGAAATGGGACCACTGTGCCTCCACACGACGGATCATCGAGAACAGCTACATCGAATGTCACCCAGCATGCCCCATCATGGTCCTCCAAGGGACAACTTACGAACAACACCTTGACAGCCACCATCCGCTACATTGGCTGGCAAACATGTACACCACCAATGACATGGAAGCCCTGCTGGACGGCATCGCATACCTGACAACCTGTAAATACGTCGGACCACAACGCAGGTTCCCGAGTGACCTTTGATGTCCAACCCCGCACCCATGCTTAGCTTCCGCACGGATCTGGCCAGTCACCACCACAACAGCCATACCAAGCGACCGGCAACTGTAACCACACCATCAATGACATCGCCATGACATCGGATATGACCGGGACATGCACACTGTTCCCCATCACATCCAGGAACACCGCATGCATCGTGGGAGGCAGTGGCATGGGCTCTGTGTATCGCACCCACATGGACGGAACTGCACGAACAACCAGGACACGACATGGATCCAGCGCCCATGGACACACACACCGCTCAGTGGACATGAATAGGTCGCCTGGAGTCTGTGGGGGCTGCACCCCTCCCACCCCCGCCCCGGGAACCCCATACCAGGACCTTTGCATAAACGTCAAGTGCATACAACAACAACACGACCCCAGTGACTGTGACATGTCCAGTAACCACCACAGTGCAACAACAAGTGGCACGCCGCTGCATGCACGCAAGCACATGCCCTGATGTCATCTCACATGCACGCGTGCATGAGGAACAACACGCAGCAAACCTGTCACATGGAACTGAGATGGACTGTGCCCATGATGCCAAGCGGTCTGGTAGGCTACATGTATACCGTCTGTGTCAAAGTCCGCAGCTCCGCAGCTATACGCAAATGTACATTAGCACAGCCTTGGCCAAGCAGATGTCACTCTGAAGCCCACATCCCACATGCAACAGCCAATCACATGTAACCCCACACCCTATCCCATTTGCAATCATGCTCAGTATATCCTCAACATGTATTCCGCTGCCAGTAGTGTCCACTATACTGCATCACAGAGGACAGAAGACTCAATATAATGTTTGAAACCAAAACTGTCTCCGCTGACTCATTTCACATGTACGAATGAGAGAGGATGAGAGTATGTGAAGTACACGGCAGTCGTGACATGACCATGTAGTCCACTGGTATTGGATGACAACGCAAATGAGTAGCACAACTGTGGAAGACACACATGTGCCGTGTGAAGTCGTATGGACGCAGTGCACAGGTGGGTGGGTGTGGCGGGTAGATGCGCACATGCCAAGTTGGAGCACGCCGTGTTGGGAGGGGTCATGAACAGTACACCACCGCTTCCCTGGGCATAGTGAGAGGACACCTGTCGGGGAGTGAACACGTGTGTGCACAGCAGCCGGGCACACGTACATAGCGGTACCAGGCGCACCTCAGCCCACCCTCTGTGGACAAGCAGGATCCTGTTGTGCGCCCGCCATGCCCCTTGACAAGGCACACACAGCCCCAGTCGACCAGGTGTAACCCCAACATAGTCAATCCGCACAGGCGATACAGGGCACGGGATGGCAGTGGAGCATGGTGTGTGAGAGGTCTCCTCGCGCTCCTCCTGGTCATATCACGCAGGCAATAGAACCTCAACATCTAGCATGGCAAAAAGTCAAATGGAAGTGTAGGGGGACGCACCACAGCACGAGCAGCACTGACGTCACGGGAGGTGGCTCGCACCATCCCATCCATTGCCCATCATACCAACCACGCCACATGCCATTGCGACTAAGTGCAAGCGCGTGCGCCACCACCCCCGAGCCCTCCCAGAGAGGCCAAAGAGTGAATGTGTGGGCCACCAGTCACAGACGGACGCGGCCTGGCCGCAAGGGCAGCCACAGCCACTGGGTGTCGCAGGTGGCGGATCCGGAAGCGAAGACTGTGATGCATAGTCCATGCAGGCCGGGTCTCCATTTGGGGCACCACGCAGGTGGACGGCGTCCCGCCACACATCATACCCTGAGACAGCCCACTCGTGCAACTGGACCCACACATACACTCCTTGCCCTCTCTGGTGCGAGCTTGGGGCTGCCTGTGCAAGCGCTAGCCTCGCAGGTGAGCATGCATATTGGGGGCGAGGTGAGGACATGAGGGCTGGGGCGAAGATGACCGTATCACTGTCAGTTAGTACAAGGGATGACCCAGATGTGGAAAGGAAGAGACGTGTCCCGTGTGTACTGCAACTAGTCGCCAATCCAACTACCCCCATGTCCGGAATGTAAGCCCGCACCTAGGCTCGCCCATCCGCCACATCGAACATACCACCAGCACGACAACCTTCCCATTCGAAACACTGACTGGGGTGGCGACCAGTGAACAATCATGTGTAGCCTACCCATGCGTACATGTGGGCCCTCCATGATCCATGTCACCTGCGGCAAAGACATGACATGCGCAATGAGGGAAGTGAGGAGAGCTGTCCGCCCCATGCACAGAAGGTGCATCAGCTCCACAGACCCAGCAGCGAGTCCAGCAGGGGTCACATGTGCAGGGGCAGCTGTGCCTGGTGTGAAGGCACATGCATATAGACAGCACATCGACCAATGTGTAGTCTGCCCACATCCACAGTCCATCATCATGCGGACATAGGAATTGAACACAGGGCAACACATCTTAGTTGGTGCACCCACCGTGACCAACAATGCGCAATCATCGACGTACCCGCCCTGTGCATGGCCCCCCACCCAACGGAGGCACATCCAGTGCCACCATCCCACACACACAAGCCTTCCACGGAACATGCTGTGTCCAATGCTCAGTACAGAGTCAGCGCCCATCTGGTGGATCCTGAACAGGAGACACATGCACACACATGCCAGCTCCCACTATGTACGTCTGCCACCTGGCACGTGCAATGTAACCTCTCACCTGTGACGTGTGACTGCAAGCACACAGCCGTCTTGGCATGGGGCTGTCAATGTGGACACCTGTCAATGTTTCAGGAGGTGTGATCCGTACAGTGCTGTACATAGGGTGCAGTGCTGACACCTACTACTGTCTCATATCCCCTCGTGCCACAGGTCCCACTTGTATTGGCCGCTCAGCCCGTGCCCACATCGTCGTCAGTCGGTGTGCCATACTCATCCAGCCTCGGAAGCAGTTCCATGCTCAGCAGACACTCATGTTGCCGTGGCGTTGCCGCTTGACGAATATGCAGTCAGTCCCCATCAGCACGCCCGCAAGTCATTGGGGCCTAGATCCCCATGTGCATGCACATGGCAGTGGTATGTCTCACTTGCCATTGCCATTGTTGGGAGACCTGTGTAAGTGTATTGTGGCCGTGCCGTCCCAGCTTGACAGCTGGGCTGTGGCTCATGTGCTTGCTCAGTCATGTCAGTGATGTGTATGCGAAATTGCTATGTGTCGTGTTGCTTTGACATGTGTCCTCTGCCATTTTCCCCAGGCGGAGACCGAACATTGACCGCCCATACCAATTGCTGGCGGACATGGACGATACAGAGGTTATCAGGAAGTTTCGGCTGGACAGGCCAACCCTGCATCGACTGTGTGCCATGTTAGAGCCCCATCTCCGTCCCCGCAGGGTGTATCCGACTGCTGTCACCCCCACGGCTAAGGTGATGGCCGCCATGCATTTCTTCGCCACTGGGTCATTCCAGCACACAGTGGGCAGTGGAGGAGGGATGTCCCAGCCCATGTTCAGCAAGGTGCTGAGGGATGTACTGGCAGCCATGATGCTGTGCCGAAACAGGTACATCAGATTCCCCAGGGCTCGTGAATTGGCGGCAGTGAAGGGTGCATTCTATGCCCTTGGCAGAATCCCACACGTCGTGGGAGCCATTGACTGCACACATGTTGGCCTTGTTCCACCACAGGCCACTGAGCACCTGTACCGCAACAGGAAGCACACGCACTCCCTGAATGTGCAAGTGGTGTGCCTTGCGGACATGGTGATCACCCACGTGTGTGCCAAGTTTCCAGGCTCGGCACATGACGCACACATAATGCGCAACAGCATCTTGCCACGACTGATGGCCAATCTGCAACAGGATCGTGGCTGTATTGTCGGTGAGTATGTGGAGTGGTGTAGCGTGCTGGTTGTGCGATGCTGTCCCCTGTCCAGTTGGAATAGCTACGGTTCTCTGTGTCCCTCACACCCAGGTGACTCTGCGTATCCGAATGGGGCATGGCTGCTCAGTCCATTGAGGAATCCTCGCACCCCAGCAGACGATCGATACAATGAGGCACATGGGAGGACCAGACGTGTGGTCGAGCGTACCTTTGGCCTCCTCAAGTCCAGGTTCAGGTGCCTGGACCGCACCGAGGAGTGCACTGGCGTACTCCCCACAGAAGGTGTGCCAGATAGTGGTGGCGTGCTGCATGCTGCACAATCTGGCCATTCGGAAGCAGATCCCCCTCATTGTGGATGACGGAGATCAACCAGGGCCCCAGCCCGCAGACCAGGACAGCTCGAGTGAGGTGGACAGCGGAGAGGAGGAAGCTGGGAATGTGCGCCAGCAGCTCATCGCCCGCTACTTCACTTGACGGTGAGTGTCCATGTACGACGGCTGATGTGTCTGTATCTGTGCAGGTGTGTGTGTGCTGTGTCAGGGTGGCCGTATGTTCACTGCGTGCAGTGTGTCAACGCTCCATGGCCAGGGTAGTATGCCACTGTTGGTGACTGTGGCATTGTGCCCTATTGCTCTGTGCGATGTGTGTACATTGCTTGTAGTTGTTGACATGTACTGTGTGATGGGTGTGTGACACACTCATTGAATGTGCTCCTGTTCTGTCTCCCACCCCTAGGTCCCTACAGGCCCTCCGGATTCCATTGCCATGCCACGCATCAGGTGCCTTTCCGCCCAAGGTGGCCGTTGTATTCCGTACAAATAAAACACAGGGCACAAACAGCAGTTAGTGAAAAAGGTGCATTTATTCCAAACTGTGACATGTGATTGTGTGTAAGGTGATGACAAAAGTGGTGCGTGCAGTGACAATGAGCTGTCGGTCATGGCTGCGTGATGCTCAGGGTGTACCCACTGGTTCTATGTCCATAGTCCAACACACACATGCCATCCAGCTGGCTGTGTGGAGTGGGATCGTAGAGCAAGTCAATGCAGTGGCTGGTCAAGGAAGGCTGGCGGAAGGCTGGCTGGCTGCCTCACTTGCGACTGGAGCGTGCGAAGTCCTCCCGGGAGATCTGTTTCCTCTTCGGACGGCCCCTTCCACGTTTGGGAGGGGGTGTGTGGTGGCGACCTGCTGGTGGTGGGTGAGGTGTGCTCACTGGCTGTGGACGCAGGGGAAGTGGACACTGCTGCCCGACCCTGCGCCCTAGCAGGTGGTGGCGGAGGTGGTGTTGCTGGCCTTGCCTGTGACCCCACCGCCACCACCAGCTGGCCCATGAGGTCCACGAGTTGGTCCATACGGGACACGATTGGCCCATATGGGCGTCCATGGACCTCAGCACCCCCAGCACCTCCCGCGTGTCTGATGCAGACCTGACCCATTGTTCTTGGGCCTCCTCATAGGCCCCAAGGACTCTGGCCATTTGAGGCAGGGCATGGCTCCCAGGGGAGGCTGGCGTTTCCCTGACCCTGCTCCTCCTACCAGTCCTGCTGCCACCGGCCTGCCCACTAGCCACATTGCTCACCACGGTCCTCGCTGTGGCTCCCAGGGTGGATCCAGTCGGCCGGGCCGGCGGTGGTGGTCGGTGCGGCGATGGTGGCGGTTGCGGCAGTGGTAGTGGCCGCAATGACCGTGGGTGTGGCCGCAACGACAGTGGCAGCAGAGGGCTGGGACTGTTCAGCATCCCTGGATGATGGGTTGGTGGGTAGGAGGGGTCCTGGGGAGCGGCTGGGCCCTGCCACACCAGATGGGCCTGCTTGGTGGTCCGTGTCCGAAGAGGAGGACAGATCCTCCAGATCCGTGTGTCCTCGTTGGGGGCTTGTAGGCTGGCTGTGCTGGCTGCTGTCTCCATCCCCAGCATCCGGCAGTTCGTCACCTGTGGAGAGAATGAGATTTGTTATTGTGTTGCACCTGGCGAAGTATGTATTTGTCGTCTGACATTGGCAGTTCGTGCAATCTCGTACATGGGTTTCCCGGAGGCGAGTGTGTGGCTGTGGCATCTGTAGTTGTGTGTGCTAGGCAATGGGACTGTGTGCTGTGCACATGTGGCATGGGACGGATTGGCCATGCCGATGGGTGTGTTGCTGTGCCCCTACTCATTGTGACTCTGGTGTATGCGGGCTCCTGGCCCATCCTGGGTCTGGTTTGTACTTTGCTTTTGGGGTTCATATGGAACGCTTAGGAACGCATATGGCAACATGGGGGCCATGCCCCAGATTCGCATTTGGGAGGGGATATGCTTTTGGGGTCCAAATGGAACCCTTAGGAACGCATATGGCAACATGGGGGCCATGCCCCAGATTCGCATTTGGGAGGGGATATGCTTTTGGGGTACATGCTGTGAGCCATGGGTGCCGAACGTGACATGTGTTGTGGCAGCATGACAGTGCATGGTTTGAGGTGTGTGCATGCTTGACATGGCCTGCATATTTGCTGTCTGTTGTGATTACTGGACATGGCATTGGACGCATCGTTATGGGTGAGTGATGGTTGTGTGTGTAAGCCAACGTATTGCAGTTGTCCCATCTCCTTGGTGTGCGTGCTGCCCTGTGCCATGTGCATCACTGCAGTGCTCGGGGAGTGTGGCCCATGTTGTGTGTTGTTGCTCACAGTGTGTCGTGCGCTTCATTGACTTCTGGCACATGGTTGGTCATGGGCATGTATCTTAGCGTGACTGCTGTATGTGTGGCAGCTGTGCGGATGACATGCCTTTCATGAGACTGGGGCTGACGGATGGGATGGATGGTATGTTGTATGTGCATGGTGTGTCTGTGTGTTTGATGGGTTCAGTGGTGTTCGTGTGCATTTCTGTTGTTCCGCTCTGTTGCGTCTAGTGTTGTTTGTCTTACATAGGCGTAGTTGTGGGGTGTGTGGTTGACAGGCAGTAGGGGCTACATGGACAGGACTTCAATGGTGTTTCGGTTGTGTGTGATGAGTTGCACAGTGGCTGCCGTGTGGTACTGTTTTCAGTGTGGCTTGTGTATGCAGACGTGGCTCCTTGGGTGTTGCTATGTCTGTGATGGGTCATGTGGGGTGTGAGTCTGTTGTTCATGTCCGTGTGCACATTGTTCACTTGTTCGTGACGGTGGGCGGTGCTGCGTTTTCGTCTGCTACGTGACATGTCCCATGTGTTGGTCGTGTGCCGGTCCTCATGCCTCCAGTAATCCAGCCCTGTCCAGTTTCCCACCTGCAGGTTGTTCGTGCGTGCACTGTACTGGATGCCACATGGCTCTAAGCGGGGGTGCTCCATGTTGCAGGTCTGTGGGGGTGGGGGGTGTTGTGGGTCGTGGGGTGGCTGGACACCCACTGACACCGATTGCTGTGGACCGTGATGTCTGCCTTTCGGCTGTCGTTGTGCACTGCGGTGGCTGACACGTGGCTGTGGGGTGTGGGGGATGCTCCTCCTTGCTGTGCTGTGGGACTAGGGGCCTGGTGTGTGTTGTACTTGGGCTGTCCACCGTCCCACCCACTGCACTTTGTGTTCCTGCCACTTACCTGTTACTTGTCGGTTTGTGCAGCTGTGGCGGACACATGGGTGTGGTGGGTGCTCGTTGTGGCGCTTCTGGCATATTTGGGGACCTGTTGGTGGTTACGTGGCTGGCTGAATGTACACATGTCCCCACGCATCTTACAGTTGTTCTGTTTGGGCTGTGTGTGGTGGTGTCTGTTGCATGTGTGTGTACGGTGTATTGTGTGCTGGACATGGGGGTGTTTGTCCCTGGGAGCTGTGGCATGGTGGTAGTGCATGTGAGTACATAGCGGTGTGCTGGTATACATTAGTTTGTACTTACCAGCCTCCACTCCCCCTGCTAATCCGGCGAGGATCTCGGGATGTATGATGACTCGCACCTTCTCCTCCCACGCTTTGAAGGTCTTGAAGAGCGCGGGATTCCCTCCGCCAGTGACGGCAGCCAGCTCTCTGTTTTGCCCTCCTTCTTCTTGACCAGGCTCTTGACGTCATTCCACCATTTGTTTATTTCGACTCTGTTCCTGGGCAGGGTCCCGACTGCATTGACCTGGTCTACGATCCGGTTCCACATTCTGTTTCTGGTGGCTAGTGGTGTGTGTTGGACCATGTTCCCATAGATTTGTGGGTGCACCTTGATGATCTCGTCGACCATGACCGTCAGCTCAATGGGCGTGAACTTGGGCATTCTTTGTGGTGCCATGGTGTTTGTGGTGCTGGTGCGGTGTGTGTTGTGTAATGTGCAGGGGGTTTGTGGTGCCGGTGTTTGGTGGTGGTGGTGGTGGTGGTGGTGATGTGTGCGTTTCTGTGGTGTGCTGTTGTCCTCGCTGTGTCACTGTGTCCTCTCCTCTTCTCTCTGGTTTGCAATGTTGCAAGGGGTTGTGGTCTGTGGGAGTGCTGCTTTTGTACTTACCTATGTGGGTGTGTCCTCATGGTCTGTTGTTTTCAGGTGTGTTGTGTCTGGGGTTCTGGCCTTTGTAGTTTTTGTTTGTCCGGGGGTGTTTTCGGGATGTGTACTGTGCTTGTGTATTTGTGCGTGCCTTGCTGTGTGGACTTATTGGCCATGTTGTGTGCTATTGGTTTTGTGAGCGGATGGTTTCTGTGCAGGGACGTGGGCGCCATGGTTTCTGCCGTGTCGATTGGCATCGGCGTTGTTTGCGCTGGCGGGCGGTATATTTGTGGTTTTCCGCGCTCATGGCGGTGCGATCGTAATTTCACGTGCGGTGTGTCGGCCGTGAGGGCGGGCGGTTTTGTGTTGTCGTGCGTGTTTCCGTCCGTGGCGGGCGGTTTGACTCCGACTCGGACGATGGCGGGCGGTATTTTGTGTGATTTTTCCGCCGATGGCGGTTTTCGGTTTGTGTTATCGTAATGGCGTGGTCGGTGTTCAGACGGTGTATGCGGGCGGATTTTTGCCGCTTCCATGCCTGGCGGATTTATTTACGCCGGGTATCGTAATGGGCCCCTTAGTAATTTTTTTTAAAGTAAATTTTGCGTTTTAGTACCATAGCGGGTTGTGGGTTTATAGGGGAATAGGGTGGGAAGTAATTTAATTATAGTAAATTAAAATCATAATGTTTAGAAATTACTAATTATTTTTAAATACATTTTGCATTTTAGTTCTGTGGCGGGTTGTGGGTTTATAGGGGAATAGGGTGGGAAGTAATTTAATTGTAATTAAGTAATTATTAATTTTAATTTATTGGTATTGATAATTAATTTATTGTTAATTAATTATTAATTGGTAATTAATTTTTATTAATAGATTAATTGATAATTATATTAATTGTGTTAATTGTTTATTGGAGTGGGTTGTGGGTTAATAGGGGAATAGGTTGGGAAGTAAATTAATTATAATAAATTAATTAATAATTTTTATTTTTGGGTATTGATAATTAATTTATTGTTTATTAATTATTAATTGGTAATTAATTATTAATTAATTAATTGATAAATATATTAATTGTGTTAATTTATTTTAGGAGCGGGTTGTGTGTTTATAGGGAATAGGGTGGGAAGTAATTTATTATAATTAAGTAATTATTTATTAATATTTATTGGTATTGATAATTAATTTATTGTTAATTAATTATTCATTGGTAATTAATTTTTATTAATTATTATTATTGGGTATTGATAATTAATTTATTGTTTATTAATCATTTATTGGTAATTAATTTTTATTAATTGATAATTATATTAACTGTGTTACATTTTATGTGGAGTGGGTTGTGTGTTTATTGGCGAATAGTGTGGGAAGTAATTTAATGTTATCAAAGTAATTATTAATTTTAATTTATTGGAATTTATAATTAATTTATTGTTAATTTATTAATAAATCATTATTTAATTTATATAATTATTTAATTGATAAGTATGTTATTTTTAACCCCTACGCTATTCAACACTTTCCCTACTGTTGCACTCTCTGGAGTGGGAATAGTAATTGTTACCCCTACGCTATCCAACACTTTCCCTACTGTTGCCCTCTCTGGAGTTGGAATAGCAATTATAACCCCTACGCTATCCAACATTTTCCCTACTGCTGCACTCTTTGGAGTCGGAATAGTAATTTTTACCCCTACGCTATCCAACACTTTCCCTACTGTTGCACTCTTTGGAGTTGGAATAGTAATTTTTACCCCTACTCTATCCAACACTTTCCCTACTGTTGCACTCACTGGAGTGGCAATAGTAATTTTAACCCTTACGCTATCCAACACTTTCCCTACTGTTGCACTCTCTGGGGTGGGAATAGTAATTTTTACCCCTACGCTATCCAACACTTTCCCTACTGTTGCACTCTCTGGAGTGGGAATAGTAATTTTTACCCCTACGCTATCCAACACTTTCCCTACTGTTGCACTGTCTGGAGTTGGAATAGTGATTTTTACCCCTACGCTATCCAACACTTTCCCTACTGTTGCACTCTCTGGAGTGGGAATAGTAATTTTTGCCCCTACGCTGTCCAATACTTTCCCTACTGTTGCACTCTCTGGAGTTGGAATAGTAATTTTTACCCCTACTCTATCCAACACTTTCGCTACTTTCGCACTTTGTGGAGTTGGAATAGCAATTATAACCCCTATGCTATCCAACACTTTCCCTACTGTTGCACTCTCTGGAGTGGGAATAGTCATTTTTACCTCTACGCTATCCAACACTTTCCCTACTGTTGCACTCACTGGAGTGGGAATAGTCATTTTTACCCCTACGCTATCCAACACTTTCCCTACTGTTTGCACTCTCTGGAGTTGGAATAGTAATTTTTACCCCTACGCGATCCAACACTTTCCCTACTGTTGCACTCACTGGGTTGGAATAGTAATTTTAACCCTTTCGCTATCCAACACTTTCCCTACTGTTGCACTCTCTGGAGTGGGAATAATAATTTTTACCCCAATGCTATCCAACACTTTCCCTACTGTTGCACTCTCTGGAGTGGGAATAGTAATTTTTACCCCTACGCTATCCAACACTTTCCCTACTGTTGCACTCTCTGGAGTTGGAATAGTAATTTTTACCGCTATGCTATCCAACACTTTCGCTACTGTTGCACTCTTTGGAGTGGGAATAGTAATTTTTTCCCTCCGCTATCCAATATTTTTCTGTATTGTTTTAGTTAATGTTGTGTATGAATTTATTTTTAAAACATTAAAAATATTTTAGTTTTTAATTTGTTATATATATTTTTTATAATTTTATTTATATTATTTTTGTATGTGTATATATGTATTTATATTTTCTAAAATGTTTTTAACAATTTATAAGTTATTAAAATAATTATTTATGAATATTATTAAGTAAGTATATATATTATATTTTATATGTATATATTTAATTTAGTTTAAAACTATATGTATTAGTTATTATTTTTAAACATTTTTAAATATTTTTAACTGTTTCTTTTAATTATATGTATTATTTACTTTTTTTACATTACTGTTGCACTCTCTGGGGTGGGAATAGTAATTTTTACCCCTACGCTATCCAACACTTTCCCTACTGTTGCACTCTCTGGAGTGGGAATAGTAATTTTTACCCCTACGCTATCCAACACTTTCCCTACTGTTGCACTGTCTGGAGTTGGAATAGTGATTTTTACCCCTACGCTATCCAACACTTTCCCTACTGTTGCACTGTCTGGAGTGGGAATAGTAATTTTGCCCCTACGCTGTCCAATACTTTCCCTACTGTTGCACTCTCTGGAGTTGGAATAGTAATTTTTACCCCTACTCTATCCAACACTTTCGCTACTGTTGCACTTTCTGGAGTTGGAATAGCAATTATAACCCCTACGCTATCCAACACTTTCCCTACTGTTGCACTCTCTGGAGTGGGAATAGTCATTTTTACCTCTACGCTATCCAACACTTTCCCTACTGTTGCACTCACTGGAGTGGGAATAGTCATTTTACCCCTACGCTATCCAACACTTTCCCTACTGTTGCACTCTCTGGAGTTGGAATAGTAATTTTAACCCCTATGCTATCCAACACTTTCCCTACTGTTGCACCCTTTGGAGTGGGAATAGTAATTTTTACCCCTACGCGATCCAACACTTTCCCTACTGTTGCACTCACTGGGTTGGAATAGTAATTTTAACCCTTTCGCTATCCAACACTTTCCCTACTGTTGCACTCTCTGGAGTGGGAATAATAATTTTACCCCAATGCTATCCAACACTTTCCCTACTGTTGCACTCTCTGGAGTGGGAATAGTAATTTTACCCCTACGCTATCCAACACTTTCCCTACTGTTGCACTCTCTGGGGTGGGAATAGTAATTTTTACCCCTACGCTATCCAACACTTTCCCTACTGTTGCACTCTCTGGAGTGGGAATAGTAATTTTTACCCCTACGCTATCCAACACTTTCCCTACTGTTGCACTGTCTGGAGTTGGAATAGTGATTTTACCCCTACGCTATCCAACACTTTCCCTACTGTTGCACTCTCTGGAGTGGGAATAGTACTTTTGCCCCTACGCTGTCCAATACTTTCCCTACTGTTGCACTCTCTGGAGTTGGAATAGTAATTTTACCCCTACTCTATCCAACACTTTCGCTACTGTTGCACTTTCTGGAGTTGGAATAGCAATTATAACCCCTACGCTATCCAACACTTTCCCTACTGTTGCACTCTCTGGGGTGGGAATAGTAATTTTTACCTCTACGCTATCCAACACTTTCCCTACTGTTGCACTCACTGGAGTGGGAATAGTCATTTTTACCCCTACGCTATCCAACACTTTCCCTACTGTTGCACTCTCTGGAGTTGGAATAGTAATTTTTACCCCTACTCGATCAAACACTTTCCCTACTGTTGCACTCACTGGGTTGGAATAGTAATTTTAACCCTTTACGCTATCCAACACTTTCCCTACTGTTGCACTCTCTGGAGTGGGAATAATAATTTTTACCCCAATGCTATCCAACACTTTCCCTACTGTTGCACTCTCTGGAGTGGGAATAGTAATTTTTACCCCTACGCTATCCAACACTTTCCCTACTGTTGCACTCTCTGGAGTTGGAATAGTAATTTTTACCCCTACGCTATCCAACACTTTCGCTACTGTTGCACTCTTTGGAGTGGGAATAGTAATTTTTTTCCTCCGCTATCCAATATTTTTCTGTATTGTTTTAGTTAATGTTGTGTATGAATTTATTTTTAAAACATTAAAAATATTTTAGTTTTTTAATTTGTTATATATATTTTTATAATTTTATTTATATTATTTTTGTTTGTGTATATATGTATTTATATTTTCTAAAATGTTTTTAACAATTTATAAGTTATTAAAATAATTATTTATGAATATTATTAAGTAAGTATATATATTATATTTTATATGTATATGTTTAATTTATTTTAAAACTATATGTATTAGTTATTATTTTTAAAAAAATTAAATATTTTTAACTGTTTCTTTTAATTATATGTATTATTTACTTTTTTACATTACTGTTGCACTCTCTGGGGTGGGAATAGTAATTTTTACCCCTACGCTATCCAACACTTTCCCTACTGTTGCACTCTCTGGAGTGGGAATAGTAATTTTTACCCCTACGCTATCCAACACTTTCCCTACTGTTGCACTGTCTGAAGTTGGAATAGTGATTTTTACCCCTACGCTATCCAACACTTTCCCTACTGTTGCACTCTCTGGAGTGGGAATAGTAATTTTTGCCCCTACGCTGTCCAATACTTTCCCTACTGTTGCACTCTCTGGAGTTGGAATAGTAATTTTTACCCCTACTCTATCCAACACTTTCGCTACTGTTGCACTTTCTGGAGTTGGAATAGCAATTATAACCCCTACGCTATCCAACACTTTCCCTACTGTTGCACTCTCTGGAGTGGGAATAGTCATTTTTACCTCTACGCTATCCAACACTTTCCCTACTGTTGCACTCACTGGAGTGGGAATAGTCATTTTTACCCCTACGCTATCCAACACTTTCCCTACTGTTGCACTCTCTGGAGTTGGAATAGTAATTTTAACCCCTATGCTATCCAACACTTTCCCTACTGTTGCACCCTTTGGAGTGGGAATAGTAATTTTTACCCCTACGCGATCCAACACTTTCCCTACTGTTGCACTCACTGGAGTTGGAATAGGAATTTCTAACCCTTACGCTATCCAACACTTTCCCTACTGTTGCACTCTCTGAAGTGGGAATAATAATTTTACCCCAATGCTATCCAACACTTTCCCTACTGTTGCACTCTCTGGAGTGGGAATAGTAATTTTTACCCCTACGCTATCCAACACTTTCCCTACTGTTGCACTCTCTGGAGTTGGAATAGTAATTTTTACCCCACGCTATCCAACACTTTCGCTACTGTTGCACTCTTTGGAGTGGGAATAGTAATTTTTTCCCTCCGCTATCCAATATTTTTCTGTATTGTTTTAGTTAATGTTGTGTATGAATTTATTTTTAAAACATTAAAAATATTTTAGTTTTTAATTTGTTATATATATTTTTATAATTTTATTTATATTATTTTTGTATGTGTATATATGTATTTATATTTTCTAAAATGTTTTTAACAATTTATAAGTTATTAAAATAATTATTTATGAATATTATTAAGTAAGTATATATATTATATTTTATATGTATATGTTTAATTTAGTTTAAAACTATATGTATTAGTTATTATTTTTAAACATTTTTAAATATTTTTAACTGTTTCTTTTAATTATATGTATTATTTACTTTTTTTACATTACTGTTGCACTCTCTGGGGTGGGAATAGTAATTTTTACCCCTACGCTATCCAACACTTTCCCTACTGTTGCACTCTCTGGAGTGGGAATAGTAATTTTTACCCCTACGCTATCCAACACTTTCCCTACTGTTGCACTGTCTGGAGTTGGAATAGTGATTTTTACCCCTACGCTATCCAACACTTTCCCTACTGTTGCACTGTCTGGAGTGGGAATAGTAATTTTGCCCCTACGCTGTCCAATACTTTCCCTACTGTTGCACTCTCTGGAGTTGGAATAGTAATTTTTACCCCTACTCTATCCAACACTTTCGCTACTGTTGCACTTTCTGGAGTTGGAATAGCAATTATAACCCCTACGCTATCCAACACTTTCCCTACTGTTGCACTCTCTGGAGTGGGAATAGTCATTTTTACCTCTACGCTATCCAACACTTTCCCTACTGTTGCACTCACTGGAGTGGGAATAGTCATTTTTACCCCTACGCTATCCAACACTTTCCCTACTGTTGCACTCTCTGGAGTTGGAATAGTAATTTTAACCCCTATGCTATCCAACACTTTCCCTACTGTTGCACCCTTTGGAGTGGGAATAGTAATTTTTACCCCTACGCGATCCAACACTTTCCCTACTGTTGCACTCACTGGGTTGGAATAGTAATTTTAACCCTTTCGCTATCCAACACTTTCCCTACTGTTGCACTCTCTGGAGTGGGAATAATGATTTTTACCCCAATGCTATCCAACACTTTCCCTACTGTTGCACTCTCTGGAGTGGGAATAGTAATTTTTACCCCTACGCTATCCAACACTTTCCCTACTGTTGCACTCTCTGGGGTGGGAATAGTAATTTTTACCCCTACGCTATCCAACACTTTCCCTACTGTTGCACTCTCTGGAGTGGGAATAGTAATTTTTACCCCTACGCTATCCAACACTTTCCCTACTGTTGCACTGTCTGGAGTTGGAATAGTGATTTTTACCCCTACGCTATCCAACACTTTCCCTACTGTTGCACTCTCTGGAGTGGGAATAGTACTTTTTGCCCCTACGCTGTCCAATACTTTCCCTACTGTTGCACTCTCTGGAGTTGGAATAGTAATTTTTACCCCTACTCTATCCAACACTTTCGCTACTGTTGCACTTTCTGGAGTTGGAATAGCAATTATAACCCCTACGCTATCCAACACTTTCCCTACTGTTGCACTCTCTGGGGTGGGAATAGTAATTTTTACCTCTACGCTATCCAACACTTTCCCTACTGTTGCACTCACTGGAGTGGGAATAGTCATTTTACCCCTACGCTATCCAACACTTTCCCTACTGTTGCACTCTCTGGAGTTGGAATAGTAATTTTTACCCCTACTCGATCAAACACTTTCCCTACTGTTGCACTCACTGGGTTGGAATAGTAATTTTAACCCTTTCGCTATCCAACACTTTCCCTACTGTTGCACTCTCTGGAGTGGGAATAATAATTTTTACCCCAATGCTATCCAACACTTTCCCTACTGTTGCACTCTCTGGAGTGGGAATAGTAATTTTTACCCCTACGCTATCCAACACTTTCCCTACTGTTGCACTCTCTGGAGTTGGAATAGTAATTTTTACCGCTACGCTATCCAACACTTTCGCTACTGTTGCACTCTTTGGAGTGGGAATAGTAATTTTTTTTCCTCCGCTATCCAATATTTTTCTGTATTGTTTTAGTTAATGTTGTGTATGAATTTATTTTTAAAACATTAAAAATATTTTAGTTTTTTAATTTGTTATATATATTTTTTATAATTTTATTTATATTATTTTTGTTTGTGTATATATGTATTTATATTTTCTAAAATGTTTTTAACAATTTATAAGTTATTAAAATAATTATTTATGAATATTATTAAGTAAGTATATATATTATATTTTATATGTATATGTTTAATTTATTTTAAAACTATATGTATTAGTTATTATTTTTAAAAAAATTAAATATTTTTAACTGTTTCTTTTAATTATATGTATTATTTACTTTTTTTACATTACTGTTGCACTCTCTGGGGTGGGAATAGTAATTTTACCCCTACGCTATCCAACACTTTCCCTACTGTTGCACTCTCTGGAGTGGGAATAGTAATTTTTACCCCTACGCTATCCAACACTTTCCCTACTGTTGCACTGTCTGAAGTTGGAATAGTGATTTTTACCCCTACGCTATCCAACACTTTCCCTACTGTTGCACTCTCTGGAGTGGGAATAGTAATTTTGCCCCTACGCTGTCCAATACTTTCCCTACTGTTGCACTCTCTGGAGTTGGAATAGTAATTTTTACCCCTACTCTATCCAACACTTTCGCTACTGTTGCACTTTCTGGAGTTGGAATAGCAATTATAACCCCTACGCTATCCAACACTTTCCCTACTGTTGCACTCTCTGGAGTGGGAATAGTCATTTTTACCTCTACGCTATCCAACACTTTCCCTACTGTTGCACTCACTGGAGTGGGAATAGTCATTTTTACCCCTACGCTATCCAACACTTTCCCTACTGTTGCACTCTCTGGAGTTGGAATAGTAATTTTAACCCCTATGCTATCCAACACTTTCCCTACTGTTGCACCCTTTGGAGTGGGAATAGTAATTTTTACCCCTACGCGATCCAACACTTTCCCTACTGTTGCACTCACTGGGTTGGAATAGGAATTTCTAACCCTTTCGCTATCCAACACTTTCCCTACTGTTGCACTCTCTGAAGTGGGAATAATAATTTTTACCCCAATGCTATCCAACACTTTCCCTACTGTTGCACTCTCTGGAGTGGGAATAGTAATTTTTACCCCTACGCTATCCAACACTTTCCCTACTGTTGCACTCTCTGGAGTTGGAATAGTAATTTTTACCGCCGCGCTATCCAACACTTTCGCTACTGTTGCACTCTTTGGAGTGGGAATAGTAATTTTTTTCCCTCCGCTATCCAATATTTTTCTGTATTGTTTTAGTTAATGTTGTGTATGAATTTATTTTTAAAACATTAAAAATATTTTAGTTTTTTAATTTGTTATATATATTTTTTATAATTTTATTTATATTATTTTTGTATGTGTATATATGTATTTATATTTTCTAAAATGTTTTTAACAATTTATAAGTTATTAAAATAATTATTTATGAATATTATTAAGTAAGTATATATATTATATTTTATATGTATATGTTTAATTTATTTTAAAACTATATGTATTAGTTATTATTTTTAAACATTTTTAAATATTTTTAACTGTTTCTTTTAATTATATGTACTATTTACTTTTTTTTACATTTTTTTTTAACATTTTTAAAAAAACGATATTTTTTACAACAATATGTTTGACATCGATATTTTTTTCTCGATATTTTTGTACTTACCATGATGTAGATAGGATGTCGATATTCTTGACTTCGATATTTTTGCCACGATATTTTTGTACCTCGATATTGTTGTAGTCGATATTTTGTCAGTGATTCCTTTCCTTGTGCTGTCCCACTTTGTTTGCCTAGCAGCATTGTAGTCACCCTTACATCATGTGCAAGGGTGTCTGCATTGTAAGCAGGATTGTTTTTGTCCAGGAAGGTGTCCCTTCCTGAGAGGCATTTTCCTCTTTCTATGTGTAAATGCAGCAAATGAAGAAAGAGGAAAAAATGCAGAGAAAGAAAGATATTTTTCCTTGTTATGCCTCACCTGGGAAGTGTAGCATTTTGACGCGTTCCCAGGTATACCACTAATGGTAAATCTGGGAATGCAACAAAATCCGTGGGTGGATGTTTGGGAATACCTACGCTCCACCCATGGAACGCCTTCCTGCCACAGAGTGACATTCAGCAGCGATTTGCGCTGCCTTGTGTTACTCTAGATTTATCAAGCCATGCAGGACCGCTTGATAAATCTCACTTAGTTTTTGCGTTGCCCTTGCGCCCCCTTGCATGGCATAAGAGCGATGCAAAACCTTCATAGTTGTGTGCCTCAGTATCCAACCCCAGGTAGGGTCCTCTGCTGCAGTGAGAAGAGAACTCGCACGGGACCTAAAAAGTACCAAGTTAGTAAACATAACCCTTCTTTTACCACATGGAGACTTGTACTCTTGTTTTTCTCTTTTTGCTATTTTAGTTTGTTATGTGGTCTTAATCCCCCTTCCCTGGGCTTACACTTTAGCCATAGTGAATACTAACTAACCTGCAGCAGCTGTGTGTGCACAAGGGTCCTTGCTGTCTCCACAGTCCTGGCCAACCAGAAGATCCAAAGGAAAAACTCTCTGCTGTTCTGAGAATGTGATGACAGAGTTTGTTGTAAACACATTTTTCTAACAGTGTTTTGAGGAAGGTGTTTGACACCAGACAAAAATTATTAAGATCTGTCAGGTAACCCTCTGTTTTATTTCAGGGGGGAGTCACTCTCTCAATTTTCAGACAGTCTGGGATTGTGACTTAGGTTAGTGATGAGTTTACAACCATCGCCCAAAGGGGGGAGAAAAGTTGACTAAACTCCATTAGGATAGCGGAGGGGATGGTGTCTTCGAAATGTGAGGTTGGTTTCTGAGAAACTATGATCTTGTGGATGCCTTATTTGTGGTGGGATGGTTGAGATGTTGATCCTTCTCAAAGGTTGTCATTTCCTGTAGGGAGAAGTGAGTGCTGATATTCAACACATGTAGGGGCCGATTCCGATTCCGGCCAGAAATCTCTCCTACCGAGCCGGACCCGGAGAGAATTCCGACCGAATGGGACCCTAGCAGTCCGACCGGACGAGTACGATGCATTCGCATGCTATCGGACTCGATTCGTTCGGACTCCCATTGAAGTCAATGGGAGCCGGTCGTACAACGCGTACGCGGGCTCCCATTGACTCAATGGGTGCGAGGTGAACAAGGGCGCCCCCTACAGCGGGTACGTGTCCATGCGCATCGCGGCGTACATGCACAGGTAGGGGGACCCATGGTTCCCCCCTGTGTGCGACTCGCGTGCCTACGTGTACAGGGGGTCCGACGCGGACCCCCAAAGTCCGGCTCCGACAGCTCTTTCGAGCCGGACGGGCGCGAGTCGGTCGGACTGCTTGCGGCGCGCATCGTACTTACCCGGCCGGGAAACGTCTCCATAGCGCGGTGCGAGTCGTGTCCGTGCGAGTCGGTCGGAGCGTGTTGAAGCCGCGTACGAGTCGGTCGGCGATTTCGTGGGAGCTTGCATCGTACTCGCTCGGCCGGACCCGCGTACGATTCGGTCGGGAAACAGGGCTCCGAATCGGATCCGGTAAATCCGAATCCGATTCGGAGCACTACCGGCCGAGATCGGAATCGGCCCCGTAGTCTTTCTCTATCAATAGCAATTGAGTTTTGGATCTTCATTATTTTTCTCTCTGAAAGAGGTTTAGAAAACTTAACAGTTCCCTGTGGAGTTGCTGCTGATCATGGTGAATTTTTGAGGTGTTTAACTGTTCAGTTTCTTACATTATCAAGTTGTCATCTAAAGAATTTATGCATGGGCATTCCATATGATCTTTTTGTAGGTATTTCTTCACTATCATAGCCTTTTTATATTGATTGTTGAGGGTTTGCGGCTCCATTATCTCATGGTGAGTCTGAGACTCCACTTTTGTTTGTTTACGTTTTGGTTGCACCAGGGATGGGATAATTTGCTTTTGTGTCTTTGAGGTGGTGTGATGCTACTACCTCCACTATGTCTGTCATTATCATTGTTTGTTTGTAGTGCTGGTTAATTCTTGTATGTTCTGCAATTCAGATGGGGGTGTGACGTCCCTCAGGCATATAGATGAAAGATTCTCTCTGTTTATGTTTCTGGTATCGCTTACCCAGTTTTTTGGTTACATCCTTTGGTCTTTTGCTGTTTGTGCTTGAGCTGTGATGTGGAATAACATTGAGTAATTGTCTGACCAGTCATTTGGGTTGATAGTGTTCATGCTCAGTGCTCCTTTCTTGAATATGATCAGTTTGAGCTATGCTCCTTTGGGAGCCGATTCACAGAACTAATCTGAGACAAAATCCTAAATCTACTACTTCTGGTATTCACAGAAGGCACTTACGATTTTTGGTATTCACAGAAATCACTTACAACTCCTAACTTTACGTCCGCACTCGAGCTGGAATTTCCACACCTGGAGCGGAATTTCCACACCTGGAGCGGAAATCTCGCACTTGTGCCAGAATTTCCTCACCCATTACCTGCACATCTTAGGGTGCAGATCATGATGGCCTCCTCTGCAGAGTATTTCTAATAAACATGTAAGTTTGAATTCTCTACTGTCTGACCGACTCTTCATTCTTGGGACGGCATAGCAGGTGGTTGTAAGTAACCCGAGTGGTCTTTAAGGGACACTTCTTTCAGTTGGCGCCCGAACAGGGACCCCGCAAGGTGATCCAGCTCGCCCGTAATCAGGTTGCAGGGTCGGGGTGCGTCTGGTCGGGCAGATCGGGCAGATCGGGGTACCCCACACGATTGAGCTTGGTTCTCACAGCTGCCCCACCCGTCTGTGGTCACCAGCTGGGGTCCTGAGAAGGCGAAACCTTGTAGTTGACCGTTTGGCCCGAAGAGTCGGCAGTGGAGAATAACTTGACTCGACCTGTGTGCACCAGGTGAGTGATTTGATTCTTGGAAAAATGGCACCATTCTTGAACGGCACGAGCCTACGGGTTGTGTCTTGGTACAGTCTCCGGACTGTCTTGGTGCAGTTTTCGGACTGCCTTGCTTGAACGACATTAGCCGATGTGCTGTGTCTTGGTACAGTCTCCGGACTGTCTTGAAAAAGGCACAGAGTGTTTGTGAGCAGTCTACCGGGCCAACTGGTAATTTGGTCTGTTCTTGAAAAGGTCTGGGACTGTTTGCGAACAATCTGCCAGGCCAACTGGTAATTTGGTCTACACTTGAAAAGGTCTGGGGCTAGAGCCTGTCTTCTTGAACTTGGTACAGTCTCTGGACTGTCTTCTTGAACTTGGTACAGTCTCTGGACTGTCTTCTTGAACCTGATGCAGTCTCCGGGCTGACTTGTGGTTTGATAGTTGTGTTTGGGTGCTATGAGGTTTGTGGACAGACGTCAGTGGTGGTGCTTGTGAAATGCTTGTTTGAGTGAGTAGCAACTGTGCTCTTCGTGTGGAGGTAAGGATGCCTTGCCTCAGCAAGCTGTGTTGTGTGTTTTCTTTTTTGTTTGACACGGTCTGAGGACCGTCTTTGGGAAAAAGTACTTGTAATTCCTTTGCCAGGCAAAATAATGCATTTGGACCCTTTCTTGAAAATGTCTGGAATGAGTTTAATTTGGTCTCTTGTTGTCATTGTTGTTCTGCAGATGCCCATTGGAAGGAGGTTAGCTAGCACCTCCTGAAGGCACTTTAAATTTTGAAGAATGGAAAAATAATAAATAAATAAAAATATGGTTTGATCAGAAATACTAGCAAGAATGTACATTTGTTTTGAGATAGGAAGTGTGCAACATGAGAAAAATGTAAGGAAGGGATATGCATTTATATTGAAAAAAGTGTTGTGACAATTCAAGGTAATGTATATTTATGCTGAACAGACATGCATTCTAAAGGTGCAGTAAGGAGAGGTGAAATACACGCTCGTAATTCAGTAGCGCGGAATGTGTTCGGTCTCTCCATGAAAGGGGGGCAGGGCTTCTGGAAAGGGAGCAGTGTGTTGGTACTTAGAGCTTTCCAGCTTCAGACACGAACTGCATTCTGAAAATTGGCACGTAGAAATTCGGTGCAATGCTCATAAGTTAACGTATGATTGATTTGAGTGGGTGAGTGTCATTTGGATTTTCCCACAATAGAACGTGTATTTACTTTGGAAAAGGTGTTTCAAGCACTCCAGGCAGTGTGTCTTTATGCTGAATAAAAGGATTTTCAAAGTTGAAAAACATAGCTTGTGAATTCAGTGTGTGGCAGGCTTGCGATGGCCTTGGGTGAGATAAGGAAGGAATTCCCAAGGGGGGGATGGGGGGTCATCGAGCAGAGAGACTCAGAGCAACTCACGCTGGGGAGAGAGTTTTGTAAAGCCAGAAAGGAAGGTGGGGGCCATGCCCAGCTCCTGACACAGACAGGCAGAGATGCGCAGCACGGACGTTCCTAGGGCAGAGTGCCAGAAAAAGATATTATTGAGGTACAGATTAAAAGAACAACACAGGAGCTAAAAATAATTGGTTCATGAGTTTTGTGAAAGTGTGTATCTAGAGTTTCCACAACACTGTGGGATAGAATGTCCTGGGGCCGGTGGCATGAGATTCTTTGTGACTCAGTTGGTTATTGGATTACTGTTCTCTGATCAGATTAGGGTGCATGTACAGTAAATATTGGTTTGTTTTCAAAGAAAGTTGCAGAAAGAGTAAAAAAATATATATATGATGGTACAGAGAGGGTTTGCTCAGAAAAATTGTTTGCAGGGAATGAAAAGTGAGTTAAAATGCGTTGTTTCACAAGCGGAAATAAAGGTGCAATATCAAAGCTGTTGGGGTTTTAAAAGGAGAAATTACAAAATAAGTTTTAGAAAGGGTTACAGCAAAAATTGTTTGTGACTCAGGCCTGATAGGGAAAGATTTGTTTTGCAAATTAAAAGGAATAGATTGCCTTTTTCTGTTAGGTATTTAACATAGCACAGTGTTATAAGTGTGTTGGTGGGTGTTTCAGACACATTAGTTGTTGCACATGTTTTATGCTTTCTTGCTCTGATTATTGGTCCTTTTTACAGTGGATTTCTGTTTTAGTTAATGTCTAATTGTGGTGAGCATGTGATGGGTTTGGCCTCCTACTATTACTGCTCTCAAGCAGGTGAATGTGTGATGTCAGGCCTTAATGTAAGTAGTGAATGGTGTTTGCCCCCTTCCCGAGTTTTGCGAATGTGCCATCCGCTTTGTGGTCAACAGGCGATGTAGATTGTGTTTACAATTCTGTGATTGGTTGGTGTGAAGTTCATGAAAAAGTGGTTTTCCTACATCCTGCTGTTCTAGCCATTGCTATGCCTTTGCTAATGGTTCCTACTGCTGCTCAATGTTTTTCTATCACCGATCTAAAATACATTCTTTGGCGGTACAATTTATTTCAACAACAGGTCTTTGTCCAGATTTACATTGACTGGTAGGAGTCATAGGCTCTGCTGCGCTTCTTAGGACTATGCAGAAAGACATAGAATCTATACATAGGTTTTAAAAGAGGTAGTTACTTGTTATTGTTTCAGACACGCAGCAAAGTTGTAGGGACAGTACAGTTACATAGTGTTAGACATGGCATCCTTGACGTGGTTTTCCCTGACTTTTACCTCTACCTCCTATGTTTTGATGCTGTGCTGGTTTCCGTTTTTGCTAGCTTAGATGCTTTGGGTATTTTGCCACTGCTGATCAGTGCCACAGTGCAAGTGCTTTCTGTGTAGATTGATATTGGGCTTGGTTCTTCCTGCTTTGCGTATTCTCTTTGCAAGTAGATCCCTAGTGAAGGGCACTGGGTGTGCCAGGGCTGGTAAATAAATAGTTAACAGTAGGCTTGCAGCGCTGATAGTGCCACTCACATGAGTAGTCTGGAAAAGATGCCTCAGGCCTGTCACAGCAGTGCCTGCGCGCAGTTTGTACATAGGAAAAACATATGGTAGGCCCAAGGTACAACCCTAGGCAGGGTACAGTGTGTGTGACAGGTAGGATATGTACTGATGTGTGTAACATGCCCTGATAGTGGCATACTGTCCATTTCGTTTTTCACTATTGAAAGGCTATCTTGCCCATAGGACAGAATGGGGAATGTGTTGTCAAATTTTACAAGCACATCCTCCCATAGGGATAAGGTAGACAATTGGAGCCTTTACTCAGAATTTGGTAACACACCTTTTAGTAAAGGATGGGTTTTAAAATATGTGTTTGCAACAGGCACTTTTAGAAAGTGGCTATTTTCTTGTCCAATTTTTCTGTGTGTTTCTGCCTGATTGTGGATAGGCTGTTTGGTCTCAGAGTGACAGAGCCTGAGAATGTGCATTTGGTGTGGTGTCCTCTTGTGGTGTTTTATTGTGTTACTGTGAGTGCTGATACAAATACTCGACACATTGTATTTGGGATACGACTATCTGCTCGTGCACAGCTCCTAAGGGGGTGAGCAGGGGTCATCTAAAGTGTGTATTTCTCTTACGCGTTCTAGAGGAAAGGGTCCCTATTTGAACAAAGGTACCTACCTTTGCCCACTACGGACACTCGTTTTGTTTCAACAAATTGTTCTTATCTTTAGTTTTGACTGACCAGGGAGTTTGTTTTTTAAAGGGGTAAGTATTTTCGACAGGAGGTTTCCTTTTCAGGTCTGATCTACAATAAATACTCCCCTTAAACCCTAACCGTGTAGTTCGGTTATTAGAATACCAACAGATACTGGTTGATTAATGGTGGAATGTCCTTAAATGAAGCTGATGTTTATACACCACTCTAAAATGGCGAAGGAGGCAACTCCTTTTGTTTTATATTCCCTCACACACCCTAGTGGTGTCATGCTTCATCATCGGGACACTCCGACGCCTATAAGTCGGGGTGGGCTCAACCGTATTGTAGGGAGCTCTTAAAGAATTGTTTGGCCAGGGGTTAAAGATTAAAAATCCACTGGCAGATCCCGGTTTCCCTTTATTTTTGGATCTGTCAAGGATATTAAAATAAAGAAGAATAAGGTCATTGGGATATTATGGTCCTAAGACCCTAAAGCCAACATGTTTCAGTCCAATTCAAGCCCAAAATATGGTGCAGGACTTTCTTCAGGGCGATAACGTTGTCCCCCCTGGAAGGGTAGAAATAAGGAATTTCCCTATACTAATTATATTAAAGGGCAGAAAGCTGCTCACTTTGTTTGACACAATCTTGAAGATTTTTAGATCACTCAATCTGTAAAAAGACAAAGGTAACGACAAAACAAACACCACACCATTGTTATAGGCATGTATACAGTATCTGATATCACAAGTAGTGAAGATTAACATCACCCTCTGTGCCAATTATGTCCGAGGGTGATAAAGCACAGCAACAAGCATGCTAATACAGTATACGTAACGCATGCTCATTCGTAGGTCTATATCACACTCTAGAACGTGCGCATAATTGTGGTGTAGCGGCTGATAGTAGCATACTAACAATCTCTAAACCAATTTGCGTGCTTTCATTGTTTGTGAAAAATTGTGAAAAAACATACACTCGCATTCATACCGCTGTTAAAAATGCCGTAAAAATACATACAGGACACATAAAATACCGAGTCTTACCCCATATAGGGAGAGGTTAAACTTCTCGTGGGACCTCCCTTAGAAA
This sequence comes from Calotriton arnoldi, assembly GCA_963921515.1. NCBI lineage: Eukaryota > Metazoa > Chordata > Amphibia > Caudata > Salamandridae > Calotriton > Calotriton arnoldi. The sequence continues at coordinate 601,521 of CAWUFW010002411.1, forward strand.
TGGGGTAGCCCTGTAGTCAGACACTGGTGCCGTGAAAAAGGATCGAAAAAGTCCACGGTCAGATTTATCCAAATGATGTGATTGAGGTAGGAAATGAAATGAAATAAACAAAACCAAAAACATGCGTCAATAAATGCGGAAGACAAGACCTCCGTGTTGGAGATGCATGCACTCATACCTGTTTCCGGCGTTCTTTCATTCATATTACTCACGTCATCAAGGGTCCTGCCCCGTAGTGTGACCTGTTCGGTGTGGGTCCCAGCGGCTTGTGGCAACCGGGAACCTACACTCACTACTTCTTAAAAGGACGCTCTGATTGCCGCGCCTACTTCCGCGGTCATAACAGGTTCTATCCTGACCACCCCATGGACTCTGGGAAATGTAGTTTATAAATACCCCGAGTTAAGGCACTACAGCACACTCATATGGAAAACCCGATGCTTGTATACTTGATCGTTAAAAGATTCTATATTTTGGTATAGGACCTCAATGATGTTAGTGTTCACACTGTTTGCAAACCAAAGAGTCCCAAACCAATCGTTAAAGCAAGGGCACGTGAAGTAAACGTAAAATCTGCCATATAAACTTTATGATTCTCGCGTTGTGCGTGCGTCCTAAGCACGTATGTCCTTCTGGTTATGGGAACAGTAGTTCCCTCGTTATACTCATGTATAAACAATCCTATGATAGTGTTGTCGCGCATAAGCATTACTCTGTAGTTATTTATATAGCAATTATAAATCCCTTATCAAACAATAACTATTGTGAAACAACCGCTTGTAATGCCGGTTAGTTGATGTAAATATAATGAAAGTATTCTCAGCGAATTCACCATGTTAGAATTAAATAATTAAGTTGAAAAACCTGAGTTAAAGAACCTAATGCTCAGTAGGGTGTGTCAATATAGTGTCACAGATGGGGAAATACAATCCCAACTAATGCTAAATCAGTGTCGGGTTCAATTTCAGTATCCATATAAAGTGTTTTTAATTCATCTGGTCTTGTTAAGTTGGTGCCAGGGAATAGAATCATTTAACCCTTGGGTGTATGTTTTTAATCGATGCACCCAACGCTGCTCCCTCTCCAAAAGTCTTCTAGTTACATCGCCTTCTCCTGTGACTTTTTCAATTATTGTCCAACATAAATCCTTACCAGAGTGTTTCATCTCCACATAATGGGATGTTAATCTTGTTGCTGTGATCGACCTTCTGATTGTGCTCCTATGTTCGCTTATGCGCACCTTTATTTTTCTCCCAGTCATGCCGATATACATTAGTTGGCATGGGCATTTGATCATGTATATAACCTTATCACTGTTACAATTAGTATGGGTCCGCTGTTCCCATGGGTGATGCATGCCCAAGTCAATTTCTTTTGTATGTTTCGTGAACTCACATACAACACATGACCCACATGGATAGTGTCCAGTGACCGGAGGTTGATCCCAGAGAGTCAATTGGTGAGTTATTTTTGATCTCTTCAGGTCTGTGTGTATCAAGGAGTCTCTAAGGCTTTTGTTTCTTCGAAATGAAAACATAGGTTTTTCATATTTAAGTTTGTTAGATGTAAGGATTTCCCACTTTTTGTTGATGATTTTCTTAATGTCGTTGGATGTTGTATTATATGTTGTAACACAAAAAATTGAATCTTTCACCTCCTTTGAGTTTGTATCCAGTAACGCATCCCTCGGGGTATTGCGAGATCTTTTCATCGCTTTCTCAATAATTCTTTTAGGATATGCTCTTTGTTCCAATTTCTTCGACAATATTTCAGCTTCCATCTTATAATCTTGAAGATCCTGGCAGTTTCTGCGTATACGCAGAAATTGGCCTATGGGTAGATTTTCCCTGAGAGAGCGTGGATGTGCGCTTTCAAAATGTAACAGACTGTTTTTGTCCGTTGGTTTTGTATACAAAGAGCTGACCAGGCTGTTGTTATTAGCCCGGATCTTAATGTCCAAAAACGAGACCTCCTCATGGTTGTAAGTCATGGTGAACTTTAAATGTGGATTCAGTTGGTTCAGCCATTTATGGAAATTAGCCAGAGTTGTTGAATTACCATTCCATATCATCAGGACGTCATCGATGTATCGCCACCACTTACTGATGTTATTAGAGTAAGGGTTGGTGGGCCAAATGTGTTGTTCTTCCATTTGGCCCACATACAGACACGCTATGCTAGGCGCGAAGGTGCTGCCCATTGAAGTGCCATGAACCTGGAGATATAGCTGTTCCTCGAACCTGAAGAAATTGTCCATGAGTGCTATGCGCATCAGTGTAATGACCCAATCTACGGGGGCATCCCAGGTCCAATTTTCTTGTTTCAGAAGGTTCTCAATAACCCGGATGCTCTCCTCTTGTGGGATGCTCGTATAGAGCGCTTCAACATCTAAACACACCATTATATTATGCCTAGGATCATAATCAATGTCTGATATTAGGTTGAGCAGATGTTTTGTATCCTGAACATATGACCTGATGCGTGTGACTAATGGGCGTAGAAACCAATCGGTAAACTTAGAAAGAGGTTCAAGAAGTGACCCTAACCCAGACACGATGGGTCTACCGGGAGGAGGTATTTTTCCTTTGTGTATTTTTGGTATCGTGTAAAATATGGGTATTCTTGGGTCCTCAGGATTGAGGAATTCATGTTCTTTCTTAGTAATCCAGTCTCGTTCCAGGGCATCAGCGGTCAGTGTATTTATAGTTTTCTTTAACCGTATGGTGGGATCCTTGTTGATTTTCTTGTAGTATTTTATATCTGCCAGGAGGTTCATACAGGCGGTTCTATAAGCCGTAGTGCTCTGAATGACAGTAGCCCCACCTTTATCCGCTGGTTTAATAACCTTTTCAGGTCACCTACTGTTGAAAGGGGGGGTAGGAGATTAGCTCCTTGGCGACTAAGGGACTAACATATTAAATGAGGTGCATAGGGTGCATGAGCCTTAACTCTGAATGCCTAACACTTGAAACTGCGGTCTTTTTTTCTTTCTTTGGTTTCTGTGCTTGGTACATATATTGTTGTGTGCTGTTTTGTGTTGTAAGTACACAAGACGGCTTGTCATGCGCGCTTTCTGTCTTTGACGCTACCATAAGAGCCCTCCTGAGCGGTCTAGGAACGGTCATGATGGTGTCTGTCTCCATAAGACAATCGGTTGGACTCGCCTTAGCCACTAATTTCACAGATATGGTACTCCATGCTGTGAACATGCCCTTGAATAAATAGAGACACAGCACCTCACCAGTGCACGTCTAACTGGCTATAACAAAGTACGGTTCGGAAAAATTGTCATGATTAAAAGTGTGTCACTTTGAAGTCAGCCATGTTACTGCCCCTCCTTTCTGTAAATTGATGGAATTGAATTGAAAAGAAGATGAAAGGACGGGTAGACTAGACTGATGTTCCCATATCTGATCCTTAAGGGGAACTATAGGTTGATGGCTCCTGTTTAAATTTCCAGGCTGTACCACCACTATTGCTCATGTTACCGCAACACTACATACAGTCGCAGAGACATCACGAGTCCTTTATCAGTTAGCCTGTAATTGCGCTGGCAGCCCTTACTAGACCTGGTGAATTGGTAGGGCAGAAGGAAAAAAGGAAAAGAAAATGAATGTTGCTAGATGCCTATGTTTTTCCCCTGGTTATGATTACACATGGCCAAGTTTGTGTACTGTATGATGCATATGATGCACAATACTAGGAAGGGTACCTGTATGCCCCCGGTAATTGCGCACCACACATTTTAGTGGTTAACAGTTTGAAGAGCACATAGCTCTACAGGAGCTTGTTTGGAACAACAAGTTTTGCTGGAGAATTCATGTACTTGCTACATTATGCTTAATTTGTCAATTATATATATAATCAGGATCTCTGTTAAATTAGCAATTTTAAATTTTCCTGCCACAACTATAACTTGAGAGCATGGTCACAAATGCAATACTTATGTTGGCTCCCTTGGAAAAATAATTCTAGAGGTGTCTGCAGACCTGCACAGCAGCGAAGGTTCACAAAGTAGAAGCTGTGTCATGGTCTCTATGACTTATTGAACACAAGCTTGCTAAGATGAGAAACACAAACAAGCCATTGCTTTGAAATTCCCTTTTTGAGGTTCTTCAGATGAATAATATAGGAATGGACAGATGCAATGACTCAAAGTATGTCCGGATTGTTCTTTCAGAGCTTAGTAAATGAATTAAGGCTTACCCTGCTACTTGGTATTGGGAGAGAAAACAATTAATTGTATAACGTGTTCTGCGTTCTACCCACTAATAGGTCCGGGACACCCTGCAGTCATCAGAGGGGCCCCGGACGTGATACACAGCCTGGCTGCTTGTTATGGAACATTCATGAATATGATTGAGGCGAAGCTGCAGAGCAAAGAAGTGCTGGTCGAGGCAGTACCACTGAAAAACAACACGGAGAGAGGGGCTATCCAGGAGCCCCAGCCTGTTGGTCCACCTGTGCTTGAGTCCTAGCCCAATGAGCCCAGCCTGTGGGCTCGCCTGTGTTTGAGTCCCTGCCCCCTGGTCCTCTTGAGTCTGACCCCATTTTTCCTTGAACCCCCTGTGCCCGGAGTATTGAGGCACAATTTGCGCCCCGACGGAAGGACAGTGCACCAGAGGGAAAGTTGAATGAGTAGGGATGGACTTCATGGATGAAGAATAGGGTGCATGTACCCTGTCTAAGGTGCCAACGATAGAGTAAGGAAAAAGAGATTGGTGCACTGGCCTGGACACTGGACAGGATTAGTTGAGGGTGTCCTCCAAGGAGGGAGGGTGCTCTATCCTGAGTGAAGAGGATTTTTCTGGAAAGAGCTAGACGAGTAGCTCCACCGCCGGTGCTCAACAGCGCCTACGCCAGATGAACAATAGGAGCCTGCCAGTGAGGGCTCTCTGAAAGACACTGGAAAGAAGAGTTTTACCCACCCCCCTGTTCCCTGGTCATCAATTCTATTGCATTGCATTTCTCTCCCAATTACCATGTATCCTTTTGGTTGTTCCATTATTGAAGAAGAACACCTCTTTGCAGCCCGCTGACTTATAGCTTGGTTGATAACAAGTTTGCCTTGGATCTTACTTTATAATGTTTACTTTCACAATTATGTTTTACCTATGAGGAAATGGTCTGACAGATGTTGCCTCTCTTTCCTTTTTCCCCAATGTTTGTTGCCTCGTCTATGCATCATACATTCCATCAGCTACAACGTGAAAGTTGGTTTCTGCCCCTAGTAAAAATGGTTGCTAACGCAAAGAATATGCCCATGTATGCACAGTCTCCCAGCTCGTTGTGCCTGCTGTGTAAGTACACCGACTCCCAAGAAAAAGGATATCCATGCAATACAAATGCTAAGATCATGCTTCAGAAAGAGATCGATGGGTTGGTGAGCATTGATGCAGACACTTTTTAGGTCAACATGTCTCTTATAGTTTCCCTGCTTAATAGCGAGCATTTGAACACTTCTGAGTATTAAGATATTGATAATGTGAATAGAGATTGCCCCTCCTTTAGAATTGTAAAGACCCTACCTGATAGCCAAATAAAGCATTTAGCCACTTCTGCTAAAAGGAGGGTCTGTTAGGTTTGAAATTCCTGTTCCTGTAATGCACTCGTCTCATGCTATATTAGGTTAGCAGTGCGTGGCTAAATAGATGCCATTTGTATTCATGTTATGCAACCCGCTGAGTTATCCCCGTAATGTGCAGACTTCAGTTAGCGAGTGTGACTCCATTTTGCATTTCGTAATCCCTATTAGGCTGCTTAGACTGTGCTTGAGTTAGGCCTCACTGCTCACATTGCTTGCCTCAGCAGAACACCTTATTTCATTATTATTTACTCTTTATTCAAGGCTGTTTCTCGACTTACTAATGAATAGGCCATTTTGCCCTCGGATACCTATCTGAATGTGTAGTTTCTGCTTCCACGTTAGGAGAAGCTGAGACCCAGTACCATGGCCTTGGCTTCCTGATAAAATGTACCCATCTGGCAGGTGTTAGCTCATCCTACTGTGCCTCTTTGTTCATGTTCGGCCCAGGCCGGTAGTTTTCAATTGGGGGCGTTGTTGGAGGCTCCTTGGGAGGAATTATTATTCACTGTAGACAGTTGGGGGGTCAGTCCCTCGGCAGACATCTTAGGGTGCAGGTCATGATGGAGTCCTCTGCAGAGTATTTCTAATAAACATGTATGTTTGTATTCTCTACTGTCTGACCGATTCTTCATTCTTGGGAAGGCATAGCAGCTGGTTGAAAGTAACCCGAGTGGCCCTTAAGGGGCACTTCCTTCACGGGGCGGAATCTCCGCTTTCGGGCCGGAATACCTGCATTCTGGCCGGTTGAGCATTTTCCTCAATGCTAAACACCTGTCCAAGTGCCTACCATCCCCCACCATGCATCAGCTGACACACTGCAGCCCAACAGCCAATCCCAGCCCTGCAGCACATATGAAAGCAGAGCAGGCACACACAAACTCTTTCAACATGTCGCTGAATGTGTTTGTTGCTCTGCCCCTTGCCATGCGGCAAGAAGACTTGAGGAGGAGGAGGAGGAGGAGGAGGAGAGTAGAGAGGATATTCAGACAAAGGATCAACCTATTTGGAATGTCCAGCCAAGATATCAGGGCCAGATACTGTTTCCCTCCAGAAGTCATCTTGGAGATGGTATGTGAGTGGGAGCAGGAACTTGACTCTGTGACCTGCTGCTCCCATGCCATTCCAGCCCATCTCAAGATCCTTTCTGCTCTCCATTTCTTTGCGACGTGGTCATTCCAAAGGGACTCCAGTGACCTTGTGGGCATCTCTCAGGCAAGCCAGTAGCGGCACTTGCATCAGGTACTGAGCTGCATCAATTCTAGAGCCCACCTCCACATACGAATGCCCCATACACTGGCCAGCAGACAAAGGGCAGCTAGGGATTTCTATCTCATCTCTCGCTGCCCACTTGTGCTGGGTGCAATTGATTGTACCCATGTGGCCCTTCAGCCACCCCGCCGCATTGCACACATACTCTGCAACAGACACCAATGGTATTCCATCAATTTGCAGGCTGTCTGTGATGCCAGTGGGAAATTCATAGATGTGCATGCAGTGTTTCCAGGTAGTACCCATGACAGCTTCATATTCCGCATGTCACCTCTTGCCCGGCGGATGGCTGCGGGAGAATTTGGCAACATGTGGCTACTGGGTAAGTACCAAGCACTAAAAATGAGGGATATGTGCAAATGAAGGGGCTTACTTACAAGCCCCTTGCGCTGCCGGTACGTCACTTTTTCACATATGAAAAGTGACGCACCGGCGGCGCAAGGGGCTTGTAAATCAGCCCTGAAATGTATGAATGCCACCTTACATTAACAACCATTGTACAATAAGAATCACCAAGCCACATACAAAGGTCTCAACAGACACTGCATGTACCAAAGTATAGATCATGCTCTGTTTAAATTTAAGATGGAAATGTAACCTATTGCCCTATCTTCCCTCCTCGGGTGATGCTGGTTATGCACTCTCCCCGCAACTGCTCACACCTTACAGACATCCAACCACTGTACATCAGCGTATGTACAATTGGGCACACATACGAACTCGAGCCATCATCGAGTGCACTTTTGGTCTGTTGAAGTCGCAAATCAGATGTCTTTACCGTACAGGGGGTGTGCTGATGTACTCCCCTGAAGTCGTGTGCAAGATCATATTAGCCTGTTGTGTTTTGGCCAATATAGCTTTAACGCATGGCTTACACATACCCTTTGTACCTCGGCTAGCTCTGAATCCAGGCAACCGGGCCATTGCACATAACCGAGGTCATGGTATGCGATTCCGTGATCAGCTGGTTGCCACGTTTTTCACATGGGCAACCTGTTGTGTCATGGACAAAATGTGGTTTGCAGTCTGTTGTCAATGATGAAAGTTGGATAATTATGACTCTGTCCAAAAATTCGGTCCTGAGACTACTTTCCAAGCCACACTAACTGTATGTAAACCACAGCTATTGACAGGAGTCAAAAGATTGACCGTGCATCAGGTCATGTGCCAATGTCAGCAATCAGTGTAGTGGATGTCCCTAAGGAATCTATTGATTCAGAGGATAAGATGTATATGTTCTGAGAGACCCTCCCATACCTTTTGAGAATGGGTGTCTGAATCAAAAAAGGGCATGACTATTGCATTGTTGAGCTTTTGCCCCCAACTGATTTGACTCTCCCAGAAATGATGGGCCCACAACGTGAGTGATGATGTTCTGGCTCAATCTGCTACTATGTGTCTGGGATACACAGCACTGCTTCCCCCAAATTTACCGTAACACAACAGACAACTCTTGCGTTGAGCACTAAATATGGACTACATATACCATAATGCAAAGGAGGAGAAAACTAAACTTGGATGTGATGTTGTGCCAGCCCCCCCTCTTGTCCCAGCCCAAATCTCATCAAATGGTCTGTTCTCCCTTTTGTTTTATGTCTATGATTTTCTCTTACACTGTCATTTCAGGTTTCTCTGCTATAGAACAACAGGATGGCAGTGGATTTGATCTGTGATGGTGGATGAATCAGAATGAACACAAAATGGCTGTCAACTACTTCCTGTGATGTATTTCCTGTCTACCACTTCCTGTATGTCATTTCCTGTATGAAGGTATGGGTTCCGGTCCGTTTTTGCAACTTCCGGAACAACTGTGCACTCTTTGCATGCGGAGTGTGTGCCTCATATGCGGACCCAACGCCCCGCAACCGGAAATTACGTATTTGGGCCGTAATCTCCGAAATCAAACCGGAACCCATTATTTCATACAGGAAATGACATACAGGAAGTGGGAGACAGGAAATACATCACAGGAAGTTGTTGACAGCCATTTTGTGTTCATTCTGAGTCATCCTCTCTCACAGATCAGATCCTCTGCCATCCTGCTGCTCTTTTCAACCTTATTTCCCCCAAAATGGCTGAGGGTTATGAGGAGAAAGCACCCCCTTTCACTGAAAGGGAATTAGACATTTTAGCTGAGGGATGCTACTCAAATATCCTCAGCTATATGGGGGGCCAGAGCACCAGCTGAGTAATGCAGTGCGGGCCACACTATGGGCCAACATTGGTAAGCGCTGCAGTACAGTGGGCGTTCACACCAGCAACGCGAGGGCATGCCGCAAGCGCTGGGAGGACCTAAAACGCTGGGCCCGGCACAAGGCAGAGGAGCTACTGGGCCAGTCTTCTGAGTACCATGTGCATCGTCCCCGCCTCTCGCCACTGTACAGGAGGGTCCTGCGTGCAGATGGGCCGACACTCCATGCTCAGCTGGAGGAGCATGAGCAGCAGAGACCTGGTAAGTGCATTATATGCAATATGTGTCTGGAAGTATGATGTGAGTGAAGACAGAGCTGTACCATCATGTGTCCCATGCCTCCGTTCACCTATTCTGTGTCTATGCAGCAGTCATCATGAAGCAAAAGGCTCACTGTAGCGCATTGACCGGACAGGGTAGAGTGCATTCTGGGAGTTGTAGTTTCATTATGACAACTGGGGAATTGAGCTACACATGTGCATTTGTATAGAAATTTGCACTGCCAGCACCACTAACAGTGAACCAAAGGAATCATAACTGATGTGTGCATTGGATGAGGAATGGTACAGAAACTGTCCAGTGTGTGTATGAGAGGCCAATGGGTATTGGATACTGTGACTTGCATTGCATTCAGTGAGTTTGGGTTCTGATTGAGACAGATCATCATGTGCCATGGAGTCAAGACAGACTTTGAGATCCTTGCCTCACTCTTAAGTGTTTCCAATTTTGCCAAGTGTGTCCACAGACACACGTCTTACCCTCAGTGGGTTGTATGCCATTTTTCATGTACAGGTAGCTATAACAACGAGCCACTACTGTTCACCAGTGCACAGCACTACCTGATCAGTCTCTGAAGCCAATATGTGGCACTGGATTATCAGCTTTTGTGAGGGAATATCAAAATGTTAGACTCACAACTTAGCAAACCTAATAGCCCAGACCCTATATGGATGTGTGAACCCCAATCGGCATTTGTGTTGGTTCATACAATGCTACACAGCAGATAACATTCCAGATGTAAAAGTGCAGAGACTCCATATTACAGGCCCATTTCAATACCATCTGGACTCGCTCTAACCTCCTTTTGTAGACTGGGTTTGGAACTTTCCCATGTAGCAGTGACAGGACACAGATGACAAGAATGCCAAAGTTGAGGGTTGGCCAGTACAGATGTGTAAGCCACCAAAAATCTCGTGAGATGTCCAAGTCAGACTCAAATCAGGAGATGACAGTGAATATAAACGTAATTTAAGCTCATAAACACTGACAACTGTATAGTGTGATCAGAGGAGAACAAAGTCTGACCTTGGCTCATCTAGGTGTGTGTCTTGCCCTGGCATGTACAACCACTACATCATGATTTGTCTTACATTTCAGTGGGCTCAGCTGGCCAAAAGGACCAACAGCAGGACACGGTTCAGAGCAGGACATCTTTGGTGCGCCGGCGGCTACAACCTCTTTCCACTAGTGAGGAAGAAGAGGATGAGGCGAGACCTTTGACATCAGGAGGCAGGGGGATTGCGCCCACCCGGACTGAGCAGGAAGACACCTCTGGTGCTACGGACCAGGTGGAGGCTGAGGACATTGAAGGGGGAGCAGAACTGGACACCTCTGGCCAGGGGAGGAGATCTACTCTCCCCCAGACCATTCACCAGTTACTTTTGGCGAGGTGTCCCCGGGGCAGGCCACTACACAACCTGGGCCTGCCATCAGCCCCTCCCTAACTCTAAAGGCCCCCAATTCATCGGGGCCTCCAGCCGCATCCCCTGCAACCAGTCCCCGTCATTGTAGCTGCCAGGTAGACACCAACGTTGGCTCCAAACCTGAGGCACCACACCCCTCATGTTCAACCCAAACCCCTCCCTGTGTTGTTCCTCCTGTGGCTGTACCAGAAGACTTGATGTGGGCATGTGAGGGTCAGCCAGACATGTCCTCTTGCATCATGCTGCAGATGTGTACAGAGCTGCGCATGATGTGAGAGGAAATTGCCCAGGTCTGGCCACCCTCACTGCTAGTGTCAATTCCCTGACTGCAGCCATGTTGTCTTTCGTATCTCAACATCCCTCCCCCACCACCGTCAATGTCTCCCCCTGTCCGTTGCACCACACTGTTTCCCCCTGTACTCCTCATGTGTCCCAACCCCGTGTGGTGCCTGATCCTGCACTGGCCAGCCAGGAGCCCACATCGGACTCAGAGAATCTGGACATTGTGGTACTAGAGGATGACCAGAAGGACACTTGACCTGTTGGACAGAATTTTCTTTGTGGTCAATTATTTACTTTGCCCCTTGTAAATAGACTGGTTCCCCTGATGCTCCCTGACGTGTTATATTTATGTTGCCCCACCCCAATCCAAGTTCCCTTCTCCTTCTGTAGTAAGAACATCATTTGTTTTCCTTTCTCCCTTCCAAATGGACTGTTGTTGTTTTTCTAATCCCACACTTTTTTTTACATAAAATCTTATTTTGAAGCATACTTTCTCTATCTTGTTTAACTTCATTGTGAATGTCTTGTACAAAATATGGACATATAGTTTAAGAGTCATCTGCTCTGCACATGAGGGCATGTTGCAATGATGGGGTTACACTTGTACATGTGTCACACACACACATACATCCTCACATCTCTAGGCCACCAAAATTGGTATACTTTTGCCTATCACGACATGATACGCAACAGAGTCTTGACTTGTGAAGAGAATTTCTTTTTATTTACACATATTCACACTGGTCAAAAAGTTTTTGGGATGTGGTCAGTGGGGATCGTGCTTGCGACTTCGTAATTTCAGAGGTGAGGATCGTTGTGAGGGAACATGTCTGGGTTGTCGCCGAGGTGCAGGTTGGTGTGGTGAATGTGCCTGTACAGGGTGAAGTTCATGTGAGGGGGGCGGATGGTGTCTGTACAGTTGGTGTTTGTGCGCGGACAGGGAGTTGTTGTGCAGGTGGTGGTAGTGCCTGTTCAGGGGGTGGTGGTGGATGTGCAGGTGGGGGGAGTGCCTGTTCAGGGGTGGTGGTGGATGTGCAGGTGGGGGAGTGCCTGGATAGGGGGCGGTGGTGGGTGTGTATCCTTGCTGTGGTCCTGTGCAGTTTGTTGTACAGGTGTGTGGGTGTGATGTGCTGCAGGCACCCTATTGCCTGAATGTCCTGCTTCACATCTGCCTGCTGATGGAAGAAGTTCTGCTCCCACTGGGCACTATGGCCAAGTGTAGGCCCTCTCTGCAGGGGTCGGCCATGGATGAGACCGCCAGGTCCAGCAGCAGGGGGGGGGTGGCAGCTGGAAGCCTGTGGACAGGACAATGGTGCCCAGGGGATACCTGCACCACAACAGGGTTGTAACTTCCCTCAGATTGTGGAGAGAATGCCTGGGATACACTGTATAGGGAGGAGTTTGTAAGGGAACCACTTTGTCTGTACAGGATGTGAGTGCTGTATGTGTTGGGGTGCGTGTGAACTGTGGCTGGTTAGCTCTATGCTGAGGACAGGCAATCTTTCTTATTGGAGGCTGGGGCACTTTGCTATGCGGAGGGTGTGAGGCCTTGCCAAATTTGTCGGATCTGGGAATTTTTCAGGCTATGGCATCTGATTCATCATCCTCTGTGAGGATGGACAGATGGTCTTCATCATGGTCAATTTCTTCAGCCTCCTCAGGTACGTCATCCTCCTCCTCTTGCACAGTACTTGCAGCCGACATTACTGCCTGCAGGAGCAGTGAATTTTCCCCTTTGATTGCCCGTCGTCCAACACTGGTGGAAGGTCCATCCTCCTCATCGTCATCATCACCTGGAGCACAGATGTTGCAACAGGATAAGTAATTGACCTGGTATAAGATGTGGTGCAACACAAGGGTTGGTTCTACTGTACTTTGCATCAACAGATGAAGTACATGTGACCTGGTTTGGGTACCCCTACACGTGACAGCTCACACAAAAGCACTGAGGTGTTGAACGGAGAGTCTGAACCTGGCTCCTCATAGGTGTAGTTGATGAAGCGGTCCCCGATCCAGCAGCTGGAGAGGGAAGTGACAACATACTCAATGATCTGCTTTACTAATTTACAAACAGGCACCTGTGACACTTGTGGAAATTAAATAGTATATATGTAACTTTGTAAACACCGACTGCAGATTCTATGCAGAAGGGGATTTGGATCTTTGTCAGGGTTTTGGAATCTATGGTAGGGAAACACTTCATGCCACACTTACCTGATGGACAGGTGCGAGAGGGTTTCACTGCTGCAGTCAGGATGTCTTGCATTCCCCGGGTTGGTGTTGTACGCTGCACTGGTGTCATCCTGTCAGCAGCTGTGATGAGAAATACAAATCCATATTTCAGTACACCAGATGGTAGCTATGAGCTAACATGTATGTGTCATTCTCAATGACCATTGATATGATATTCCTGGCCAATGTCCAGCATGTTTACCTCATGGACTTTACATTTGGGCCCCTGCTCACATGCAGCAGTTGTCAGCTGTAACCTCCCCACAGCACTGACATCAAAGAGATAACAATCAATCAATCAGGGAATTGTAAGCGTGCTACTCACCCATGATGGTCTCAAGGCGCTGAGGGGGGGGGGGTCCGCAGATCTGTTTAGCCGAAGAGCCAGGTCTTGAGGGCCTTCCTGAAGGTGTTCAGGGAGGGGGCGCGTCTGATGTCTGCCAGTAGCTCGTTCCAGGTCTTGGCTGCAATGTGAGAGAAGGATCTTCCGCCTGCTCTGGCTCTGTGGATGCGCGGGGTTTCGGCCAGTGCGAGGTTGGAAGATCGGGGGTTTCTTTTGGGTACGTGGAAGTTGATTCTGTCGTTGAGGTATTTGGGTCCGTTGTTGTGTAGGCATTTGTAGGCGTGATTGAGGATTTTGAAAGTGACTCTTTTCTCCACTGGGAGCCAGTGGAGACTTCGTAGGTGTTGGCTGATGTGTTCGTGTTGGGGGATGCCGAGGACGAGTCTGGCGGCATTGTTCTGTATTGTCTGGAGTTTGTGGAGTAGGGACTTGTTGATGCCGGCGTAGAGTGCGTTTCCATAGTCCAGTCTGCTGGTGATGAGTGCATGAGTGACTGTCTTCCTTGACTCAGGGGGGATCCACTTGAAGGTCTTGAGGAGGATGCGGAGGGTGTTGAAGCAGCTGGAGGTGACGGCGTTGACCTGTCGGTTCATGGTGAGTGAAGAGTCGAGTACGATGCTGAGGTTCTTGGCGTGGTCTGAGGGGGTAGGTGGGCTTCCGAGGGTGGTCGGCCACCAGGTGCTGTCCCATGCAGAAGGGGTTGTACCGAGGACGAGGACTTCTGTCTTCTCGGCGGTGAGCTTCAGGCAGCTGTTGGTGATCGAGACTGCGACATCTTGCATTCCTTTCTGGAAGTTGAGTTTGGCAGTGGTGGGGTCTTTGGTGAAGGAGAGGATGAGCTGGGTGTCGTCGGCATAGGATACGATGTTGAGGCCATGTTGTCGGACGATGGCTGCGAGGGGGGCCATGTAGATGTTGAAGGGGGTGGGGCTCAGTGATGGACCCTGTGGGACTCCGCAGGTGATTTTCGTGGGGTCGGAGAGGAAGGGTGGGAGTCTGATCCTTTGACTTCTTCCGGTGAGGAATGATCGGATCCAGTCCAGGGCTGTTCCTTGTATGCCTGCATCGTGTAGTCTGGCGACTAGTGTGCTGTGGGAGATGGTGTCGAAGGCCACTGATAGGTCGAGTAGGATGAGGGCTGCGGAGTGGCCTTGGTCCAGGAGGGTGCGGATGTTGTCTGTGGCAGCGAGTAGGGCGGTCTCTGTGCTGTGGTTGCTTCGGAATCTGGATTGGAACGGGTCGAGGACAGCGTTCTCTTCAATGAATCATGTCAGTTTCCTGTTGACTGTTTTCTCTGCAACTTTGGCTGCGAAGGGGAGGAGCGAGATGGGCCGATAGTTCTTGAGGTCGGTGGGGTCAGCTGTGGGCTTCTTGAGCAGGGGTCTGACTTCTGCGCACTTCCAGTTGTCTGGGAAGGTGCCTGTTTTGAAGGTGGTGTTGATGGTGCGTTGTAGTTCGGGTGCGATGGGGGCCGCAGCTCCGTGGTTGATGTGAGGGGGGCAGTGGGGGCCCCCTAGTGGATGCTTTTCATGGTTGATGCGGTGTCTTTGGCCGTGATCGGTGTCCAGTTGGAGATGGTGGGCTGGCTGGTGTTTCTGGGGGCAGGGGGCCGTCTGTGGGGCCTGGTGGATGGTCGATGACATTGTCGTAGAGGTTTTTGATCTTGAGGTGGAAATAGGTTCCAAGCTTGTCGCAATCAATCAATCAATCAATCAATCAGCTGCCTTCTGTGTTCCACTGGTGCAGTAAGGGGGGAGACCATATAGCCGTTTGTGTGCCTCACAAAGAACTCCACAATCAGGGTGGTCTCCTCAGTTATGAAGTTTTTCTTCCTCCTCAGTTGGTACATTTTCCAGTAGCGATGCACAGCAAATGAAAACAGGAACTCTCCGTGGCCAAACCTGTTCCTTGAATGTGTGCAGCTTTTATGTGGTTTGTGGTGCTGGTCTTGCAGTTGGTGTTAATTGACTTCATCTGATGCATGGTGGGGGATGGTAGGCACTTGGACAGGTGATTAGCATTGAGGAAAATGCTCAACTGGCCAGAATGTGGGTATTCCGGCCCGGAAGCGGAGATTTCGGCCCGGGTGCAGAAATTCCGGCACAATTGCGGGATTTCCGCTCCTAGTGTGGAAATTCCGCTCCGGGTGCGGAAATTCTGGCCCGAGTGCGGATGTAAAGTTAGGAGTCGTAAGTGGTTTCTGTGAATACCAAAAATCGTAAGTGCCTTCTGTGAATACCAGAAGTAGTAAGTTTAGGATTGTATCTCAGATTAGCTCTGTGAATCGGCCCCCTGGTGCTTATCACACTTGTGCAGCTTTGTACAGGTTTTTTGTTCAGTGAGAAAGTATGCGAGGAAGTGGAGACCTGTGTTCCATTCTTATTGTTCCAGTGCAGGTTGAAATCCCCAAGAAAGATGGTGTTTGGTTGTAACATGGTGTGTACTGTAATTGCTTCCATTATTTGTTTAATGAACAACTGATTGCCTCCTTGATGGTTGTATTAAAGGAGCAATTAAGCTAGTGATCTGCTTGCTCTGAGGATTTCTATTCCCATATTTTCACAGGAGGATAGAATGTCCACTGGGAAAGGGTTAATGTACAGGGAGTTTTTGTGAATGACTTTACTAGTGTTACTAGAATATTTTCAATCTCTGATTCAACTTCCATTGCAAATGTGTTCCTCTTTCACCCACTGTTATTTAGAGGCAGGGCTCTATCAAATGCTTCTCTTTGCAAAACCTCACTGTCCCTTTTTTCTTCACTGAATGGATGCCTCCTGTTTGATCTCTGAAGTCTGAGGTCCCTGGGCCACCTGTTACTTAATACATTGAACCCAAATTTAGTTTTATATCTTGCGACTTTCTTTAAGCCTAGTGATGGCGTAGTTGTTATTGTCAGTCTTGAAATCATGAACCACAGGTAAAGCGCCAGGCCTCTCTTTTATTTCTATAATTCATGGCTTCTATGAGGTACTTAAGAGTCTTTAAGTAAGCAAGGGTTGATTGGGCCCCATTCTGTGGGGGAATGATTCTGTTATTTTGAAACGCTAGCGAGGACTCATTCTTTGCTTCTCTTAGATCTTCACCAGCATGTCTCTAGCATATTGATCTTTGCCAATCCATTTTGTGCCTCCTAGATACTGTTTGAGCAGATTAATGTTCATTTTTGTGTGTTTAAGTTAGAGCAAGTAGGCCTCAAAACCTTTGGTCTACTTGCACTGATTGCTAGAAAACATTGTTTATAAAAGTTGATCTGCATTCATGATGTCTTCTATTTCTGTGTTTTTGCTCTTTCATAAAATACACAAAAATGTGATGTGCTCTGTGGTGTTGTTTATTTCCACTGTATCAAATAATGTACTTTGAAGAAAGCCTCCTGGAAACGTTTATCTAATGTTGCAAATGTTCAAAGCTGATGCTGTTCAACTGTGCTCCTATTCTATATGTATTAGTTTATTGTTTAGTAGTGTAATGTAATTTCCCTTGTATGTAGGTTAAGCATAATTTATCAAGAGGGTATTAAAGTAGCCTGTTTTATGTAATGCAATTGCTGAAATGATGAATGGCTTGTTCATGTAACTTTATTACTTTAGTCCATGTTATCACCTTACGTTGTGTTGAGGGCATGATTTTCTACTCCTATAAGCCTATGAAAAGTGCCTTATTTGGGAATGTGCCGGAGCCTTTTCCTTATTCTCACTGGTCAGTCTCGATGACGAATTGAGATTTGACTTTGTACTTAGAATATTTCCAGAGCTTTTTGCCAGTTCTTTAGAGGCAGACTTCGTGTTGGTCCTCTTGTTGATCCTATAATTGGCTGTTTTTTTTTCCTTATGATATGTATTGATGCTGATTTGAATTGTCTAACCAATATCCTATTTGCTTTCTGTAATGATTCTTAATTTTTAAATACACTGTCATGGTTTGGACTTTGAATCTTGTCTTATGTAGGTTTCTTTTAGTCATCTAGGGCCCTCATCCTTTGAGACTTATATGGCCCTGATCCTTCTAATCGCCTTATAAAGTAGAAAGCACCAATAATACTCACGTATTCACCTTCTTTCAGGTGAATCTTCAATGCGAACATAAATTGTAGGAATTCCAGGAAATCTGAGCCTTCTGTCTCTTCAAAATTACTGACCTTAATTCTAATTATACATCTTTGATTTTTGTTTCAACTGAAATAAGTCAATGGGTCAGTCAAACTCATGTGATGCTGTCTGCAAATTGATCATTATATATTTTCTCCGCCGTTGATTGCTGCAGACGAGTAACCGGTTCCAGGGCCAGTTTCAGGAGGACTTTAAAAATATATATTCGTTCCTTCTGGTTAAGCTACTAGAAGTATTGATAAGAAAAAAGAGAGGGACCCCTTAAAACCAGGGGAATAGGGTACTACTAGACAGTAGAGAAAATAATCCCTTGGCCAAGGAATAAATTGAAGTTGCTGAGTACAAAACTGGCTTGTACACAGAGAATGTTTTTTTCAGGTCACCCATACGTTGTACCAATTATCCACAACTACTACAACCCATATGGTAGATCCAAGTAATTACATAAACAACATGAATATATTCAAAAATAAAATCATATTTTATTAATATTAAAACATCTCTTAAATCACAATATCATAAAACAACCCCATACATTTCACAAGGGTACATATTAAAATTCATATACAGAAAAACATTTATGACAACAGACACAAGAGAGAAACAACAAATAGACAGTACAATTTGTCATCAAATAGCACATCTACAAGAAACACTTCTTTAGCTTATCCTAGATACTCTGTATTATCTTTAGTCTGTAGAATAAGCTGATTCCAAAGATTGTGCAACAACAGCGTCGACGCGTTTCGATGGCTTAATTTATTTTTCCATCTTTTTCAAGACAAACTTTTTTCTCTCTCTATCGGCACTGAATGGTTGCCATAGAACTGACCCTTATTTCATACGAGATTCGTCTTCTCTGTCTGACTGCAAAGCATAATACCGGCCCTCAGTGCCCCAAATCTGTAAACACTCGGAAGATTTTTCGCTTCAAGATGCTTATTCTCTTTAAAAATATTTTCTAGGTTGCTGCCGTTGCAATCTGTATCTTGTTTTTATATTGCCAGCCTGGGATTCCATTTGATAGTTTAATTTGTATCTTTAAAAACCGCAGACACTAAGGAGCTGAAGAATCCTATGCCTTAGCAAACACTTATGATGTTTAGTATTGAGGGACTGCTAGAGCTTCGTCACGCCAGCGTAACACGGGAGTACTCCTCACCTCAGCGTTGCGAAGCTCTAGCAGTCCCTCAATGTACTGTCTATTTGGGAAGTGGCAAATACCCACAGCAATGTTGAATCAATAGGGGGATGGCAAATACCCACAGCGATGTTGAGTCAAAAGGGGGGGTGGCAAATACCCACAGCAATTTCGCAGCAAATTAGTGGTTTGGTGGGGGATACACCATATGTGTAAATGCATATCTGGGTTTGGGGGAAAAATCCCCATACATGAAGATGCATATCTGGGGTTGGGGGGAAATACCCCCATACATGAAGAAGCATATCTGGGGTGGGGGGAAAATACCCCCAAACATGAAGATGCATATCTGGGGTTGGGGGAAATACCCCCATACATGAAAATGCATATCTGGGGTTGAGGGGAAAACCCCCATACATGAAGATGCATATCTGGGGTAGGGGGAAATACCCCCATGCATGAAGATGCATATCTGCGGTTGGGGGAAATGTCCCCATACATGAAGATGCATATCTGGGGTTGAGGGCAAATACCCCCATATATGAAAATGCATATCTGGGGTATGGGGGAATACCCCCATACATGAAGATGCATATCTGGGGTTGAGGGGAAATACCCCCATAAATGAAGATGCATATCTGGATTGGGTAAAAATACCCCCATACATGAGGATGCATATCTGGGGTTGGGGGAAATACCCCCATACATCAAGATGCATATCTGGGGTTGGGCTGGAAATGAAAACAAGAAATGTGTACATGAACAATGTAACTTATGATCAAACCAAATTCCTAAATCAGTACATGTGGAGTACATGCTGCAGGAATGTCCACATAAACAATCTCACAGGTTATTTTCAATGAAAGGCATTCACACACCGTTGCAGCAAAAGTAACTGTCAACTTTGAGGAATGGGTAGAGTGGAGATGCAGCTGCACCAGGGTCACCTGTGGCCCATGGTTAGGCGGGCCTTCCTAGAAAACACCAATGGACTTACACACTTACACAGTCCCAACCAGGCCACTGCAACATTAGGTCACAATATCCATGGATCACCAGCTGTTCTGTGAATAGAGGCTGGGGGACAGCCTTTGGGGTAGAACCACCATGCTGAACTGCCTTACATGCCTTGACAGAGGTAGTGTCATGTCGAACACATGAACATCACTTTCAGGTCATGGCAGGTGCAGGGATTTGGTGTTCAATGTACGGTTCTTGCAGGGAGGCAATTCACAGCTGGACAGTCTGACCTACATACCACAACCTTGATCTGCAGCATTGTTCATTTCACTACAAAACCTTTGTCCAGTAAAAGCACAGAGGCCTGGTTCAAGAGAAGATCACAGATTGTGTGCCAATTACTATCAGAGGGCCTGAGCATCATTGTGATCACAATCCAAACATGGGTCCATACATGTCGTGTATGTGCAATGAGGTAATGTCATCATCAGGTAGGTACAGTTAGCACGCTAAATACTAGGGGAATAGCACATTTGACGCTGGACCAGGAATTAGAATAACCACACATATGTGTGTAATACAAGGTGAATGCATAAGTCCACCACAACACACACAGAAACATCGCAGGACAACACTACTCCAATGTACTAACAAAAGTATGACATTGTGATGCATCTGTGTAAGTAAAGCACAGAGGATATCAGCACACACAAAACACATGTCCATAGACACAGCCACCCAGTACTGCGTTCAGTGTCTCCAACAACAACAACACAGAAGTGGTTGTGTCACAGTTGTGATTGATATATTTAGAGTCATAAACAATATTGTATTTAGAAAGAAGCATGGGCCAACATAAATGTAGGATACTGTCCCCATGTGTAGACTGGTACCACTGAACACAAATACCAATCTGCATGTGTCTACGGACATATTTTGCGGATGTCATTCGCAGCCAATCTCCATCTAGCCCCTCAATCTGTGGTGTATGCCGGAAATTAACAATCTCATTTTGAATGTGCAGATTGTGTCCTGTATAGTAGTTTGAGTATGCATGAGTCTCAGGAGGTAGGATCCACAAACAGTGTTGGTATGGCTAGTGCACAGCTCATTGATCAAGATAAGCTGCCAGCATGGGGGAGGCTGCTGGGGTGGTGACTCAATCTGTGGATCAAAAACACAAGTCACTTAGTCATCCTGAAGCCAGGAAATATGTGTACATCTTGTGAGGATGAGAGACATGTGCCGAATTAAGTCCGCTTTGTCCACATTTGGCACTGAAACAATGTCCAAAACAATCCATTGAAACATCAAGAACACTTTAAAAAAACTAATATTTGCATCAAGCCATTAGTCGGAATTAAATGTGCACAATGTGAGCACTCATGGACACGCACAAGGGCGACCCTTGCTAAACCAGATCAGAGGCAACAATAGTTGTGAGAATGATAAAAATAATGGAAATGGGTGTACTGTTCCAGTGTCAAATGTATCTGTGTTCACAGTGCCATGCGTTTTCCTCAGCACAACCACAGACATCATCACAATGGTGTCACCAGACCTCAGACATTCAAAGTTACAATGCCAGAAATATCCATGCATGTGTAGTATACTGGCAAGTCTTGGCATGCGTACCCGGGCTACTCTTACCCCAGATAGAACAACAACACACATTCATTACTTGGACATTGATGGAACTGTACCCCTCAAAGGAAGGGATTATCATCCATTGTTCATGCTTCTTGACATTGTAAATGTAGCAATCACCACATCCATCCCTGGGCACTTTGAACGGCCAATAATGACCAATTATTGAGTACAAATACCTACGAAGGGTGAAATGCCACATATGCCAAAACACAACTCACACAAGGCAAGGCTAGGTTGAGGAAACTTTTCCACTGATGCCAATAGTTTTAGCATATGACAGTGTACTCAAAGTGGACATTCACACAATCAGAAATGAAAATCCATTGGTAGACATCGATCTGCAGACAACACAGTCCACAACTACATATTCACTTTTACAACTGTATTTGACTACAAACATACACAAAATCTAACAATATGTACACATCAATATTACCTCATGGTATGCATGAAAGATACTTGTCTAAATCCGTATTTGTAAAGCGCGAACTACTCACACTTACGGGTCTCAAGGCACTGGGGGCCGTCGTGGAAATTAAGTGAGCTATTGCCCAGAGTCACATGGTGCTGAGCTGAGCTGCCGCCGGAGCCAGGGATCGAACCGTGAACCCTGTGCTCCGAAGTCAGCTGCCCTGGCCGCTGCACCACACCTCTCCTACTTGTGCAGGTATGACCCCTCTTGCATCCACCACAAAGTACATGCTCAATTTAAAACACTAGGAAACACACAATCATGCCATAAGCCACATATGCTGCAGCTATTTGGGAAAACATGTTTGGTCCGCAAGCTACAGCCGTGTACTCCAACTGTTGAAACACAATTGTCACAAGCTCACTCATGTGTTCCCCTGCTCACAAACACACATATATGCACAGCACTAGTCATCATCACTATGTACACAACTCGTACATACATTACATGCACACTATGTACTGTACTCATCACATCCTCAGCAGACGAC
The DNA here is from genome assembly GCA_963921515.1 of Calotriton arnoldi. Taxonomy (NCBI): domain Eukaryota; kingdom Metazoa; phylum Chordata; class Amphibia; order Caudata; family Salamandridae; genus Calotriton; species Calotriton arnoldi. Next base: position 623,953 of record CAWUFW010002411.1, read on the forward strand.
AAACTTAACATGTAAAAATGACCATGCTCATCACCATAAGCACCCTCTGCAATGTATTAGGAATGCACTCATATCACAACGTGCAGCATCACTGCTCACTCTGACATGCAAATGTAATACATTACCACTTCTGACAACAAGACACTTACATTGCTCAATGGACATGTCCCCAGTAAGTCACATATCATCACACACACACCCTACTCTGCTTACGTTACCCAGATTGTCATTTCTACAACACATGCATGCACAGATGCTAGAACAACATATATCAACTATATGACACTACACATTTCATATTTCTGCAAACTACAGTACACAACTGGCGTATACCCTTCACATACACATAAACCCTTTGGCACAAAAGACAAGCTGAACGTTGTCTCACTGTGGCACTGTCACATTCACATGTTACTTTCATGACCTATAACAACATTGACTATTGAACATCAACAACTATCATCACTCATTTGTCAATGCCTGGTCACAGTCTTCCCTCACAGTAGACACACAGACAACAGATCTCCACCTGCCCAAATACAACCTTGTCTAAGTGATTCAACACCTATCTCATCTACCCATTCATCTCATACCTTGCACAAAATTAAAACTGTTGCATACTTGGAATCACATAATTGTATCAGTAAACCCTCACATAGGGTGAATGTGGATACCTCATGTCCCCTACACAAGATCTGCCTATGCATTCAAATCATACCTCACACCCTCTGACAACCACTAAATTTGTCCTGCCAACATGACGTATGTATCTACCCTCACACGAATACCTTAAATACTAGTCACTCTCACCTTAACCCTTGTGCAAGCAAGATCAGCACATGCAACATGAACAACTGATCATACATCTGCAGTCAAAATGGATATTTCCATCAACACATCCTCACATGTGTGGCAACTAAGAGCATGATGGTGACTCAAAATCTGTGAGCATCTGCAGAGCAGACAGAGACACATCCTTTCTGTGCACTCACTGTACACTTGCCTCACCACATGTACCACCTGCCAAGTCAACTGGCATCACAGCACTCATCATACAGCTTTGTGTGACATGGAACACCATAATGTAGCTCATATCAACACCCTTGTCAGTCATTCTCAAAATACATATGACACACAATTCATGTGCTCAACTACGACTAGTGTGTGGTCGCAAAATGCAATCCAAGCTTGGGTAATGCATAAACAACATACTTGCAATGTCACCTACCAAAAGCAGGATGGCATGAACATCAGCTAAATGTGTGATCAATAGACCATAAAGAAAACATACCCCTTGCCTAACAAAAACTCCATGCTAATATTTGAGTCCAGTAGAAGCAGATGGTTGGAAGACTACGATAATACTGTTCAGCTTACACTCACCATGTGCTCAGTAAATGCACATGATGTGTTCACAGCCATTAATGCTTTTCTGCCCACAGTGGCATCACACCTGAAGCAAGATTTATCTTGCCACTATTCTACAAGATCTGCAGAAGACACATACATTGATTCACTGCTTGAAAGTCACATACAATTCCAGTGAAATCAATTTGTGTACATGGGTGTGTGCTAAGTCACAGCCATGCAGTCAACAGCCATATGTATCCAGATGAATAGATGAGACAGGTGCCTATATGCACATCACAAACATATTCAGCATGCTTTGCCTACACTGTTGCACGTTGAGATACTTGCAATATGTTGACAACTGAAAGAATGACCTATGTATAAGGGTGCTTAAAAATGAGAAGGTTTGTAACTTAATGTCACACTATGATCCAAAACCCAAGTTGGCAATGACACCCATAAAATGCAGGCCCAACATTTTAAAATACATTCTGTCAAAGTGCCCAAACTCCATGTAACATCTGCAATCGATGCCATACTAACATCATTGTACATATAAACAACCGATTCCACATGTTATACCGTTGACTCTGAAACAAGTTTTTGGCCACAAAAGTTTGTAAAGAAAAATAAAACATGCTTTATTCAGCCTTCAATGAAAAAATCGATTATTTGCAAATGGCCATTGGCCAGTCCATAAATGTCAATTGTCCAGATAAGCTTGGAACATCATGCCCATCTAGTCTTGCGTGCACAATTCCTGCAAGGGGACACCTCCCCTGGGAGGGGCATCTTGGGGGCATGCCAGGCACCAAAGGGGACAAACTATTGGAGACTGGGTTGTGTTTTGGGAGGGATGTGATCAGGAGGGGTGTCAGAGTCCACTGCAGTGGTAGGGTCTGATGGCGGGGGGGGTGGGACTCCACTGCAGTGGTTGGCTCTGATTGTGAGGGGGTTGCAGCTGGAGTGGGATGGTCAGTTGGAGCTGGGGATGGGGTGACCTTGACTAATTTAGGGATCTTATATTTTTTGAGGGGTGTGTCTGAAATGGGGAGGGGAGAGGTCTTTTTGGTGGGGGCTTTAGTCAATTTAGATCAGAGGTCTTCAAACGTTTTGATGCCGAGAGCCCCTTGTCAAACATTTTTAGGCGTAAAGACCCCTTCTGACAAATATTTCTAGAACCCGGTACTCCTTATCATTGACAACTATCAACAACCATAAACACCCCCTATTCCCACAGCAAATAACTTTTACGGTGGGAAATAATATTAAACAGTGGGTAGCAAACCAAAGGTTAGTGAGCGTGGGGTGTACTCAAAGGTGTAGCTATAAACAAAGGGCCTCATTTTTGAGGATTTGGCGTAGGGCAGCACCGCAAGTCTTCTTGCTGTGCTGCCCTACGCCAATGTGAAAGGGCAGGAATGCACCGTATTTATAAAATACGATGCATTCCTGTCCTTTTCCCTTGTGTTGGTGCACAACTTGCTGCCTAGCACCAACATAGGCAGGATTGTTTTTTTACAGGAAGGGGCACCTTCCTTCACAAAAACAATCCTAAGAGGCGTTTTCCTCTTTCTATGTGAGCTGCAGAATGAATTGTTATGCCTCCGCTGGGGAGGCTTCAGTTTTTAGAGCTGCCCCAGGTTTACATGATTTTGTAAATGTGGGGCCGCATCAAAATCCATGGTTGTTGCGTTGGAACTCCACGCAAAGCCCATGGAACCCCTCCTTGACACAGAGTAAGACAGCGCAGTGACTTGCACTGCTATGTCTTATATCTATGAGGCCATGCAAAGCGATGCAGGTGGCTTTGCACTGCCTCGTAGGTATGGTTGAGACGATTGCGCCGCCGGAGCCTCAAAAAAAGAGATGCTCTGGCGATGCAGGCTTCTCATAATTAAGCCCCAAAATATTCTGCACGTTTTTTTAGGTCTTTAACCATTAGATTACTACATATAAAATAATGGGCAGCGTAAATGAAAAATACATTTTTTAAAGTTGTTACTCAGTGGGAAATGCACTGTAGTACATTATGAAACCTCTATTAGATAATGCACTGCAGAGGTCTGTGTATAACAAGAGAGCCACAGAATTAAATCTTGATTTGTGCAGTGGAGAATAGTGACGTGTATTTTTAGTGCTACGAGGTCACAGCATGTGACAGAAAGCACTGTGAATATATAAGTCATTCTTTTATACTTGCACTACACACAGTGTAAGATAGACTGCTACAAAATGCGTAAAAAGTTTTACGATAAAATGGTGCTTCCAAAATGTAGATTTCAGTAATACAAGTGTGTATGTAATTAATTATTGTTTTTTACATAACTGTCCCTTCAACACCTTCTTAGGGGTACTAAGGGCTGTGTAATTGCAGTTACAATTAAAAGCACGCACATCACAGCCCTCTGTGCACTACCACTCAAAAAACACAAATCTTTGTCATCCCAAAGCTTGGAGTGATTGCATCAATTAAAGTCAGAACCAGCTCCCAAGCACCCTTTGCACTTGCAGATTAACTAATAGCGCACATTTGCATTTCATTCAGGCAAGCAGGCATCCTGGCATGAAGGCCTTTCACACACCAGACACTCAATTGATGAAACTTCATCTGATAATGATCTAAATAAGCCATCCCAGGATGGCTGTCTTTTTGCAAAAGGAAAGCAAACATTTTCAATTGCAGGCACAAGTGAAGCCGGGGAATGTGGGACCCCTTTCCCAGGACTCCACAACCCCCCAGCGGGTGGCGCCCCACAAATTGAAGACCTCTGATTTAGATGTACCTGGCTTGTCTGGGGATCTATGGGGTGTAGGAGTGGATGATTTTGATTGGGACCGGAGCGATTTTCGGGAGGGAGTTGTTGCCTTCTGTTCCTTCTCAGGGGGGTTGCAGATGCTACTGGTGTATCATCCTGGAGGTACTTCCTCTTCTTAGGAGGGGGGTGTATGTTTGGGGAGGGAAGAATTCAATGGGAATAAGGTGTGGAGCCTGGTCTGGGGGGTATAGGAGAGGAAAGGGTAGGGGTTGTGGAGGCAGAGGGTTGTGAGGAATGCAGAGTGTCAGTGGATGCATGTGTGTCAGGTGCTGTCACTTCCTTTGGTAAGAGTGTTCGGTCTGTAGCATGAGTGTGCGAGTGTGTGGATTGCAACTTCTATCTGTGTGTTTGTGTGCTGCGTGTGGATGTTGCAGTGTGTGAATGTGTGTGCTTGGATCTGGAAGGGTAGTTGGGACGGTGGATGAGGAAGATGTAGGAGGGGGGAGGTACTGCTGGAGGAGAGACAGTGCTGCTGTCAGTGTTGAGGCCATAGCCTGATTTGATCTCCGTAGGGCAGACATGTTTGAGTGAATGCCCTCCATGTACGATGACATGTCTGTCAAAAGAGTTGTGTGTGCATGGAGGACACTCAGCATCGCTGTCTGCCCCACAGAGATCTGCCTCAGGAGGTTGTTGGTGTCAACATTGAGGGCAGCAGGGGAGACAGGTGCAGGGGTGAGGTGCCTGGCCCAAAGGACAGTTTGCCCCTGCCATGGGTGCGGCCACGGCACCCTGGAACTGGGAGCAGCTGGGAGGGTGGAGATGGTAGTGGTGGTGAAGGTGGACTCTGATGCTGTTGATGCAGTCTCTGTGTCCCCCACCACCACATGGGAGTCCTCACCGGAGCTGTGATCAGAATCTGAAGCTGCAGATGGTGTTGCAGATCTGCTGCCAATGAGACTCCCCTCACCCTCTCCGTCACTGGGTCCCACCTCCGATGACTCTTCACTGGACCCAGTTTGATGTTCTGCTCCCACAACATCCGTGGCACTGTCTCCTCCTGTGGCCGCTGATGATGCTGTGACCAAGAAAGACAAAGATTTCCATGAGTCATCCATATCTAGTTGACACATACTTAACATCACAGATGTTCAGAGACATCAGACGTCACATTGAGTTGTGGTATTAGCGCATGCTGCCTTAACAGAATTGGTACTTGTTACTCTGCCACTTTCACATTGCTCAATCACACATGATGTGATCAGCAACATTGTGTATCAACATCAAAGTACAGAACCAGAAGGTTGACTAATGGAGTCGGTGGCAGGGAATGATTGTGCTCGTGATGGACTTGTGTACTGACATTACTGTCTCCTATCCTGCAAGTGAGTAGAGCCAGGAAAATGGGAATGTGAATCTCATATTTCATTGAGACATGGTACACATTCGGCAATCCTTAGTCATCTAATGTTGAAACATTGGCTCATATGTCACGGCTCACATGTCTACCTTGTCAAACATGCACAATGCATACTCATTGCATGAGTCGTGTTACACAGTTCACACTGATTGATAACGTGTTCATTAGCTTTGATTATCCAATGTCAGTACGCACATATGAGTGTCTTCCTGTAGACACCAAGTCAGTATGCATAGCTGGGCTGACTGCCATGTAGCACACTGTCCTGTGTCATCTATGCACGGTGTCATGTAGCAGAATCATAAAGAATTGATTATTAAAAAAATCAAGTTTCATATATGTAATAATTGGTCTACAAACTTCCATGTCTAATAACTGAAGCTTCACAATCCCTCATGCGGAACACCATTCCACTAGCACATCTGTAACTGAACCTATTTCCAGCATGAGTACAGTCAACACTGTTGAACAAGCTTGGCACAACAAGTATATGTGTATGGAAAATGTCTGACTGTCCCTCCCTTTGATTACACAGTATGCACACTTTGTACTGCTAATATTGCTCATGTCTAACAACTCATGTGGGTAACAAACTTAACTTATGTGCAAATTTGAATTCTCAGACTCAGACAGTGATACCCAAAAAACCATGTTTAGGCAGCAATCAAGTTGGAGCATTCAAGACCATTAACACACATGTCAAATGTTGTGACTGTGTACTTCACATCATACCTCACAAATGTTGCCATGTTGCAATCACTGACAACCTGTGATTGAGACTGACAGCTTATGATTTAACCATCACAAACTCCTACACATGGACTCACTCTTCCGGATGTTGTTTGTGGATTCTTACAAGACTTCATGGGTCAGGTCATTGTGACATGTGACCATTGTTACCCTAGCTGTGACTATCCCATGGGATACATGTGATCACAATTAGCTGCACGTCTGGGGAGAAAACATTTGCACATGGACCAAGCCACACCAATCTAGGCCTCAACATTGACAAATCATTCAGCAAAAATGTTTAGCATGTGTTTTCCACAATTGAAATCTCCTATCACAACATACTTCAATGATTTGTTCAGACCACTCTGAGAACAGGATCACACATATGTGAATGTGCAGACACTTGTCAAGCTATGGGATTCATGCTGAAACTCATACACACGTCTTGGGAAAATTACAAAGCACACATGTGCAGGTCACTACTGTTACAATCCCTGAACATGACTCACTCACATGCCCCTGATGAATGGGGCATTAGCTGTCATCTATTGATCCATCAGCATTGTCATCTTGTGAAAATGATTGCACGTTTGGCAGACTAACGACCTGTAAAAGTGCCACCAAGCTCAGATCTCGAAACCTGCCGGAATAAAGATAGAAGTGCAACATGTAACTGACTCACCCCCTCCTTGCTGCTGTTGGGCCTTCAACTGCCCATCCAGGTCAGGGAACACCACCGCTATGATGCGGAGCATGTGGGGGGACAATGTTCGCAGGCCGCCTCGCTTGCCCGGTTGTGACAGGCCCAGCTGGACCTCCCCAATCCTCTTGGCCCAGCCACGAAGATCCTGCCACCTCTTGCGGCAATGACGGACCCGACGATATGCGACCCCCACGTCACGCAACTTCTTGGCGATGGTCAGCCACATCCTGGACTTCTCATGGGAGTTGACCTGTATGGATGACATGGTGATAGTCCCTTAGTTTACTTGCGTCATGTGTCTGAGTCATACACTGCCATACATAGCTCATGGTCATGTTTTAAAAAATAACTAAGGGTAATGCATGCAGCCTCATGTGCATCAGTCCTGTGTTCAATCTAATCTCTGTTCCATGAGAACAGTGATGACATGTTTGCACCACTACACACACTTCTACAGCAGTGTGCATGCCCAAAACAGTTCCCTACACCCAGTTACACTTGCAAAAAGCATAAGGGAACATCTATGATAGAGATTCCTACTGCAAGTGATGTGCGGTTATCGTACATGTCCAAGGGCAATGCACTGTTATCCTCACTCACCTTCTCCTCTGGTTTGCCATACATCTGGCTGTGTAGAGGCAGGAGTATGTCCAGCAGGGCCTGGTTTTCCTCCTCACTGAAAGCTGGGGCCCTGGGGTGTGTCCTTGCCATTGTGGCTACCAGAGGATGTTGTCACAGCAGCAGAGATATGGAGAGGTGCAGGAATGAAGCAGGTAGTGCAGGCAAGTGAAGTCTCTAGGGAACAGACAGACTTATATCTGAAGAGCAGAGGCAGTCTCAAATCCATGCTTCAAAAGTGATAGGTTTGCGTCGGTCGCATTGTACGAATTGGTCCAATGCATAACATTGCTTGCAAACGATGGCCTACCGCGACGTTCAAAAACTCATCATCGCACCACGATTGACTTTGATACATTTGTGATGGGAGGTAACCGAGTCGGTTTCCATGCACTAAAGACATGAGTCCAAACGCGTGTCGCTCACCATAGCAACCAACAGTCAATGGCTGTCACCAAATCATTTCGGATGCAGATACCGCATCCTTTGAATACTCACCCGTGTCTTTCACCATAACAACCAATGGCTGTCACCAAATTGTTTCGGATGCAGATACCGCATCCTTTGAATACTCACCTGCGTCTTTCCCCATAACAACCAATGGCTGTCACCGAATCGTTTCGGATGCGGTTAACGCATCCTTTGAATACTCACCGCGTCTTTCTCCATAACAACCAATGGCTGCCCCCGAATCGTTTTGGATACGGCTACTGCGTCCTTTGAAAACTCACCCGCGTCTTCCTCCATAACAACCAATGGCTGTGACTGAATCGTTGCGGATGCGGCTACCGCGTCCTTTGAATAATCGGTCATCAGAGCACACACTGCTGTGATTGATGTGTTTTTGTACAGTACATGTGTGGATGCACATTATAAATGATAAAAGTGACCATTACATGGATAAGACACACTCCCATGAGGAGCTAACCTTAAGGTGCACATGACACACTGTTTTATTGGCATCTACAAGCATGTCAGGATTAGTAATCCAGTTATCTGCATTATATTGGTCACAGTACCCATTATTTTAGGAGTGGTTGTACATATGTGTTCTTGCATTGGCACTGTATTTGTGTACTGTATGACCCACTGTACAATTGTTGTAATTTCAGACTGTAGATGTCTGTTGTGTAAGTAATGGCTAAGGCTTTTACAATTGGATGAATGAACAGTGAAATCATTATGCATCTTAAGCTTGTTTGTGAAATGTGGATTACTAGTCTATCTGTGTGCCCCAAACTGCAGTATATGGTGTTGTTACATATTTTAGCATCCTCAACATTGAAAATAGTCTGTGTATGTGATTGTATGTGTACTGTAGACATAACTAAGGGACAGTGTCCAACCTGGGAGAGTGGTGGGCATGACTGAGTATGTGAGATGATATGTATATCAGCTGTATCACATCTCTTGTATTACATGCTCCTATTCGGTGTACCTATTGCACATGTAATTGTTCTCACAAACATTGAAGAACCATTTTTTTACTGTGGATCCTGGGAATATGTGATGTTTGCAGACATTCATGATGTTAGACACAAGTGCGTCTTACACTACCCCACTATAATTGCTGTGTCACCAAAGCCATACCTATTTTAATCCCTTCTATGCGTCGGACGTGCGGGAGCCATCCGACGCATAAGTGCTCATGTGCGTCGGACGGCTCCCGCACATCCGACGCCATGGCACAGGAAATCCCTCTGGTGCCGGCACCAAAGGGATTTCTTTTTCTCCCCAAAGCCTCGGGAGCTGGGGAAGAGCTTCCCCAGCTCCCGAGGCCCCCGTGGTTTCTAGGAAATGACTATCAGCGCGCACGTCGCCCCCAATCAGCCCCCCCGGGGGGGGCATAACGCCCACTAGATGCCAGGGATTTTTTTGGGCAATTTAAATTAGGGTGGGGGCTGCCCAAAATGGGCATGCCAATGCCCCCACCCCCCCTGCAACAATTACAGCCTTTCTGCCCCCCATGGGGGGGGCAAAAAGCCCACTAGACGCCAGGGATTTTTTTTGCCAATTTGAATTAGGGGTTGGGGCTGCCCAAAAAGGGCATGCCAATGCCCCCACCCCCCTGTAAAAATTACAGTCTTTCTGCCTTCCCTGGGGGGCATATGGGGGCAGTAGCCCCCAATCTGCCACCCCTGGGGGGCAGAAAGCCCACTAGAAACCAGGGATTTGTTTTTTGTACTCATGTAGGGGTGGGGGCTGCCCAAAATGGGCATGACAATACCCCAACCCCCCCAGAGAAATTCCAGTCGTTCTGCCCCCCCGGGGGGGAAGATGGGGGCAGTGTGGGTTTGGTAGTTTCCCAAGATGGCCGCCGAGCCCGGGGCCAAAAACCCAGGTGACCCCCTTGCAAAACCAGGTTGTTTTGTGATAGGTAATTTTGATGTCTCCTCAATACGTTTTGGGCCCTTGCCTGTCGCGGGTACTTGACCGACCCAGGCTAGTGAGGTATAATTTTTATCGGAAGACCTGGGGGAACGCTGGGTGGTTGAAAATTTGTGGATCCACGTAGATTCCTTTCCCCACTTTGATGGACAGCTTACTCAAAGACCCCGGCGCCTTTCCGGCGCGGTGGCAAAGTTACAGACACACAAGGTCACTAGAGACAATTCTGCTGGGCCTTTCTCGCAGGAAATTGTCAATGAACCCTGTGTTTTCTTACCAGAAATTCTTCCATCAACCGGACTCACCACCTGGACATCCTCCTCAGCTTCCAGTATTTGGTACCGATCTTTTGCTGTACCTGATACCAATAAGCCAATTAAAGTAATACCGGGAATTCGTGATCCCTCTTTATTAAGTGTGACCGAGCAGGACAGGACGTTAATGATGCACAGGCTTCTGAGAGCTAAAATAGAAATTGTGCTCCGATGAAACAGGTGTGCCCTATAATGTGTCACGAACCGAGAGAGTATCGAACATCCTAACTATGCAATTACTTACGCATTCAATGATTATGAATGATTTGACAACCCAGAAATGAGATTTCCACGAACATGGATTCCACTGGTGATGGACTTATGATCCTATAACATTCCTTTTAATAAAGCGGCCTGTGAGGCATCAGATGAATTAAGAGAATTAATGGCCTGAGGTGTGTGGTTGTAAGCGGGTGCGTTGCGTTCTTCCATATAAAACGGCCATATCGCCATGAACACAAAGAATGCCTCAGGCCATTTGAAGACCTGGCATTTTTCTTGAAGTATATAATGCAATCCAGGAACTGTGTGTACACACAATAAGCGCGCTCGAAATCTTCCAAACAGCTGCCATGGTCTACTTCTCACACAGGCTCGTCAGCAAGGTCGAGGCTAAGCAGTAGTGCTTTCTGCCCAGATCTACCGTCAAACATTAGCTGTAATCCTTGTTGGAGGTCTTTGCACTATGATGGACAGCTTACTCAAAGGACCCCGGCGCCTTTCCGGTGCGGTGGCAAAGTTACAGACAAACAGGTCACTGGGGTCAATTCTTCTGGTCCTTTACGCAGCTGCAGTGTAGGAAAGGCACTATACATTTACCCAACGAGGTAGCACTTACTGATTAGCCAGTAGAAAGTAGTCCAGTTGAGTAGAGGTATTGCACAAAACGGTGGCATCTTCGTGGATAAATATGCAGGGCAGGATTCATTCTAGGACGATGCTCGTCTGCCCCTGAGAGTGACCCTGCATAGATTACAAGTTGTAATCTATGCAGGGTCACTCTCAGGGGCAGACGAGCATCGTCCCAGAATGAACAACACAGGCGCAGCAAAATCTCCGCGAGCATGCGAAATTCCGCGTGCTCGCGGAGAGTTCTTGCCGTTTCGCGGAATTTTGTGGAACGCAACTCCGCAAATTCTGCCCACCCCTGATAAATATGTGGAAAATGTGGGTTTTTTTCAGCTAAATTTGAGGTTTGCAGGGGATTCTGGGTAGGGAAACATTGGGAGATCCACGCAAGCCATACCTCATTGGACTCCCCAGGGTGTCTAGTTTTCAGAAATATGTGGGTTTGGTAGGTTTCCCTAGATGGCGGCGAGCCCGGGGCTAAAAACAGGTGCCCCCCCCAAAACCAGGTAGTTTTGTTATAGGTAATTTAGAAGTCTCCACAGTACGATTTGGGCCATTTCCTGTTGCAGCCACTATGCCTACCCACACAAGTGAGGTACCATTTTTATCGGGAGACCTGGGGGAACGCTGGGTGGTAGGAAATTTGTGTCAGCCCGGTGATCCTACAACTTTCCCACACAGAAATCTGAGAAAAAACTGACTTTTTCAACAGAATTTGAGATTTGCAGGGGATTCTGGGTAGGGAAATGTTGGGGGACGCACGCAAGCCATACCTTGATGGACTCCACCGGGTGTCTAGTTTTCAGAAATGTGTGGGTTTGGTGGATTTCCCTTGATGGCCGCCGAGCCCGGGGCCAAAAACTCATGGGACCCCCCCTTGCAAAACCAGGTTGTTTTGTGATAGGTAATTTTGATGTCGCCTCAATAGGTTTTGGGAACTTGCCTGTCGCAGGTACTTGACCCACCCACGCGAGTGAGATACCATTTTTATCCGGAGACCTGAGGGAACGCTGGGTGGTAGAAAATTTGTGGATCCTTGCAGATTCCAGAACTTTCCCACACAGAAATTTGAGAAAAAAGTGATTTTTTCAGTTAAATTTGAGGTTAGCAGGGGATTCTAGGTAGGAAAACGTTGGGGGTCCCATGCAAGCCATACCTTGCTGGACTCCCCTGGGTGTCTAGTTTTCAGAAATGTGTGGGTTTGGTAGAGTTCCCAAGATGGCCGCCGAGCCTGGGGCCAAAAACACAGGTGACTCCCCTTGCAAAACCAGGTTGTTTTGTGATAGGTCATTTTGATGTCTCCTCAATACGTTTTGGGCCCTTGCCCATCGCGGGTACTTTGAGCACCCACATGAGTGAGGTACCATTTTTATCGGGAGACCTGGGGGAATGCTGGGTGGTAGGAAATTTGTGAATTTACGTAGATTCCAGAACTTTCCACCACAGAAATGTGAGGAAAATGTGTTTTTTTTTACAAAGTTTGAGGTTTGCAAGGGATTCTGGGTAACAAAACCTGGTGACAGCCAGACAAGTCACTCCATCCTGGATTCCCCTGGGTGTCTAGTTTTCAAAAATGCATAGGTTTGCTAGGTTTCCCTTGGTGCTGGCAGAGCTAGGGTTCAAAATCTACAGCTAGGCACTTTGCAAAAAAAGGGTCAGTTTTCACTGTGAAAATGTGGTGTGTCCACGTTGCGTTTTGGGCCGTTTCCTGTCGCAGGAACTAGGCCTACCCACACAAGTGAGGTACCATTTTTCTCAGAAGACTTTGGGGAATGCGGGGTGGGTGGAATTTTGTGGATCCACGCAGATTCCAGAACTTTCCACCACAGAAATGTGAGGAAAATGTGGTTTGTTTGACAAATTTTGAGGTTTGCAAGGGATTCTGGGTAACAGAACCTGGTGAGAGCCAGACAAGTCACCCCATCCTGGATTCCCCTGGGTGTCTAGTTTTCAAAAATATATAGATTTGCTAGGTTTCCCTAGGTGCCGGCAGAGCTAGAGTTCAAAATCTACAGCTAGGCTCTTTGAAAAAAAAGGGTCCGTTTTCACTGTGAAAATGTGGTGTGTCCACGTTGCATTTTGGGCCATTTCCTGTCGCGGGCACTAGGCCTACCCACACAAGTGAGGTACCATTTTTCTTGGAATACTTTGGGGAATGCGGGGTGAGTGAAATTTTGTGGATCCACACAGATTCCAGAACTTTCCACCACAGAAATGTGAGGAAAATGTGGGGTTTTTTGACAAATTTTGAGGTTTGCAAGGGATTCTGAGTAATAGAACCTGGTGAGAGCCAGACAAGTCACCCCATCCTGGATTACCCTGGGTGTCTAGTTTTTCAAAAATGTATAGGTTTGCTATGTTTCCCTATGTGCCGGCAGAGCTAGGGTTCAAAATCTACAGGTAGGCCCTTTGCAAAAAAAGGGTCAGTTTTCACGGTGAGAATGTGGTGTGTCCACGTTGCGTTTTGGGCCGTTTGCTGTCGCGGGCATTAGGCCTACCCACACAAGTGAGGTACCATTTTTCTCGGACGACATTGGGGAATGCAGGGTGTGTGGAGTTTTGTGGATCCACGCAGATTCCAGGACTTTCCACCACATGAAATGTGAGGAAAATATGTTTTTTTTTACAATTTCTGAGGTTTGCAAGGGATTCTGGGTATCAGAAGCTGGTGGGAGCCAGACAAGTCACCCCATCCTGGATTTCCCTGGGTGTCTAGTTTTCAAAAATGTATAGTTGTGCTAGGTTGCCCTAGGTGCCGGCAGAGCTAGGGTTCAAAATCTACAGCTAGGCACTTTGCAAAAAAAGGGTCTGTTTTCACTGTGAAAATGTGGTGTGTCCACGTTGCGTTTTGGGCCGTTTCCTGTCGCGGGCACTAGGCCTACCCACACAAGTGAGGTACCATTTTTCTCGGAAGACTTTGGGGAATGCGGGGTGGGTGGAATTTTGTGGATCCACACAGATTCCAGAACTTTCCACCACCGAAATGTGAGGAAAATGTGTTTTTTTGGACACATTTTGAGGTTTGCAAGGGATTCTGGGTAACAGAACCTGGTGAGAGCCAGACAAGTCACCCCATCCTGGATTTCCCTGGGTGTCTAGTTTTCAAAAATGTATAGGTTTGCTAGGTTTCCCTAGGTGCCGGCAGAGCTAGGGTTCAAAAACTACAGCTAGGCACTTTGCAAAAAAAGGGTCAGTTTTCACTGTGAAAATGTGTTGTGTCCGTGTTGTGTTTTGGGCTGTTTCCTGTGGCGGGCACTAGGCCTACTCACACAAGTGAGGTACCATTTTTCTCGGAAGACTAAGGGAATGCAGGGTGGGTGGACTATTGTGGATCCATGCAGATTCCATAACTTTCCACCACAGAAATATGAGGAAAATGTGTTTTTGTGACAATTTCTGAGGTCTGCAAGGGATTCTGGGTATCAGAACCTGGTGAGAGCCAGACAAGTCACCCCATCATGGATTTCCCTGGGTGTCTAGGTTTCAAAAATGTATAGTTTTGCTAGGTTTCCCTAGGTGCCGGCAGAGCTAGGGTTCAAAATCTACAGGTAGGCACTTTGCAAAAAAAGGGTCAGTTTTCACTGTGAAAATGTGGTGTGTCCACGTTGCGTTTTGGGCCATTTGCTGTCGCGGGCATTAGGCCTACCCACACAAGTGAGGTACCATTTTTCTCGGAAGACATTGGGGAATGCAGGGTGGGTGGAGTTTTGTGGATCCACGCAGATTCCAGAACTTTCCACCACATGAAATGTGAGGAAAATGTGTTTTTTTGACAATTTCTGAGATTTGCAAGCGATCCTGGGTATCAGAAGCTGGTGGGAGACAGACAAGTCACCCCATCCTGGATTTCCCTGGATGTCTAGTTTTCAAAAATGTATAGTTTTGCTAGGTTTCCCTAGGTGCCGGCAGAGCTAGGGTTCAAAACCTACAGCTAGGCACTTTGCAATAAAAGGGTCCGTTTTCACTGTGAAAATGTGGTGTGTCTACGTTGCGTTTTGGGCCGTTTCCTGTCGCGGGCACTAGGCCTACCCACACAAGTGAGGTACCATTTTTCTCGGAAGACTTTGGGGAATGCGGGGTGGGTGGAATTTTGTGGATCCACACAGATTCCAGAACTTTCCACCACCGAAATGTGAGGAAAATGTGTTTTTTTGGACACATTTTGAGGTTTGCAAGGGATTCTGGGTAACAGAACCTGGTGAGAGCCAGACAAGTCACCCCATCCTGGATTTCCCTGGGTGTCTAGCTTTCAAAAATGTATAGGTTTGCTAGGTTTCCCTAGGTGCCGGCAGAGCTAGGGTTCAAAAACTACAGCTAGGCACTTTGCAAAAAAAGGGTCCGTTTTCACTGTGAAAATGTGTTGTGTCCATGTTGCGTTTTGGGCCGTTTCCTGTTGCGGGCACTAGGCCTACCCACACAAGTGAGGTACCATTTTTCTCGGAAGACTAAGGGAATGCAGTGTGGGTGGACTATCGTGGATCCACGCAGATTCCAGAACTTTCCACCACAGAAATTATGAGGAAAATGTGTTTTTGTGACAATTTCTGAGGTTTGCAAGGGATTCTGGGTATCAGAACCTGGTGAGAGCCAGACAAGTCACCCCATCATGGATTTCCCTGGGTGTCTAGTTTTCAAAAATGTATAGTTTTGCTAGGTTTCCCTAGGTGCCGGCAGAGCTAGGGTTCAAAATCTACAGCTAGGCACTTTGCAAAAAAAGGGTCCGTTTTCACTGTGAAAATGTGGTGTGTCCACGTTGCGTTTTGGGCCGTTTCCTGTCGCGGGCACTAGGCCTACCCACCCAAGTGAGGCACCATTTTTCTTGGAAGACTTTGGGGAATGCGGGGTGGATGGAATTGTGTGGATCCACGCAGATTCCAGAACTTTCCACCACAGAAATGTGAGGAAAATGTGGGGTTTTTTTGACAATTTTTGAGGTTTGCAAGGGATTCTGGGTAACAGAACCTGGTGAGAGCCAGACAAGCCACCCCATCCTGGATTTCCCTGGGTATCTACTTTTCAAAAATGTATAGGTTTGCTAGGTTTGCCTAGGTGCCGGCAGAGCTAGGGTTCAAAATCTACAGCTAAGCACTTTGCAAAAAAGGGTCAGTTTTCACTGTAAAAATAAAGTGTGTCCACGTTGCATTTTGAGCCGTTTCCTGTCGCGGGCACTAGGCCTACCCACACAAGTGAGGTACCATTTTTATCGGGAGACTTAGGGTAACACAGATCTGTAGAGCAACTGTTTTTAAGAATTGACTTTCGATGCATTTCTGCCTTCCAAATGAAGGACAATGTGTAAAAAAGAAGTCACTTTGAAAAATGTCCTATAATTCTCATGCTAGTATGGGTACTCACAATTTCGGAAATGTGCAAATATCTTCTGTTTCTAAACTCTATATTTTGTTCCAATTTCATAAATACATAGGTGTTTTTCATACCGATTTTTCCATGTATATATTTTCCCAAATTAATTGCTATATACCCGGTACATAATAAAAAACCATTGCAAGACGCTGCTCAGTTATTGGCTCTGGGTTCGTCGTGTTCTTGGTGAACCTACAAGTCCTATATATCCCCACAACCAGAAAGGTCCAGCAGATGTAACGGTATATTGCTTTCAAACAGCTGTCATAATTAGAAGAAGTTACAGGTGAAAACGTTGGCACAAATGGCTGTTTTTTTCAACTAATTTTCAATTTTTCCTCTATTCAACTGTTAGTTTCTATAAAGAAACCTTGAAGGATCTACACAAATGACCCGTTGCTGAATTCAGAATTTTGTCTACTTTTTTAAAATGTATAGCTTCCCAGGATCCATTACTGCTTTTATACCCATTTCTACCATTAACTGGAAGAAGGTTGAAAGCACAACAAATTGCAAAAATAGGCTATGTCCCAGTAAAATGCCAAAACTGTGTAAAAAATGTTGGTTTTCTGACAAAAGTCTGCTTGTCCCTAAAAGCTGGGAAAATGGTGATTCCAGCCCATAAACCCTTTGTTCATACCATTTGCAGGGAAAATACCAGACGCTTTCATTTGCAGCACTTTTTTCCCATTTAAAAAATAAATAAAAATTAGCTGTATTTTGGCAAATTTCTGGGTCCCCTCCAGGGGAATTCACAAACCCTGGGTACCTTTAGAATCCCCATGATGTTGGAAGAAAAGGACGCAAATATGGCGTGGATACCTTATGTGGTCAAAATGTTACAGGGGCCTAAGCGCAAACTACCCCAAATAGCCAAAAAAAGGCTTAGCACAGGGGGAGTGGGGGGGAAAGGCCTAGCAGCGAAGGGGTTAAAATGTCTGTGTAGGGGAGTGATTATGTGAGATGTATCTAAGGGCATATCTTATCATTGAGATCTGGTTTTGAAATGATCTGTAGCTTCAGTTGTGTTCACATTTCAAGTTCTGTTTGTCTCTAAGCATGTTGCTTGGTACATTGTGACATGACACCATCTGTGTTTACACTCTACACATAGGTATCGCAGACAACCTGCAGTCCACAGGCCCTTTCCAGACCTGGCAACCATGAAAGAACGTGACACCATCAGGAAGTCATTGAAGACTTGACTGCGCAGTTGTCACCTCATCTGCAGCCATGTCGGCCATATCCAACTGCACTGACACCCAAAGTGAAGGTTATGGCAGCTTTACATTTTTTTGCCACCGGTACATTTCAAATCACAGTGGCAACATCTGGTGGGATGTCACAAACAATGTTTAGCCGTGTTCTGCAAGATGTTTTGGGGGCATTGCTGCGTTACCTGTGCCAATACATCAAGTTCCCAACACCTGGAGAATTTGCAGACATCAAGGAGGAATTTTATGCATTGGGACGGATATTCCATATAATTGGCTCCATTGATGGCACACACGTTGTATTGGTGCCACCACAGGCTACTGAGGTAGTGTATCGCAACCGCAAACATTACCACTCAATTAATGTCCAGGTGGTATGTTTGGCGGACATGTCCATCTCACACGTCTGTGCACGTTTCCCTGGATCTGGATTGATGTCACAGCCACAACCTGACCGTGCCTGGCTTGTTGATAGGTGATATTAAATGTGTGTGCTGTGTTGTGTGTAGATTGTATGTCAGATAATGCTCTATCAACCAACAACTGAATCTATATTTCTGTTTTCAATGTAGGAGACTCTGGGTACCACAACCAACCTTGGTTGCTGACCCCACTCTGTAACCCAGTCACCCTTGCCGAACTGCGTTATAATGAGGCCCATGGTAGGAGCAGGAGAGTCATTGAGTGGTGCTTTGGCCTCCTGAAGACAAGATTCCGCTGTCTCGATTGGACGGGAGGAGCCCTACAATATGCACCATTGAAGGTGTGCAACATTATCACTGCTTGCTGCATGCTCCACAACCTGGTTATATGGAGGGAAATTCCACTCATACAGGATGATGGAGACCAGCATCCGCCAGCGAGGAAGGATCCTGTACTGGGAGATGACAACAGTGGGGATGATGATGAAGGCATGGATTTGAGACAACAGCTTATTAACAACTTCTTCACATGAGTGTAGGTATGCAATGGAAGTAGGGAACTAGCCCCAAGTGTTTGATGTTGTGTTGCTGGTGCACAATGTGTATGTATGTTTGTGAGTATATGAAAATTGACATGATGTTAGTTGTTCGATAAGTGTTTGTGAGATGTAAAAGTTGAGATGTACAGTGTTACTGTGAATCATATGTAGTGTCCACACTGAAAATCTTGTGCTTCAGCTGATATTGTTGTCAAAATTGTGAAGGCTTAGTCCTGTGTGCCTTACTCTGTTCTGTGTTTCTCCTTACTAGGGTACTTTGCCGTGTCAACCATGCAAGTTGTGACCTCACCAGATGCCTGAGGCTGTGACCTATTCCAACATTGGACTTGTTTCTAAATCCATGGCACGCACTTCCTTTTGGACTGATGGACATTTTTCTTCACTTCACAGCATTTTCTTCCTGAGTGCTGTCCATTGAAATTGTGGTAATGCGCCGGGTTCTGTCAGGGAAATATACCTAGGATACACAATTATTCGTGTCTTGTGTGTTTTTACACATCCCAAGGTTATGTTTAAACTGAAAATGCTCCATGATGCACTGGTTTGCTAAAAATGTTTGTTTATTGTGTTTGAAAATGGTTCTAGTATCTTAAGCAATGTACTTGCATTGCATCTGTAACATGTCCTACGGGTTGGGCAATGACCTGGCTGTGCCTATCTATCATGCTGTGACAATGTACATATACTCACAAGGCAGTAATGTACTCCTTCAAAGTGATGTGCTACCAATGTTGTGCATACTTTCTTCTTTGACTTTTTCAACATCATTACAGTTAATACATTTGTTATTCCAAGTAACAAAATGACCACTTTTTGGGTGCAGAGGGATTTATTTTAGTGCATAATGTGAAGATATCTGTCCACATCATGGTGGTGTCGACAACAAAAAGATTTTGAGAAGTGCAGATAGGAGTTGGTAGTGTTTGTAGATGAGATATTCCAAAGTAGATGTACAGTTATTTGAGTCCATAGTCCAACTAAGACCCTCCAGCCAATGTGGGAGAGTTCTGTGACAGTCAACAAAGTGAATGTTTGGCACACAATGGAGGATATCAGGAGCAGGTAGTCACTTCATGGGGGTGATGCGTAGACATCTGTCTCTCACCGTTGCTTCTTTGCAGGGCCGGACTGGCCATAGCGGGCACCAGGCGTTTCCCCGGTAGGCCGCTAGGGTGGGGGCTGGTTTTGGGCCCCTTGGGGGCCGTTTTTGTTACCGGGGGTCGGCAATATCGGCAATATCGGCCCCCGGTAACAAAATCGTCCGAAACCGGCCCTCGCAAACTGCTCGGCCGCACTTCCCCTCACTTCAGGGGGGGCCAGCTGAGCAGTTTGCCAGGGCCGGTTTCTGTTCCCAGTCCGGCCCTGCTTCTTTGGACAACCGACTCCACATTTTTCCAGGGGACCCTCAGGTGCAGGCAGCTGCCATGCAGGGGGCTCTCCGCCAGAGTCCGCATCCCTCCCTGTGGCTGTTGCAGATGCTGTTGCAGTGGATGTGGTAGGCACACAGGGAGCTGTGGATATGTTGGTGGCAATCTTGCGGAGGGAGGTGGCAATGTCCCTGTACACCGCAGTCTGTTTATCCATTTTTGACATAAACATGTCCAGTTTTTCATTTTGGTCTGCCTGCTGCTGTTTCATTGTCCTGAGGATCCCTATTACCTGGCACATCTCTCCTTGTGAATCCTCATATGCATTGAGGATTCTGGAGAGGTTTTGGATCTCCACATCATCATCACCAGCTGCATGATGTTGCCGATCCCCACGACACCTCCCACCACCCCTACCCACCCAAGCAGGACCAGTTGGTGCTGGCACAGTCGACACAGAGCTTCCTTCATTGTTGGCATTGGTGTTGTTGGGCAACTCCAGAGTGTTGCTGTGCTGTTGGTGGTCTCTTGGGATGCTGTGTCCGTGCGGGTATGGCTCAGCTGGGTGTTGGCAGCTGAGGCAGGAGTGGTCACAGAGGATTGGGGTGTTTCCACCACTGGTGCTGTGGGGTGACCCATACCTGAAGGGCCAGGCCTGTCGTCATCGTCCGAAGACTGATGAGAGTCATCAACGCCGGAGGGCTCCTGGTCGACCGGAGTCTGGGCCTGGCAGTCCTGGATGGTTCCAGTGGTGTCCTCAGCCGGTCCTGTAGGTTCAAACATAACACAATGACTGCTGTGAATGTCCACTGCCCCTCAAATCATACACATTACATGGGCTACCAAAGCTCATGATGAGTTACTGTAAATAGATTGGACTCCATCAACCATGATGCAGACCAATTTTTTGTGGTGACTATGTTTTTGGGACAAGAGGGGGACATGTGCAGGTATGTGCATTGATCGGCCTGTTGTGTTTAGTTCACATTACATGTCGGAAGAAATTGACTGGTTATTGACACCCTATGAATGACACAGGAGTGTTTAGGTCGTCCACATCTTTACTTTCACAGTGAGATACATACACTTTCTCTCCCTTTGTGGGCACTTTTTTGGGCCTGTCTACTGGTCTTAGTGCATGTCTTTAGCAGTCACATTGGTGTGTCTGGCTACACACTCACATTCTATTAACTTAGCCAGAAAAGTTGTGGGAATGGAGTGATTGAGGTGCTTCTTGTTTTCATCTCATTCTACACATGTGAATGTCTGTGAGTAGGAAAATTGTGTGACTGATTAACTTTGTGGCTACGCAGATATTGTACTTTGTACATTGACTCCATGGTCAAATGATTTCACAAACTTAGCTTTGTGCAATTATGTGACAAAGAAATATGATAAACTGATCTTTGAGTGCTTGTACTCTATTTGTGAAACTTACACCCCTCCTCCTACCCAGCACCACCAGGCCACATGGAAGAGTGTTGTCCAGCCAATGTTTTTAAGGGTATTTGAGAGATATTTGTCTATGTTGGCTGGTCTTTGTGGCACATAGGCAAATGTGGCAGTTGTGATAGGTTCAGACAACATTCCCCAGTGTCTGCCATCTTGCTAGTACACATGGACTCGCTGTGAGATAGACATAGCCCACGATGAAGTGTTTGTGCTGTGTGTGTAGAAGTGTTTGCTGTTCTTCCAAGTCCCAGCAGGGCCAGTCATACATACACCTTCCTGCCCAGTGATAACAGGCCAACAGGACATGATCTTAGCTCACAGTGTGTCAGAATGTCATGGCCAGCTGCCTGGCACTGGGAACTGGTTTCTAACTTGGAGACAACAAAATGAACTGCATTTACCATAATGGTAAGGGGTGAACTGTACTGGGAGGTGAAGCAGTGTGCTTCCATCCCGCTTCTGTTTGAAAAGGCTCCCATGAGCCATTGAGCTGACGAGCTTTTGGAGATGCACCTGTGTGACTGTGAGAGGCACTGAGACCTGAAAGGATTATGGCAGCTTGCTCAGCAACCCCAGATACATTTTGTTGTTTATCTCTACTGATGAAGGATAATATCCAGAAACACATGTCTAGAAATTGACAGCACTAACCTGCACCAACTTTGGTGAAACACTTCAGCAAAAACTCAAGTACGCATTTAAAATGAACTGCATTTACCATAATGCTAAGGGGTGAACTGTGCTGGAAGGTGAAGCAGTGTGCTCCCATCCCCCTTCTGTTCTTAGTGGTCTTGTATGGCTGTTTGTGCGGATGAGTGTTTACAATGGCCAGACATCCCATCGGGCCCTGTACTACGCACACTCTTTCCTGCATGCAAATGTAGCATCCCTGGAACTATGTTTTCCTGCCAGTAGGTGGATGTGTACTGACAAAGCTGGCTGACACATGTGCCTGGTGTTTTGAGCACAAGTCACTATTGGCATGTGTTGTAAAGTAAGACACCAGTGCGCAGTGTAATGCATCCTGTTAGTATTTTCTAACTCACTGTGTGTTCGCTTAGTTCCTGTTGGTCTGTTTGTGATGTTAGTGAAGGTGTATGTTGTTCAGTGCCTGATGTTATTTGTAGGATTTTGAAATACTCCTCCTCCCACCAGCCCAGCTAAGTCCTCTGAGACTATGGCTAACTGGCAGTGATGGTAAGAGTTCTGACAAGGATGCAGAGACTGGTGCATGGTGTTAAATGTGAATCCAAATCCCAACAAAGGCCTTGTGCCAAAAACACCATGCACCAGTGTCAGGCATCTTGCTGTTGCACTTCCATTCAATGTCAGGTAGGCATTGGCACAGTTAAAGTGGTTGTTCTTGGTGGGTGTAGTATTGTTTAACATTACTCCAACTCACACCAGGCTCTGTCCTTCACACACTCTTCCCAAACAGAGAATACAGACCACATGGCAGAAGGTTTTCCAGACAGTGATTGGGAATAGATTATGAAGATGTGTTGCACTTGTGCCTTGTGTCTGATTTTTCCACAACTCACAACAGGGCCTTGTTGTCCAAACACCAGTCCACATTGTCAAACATCTTGTCAGTACATTGCTACTCACTGTCAAGTAAGCAGAGTTTCTATTTGGCTAGTTGGTGTGGGTAGGAAGAGTGTGTGTATGACAAGACATGATGTGGGTTGTAGCCATTGCAAATACACCTCCTCCCACCCAGACCTGCTGACTCCTCTGTGCCTATATTTACCTCACAGTGCGTGCAAATGTACTGGTAAGGTGGCTGGTACTGGTGCATGGTTTTGAACATGAATGCAACTGACATCAGGGACCTGTGCTTCAGACAGATACCATGCAACAGTGTCATCCATCTCGCTAGTCCACTACCCCTCACTTGTGAGTGTGGCTTAGGCCAAGTGGAGTATCCTAGTCTGGATGGGAGGATGAGTCTTTGCAATGGCTACAAGTTGCATAAGGCCCTGTCCTACGTACACCTTTCCACCCAACTCAAACAGCCCAGCATGTACTATGCTTACCTCACTGTGATACGAAATGTCCCAGCCGGGTGCCTGACACTGGTGCCTGTTCTTTGACTTGACTGCAACACCCATCATGGCCTTCTGCTCCGGACACCATGCAGCAGTGTCAGCCATCTTGGCAGCACATTCCCACTCACTGTCAGGTAAGCAGAGTCCCATATAAGCTATTAGGACTCGGTATGAAGGTGTGTGGAGGCCAGAGCCTGATGGTAAATGTAGTTATGGCAAACACCTCTCATTCCAAACAGCACAGCCAGATCATCTATGGCAATGGCTACCTGACAGTGAATGTAAGTGTACTAACAAGATGGCTGACACAGTTGCATGATGTTTTGTGCACAGGGCCTTGATGGGAGTTGGTTTCAGGATCAACACCATGCAGCAGTGTCAGCCACCTTGCCACTACACTTCTCGTCACTGTAAGGTAAGCATAGGCCCAGAGGAGTTAATATGGCTAGGTGTGTGGATGTGTATTTGCAATGGCAGCAAGTAACATCAGGCCTTGTCCCACACACACCTCCTCACCCATCAGCAAAAGCCTACCTATGACTCAGCTTCCCTGACATTGAGTGTGAATGTACTTGCAAGTTGTCTGACACTGATGACTGGTGCCTATTTGTCCACAAGCAAGGCGTAGTTGTCCAGACTGAAGTCCCCAGTGTCAGCCATTTTCTAAGTAGATTTCCATTCACTGTCAGGTAGGTGTCGGCCCAGATGACCTGGTTGTGTAGTGTAGGAGGAGTGTTTGCCCTGACTCCATCTCCCATCAGGCTCCATCCTCCACACACATTCCTAACCATCCTAAATATCTTATCTGTGAGTCTACTTTCCTTGCAGTGAGTGGCAATGTGCTTCAGAGATTTCTGACCCTGGTGACTGGTGTCTGATTTGTACACTACTCTCCAGCAGTGCCTTGAGCTCCAAACAGCAGTCCAAAGGGCCAGTCATCTTGCCAGTACATTCTCATTGACTGTCAGGGAAGCTCAATTGTATGTGGTCTTGTTGGTCTATGTGTGAGGATGAGTGTTTGCACTGCCTTCAACTCCCATCATGCCCTGTCTTACACACACCTTCCCAGCCAGCACAGACAGCAGACCAGGAACTATGCTATCCCTGATGGTGAATGGAAATGTACTATCAAGATGTCTGACACTGGGGCCTGGTGTGAGGAGTACGAGGCCATGATGGGATTTCTGTTCAACTCAGATACCATGCACAAGTGTCAGACATCCTGCAAGTACACTTCCACTCATTGTCAGGACACCACTGTTCCTGGTGGCCTGGTTGGGCTGTGTGGGAAGGTGTGTGTGTGGGATAGAGCATGATAGGAGATGTCAGTGCAAACACTCCTCCTCCCACACTACCCAACCAGGTCATCTGGCCCTATGGCTACCTAACAGTGAATGGAAGTCTACTATTGAGTTGTCTGACGCTGGTGCCTGTAGTTTGACTTGACTACAACTCCCCTCAGGCCTTGTGCTCCAGACTCCATTCAGCAGTGTCAGCCATCTTGCTGGTACTTTTCCACTGACTGAGAGGCTTGCATAGTCCCAGTATGTCTGTGTAGGCTGTGTGTGGGGAGGAGTGTTTGCAGTGACTACAAGTCCCATGGTGCCTTTGCCCACACCCACCTTCCAAGGCTACCTGTGACTGAGCTTTCCTGTGAGTGAGTGGAAAAGTACTGGGCCAAGATGTCTGACACTGGTACCTGTTGTTTGGAGCAGAAGGCCTATCTGTGAGTTTGTGAGAAGTATGTACATGGTTATAGTTTGTTGCATTTTCAATATCATTTTAGATATTTTTGTTAACAATCTGACATACACATCACATGCTCTTAGAATCTAGTACATTTGATATATTTATACTGTCCTTTGTTTAACTGTATCCTTTACAGTGATGTCTCTAGGGGTGTGATTAATAACTTTATTTGAATGTGGATTGTGTACTCACCACACTCTTGTGATCCTGGGATTCATTAGATGCCCTCTGGCGGAAGGATGTCACTCACCTTCTCCACCCCGGAGGTGAAGTAGACAGGCTGTGCAGGAGGGCCACCCCCAGTCTGCTGGCTTTGGAAATGTTCCTTGGACATCAGCTTCTTGACCCTCATTCGCACATCATAGTACCTGGTCCTGATATCTTCCATTGTGCGCAGGCAAGGTGCTTGAGCATTCACCTTGTTAACTATCCTCTCCCACATACTATTTCTCAGGGCAAGGGGCATCTGTTGGACTAGGTACCCAAATAACTGTGGCTCTACTCTGACAATCTCATCTACAAGCACTTCCAACTCCTTATCTGTAAAACATGGATGCTTCCTTTTGCACATGGTGAGGGTGAGTGTGAAGGTGGGGGTGAGTATGGAGGTGTGTGTGAAACTGAAAAAAGGAATGTGTTTATGTGTTTTTTTATTAAATAAAATCTGTGCAGGGTGTGTGGTGTGTGAGTGTGTGAGGCAGAGAAGCAGAGAGCAGGGAATGTCTGGTGGAAGCTCCTTGTCAGTATTGGCAGTTGTGGCAAAGGGTCATGGTGTTGGCCCTTTACATAGGTGGAGTTGTGGGTGGGGTTACAATTTTTTTGGGGGGGAGTTGCCAATGCTTTTTCTGACTGTTTTTGACACCCCCCATTGACATTTAATGCACAGACCGACACAGTTCCGTAACCGATTGTTATGCAACATCATCTCATCGCGTGTCGGTTTCGTGACCGGCATGCGATTCTTTAACGTTTACAAATGAGTCGGTCACATTGGTGCGGTTTACAGAGCCTTCGTTCGGAATGATAGCGTTCCGTACGATTCAGTTGTGTTTCACATGGGATGCATCGTACTCCGTCTCACGGAGGGCTCGCGGTCGAGTCGTACGGAAAGCATTCCCAATCCGATTTGGTTGGGATGCTTTCTGCACAACATCGGAATCGGGCCCCTAATCGTAGGAATTCCTGGCTTACATTTTGGATTCCCCAGCCTGATGACCTGTGATGTGTGCTTATACTCTATCCAGGGTTGGAAGAATTTTGCTGTATCTCATCTGTCCCTTGTCCGGGGGTATTTGATTACAATTAGTGGTCTGCCACATCCATTGTTAGGCTCATTATAGACCGAGTAATCCAAATGAGTGTTTGAATCCTAATTTGCAGGCACAAATAGAAACAAGCAGCCACCAGTCACATTGATGAGAGTTTCATGTGCATTCAGCGCAGAAACCTACTTATCATAGCTAATGAAGAATTGAATCAGAAATTATTTGTGCGTCCATTGAATAATTTCTTGCAGCTAATACTATCCACCCATGTAGAATCTGTAGTGCCCACAAGACATTTTTTTGCCATTTATTGCAGAGAAAATTATGTTGTACGCCTTCTTCCATGATTTTACTGATTCAACTGTATGACATTGTGGGTATCCATGTTGGTAAATATGAGAATTATCAACTGTGTGACTTCAGCAATGAGCCACAGCAAATCCCTTTCCTAATCAAAGTTGCTATCAACATGTTTCTATTTGTTGTTTAGAAGAGCATAAAATATACATTCTATGTTTAAAACAGGCACTCTTCATGTCTACACTGATTAGTTTTGATAAGGCATATTTTAGAGAGGTGAGAAATCATGTGGGCTTTCAACTTTTCAGCAAGTAAAACCATATGCTTTAACTTGTGTACATATTTTCATAAGCAAATAAAAATTGTTGAAGACCTGGCAGTTTTCACATTAATAATGATGAGACCAGTTGGGGACATTTGAATATAGGGAGCACCCAAGCGCAAAGGTACCTTACAGTGTATTGATGTGCTTCATAAACTCTAATAAATAAATAAACGGAGCATTTGTTTTTGCATCTTGGGGTTCCAGTACCCTGAAGGATTGTGGTTACTTGCTGTCCTATTCACTCACGTCCTTAATCCCTGATCTGGAAGCCAGTGAAAAAACCTGGGATGTTTGAACAAGAAATATAATATTTCTGCATGGACTGACCAAAAAGCCCATATGAAGCGGCATTGAGATATTCCTAAATGTTCCTCTTAACTATAGTTAAATGTACTAACATTTCCCTTTGATGTAAGAATGCAGGCCCATGGATAAACCTGAATTCACTATGATGGTGAATATTCTGATTTACACCTTAATAAATCTGATTAAACGATGAGTAAGAAAAACAACATGCCATAAATTGGTTGGCATTGAACATGCACCTTGCTATTCCAGCTTAAAACGCAGAGCTAGAAAAATCTTGAAACCCAAGTATATTAATGAACCACATCACAACAACTATAGATTATAACCTGGTAATTCAACTAGAATTTGGATTCCTTGGAAATTACCTTAGTTATTGATGAAGGATGTCTAAGTTCCTGTTCTTAGTGCTTTTATTGCTCTGTGAAGTTGGAACATAGCTGGATCAAAGAAAAATGAGAACAACTCAATTTGTGAATGAATTTATGGTTATGGGTTTATTTAATATAAAATGTTCACTGTCTGAATTTTCTATCAATGTTATTATGCTTTTCATTCCAGCATTGAAAATAGTAGAAGGTAAGGCAAAGCACTTTCTTTTAGTAGAATGTAGCTGGATCTTTTAGGAGCGCCCAGTCCATACATAATTGGCCTTTGTTAGAAACAGGATTAATAGTTGAGGTGGGAAAAACTACCCACCTCAAGTAATAATCCTAATCCTTGTCAAGGTGAAACACTAAGGGGCAGATTTACGTTAAACTATCGGAGCACGGTGCAGCAAGTCCTTTTGCTGCGCTGTGCTGCGTTAGTCTGGAAAGCACAGGGATGCGACATATTTACAAGAATATGTCGCATCTCTGTGCTTCCCCCTGCGCTGGCGCACAAACTGCTGCCATGCGCCGGCGCAGGCACCCTTCACCATGGTGCAAGGATGCCTGCATCGTGGGGAGATTGTTTTTGTGCAGGAAGGTGCCTTCCTGCACAAAAACAATCACTACAACCATTTTCCTCTTTCAATGCGTGCTGCAGAATGCAGCACGCATTGAAAGAGGAAAAAACGAGGAGAAATGAAAACATTTCTCCTCGGTGCGCCTCGCTACGCCACCTCTAGGGTGGCGTAGCTTTCAGACGCATCTCCAGAGTTACGATTTCTCGTAATTCTGGAGATGTGTCTTGTTCCATGAGTGTTGCGTGGGAACACCCACAGCAACACCCATGGAACGCCCCTTCACCGCAAAGTGCTGCGTGTGAAGGGGCCGTATTTACAAGGAGAGGAAAAGTCACGCAGGGTGGCTTTTCCTCTCCTTGTAAATATGGAGCAGCCCCCTGCGCCACCAGTACGTCACGAAAAGTGACATACTGGTGGCACAGGGGGCTCGTAAATCTGCCCCTAAAACTTTATTAACCTGACAGGCTTAATTTAGAGGCAATGTATTAAGTATTAATGCCGTACCAAAACAGTGGCTCACAGATGCCACAGTGGCGGAACCAGGCCTTGCACTTCCCCCGGGCTTCAGCATTCGGACCCTTAATAGAGAGACTAGAGGGGGGATAGCTGTTATTTTTAAATCTCACCTTCACTGCACCTTTGTCAAGGAAGATGTAGCAGGGTGCGAATGCGCCCGCTTTGTCATTTCTTTTAGTGCCCACTCTTCTATTACTGGCCTACTAGTCTACAGCCCCCCTGGACCTATCTCAGAATTTAGATCAGCCATTATTGAGGTGGTGAACTCCTTGGCACTGAGAGCCGCGAACTTCACCCTCATTGGCGATCTAAATATTCATTTTGATCGTCCCTCCGATCCAGAAATTAGCAGCTTACTTGCAGACTTTTCTGCCTGTCAATTAAGACAGCTGGTGGTGGGACCTACTCACACTGCTGGGCATTTACTTGACCCAGTCTTCTCTAATATCTCTTCTCTTATGGTCAATACCCCTAGTCCAGTGTGTTGGTCTGACCACCACCTTATTTCTATTTCCCTTCCCTCGTCCGAGGGAGTGACCAGAGCTGACCTCAAAGCCACCTTAAGACGCTGCTGGCACAAACTTAAATTAGATGACCTTCTTGCCTACTTGGCGTCCTGCCCTCCTATCCCAGACACTGATCCAGAGCAATTGTATAAACCTCTTTGTGATTGGATACTACGGGCATTAGACACTCTTATTCCTGCTAAATGGTCCAAAGGGCGTTGTTCTAGCTCTAATCCTTGGTACAATGACTCTTTGGCTGCCTTGCGTACCACTTGTAAACATCTAGAACGGGCTTGGAGAAAGGATTACGACCCTGCAGATAAAAAGATGTACCAGGATGCTATCAAACGATATCATAAGGCTATACACCTGGCACGAGCGGCCTATCTTACCAACGAGATTAAGTCCAGCAAAAACCCTGCGAAGAGCATTTTTAAAATTCTCAAAGATTTTAAGAGCAGGAAGGACCCTCCTACCCTGACAATTGTGTCTGGGCAGCAATGTGAGGCTCTGGCCACCTTCTTTGTCCAGAAGGTAGAAGCCATCTATAAATCTTTCCCCACATGCCTCCGGGACCCTGTGGCCCCATTATCATCTTGGCCGACTGCTACCCTGGCAGCAATTCCCCCTATATCTCAGAATGAGCTTCTTACACCAAGCACTAAGGTCAAATCTGGTTCCCCTTTGGACCCTATGAGGCCTGCCCAATTTAGAGATTGTCTACCTATACTTCTCACGCCCTTATTTCAGTCGATTAACTCTTCTTTTATTACGGCAATGGTCCCCTCGGCATGGAAGCAGGCTAGGGTGATCCCCCTGCTGAAAAAACCCTCATTGGATCCCACCAAGCTGGAAAATTTCCGACCCATTTCTCCTTTGCCTTGGGTTGCTAAAATCGCAGAGGCTCACACTAATAAAGTTCTTTCGGACTTCTTGAACAACAGCGGTATCTTAGACCGCTCCCAGAATGGTTTCCGCTCCGGTCATAGTACAGAGACAGCATTATTAGCAGTGAGTGAACACCTGCGGACCATTCTGGACGAGGGTCAAACGGCGGCTCTGATACTGCTTGATCTCAGTGCCGCGTTTGACACGGTCTCCCATCAGATCCTCCTGCACCGTTTAGAGGAAGCAGGGGTAGTCGGCTTGGCACTGGAATGGTTTCGGTCTTTTCTGTCCGACAGATCTTTTCAGGTCTCCGCCCCCCTTTCTCTCTCATGCCCACTCCATCAAACAGGGGTCCCCCAGGGCTCGGCGTTGAGCCCCACTCTGTTTAATCTCTATGTCCAACCCTTGGCAGGAGTGGCGCGGGACCATGGCCTGACCATGGTCTCCTATGCTGATGATACTCAGCTGGTGGTAGCCCTCTCCGATGACCAGCCTCGGGATGCTACACAGTTCCGGAACGGTCTAGAGGCGGTTGCACGCTGGATGACCACAAACTGCCTTCAGCTCAACGCTAACAAATCTGAGGTGCTGTTGGTGGGGAATGATAAGGGGCTCTGGAGTACACAGTGGTGGCCGGCATCCTTGGGCTGCGCCCCAACACCTAAGCTGGTGGTTAAGAATCTAGGGTTCTGGCTCGACTCCACTCTTGGATTCCAGGATCACACTAAGAAGATCGCCGGCACCTGTTTCGGTCTCCTACGGGGGCTGAGGCCTATTTTGGGGTTTTTCGACCCAGCCACACGTCAATTGATAGTTCAGGCGACTATTCTATCAAGACTTGATTATGCCAACGTTCTATTGTTAGGTGCCAACAAGGCCGAAGTAAACCGTCTTCAACGAGTCCAGAACGCAGCCGCTCGAGTTTTGCTCAGACTCCCAAGAATATGTTCTACGTCAGGCGCTCTACACCGCCTCCACTGGCTCCCCATCTCCAAGAGGATCGAATTCAAAACATTATGTCTGGCCTTCAAAATTCTCAAGTTCTCTTCCCCGGAGATTTTATCCAATTTGTTGGTCCCCTATGTCCCTGCTCGCCAGCTACGTTCCGCTGAGCAATTCTTGGCCACTGTTCCACGAGTGAAACGTATCAGGGCAGGGGGCAGGTCCTTCCGTTGTCTGGCTGCTAAGTTGTGGAATTCCCTTCCTGTGCAGACTCGCCGTATAGACTGCCTGCTATCTTTCCGGAAGGCCATTAAAACTGACCTGTTTCCCACAGCCTAGCTCTTGCCCTCTCAGACTCTGCATTAGCGCCGGGACGCCCCTTTGCTGGGGCAGCTGTGCGCTTTAGAAGCTTAATTAACATTAACATTAACATTAATATAGTCAAAATGTAACACAAGAAAAATCCCATACCAATTTAGTAAATTTAAAAAAAATAAAATGACAACAAACTGACATAAATGCAATAACAGGAAACTGAGATATGAGTTTTAAAAGTTTTAAATAAAAATAGTGCCAGTAAGCGTTAAGCGCCTATAGTCGTCAACTTGGTCACAGTAGACCGAGTCTTAGGGGTGATTTGAGGCAGACCACAATGGAGTTTGGGTCCGAATGAGAAACCAGGTTCGACCTTGTCAGAAGTTTTACCTTCAGGCCTGGGGCCTGATTTAGATCTTGGCGGATCTGGTCCCGCTGTCACTTTTTTGACGGTTTCACCGCCTGCCTCCTTGGAGGTCCGCCCACTCTATTTGGATGTTAGTGGGTCCATGGATGGAAGACCGCTCGAGTGCCGCTGACTCCACTTGGATTTTTCTCACGTGTTCACGAAGCCATAAACAGAAGTGGCTGTCGGCGGGAGTCCAGCCAAAATTACCGTCGGGCAAATCACAATGTGCCTCTCCATCGAGGAAACTGTGACAGGGATACCTCCTACTTTGAGTTGGCGGAATCAAATGAAATGAGGTAGGAACTTACCTTTTTTTTATGTTTGCCACCCCCGTTTCCATCTTGAACCTCATTGTCCAGGTCCTCCCTTTGCTGCAGCTACCTGCTCATCAACACTGCTGTTGCTGGGATCTAAGGTAAGTTTCTCTTACACTTGTCTTACTATGAATAGTGTGCAGACAATTGCCTAAGCCGTGTGTATTTTTACATTGCTCTTACATGCAATTTTTTTCTTATGTGTAATGCATTAGTGCTCATTTTGCAACTATATCACAAACAATGGGACACCCAATAAACCCTTGAAGGCTTGGGCAGTTCAGTATGAGCAGGTAAGTGTGCCTACAAGGGATTTATTCAAAGATATTTCAGCAATAGTTAATTAAATCGATTTAGGTAAGTTCTATTCAAGTAACTCACAATTGAATTATTCAAAAAACAATTTGATCAATTTATCAATGAGTAAATCATTAAGAAAAGAATTAAATGAAACACGGGTGTATATATTAAAAAAATGATTTAGTATTGATTCAAGATTGTTCAATTATACAGGGTACATAAAAAACAACACAATGTAGCCAGAAGTAATGATTACATGAGATTAAATATCCTTCACAGTTACAGTTGTGGACACCTTTTTACAAAATGTTTTTAAGGCAATTTGAAGAGTTTACACAAAGCAAACATTGCCTACAGTACATTGAGGTAAAGAATAGGTGTAATAGTCGACGTTTCGGTCTAATTATGTCCTTGTCCGTTAGACCATCCTCAGGACGTTGAATATGTTGATTAAAAAAGACCCCTATATATACACGAAAAGAGGAACCAGCAATTAACGTGTGGTATTTGTCATTGAATCAACTTTTGTTAAAAGAAGTGTATTCACACCCGTGTAAAACAATTTTCAAAAAAGAAGTGACTGTAGTCAAGGAATAAAACCAAGGACAATGTAAAAGAGAGCCATCTCTTAGAAAGAATGAAGAGTTTCAGAAAAAAGTGACTTATTAGTCAAGGAATGAAACCAAGAACAAGGTAAAAGAGAACCATCTTCGAGAGAATGGGGTGTCTCACCCAAAGAAAACATGAGAGTAAACGGAAGCATTTGATTTATAAACACTTACTTCACATTAGGTAGTGATTCTATTTGGTATTTTAGAACCACAATTTATTGGACGACAACAATTCGTTGATTACAGCATAAAATACTAAACAGAAAAGAAGAACAATTTAAAAAGTTGTTCTCCATATACAGATCAAGAGCACTGGCTGTTATTAAATAAAACATATCTTGAAACCGACTGTCTCCAATGGATATAATATGGATGACAAGGGAGACAGTGGCTACCTTTCGTCAATACCTTAATACACTTTAAACTTAGACAGTGTGCCTATCAGCAAGGCAACTGCTGAAGGGTGGTATACTCTTATTAAATAATTATTTCTTATGTTGGTATTTATTTGCGATCAATCCTTATTTTATCAGTGATACTGTTATAAGTGTTATTTTCTGTTTTAATTTGCATCATGTGCATCACCAGATATTGCTATTTAAAAATAATAGCATTTAAATAGACACTTACATCGTTTCAGGGTGCAACTCAATTCTAAAACCCTTGGCACAATATGCCGACTTTTTCATTCGCCCTTTTGCTGTTGATCAACCAACGTACATTAGAGACACCATGGCCGTTATCAATATTATAGAAAATCATCAATTTGATCCGGCCTTTGAACTTTTGGTCTCAATGGATATTGAGAGCCTTTACACGAATATCCCCCAGAATGACATACTTACTATCTTGAACACCTTACTAGAAAGTAGACCCAGGCCCCATAAAGTTCCTGCGGCCTTTATCATCAAATGCACAAGAATATCACAATGCGAGATTATTTTTTTTTGTGAACACCTTTTATCAGCAGTTAAAAGGTGTGGCCATGTGCATAGCCAATATCTATGTCTCAACCTTCGAAAATGCATGCATCTTCAATGGATCAAACCCTTTTTCAGTAAACATCATTGGTTGGTTGAGATATATTGACGATGTCTTTCTTATTTGGCGTGGCAACAAAGACCAATTGGTGGCTTTCCACACATGGCTTAACTCAAAAAACCCTCATCTCAAATTTTCAATTGAGTCAGATTCGAGAAGTATGAACTTCCTGGACATAACAATAAAAGTAGATAGTAATAACAGTTTCTATACTACATTGTATACTAAGCCAACAGCCAGGAACACACTTCTGAAGTACAACAGTCACCATCCCCAAGCATTGAAGGATGGGTTGCCTTTTGGGCAATTTTTGTGACTTCGCAGAAATTGTACCCGCGAGAAGGACTATTTCGCGGAAGCAAAAAAGTTGAAAGAGAAACTGAAAGCATGTGGCTATCCATCTAAACCTTTGAAAAAATCACTAAAACGTGCTTGGTACAACAACCGCGAAGCACTGTTAGAGGTGAGGGAACGTTCTAAAGAACCGCATTTAATATGTGTGTCAACCTTTGGAACTCATTCCAACAGCATTAAAAAGATTGTGAATAAACATTGGTCCCTTTTCAAAAGCCTACCTGAGTTAAAAAACAAGCCTATGTTCTCTTTTAAAAGAGGATCGAATCTGCAGGACCGTTTGGTGCATGCTTATGAAAATACCACCACCAACACTGTAGATAATATGAGACAATTGATCCCACTCATGGGGCATTACAAATTCAATATGTGCATAGCTTGCAATACCACCTAAGCAACCAAAACTTGCACTATAAATGGAGTTGATATCAGCATTAGACATTTCTCTAACTGCAATACGTCTAATGTAGTTTATTGTATCAAATGTCAATGTGGACTGCACTACATTGGTAAAACAACACAGATTGTAAAGAAACAAATTTTGCAACATCAATCCAGGATCCGATGTCGTGTAGAAAATGCTCCCCTAGTGGAACATTATCTTAAACTTGGCCACTCCGATAAAGACATGACATGGTGGGTCATAGAAGTTGTGAAACCGAAAAAAAGACAGGCGAATGTGGACAAAATACTCACCCTGAAAGAAAATAGATGGATTTGCCGTACTGATAACATCAATAAAGGCTTGAATTCATCAACTGAATGGCACACATTAGCCTGCATATTATAGATAAAATTCCAGATTCAACATTCTGTATATCACACAATTTGTTAAATATGTATTAGGGTGACTCTATATTACTTATTTGACAGTTTATTGTACTCATCTACTATATTAATGAATCATTTGTCACAATCAGTATCTGCATGGCTAATAGTCAACTTAATGCTTCTGTATAACACATGTTGATATATGTGATATGATGAAGGTACTTGGTACAAATACTATTAATCGTTTGCACATATCTTGTGTCAATATATTGCAAAAATATGATGGGTATGAGTTCAAAAAATTGAAACTAATGATTATCTAAAGGTCATTTCTGTTGTTGGACCAAAATGTTCAAACAACATTATTGTATTATTTTTCACACTTCATCAACATACATGTCTTTCCGTATAATGTTTTATTGCATTAAACATATATAGTGTGAACAATGCTATTAATGTACACTCTTTTGGTGGTTGAGATACTCTCTTTACTATTTCTCTCACTACTCTACAAATCCTTTACATATTTGAACCTTTCACTGATTAGAAGACTCTGAAGTTAAACCTACGACATTACTTAATCGGTCATAACATCGAGCAATATGCTCGTTGTCCAAAAAACTGATAAAGTTTGTTTTGAAACGTTCTAGTTGCCCAACTCCGCTTTTACTTACGGGCGCCATCTTGAAATAATGGGCAATATAGATAGCTATTGCCCTTTGAGGTATATAATTAAGCAATATCCACCTGCGAAAAGAAATTAAATTTGGATGGTAGAAATCAAATGTTAGAGCTGGGTGACATATATTTATGTATTATGTAGATTTAGATCATGCATAACACTCCGTTCAAAGATGGCTGCCATTAAATTTCGGACGGCAGTCCTCTCTTGATCTCCAAACAACAGGAGGCAAACGGCATGTTTAAATAGGGGCTTCCATTGACTCTCAGTTCAACCACCAACTGCTACGCGAGCGTGAACTGTTTGAACTTCTCTGCATTATAATACAGGTATTTGCGAGATTCTATTATAGTTGTTTTATGAAATCAATCGGTTGAGCTGAGTCTTAGTAATTATTCACGATCCGACATTGTCCCTTCTTTTGGCAGATTCGTTATCTGTTTTCACTCTAAAGAGCCCGAAAACAACTGGGTCCTTGCTTTAAGTACCTACGATGTAAGTGTCTATTTAAATGCTATTATTTTTAAATAGCAATATCTGGTGATGCACATGATGCAAATTAAAACAGAAAATAACACTTATAACAGTATCACTGATAAAATAAGGATTGATCGCAAATAAATACCAACATAAGAAATAATTATTTAATAAGAGTATACCACCCTTCAGCAGTTGTCTTGCTGATAGGCACACTGTCTAAGTTTAAAGTGTATTAAGGTATTGACGAAAGGTAGCCACTGTCTCCCTTGTCATCCATATTATATCCATTGGAGACAGTCGGTTTCAAGATATGTTTTATTTAATAACAGCCAGTGCTCTTGATCTGTATATGGAGAACAACATTTTAAATTGTTCTTCTTTTCTGTTTAGTATTTTATGCTGTAATCAACGAATTGTTGTCTTCCAATAAATTGTGGTTCTAAAATACCAAATAGAATCACTACCTAATGTGTAGTAAGTGTTTATAAATCAAACGCTTCCGTTTACTCTCACGTTTTCTTTGGGTGAGACACTCCATTCTCTCGAAGATGGTTCTCTTTTACCTTGTTCTTGGTTTCATTCCTTGACTAATAAGTCACTTTTTTCTGAAACTCTTCATTCTTTCTAAGAGATGGCTCTCTTTTACTTTGTCCTTGGTTTTATTCCTTGACTAAAGTCACTTCTTTTTTGAAAATTGTTTTACACGGGTGTGAATACACTTCTTTTAACAAAAGTTGATTCAATGACAAATACCACATGTTAATTGCTGGTTCCTCTTTTCGTGTATATATAGGGGTCTTTTTTAATCAACATATTCAACGTCCTGAGGATGGTCTAACGGACAGAGACATAATTAGACCGAAACGTCGACTATTACACTTATTCTTTACCTCAATGTACTGTAGGCAAACTTTGCTTTGTGTAAACTCTTCAAATTGCCTTAAAAACATTTTGTAAAAAGGTGTCCACAACTGTAACTGTGAAGGATATTTAATCTCATGTAATCATTACTTCTGGCTACATTGTGTTGTTTTTTATGTACGCTGCATAATTGAACAATCTTGAATCAATACTAAATCATTTTTTTAATATATACACCTGTGTTTCATTTAATTCTTTTCTTAATGATTTACTCATTGATAAATTGATCAAATTGTTTTTTGAATAATTCAATTGTGAGTTACTTGAGTAGAACTTACCTAAATCGATTTAATTAACTATTGCTGAAATATCTTTGAATAAATCCCTTGTAGGCACACTTACCTGCTCATTTTGCAACTTGTCAAGGTTAAATGAACACACTTGTATTGACACTGAAAAGAAAAATATGTTGTTGTGGTGCTTGTGGGTGTTTTGTCTGAGGGTGTGCATTCAATAGTGTGTGTGTGTGTTGTTTGTGTGCAATGCACTATGTAGAAAAGGGGCAAAACACATTACCTACACAGTGGCGGCTGCTCCAGGGAAGCAGCAATAGGGTGGGGAGGGGATGAGGGGGGTTAAAAAAACATAACTTACCTGCCGGTTGGCCGGCTGCCACCTCTCCTCTGTCTTCTTCCTGGCTTCTTCTTCTAGCAAACAGGAAGAAGGAAGCACCCATGCTCCAAGGGTCAGGGTCAGCTCCTAGGCTCCCCATAGCCAATCTCAACACTGCAATGCAGCGTTGTGATTGGTCTGAGCACCACAGTTCGGTGCTCAGCCAGGGAATGGGAACCTGGGCATGTTCTCTACCCAGGCTGCAATGCAGCCTCGGTGGAGAACATGCAAAGCACGCATGACTGTTTGGCCGGCCCGAGAGGGCCGGCCAATCAGTCATTGCGCACTCACAGAGTGCCCACCACTCCTCTCCCTGCTCTAGGAGCAGAGTATATCCACTCCACCCGTACAAGATGCCGCAGCAGGAAAAGCAGTTGGGCAACGCTCCTCTGCCTCAGCAGAGGAGCAGCCACTGTACCTGCACATATTTTAGAAGCAAACACAATATGTATGTGAATTGAAACATTAATAAGTAGCACTTACCAGTCTCCATTCCAGGAGGGACTCACTCCATCAGCAAACTGCGGCTAGGACAACACCAGCACAATGGGGACATCTAAATATGATTGCTGCAATCCTGCCGACCTGACAGCAATGAAGTACAGCTAGCCAGCAGAGGAGTCCGCCGAGTCAATGAAGATGCACCGCATGCATGACGGGAAACAGTCTGTCAAAGTGGACGGCGGTTCAGCCAGCCCACATCTAAATACAGCGAGCTGGATTACCGTCAGCTTGGTGGAGTACTTGTATACTTCACCATAGAGGGATGGAGGGAGTCCTTCCAAGATCTAAATCAGGCCCTTAGTCTCTGAAATGGAAGTCCAGAATCTTCAGTGGGGCAGGCCAGCTAGTTGTGGCTGAGAAGGGCTCCACTAGGTCGGATAACTGTTGGGTGAGGTCCTGGTGAAGCTTTTACTTTTGACAGGAAAGCTCAAAGTGGGCGAAATTCACATTTTGTGCCGAAGGAAACCCTTGTGGAGAGCTGGTGTGCCCACTCCAGGGGTGTTGCCAGGGAAATGAGCAATCCCTCTTCTGTCGTCACCTCAAACCAGTTCTGGGGGCAGCTTCTTCCCCACTATGATTGGAGCCTTGCTGACTGGGGAAACAAAGGAGGTGCCTCTTCAGGTGTCATCGAACATCTGTCTGTGACAGGGGAGACCCCTTTGAAATAAATTACGTTCCTGAACACTGCCCAAATGGTCATCCTGCCAGAGGAACATCTCCCCACACCGAAGCATTTCTCTTTTATTCTGGAAACAGTTTTCACACCTCAGTAAGTGTTGAGCACTCTGAGGGCTGTAGCATGAGGCTAATGCAGGGGGAAGGTTACTTTCTACAAGTAACCTTTCCTTAATATTTATTATAAATCTGACTTCAATGAAATTGGATTTTAATAACTAGTACAAAGAGTCCAAGAATGAAATGAAATTTACATGTTTCCTAGTCTGAGATAGCATCACTAAATTTTAATATTGTATACCAGTTCCTATGGAAGAACCAGCCTTGCTACAGTGAAAATAACTTTTGGGGCCTTTTAACACTAAGGACATGTTTAACATTAGACTTCTACATGTCCTCCTACCTTTAAAAGTCATGCAAACTGCCTATAAGGCCTACTTGGGGTCACTATTAAAATTTAAAAGGGAGGCTTAGACCTCTCAAAAGAGTGTATTTTGAGAAGCTGAATTACAGTTTAAAAGCTGCTTTAGTCAGGTTACAACGGTAGGCCTGAAACATAACTTTACACTGTCAGTTGATGGCAAAACGGATGCTGAAGTCCATTAGTGATAGACAGCCCCTGGGTACACGTTGTACCATCTGATAGTGACTTATAGGTAAGTTAACTGTGTCAATTAAGAGTATACCAGTTTCAACATGTTGAAAGGAGGAGCACAGGCACGTTTCCACTAGTTAGCAGGGGTAAAGTGCAGACAGTTTTACAGCCAGCCAAAACAGGATTCAGCAAAAAGGCAAAAAATCCAGGATGATCATCCAAGAAAAGTGTATTTTCTACAGCCTCAATAAAGAAGCTATTTGTATAGACCTTATGTTGAACAGTACATTAGGGAACCTCTGTTTTAAGCTAGGCCAAGAGTTGAATCAATAGCAATTTTGAAAGAAATATAAAAAATATGAAATATGAAATCTCTTGACTATAAGGTAATATTCTCGGGGGGACCTCAAAGTAAGTCTTTTCCTGGATGTGTCTAATTACTATGAGATATGAACTTTGTATGACCCTTAAACCTAGCTAGTTTAGATTTACTAAAAGCAATCCACTAATTTAGATAATAAGATCGAAATGGGGGATTTTATTTAGAGAACAAATATTTGTATTTTGTGAAGTGATGGTATTCATACGGAGGTGGAATTGACACTATACAATGTATGACAACTGTATCAGGGACACTGTCCAAGAATTGTGCAGCTGACCTAAGGAGATAAAAAGGTGAATGCCCTTTAAAGTGTTCTGATAGCGCCATATGTCTCTGATTAATGATGTGCTTGTTTACAAGGCACATCGATAAGACCACAGTGTGTTGTTGGGTGGCGAACCAGCACAGTAAAGTCGAGGCTGGTGATATATGATCGCATGTGAGCAAGCCAAGCGCCAGTTTGGCGTCTGCATTTTGTATCAACTGCAATGTTTTCAGTAATGCTTTAGGCAAATCGAGGAAAGTTGCATTACAGCAGTCTACTCAGGAAGATATGAAAGCATTAAAAAATAAGATTTTCTGAGGAAAAGCCAAAAAATGAAGAATTTTTTTCATTGTTCGAATGTAAAAACATGAGCTCGCCACTGAACTAATTTGAGTGGCCTTGTTCAGTTATGAGTATATTTTAAAACCCTGAGGGGCAGATTTACAAGCCCCTTGCGACACTCTTGCGCTGCCGTTGCGCCACTTTTGTGATGCAACGGTGGCGTAAAAAATGCTGCAAATTTACGTGACGCATCTAGGGAGATGCATCACGTTGTAAAGCCCTGCGTGACATAATACCTGCATCAGGTATAATGTATGCATGGTAGGCGTTCCCACACAGGAAAGCCTCGTAAAAGTGATGCAGTGAAATCTACAAGATTTCACTGCGTGACTTTTAGGACGCCACTGCGTCAAAACCTTACACCTGCTTGAAGCAGGCGTAAGGAGTGACGCAGTGTATTGGGAATAGGCCGCAATACGCATTGCTGGAGTTGCGTAGTGCTTGCGACACGACTCCAGCAATGCTTGACTTTTCCACCAACAGATGCGTCAGAATTTCTGACGCATCTGTCAAATCTTGCGCCATAGTGCGCCGTATTGTAAATACGGCGCATCTATGGTGGCACAAGGGTTTTTCACGCAGGCACAGGGAAATTGATGCATCTATACAGACGCGTCAGTTTCTTGTAAATCTGCCCCCGAGTTTTCTTTGAGGTGACTGGCATGGGAAGGTATTGATCCAGCGCGATATTAGCAAACTGCATTTACACACCATACACTCACTTGGGCCCACACATTCACACTTACGCTAATACTTACGCTGGGTGTCAGATATACTCTTATATCAAAATCCCTGCTACCAATTACCTTCTGATTGAAGAGTAATAACTTACCAATGGATCCTTTGCTAATTGGGAAATTTAAAATGAGTGACATTCACTATAGTACATAATCCTGAAATAACCACAGAATCAGGAAGTTTTAAAATGTTTATCTAAAGTTTTAGCAGAGTAAATACAGAAAAAGACACGGTATTTGATCAGAATACCCGTAGAAAAGCATAGAATGATTATTGCTAATCAATAAACGGTGTTTAAGGAAAAAGAGGAGATAGGAACAGCAGCGCAACTAAAGGTTGCATATATTTACCTAAATGCGAGAACCAAACCCTTAGCCAAGGAGTTTGAAAAGATAGGACCCTGGAAGGATGAAGAGCAAGGACCTTCTTCAGGATCAGGACAGGACTGGTGACCTCTCTACAACGACGCCTGCGCCGTTCCCCTCTCTGGCACTCGACTTCTCCTCGATTCTTCCCTCTAATGGACTCCGCCGTCCCCTCCTCAGGACCTCTTCCGGATAGGGATTCAGTCAGCAACCGATCAGCTGGGCAGCCTGGAGCTCTTCTGTATGTTCTCTCTTCTCTGGAATCTAGCTCTGTGCTTCAGTATCTTCTGTTCTCTCAGAGCTTGTGCTAACTAATTACTAATGCTATATTCTATTATACCCTTCTACGCCCTGTACCTCCCCTAAATGTTGCTAAAATATGGGACCACTACTTCTGATTGGACAGGGACAAGAGGTGGATTCTCGCACTATGACAAATTTGGCTTAAATTGTGTAGCCTATTGTATTTGCGTTCCCACCCTTCAAATTAATACATTCTCTTTATTTCCCACCCGTCTCACAACAAATTATATACAATTTCTACAACAATTGTATCTACTGTTACAATTTTGTACATTTAGAACATCCTCTTCGGCCGATAGGTCATGGCCTTGTGAGACGTCCAAGTTGACTTCATTTTGGCAGTCTTTCAGGGGACATGCGCAGAACCTTCTGCTTTTCAAGTTTCAAGTCACCAACCCAGGCCCAAGATTACGAATTACTAAA
Source organism: Calotriton arnoldi (assembly GCA_963921515.1). Classification (NCBI taxonomy): domain Eukaryota; kingdom Metazoa; phylum Chordata; class Amphibia; order Caudata; family Salamandridae; genus Calotriton; species Calotriton arnoldi. Next base: position 666,661 of record CAWUFW010002411.1, read on the forward strand.
AGTGCAAGAAGGAAATATTAATATCAAAAATAAAACGTTTCACTGTATACCACTTATCTTATTTCTAATCCCTTTTAATGATAAAATCCTATCCCGCATTAATTGCGTTAAAAAATGACAATTTAGTAATGATACGAGAGCAAGCTTTAAGCATGTGAGAACATTGAGCAGCCATTTTAATGCACACTGCGCAGAAGCAGAATTTCCCACCAAGCAAAGAAAGACGTCACACCATGTGATCAGGTTGTGACATGCGCAGTTAAAATCCCGCGCTTAAGCGGACATTTTAGACTAGGAACAAGCGTTATTTGTTAGAAAAACACATAGGCAAGCGTCCTAACTATTCATGTCGTGTGTGCAAATATTAATACAGACAATACAAGTTTTAATATTAATACAATGAGGAAGATTGCATCCGAGCAAGTTTCATTTGCGAAACCTTGCTCCATCAATACCCTCTCTGATGGCGTTTCTGAGCCATCAAAAAGTACCCTCAATCAGATGCCAACTTCTAGCAAATCACTTCATTTTTATTTTCATTTTTAGCTTTTCTATTTTTACAATCTCCCTTCATCTTTTTGTATAATTCACTTTTCCATTCTTCTAGTTCAATTTCGTCTCTCTTTCTCTTCTTTCCTTTTTCTGTCACTTTATAAGTTCCATTCTTTCTACAGCATTTGCACCAAAATACTATTGTCAGAACTATTATTGCTATCCCTGCTAAGGGAACTAGTATTTGACCTATAAGTCCTTTACCTATATTAGAAAACCAGGTTCCGATTGACGATATACTATTTGTCAATCTTTCCCATACACTATCAACTTCCAGTGGTTTAAGTTCTTGCTCAAGTTTAGTTATATTCTTAATATACGTCCCAATTTCTGCACTCTTATCAGGAATATAAGTGCAACAGTATTTTGTTTTCAATACTTTACAGACTCCGCCCTCTTTTGCCAATATTATGTCAAGAGCAAGTCGATTTTGCATCACCATGGATCTAATCGCAACCATTTCCGCATTAATCATTAGAAACCCTCCAGCAGTATTCGTTGATAAACGATCAACTACTGTAGACAATTTACATATCTTCCTTGAGTTCAGAATTATTCCTACTGAAGGTATCAATGCACCAAATATATCACCTATTATTTCTGAAAAACTAGCTCTTTTATTACGTGTTAATTCGCCATTGTTTTCATTGCTTCCAGTGTTTCTTTTTACGTGGTATATTTTCGGAAAAACTATTCCAAAGTAACAACTTCCATACCACCGTGCAGGAAGCCTAAAGTAAGCCTTATTCCCGCAGACATAATAGATTCCAGGAAAAACTGAATCTGTTCCTCCTTTGAGTCCCCAACCTCCCAATATTAAAAAATTGTGTTCACAATCACTGGTACCGATGAAAACATTGTTATAGTCAGTCTTTAACCTATGAAGACAAATTTTCCCCTTCTTTTCAAAATCCAGAGCCATAGCAGCTTGAGCCTTGCCAGGTGTGTAACTTCCCTCTTTCTCTGCCCAAGGTGGTAAATGAGCCTTATGCTCTGTAGCTTTCTTTTGAAAATCCTGTCTTCTATCTTCTACTAAATTCAAAAATATTTTCTCTTCTTCAAATAAAGAACATGTTAGATTGTGTCTACGTGCATGTGTTAAGTCTATTGATTTCATTGTTAAGAAAAATTCTCCCATAAACTGTGCATCTAAGGTGCTAAGCACTGGGTTCATACTCTTGCAAATAGGAATTTCAGAAAATACAACATCTATATTGGAATAGTAATATTGTAGTCTACCTGTACTATAAAATAAACTTGTTAATACACTACATGAAATGCCATATGTCAGTGGTAAATGATGGTATGTTAATCCTTCTGCTACTGATTCAGGTAATTTCTTACAAAAATAACAATTACTAACTTCCATGGTGTCTACATTCTGAAACAATAACTTCGTGAAAACATTTAAACTAGTGTCGTTATCAGCTATCACATGATGAATTCCTTCATCGTCTTCTGCCATTAGTTCTACCCTATTTCCTTTCATGTTTGCTGTCCTCCCTATAGTTTCATTATTGTTCTTTTTATCTATTATCATCAGGTAAGGAATTGCTACAATCAGGACTAACCATACTATAAGCACCAATACTAGACTACATATGCAAATTGCACAGCATCTTCTACAACATTTTCTCTTTGGTCTCCCAGTATCTCTCTCATCAGGCATTTTCCCACAAGGAAGATTACTCTTCTTATCTCTATTCCTTTTCTTCAGTGGATTCTTTTGTTTAGTCAGGGTGGTCTTGTTTCCTCTTTGTAAGTTAGTTCTGCACTTGTTCCTTCACCACCACTGTCACTTGATTCTGAGCTTTCAAAGTCTTCAAGAACGATATACGTCTAATCAGGACCCTTGAATTTGTTGTTCACAAGTCTTAATCTTTTACTTTTTCTTTTCCCAGACTTTTTCTCTTGATCTGTTTGACTTGTTACTTCAGGTACTTGATCTGGATCTTCACTTCTTGTTTTTATGTGGTACTTCACTCTTTTGATGAAACTTGGCCACTGGTCTCCTTTTCTTGGCTTTTCTGTTTGTATTGTTTCTTTATTTTCGTCTTCAGGTGTCTTTTTATTTTCACTTGTTGGTACTGTTTTGTTTTCTGTATTTTCTGACTTATCTAATTGTTCTTTTTCTGGTCTTATTGGTTTCTCATTTGCAGCTCCACTGTGAGTTTCCAATAATTCACTTTGTTCTGTGTTTACTTCTTTATGTTCACTTTTTCCAGTCTCTTTTTCTTTTGTATTTTCCTCTTGACCTAACTGCTTCTGATCAGGTCTTATTGCACTGTGTATTTCTGCAGCCTGACCTGCTTCTTCTAAACCTGTCTTTCCCTGTTCAAATTCTATTAATTCTTCACTGCTTTCAGTCCAGTTTTCTTTCCCTATCTGATTTGGTTCAGGGTCGTTTACTAGCTTGTCTTCTTGATCCTGAACCCCTTCTTCTTCACCTATCTGATCTTCTTCAATTGCTTTTAATTTTCTTTGACTTCTTGTTCGGTGGAAAACCTCAGGAATTTCGACTACTGGTATCCAATCCTGACTTGTGCTCGGTTGTTCTCCGTCAGCTTCTCTTGAACCTCGAGCCTGAGATTCTTCAGCTTGGCAACCTTCAGCTTCTTCAGTGATTGGTGTCGTCTGAGTGTTTTCTTCTTCTGGGTCTGGTACTCTCTTGGTGTGACTTACGTGAATCCAGTTCGGAAATCCGGCACACTTTACTGCTGTGTTTGTGGTCAATATAACTTGACAAGGTCTGCTCCACCTGGGTGATAGACACGTTTCTCTGGTGTGATTCTTCACTACCACCCAATCACCAGGATTCAGATCATGTTCTAGTTCAGGCTGTCTGGAAACTGCGTCTTCTCCAACCTGGTGAGAGACAGAACGCACTAGGTCAGCCAATCCTTTACAGTAGTCCAACACCATATCATCAGAAATATTCACCAGTCTATTTGTGGGAACATGTGTTTGTCTCATCGCTCTTCCCATCATAATTTCATGGGGGCTCAAACCTGTTGTTCGATCAGGTATACTTCTGAGTCCCATCAGAACCAGTGGCAATGCATCAGGCCACTCCAATGATGTTGATGCACACATTTTTCCCAATCTTGACTTTATGGTGCCATTCAATTGTTCAACCACTCCAGAAGCCTCTGGACGATATGCACAATGTAGTTTCTGTTTGATTTGAAATGCTTCACAGATTATCAGGATCACTTCGTTGTTAAAATGTTTTCCTCTATCTGATTCCAAAGATACTGGGAAACCAAACCTAGGTATGAGTTCTCTTAGTAACAGCTTTGCAACTGTAATGCTGTCATTTCTCCTAGTTGGATACGCCTCCACCCACTTTGAAAACAGACACACTATGACTAGTACGTATTTCAACCCTCTGCATGGTGGTAACTGTATGAAGTCAAATTGCAGTCTTATGAATGGACCCTCTGCCTTCCCGATCTTCCCAAACCCAATTATTGTTTTTCTGCCTGTGTTGTGCATTTGGCAAATTAGACATCTCTGGCAAAGACTTTCTGTAACAGCTCTGAATTTGGGATTGTACCAATTTTGTCTGAATAGTCTAATCATTGCATCTCTCCCTATGTGTGTGTCTCCATGATACATTCTGGCCATTTGTGAGAGTAAACAATCTGGCATGACTGGTCTGCCATCTGTACTGACCCATACTTCATCCTCTCTTCTTTGAGAACAACCCACTTTGATCCACAATTTTCTTTCAACCTCGTCAACCTCATCTTGCAATCTTTTCACTTCGTTCCAGGTTTCAGGTGGCATAAATAACATAAGTTGGCAGCTGATTCCCATTCTTTCCACCCTCTTGTTCACTGATGTTCTGGTTTTGGCACAATATTGAGCCACCAAATCTGCATATCTGTTGCCAACTACCACCCAGTCATCTCCTGACTGATGTGCGGCACATTTCACCACAGCCAATTCTTTTGGTGATTGTATTGCTTCTAGCAATTCTTTTACAAATTGTCCATTTTTAATGGGGGATCCTGAAGAAGTCATGAAATCCCTCTGCATCCACAGTTGGCCAAAATCGTGCACAACCCCATAACCATATTGACTATCAGTGAATATGGTTATTTTCTGATTCCTCCCAATTTTGCATGCTTTTATCAGTGCAATCAATTCAGCTACTTGTGCAGATTTTACCCCTGGTAAATAGGATGCTTCGACTATTCCAGTTAATTCACATACTGCATAGGCAGCGGTTAGCTTACCATCTTCATGTCTCTGGCAAGAGCCATCAACAAACAGTTCTTTATCTGGCTTTTTAAGAGGCTGTTCCTCTATATCTGGGCGAGGTTTTGTGCATAGTTCTGTAATCTGTACACAATCATGTTCATCTTCTTCGTCATCTTTATTTGTCTCATGATATGGATCTGGTAGTAAGCTTGCTGGATTTATTATTGTACATCTTACCATGGTCACATTTTCAGCACCCATTATTATTCTCTCATACTTAGTCAGCCGACTAGGAGTGAGATGCTGAGTTCGTGTTCTGGTCAACAGAATCACCACTGCATGTGGAACATATACTTTTACAGGATGTCCCATCACAATTGATTCACTTTGTTCGATGCTCAAACATGTTGCTGCTACTGCTTTCAAACATCCTGTCAACGCAGATGCTACAGGGTCTAGTGTAGCAGAAAAGTATGCTATAGGACGTCTGTCCAGACCATGTCTTTGAGTTAAAACCTGAAAGTGCACAATTTTCTCTTTCATGACAGAATAATGCAAATTCTCTTTTATAATCTGGCATGCCTAAGGCAGGTGCTGAACAAAGGGAGTTTCTCAATTTTACAAAAGCTTCTACACTTTCATCTTCCCACTCAACAGGATCTTTTGCTTTCTTTTTGGTCATGTTAATCAAGGGCTTAGCCAACATGGAAAATCCTGGTATCCATTGTCGACAGTAACCTACTATTCCTAAGAACATTCTTACTTGTCTTTGCGTTACTGGCATTTGCATTCTTTTTATTAATGCTACTCTTTCAGAGGTTACTCTTCTTTTACCTCTCTCAATTTGATGTCCCAGGTATTTAACAGTTGTTGTGCAAAACTGTAATTTCTCAGGTGAAACTTTATGTCCCTCTTCTGCCAAAAGATTCAAGAGTGCTATAGTATCAACAACACAGTCCTCTCTGGTGCTTGATGCCACCAATAAGTCGTCGATATATTGAACTAAGACTGAACTTCCTGGCATTACTAGTTTTTCAAGGCACTTTTTCAATATCTGATTAAAAATGGAAGGACTTTCTGTGTACCCCTGAGGAACACGATTCCACACATAAACCTTATTTTCGAATTTAAATGAGAATAGATACTGGCTGTCTGGGTGTAACGGAATTGAAAAGAAAGCTTGACACAGATCTATAACTGTAAACCATCCAGCATTCCAAGGAATCTGGTGTAAGATTACTGCAGGATTTGGCACTATAGGACAACATGGTTCTACAATTTTGTTGATTTTCCTCAGATCTTGCACGATCCTATATTTTCCACTAGGTTTCTTTAGTCCCATGATTGGTGAATTACATGGGCTACTCATCACTTCTCTCAGTATGTTTTGTTTGACCATCCTATTGATTTCTTCAATGACACCTGCTTTTACTTCTGCACTCATTTTATACTGTTTAGTATTCGGAAAAATTGCCCCTTCTTTTACAGTTACTTGGACTGGATCTATTTTAGCCATGAGTCCTACTTCTTTTCCAGTGAAATCCCATACTATGGGGTTTACTGTATCTTTTAATTCTTCCGGCAATTCGTCTTTTGTTATTAATGAAAACATTTCATCTACTTCTGTTCCTTGTTTTGCAACCATAATTTTATATACATGATCTTCATCTGGTGTCTGTACTGCCACACCATCCGGCGTGCAGAAAATGGTGCAATTCATTTTGCACAACAAGTCCCTACCTAGCAAGTTTACTGGACTGGAATCGCATACTACAAATTGATGCATTTCTTTGAAATTTCCAATTTTAACCTCCATTGGTTCTGTAAGTGGTGTTCTAATTCTTTGGTTAGCAACTCCTACAACTTGAATATCTTCACCAGAGAGAGGAAGGTTTGGGACATCTACTGTTCTCACAGTAGACCTGGTAGCACCAGTATCCAAAAGAAAAGTAATATCATTACCTCTCACTTTTCCTTCAACATATGGACCTGATTGATCTACCTGCAGGGATGCGCCAAGTACGCATTCCTTCTCCCCCTCTCCTAGGCACCGTCATGCGTCGAACCCGCAAAAATCATCCTGCAAAAGAAATTGTGAGGTCATATAATCATTCTTACCACTTCCCCCTGGGCATCCGATGTCTGTACCGTGCTTTGCTCTGCTTACATTACCCTGAACAGGTGGAGGTGGCAACTGACTCTGAGGGTTTACCCCTTGCTGTGAGTCATTCTGCGTCTGTGAATTTAAATTTTGATTTGGGCCATTATTATTTCGAATCTTTTTACACTCGTCCTTCCAATGCCCCAATTTTCCGCATCCATGACAAGGAAATTTCTTTTTAGCTTCTTCTCTGCTCATTCGTCCTTTCATTCTTCCACCATTTCCAGAATCACCATTCGTTCCAGAGTCTTTTCCCTGAGTTTCATTAGGATTATCTAAATTAATTCCCTGTTTCTCAGCCATTTTCACCTGTGCCCACATTACCTTTTCTTGTAATTTCTTGTGCCTATCCTCAATGTCATCCCCACAATATTTTGCATATTTCAAAATTTCATCAATTGGTTTCCCTTGCCAACAAAGCATATGCTGCTTAATCATCTGGCAAATCTCGGGCTTCAAACCATACACAAATCGGTATACAAACTGACTCATGTTTTTGTCTCCAATGTCCTCAAATCCACTGTACTGTTTGAACACCTGTAAGAGGCGCTCATAATACGAATGTACTGTTTCACTGGCTTCTTGGGTAGTTCGATCTATTTTTACCCAGTCTGTTTCTTTCGGTGGTATTTTCCCTTTCAGGTATGTTATTACCTGCTGATACTTTTTCATCACATCATTTGACGGGGCACCTGTCTTTGGATCTCTGGGATACTCATCACTTGGCCAATCGACTGTGATCTTACAATCTGTCCATAAATCTGCAGGTACCACTATGTCAAATAGACCATCCAAATCCTTCAACAATACTTTTGACACCTTTACAAACCTTTCAACCTGTTTGTACCATTCAATTGGCTTTTCTCTCAACTTCGGAAAATCATTCGTAAATGATAAAATATCCTGTCTACTCCATGGGACATGTACATACCCTCCTCCTGCAACTTCTCGCATCGGGTACATTTTGTCAACTTTTTCTGTTTCCTTCATCACATATTCAGAAGCTGTTCGACTTGAGCGAGCTTCTTCCTTTTTCTTTGCCCACCTAGTTCTCCATTTATCTAGGTCTCCCCATTTTTGCAAAACTAACATTAATTCTCGTATTTGCAATCTTCTTCCAGAAGCATTCATATTTTCTAAATCTTTGTCTGAAAATTCTGCTCTATAGGGCTTCTGTAGTACTTTCGATCTCCCTATTTCGATTCCCATTTGTAGGGCTAGATTGGACAATTTTTCATGAAATAACCTTACATTTCTAGTGATACTCCTGCATAGGAACAGCAATTCTTCTTCATCATAATTGTTTAAGCGTTCTACTCCTATATTTCCTGCTATCATTTCTTCTAATTCGGCTTTTAATTTCTGAATGTCTAGTAATTTTGGAGGAGTGCACAATTTATCTGATCCTTGTACCCACCTTTCTAAATCTTCAGGTGTTACTATGGTAGCACTCTTTGCCCCTGATGAAGTTATTAAACTTACATCTTTTGAACGCTCAGGTATTTCTTTTCTTGGTGTACCTTTTACTGGACCTCTGACAGGTTAATCCATGAGAGATATTGTGGAATCACAATCACTAAAATGATCTTCAATTATAACTGGAGCTTCAAGCTTTTGAAAATTTTCGGGAGTATTCATAGGAGAAGATACGGGTATCAGAGGAGGACAATTTCCTTGTATACCATATAATGGCACTACTGGACCAATTGTTACAGGAATAGTCAATGAATCAGGATGTGTTTTTATCTGGCATATCTTCCGTACTAATTCTGCTCTGGTCTTTTCTAATGCTTCCTTTTCTTTCTCATGAAGTATTCTATTCGGGGTGAATTCATGTAGTACCTGAGGTACCATTGGTGTTTGTGGTGGGGCACTAGGAGGAATTCCACTTGACCCTTCCTGATACGGTGGAGGATTCCTCAATATTTCTTCCATAAACTCATCTTCTGAGTCTTCATGTCTCATTAAATGTTTTGTCTTTTCTGTACACTTGCCTCCTGATTTCTCTCCTTCTGTGAGTAGTGGATATAATCCCTCAACAAGCATTGCCCTTCTCCACTGCTTCATTTGTCCTTCCCTATTCTCCCGTAAATATCTGGGGAAAAATCCTGGATATCTCCCATTACTTCGTGATCTATCACGCTCAAATGCCTCAGTTTCCCACTCCTCTAAAGCTTCGTATTGAGTCAATCTGGGTCTAGGTTCTAAATCATTCATCCTTTGTCTCAAATTTTGAAGAATTCGCCCATTGAATGTGCCATTTTCAGGAAATTCTAATATTCCGTCATTTTTGGTATATTCTCTCCAATTTTCTATCCATACACAAGTATGATAACCTCTTTCCATCATCATATATGATGCGGGCGTTTTGGCTGGGGGAATAATAATTCCCTCCCTAGTCTTGATTGGTTTGTCCTTTTTGAAATAATTCTTGATCTTTTGTAAAACTGACATCTTTTTCTTTTCTCCGTACATCTTAGGCAAATACCGATGTATAAAATTATATTCTGCAAACCCTAGAAATCTCCTATCTGGACGATTCCCTGTTAAAGTCGGATCGCGTTTTAACATGCAATCCTTATCCACTTAGAATTTTGCTTCTAAACTCTCAACCAATCAAACCTTTGTTAACTTTTAATTCTAAGCCAATCCTTGCGCGGCCTTTTTGGTGACGTTTCTCTGTCAACCCCCCCTTTACAAACTGCTCTTTTCTGTTCCCACGCTGATTTAACCAATCCCAGCGCGGCACCTATGACATCAGTACTACTCCTGACTACTGACCCCTCCTTTACAAGGGTTTTCCCACGCCCGCGGATCCAACCAATCCCAGCGCGGCGTTTTGTGACGTCAGCTCCCTCTCCGGTAACTGACCCTCCCTTTACAAAAATCTTACACAAAGCTTATTTTCTCTATATTTCTTAATTAAATTCAGTAACAACATAAAACATTCGCTATCGTGCCAGTTTCTCTAATTTGAAAAGATAGTCTCTTTTACACACTTAGTAAAACCTTTCCTTTTACTAAAACATATACTACGAGTAAAACCCTTCCGTTTACTCTTCACACAAGCTTCTGAAATACCTGTTACTTCTTTAATGTTACCCTTTCTAGGTGATATAACATCAAATTTTCACCAGCGTACTCCTTCTGCTATACTTACGTACATAGAGTCCCTAACAAGTACTAATAGCCCTGCTTAACTTTTCAGTACTATTTCTGCCTGACAGATAACCTCACTGCAGTATGGCTTCTACCTGCCACCCACTATTCTTTTCCCCGGGGTATTCTGGACAACATAAAACAATACTCGAAATATAACGGGTATTAGTTCATAAAAATGCAAAATAAAATTCTCATTACCCAATTAACAAAGAGTAACACAAACCGTCCTCTGCTTACCAGAAAACTGATCCAGCGCGATATTAGCAAACTGCATTTACACACCATACACTCACTTGGGCCCACACATTCACACTTACGCTAATACTTACGCTGGGTGTCAGATATACTCTTATATCAAAATCCCTGCTACCAATTACCTTCTGATTGAAGAGTAATAACTTACCAATGGATCCTTTGCTAATTGGGAAATTTAAAATGAGTGACATTCACTATAGTACATAATCCTGAAATAACCACAGAGTCAGGAAGTTTTAAAATGTTTATCTAAAGTTTTAGCAGAGTAAATACAGAAAAAGACACGGTATTTGATCAGAATACCCGTAGAAAAGTATAGAATGATTATTACTAATCAATAAACGGTGTTTAAGGAAAAAGAGGAGATAGGAACAGCAGCGCAACTAAAGGTTGCATATATTTACCTAAATGCGAGAACCAAACCCTTAGCCAAGGAGTTTGAAAAGATAGGACCCTGGAAGGATGAAGAGCAAGGACCTTCTTCAGGATCAGGACAGGACTGGTGACCTCTCTACAACGACGCCTGCGCCGTTCCCCTCTCTGGCACTCGACTTCTCCTCGATTCTTCCCTCTAATGGATTCCTCCGCCCCCTCCTCAGGACGTCTTCCGGATAGGGATTCAGTCAGCAACCGATCAGCTGGGCAGCCTGGAGCTCTTCTGTATGTTCTCTCTTCTCTGGAATCTAGCTCTGTCCTTCAGTATCTTCTGTTCTCTCAGAGCTTGTGCTAACTAATTACTAATGCTATATTCTATTATACCCTTCTACGCCCTGTACCTCCCCTAAATGTTGCTAAAATATGGGACCACTACTTCTGATTGGACAGGGACAAGAGGTGGATTCTCGCACTATAACAAATTTGGCTTAAATTGTGTAGCCTATTGTATTTGCGTTCCCACCCTTCAAATTAATACATTCTCTTTATTTCCCACCCGTCTCACAACAAATTATATACAATTTCTACAGCAATTGTATCTACTGTTACAATTTTGTACATTTAGAACATCCTCTTCGGCCGATAGGTCATGGCCTTGTGAGACGTCCAAGTTGACTTCATTTTGGCAGTCTTTCAGGGGACATGCGCAGAACCTTCTGCTTTTCAAGTTTCAAGTCACCAACCCAGGCCCAAGATTACGAATTACTAAAAGTGCAAGAAGGAAATATTAATATCAAAAATAAAACGTTTCACTGTATACCACTTATCTTATTTCTAATCCCTTTTAATTATAAAATCCAATCCCGCATTAATTGCGTTAAGAAATGACAATTTAGTAATGACACGAGAGCAAGCTTTAAGCATGTGAGAACATTGAGCAGCCATTTTAATGCACACTGCGCAGAAGCAGAATTTCCCACCAAGCAAAGAAAGACGTCACACCATGTGATCAGGTTGTGACATGCGCAGTTAAAATCCCGCGCTTAAGCGGCCATTTTAGACTAGGAACAAGCGTTATTTGTTAGAAAAACACATAGGCAAGCGTCCTAACTATTCATGTCGTGTGTGCAAATATTAATACAGACAATACAAGTTTTAATATTAATACAATGAGGAAGATTGCATCCGAGCAAGTTTCATTTGCGAAACCTTGCTCCATCAGTATCTTAAAGATTGAGGGGCAGATTTACAAGAAAGTGACGCATCTGTAGAGATGCGTCACTTACCCTGCGCTACCCTGAGAAACCCTTGCGCCACCATGGATGCGTTGTATTTACAATACAGCACACCATGGCGCAAGGATTGACAGATGCTTCAGAAATTCTGACGCATCTGTTGGGGCAAAAGTCACGCATGCTGGAGTCGTGTCGCAATCACGACGCAACTCCAGCAATGCATTTTGAGGCCTATTCCCACTACACTGCGTTACTCCTTATGGCTGCTTCAAGCAGGCGTAAGGTTTTGACGCAGTGGCGTCCTTGAAGTGACGCAGTGAAATCTTGTAGATTTCACTGCGTCACTTTTACGAGGCTTTCCTGCGTTGGAATGCCCACCCTGCACGCATTATACCTGACGCAGGTATAATGTGACGCAGGGCTTTATAACGTGACGCATCTCCCTAGATGCGTCACGTTGTAAATTGTCCGCATTTTTTACGATGCCGCTGCGTCACAAAAGTAACGCAATGGTGGCGCAAAAGTGTTGCAAGGGGCTTGTAAATCTGCCCCTGAGACCATAAGGAGGGCAGCCAGAGTGAAGCAAGTACCTATGGCAACAGCATACTCTTTTGCCAGCTTTCAATTTTAACTGATTATGGTACATCGAACAGTCTATCACTGACAGTGTTGAAAAAGATGCTGACAACACAAGTCAAGGTTTTTGGTCAATTAAGGAGTCATTTAGAGTATTATGGGAGGCCTGCTAGATGAGCTGGGAATGCAGGGTCATTGCTTCTGTCTGCCTTGAGCACTTTCCATTGCCTTACATAAATATCTTTACCCCAGCCAAGCAGGCAGGGATCCCAAAGCACTGTGCAGCCACTGTTGCAGTGGCTACACTGAAGGCACTGGTGAATGCTTCATGGGCACCATGTTTGTTTCGCCCGATGGGCATTTATTTCTCATCCTAAAACAAACTGCTAAGGAGGGAGTTTTTTTCAGGAAAAAATAAAACAAATGCAGGGTGTTTATTACTTGCATGTGTGAACCATTGATTGATCTTCCTGACCAGAATCTCCATGCCTTGCAAGTCGGTCCCAGCAGGAAAATTCAGTGATGTCTGCTCCACTCTGCATAGTGTAGGATGACTGGCCCTGTTAGCAGGGAGCCATTTTTGGTGACTGTCTTGTGTCCACCAAACTCTAAACGACCCAGTTAATTATTGTGTCATCGTCAAACATAAAGTGTAGTTAAAAATCTGCCTGAGATGAGCCAAAAGGAGAACATACAGTTTTAAAAAGAAATGACAACAAGACTTACACTCGAGGAACATTTAGTCGAGGTAATTGGTTGAAGAGGCAGCAGTATCTTTTGTTGGATTCATGAACCTATGACATCAGGAAACCAGGCAAGTGCAGCATAGCAAAATCACTGAGTCTAGAGATTAGAATCTGATGATCATTTGTACCTAATGACATCAATAGATCCAATAAGACCAGTGCAGATTTGAAACGCTCATTGGACTGATGCGTTTGTACATAGCTGAGACCACGACCATCTCTGTTCTACAGCCTGAACGAAATCTTGCCACCTAAGGGGTAGAATATTATTTTTCGAAACATACTCCTTCAATTGGTTGTACGCCAGTTTCACTAATAGTTTTAATAAGTAAGGTGACTAAGAAACTGGCAATTAGATTAAAAGATTGTCGGTATTCAGACTAGATTTCTTTAACAGTGGGACCAACAGTGCAGACTTAATTGCATTGAAACCTTCCCTGTAGCGGCCGTGGATGTGATTATGTGATTATGTGATTTCTCTTCAGCTATTTCTCATTCCATAAAATCATTATATTGTTTAACTGGCTGCATGTCCTTCTCAAACCGGAAGATCAGTAATTTTGCGAAATAAGTGCGCATTTCTGATCATTTAAATTTGAAAAGTGTGACATTTTGAGGAACTATGCTCTAAAGAGCTTAAAATGGGAGTGACATGGCTGGTAGATGAGATGTGATGGCTTTTATTGATTGCATTCATTTTTTTTATTGGAACCTGCAATTTTATTAGTTTGGTGAAGAGGTTGAAAATATTTCTGCTGAAAGGTTCCGAGCAGTAAACAATTTTTGAGTATAGAATAAGAATTCATGGGATTGAAATTGCTAATTTAAATACACAGGGGCATATTCTCAAGGAGCTATCGCCGAGTTAACGGCACTTTATCGCAGCCAAAGTCGAGATAAATGTATCGCAACATTCACAAGCTGGTGCTAACAGCCGATAACACCAGTTTACCTGCGAAAGCATCCTCAAAAAACATCGCCACAGATGACCCCTGCAACTATCGCTAATGAGATGCAGAGTAGGCGTTCCCGAGCAAAAATCCGCAACAACACCACACCTCAACATTCTCAACGACCAGCCCGATCAGCGATAAGACCACAAAACAGGCGATAAGGCGCGTTAGCAGCAGGAATCTAACACCTGCTCTGACCTGGTGCAAAGTCGGACCACAGCCTGCACCACAAAATGGAGCCCAGCCCAGAGCCACACCTGGAGGGCAACAGATGCCATGGAGCCACTGATCATGCAGCTCGGAGCCCCAACACAGCCACAACACCCACCGCCACCACCCCCATAACCCCCGGACACCCACCGCCCTCCCCCCCCGGACCAACACTGAGGCAGCGCAGACAAAGACAGTGACCCTCCCAAAATGCACCAACCCCACAAACCCAACACCAGAGAATGTCATTGCCCACTACATGCCCAAAGGGACAACCCTCCTCCGCATCCTGACCACCATAGCCCACAGGCTGACGGTACCAACACAGCGGACAACCAACATCCCACCGCAGACAAAGCTGCTGGCCGTGCTGCACGTGTTGGCCTCTGGTACCCTCCAACCAACCTCCGCCTGAGACGGAGGAGTCACACAGCCTGGCCAATCCAAGTCCCCCACAACAGTCATAGATGACACCATCAGCTTGGTACCCCACTATTCATACCTCACACACACTGCGCAGGAACAGCCGGAGACCAAGCAAGGCATGTACGCCACAGCTGGCTTTCTGCACGTGCCAGGGGTCAAGTGACTGCACACGTGTCCTACTAGTGGGCCCTGGCGACACTGCACACAATAAGCGCAACAGAAAGCGCACGGACCCCACCAATGTGCAGTCAATAGTGGACCACCGTGGAATCTCCGCCAATGACGTCGCCAACCACCCAGGCAGTGTGCATGATACCTGCACCTCCCGACAGTCCATCATCAACCTGCGCCACCAGGATGGCACCCACGGAAATGCACTGCTCGTTGGCCAATACCAAATGCACACACCACACACCTCAACTCCACAATCATGCAACACACAACACAGGAAATGCACACGTCACAAGCTCACATACAACAGTCACATCCGCCAGACACGACAGCACAACTCACTGTGTGACTTCCGGTGATCGCCGTGGTCCGTCAGAAGCAGCAGCGTACTCACTGTTCCTCACAGAGTTCTAGGAGATTTTCGTACCGTGGACCGAGCTTTACTCAGCTCTGATGTTCATGTACGTTGCGAAGCATAAAACTACGTGTCTCAAGTGATACCCACCGGACACGTACACGAGTCCTTCTCCATTTAATGTTTGGATACACCATTCCTAGATACAGCCGGGACGGAAGTACAACCGGCGGAGAGATCGATCAAGTCTCTACTGTCGTGCCTAAGAGCCCTGAAGAAGTCGTGGGTTTAACAACCCTGATGAAACACGTGTTGGCTGGGCAATCGATCTTCAATAAAGAACACGTGATACCTGGAGTGTTCTTCATTCACATCAAAACCTTTTGTACAACTGTATTGTTCCGAATACTGTTTGTTTCCATTGATGCAGATTTAGCTCTGCAAATTACCATTACGTGTGCACAGGCCTCTGGTGTTAAATTAAGTGACCTTGTGTCTGTTGAGGGGTTCAGGGTAATCCCCTTGCCTGTAGCACCGTACTCCACTAAGAACCTTTGTTTACACACACGTACACACGAGTAGGCGCCATCGCATACCGCATTAATTCAAACCCTTCTCTCGCATTTACCACTGTGGGAACTTGGCCCAGCCATGTACATGAGCCATCTGCGGCATGGCACCTCGGACACACAATAGCAGAATGTCGGAAGAGGTGGGGACCATGCATGTGCGAAGGAGGCAAGGGACTGATGAATGAGAATGTACACAATGCCAAGTGTGGCGTGGATGTGCTGGCCAGACTGCAGTATGCAAACCACACACATATCCATATCGACACACACCGCTGGTGTTTGGAGTGTAGTGGACAGTGGACGCAACCATGTCACCTCAGCCAGTGGGGAAGTCGTGGAAATGTAGCTTGTGACGTCCCCCCCGTAAGCGTGAGCGGAGTGGGCTGGCCCGGCGTATGCCAGGCCAGCGTAGGGGTGTGAATAAAAGGCACGTAACCCTGGGCGTGGTCCTCTTCCGGAATGCCCAACGTCTCTGCCAGGGCGGCGCCTCTCACCCCGCCATGACGCCGATGCCGTGAGCGGTGTTGCCAGTGATCCTGTGTGCCTGCTGCACCCCCAAACGCTGGTCCCCGAATCCGTCCTGCCCGCCCCTGCGCACCCAGGCCTCAATGCCCACCTTCCAACACTGGCGTGTGTCGATGAGGGCCCACCATGTGCCGGTGCTATCTCCAAGCCCGAGGCCTGCGACCTTGGCAGCCTCCTCAGACCATCACGGCCTCCGCAACACAGGCCCGCAGTATTCCTTTCACGTTGATGTACTCCACCGGCATGCAGAGCGGACAAGTAGGTCACACATTTGGAACTGAGTCTTGATTACACCATGGCAGAGCACATAAATCATGGCTGAGTGTATGTCACTATACACCCTTCGATGTGGTGCCAACAGGTCTTAGTGTTACATCACAGCCGCAAGATTCTCTGGGCCCATGCGGACTACTGCTCTCGGCCTACGCTGCACTCGAGTAGGTCACAGAATTGGAACTGAACATCGATTATTCAAAGGCAGAGTACGAATCATTGCACGCAAGGAGAGGCATAAGAGGATGACGCGTTGCATTTGGGAGGAAAAAAGGATCATCATTATGGAGGTGATCGAACATTACCGACAACTGCCCTGATGTCACTAACTCTGTGCATCGCGAGCCTACAACACATGGCTGTGGCCCTCTGCTGACCGCTGCCTCCGGCCTACACTACGGTCCAGTAGGTCACAGAGTCTTGAATCGTCAATGCCGGAGTTCATATCAGTGTACCGGCATTATCGCAGACTGCATCCCCCCTCAGCCCCGGTGCCACTAAGTCTGTTCCCCGACATTCATGGACACTCTCTGGTCGTACATTGGTGGCGTTTGAGTCCATGGACTAGGGGGCAGTTTTCATCCTCATGCAGCTGATACCGAATTGGTGGTGGCAACCAGGCAGTCACTTTCCACTCCTCCATTTGCTGCTTCCAGATAGCTTCTGCCCTCTTCATCATGCCCTGGAAGAACACCTTCCACTGTCCCCCGAAACACTCCGCGACATTCACCTCTGACATCGACGAGGACCCGCTCAGTCTGCATGGCCTTACCTCATTGGACCGCAAGTTACCGTCCCGTGGCACGCCTGTGCCTGCCGATGTGCACCCGGGGCCACTAACTCTGTGCAGCTCAAGTCCAGGACCCTGTCTGAATGAATATTGGATGACCTCTGTGACGGTGGTCTTGGGGTCATCGACGCCATGTGCATGTGACCCTGCGCTGTCCGCTGCCTACGGCCTCAACTGTGGTACACCAGGCTCACACATCAAATCGAGTCCTGACCGGCCCGGACGTTGCATCACCGCAGGAGGCACACGCCGCCAGGGCCAACTCCAACCACCATCTGCCAGAGGTGAGACAGTGGTACTGGCAGACTGACGGAGTTGCTCAGACCTGTCGTGGATGCCATCATCTGCCTGATCCCCTGCTCAGCACTCCAGGTGCCACTGACTCAGTGCACCGCAACCAATGGACCATTACTGATTGAGTTTTGTGATGTGGAGATGTTGCGCAGAAATGTCACCTCAGGCAGTGTGGGAGACCTGGGACGTTGATGAGGAAGTTGCTGCAGGTCTAACACACCCCACTGCATCTGCATCAGGAATATCCCGAATGGACACAATCCAAGTTATGTTCATCACATGAGCGCGCACAGCTCTAGTGCCCCAACCTCGGTGCACTGCAACTCACGGTCACTTCTGTTTGTATGTTGGGTGACCTCTGTACTTGCTCTGGCTCCCTCCATGTTGCTCAGCAGTTGACTCTGTTATGCATGTGTCTTCTGTTTCCATTGCACTGGTGTCCACTGTTCAAGTTGTTGCCAGCACCGAGCACTCCGTGCGGGCTGGCTTATGCTCACCCCACACACATCCAGCACAGGCGTCACTGTACATGTGGCCCTGCCAACAAAGGGGCCGGGCGCACGTGCCCGTAGCCAGTTCAACATAATATCTGCGTGTGTCTCAATGGCAGTGTGAGTCTCCTTTGTGGGGTGTAGGTGGTCCCTGAAGGGTAATTGACACCCACGTATGTGATCTAGTACGCCTTCCATGGGTACGGACCACACCCGCACAAGTTCGCCCACCTCCTTTTGGCGTTCTGACACCTGGCATTGGGGTGCCATGTGTGGGTCAGTGAAGTGTTGTGGGCCAGCCATGCTTGTGTGTGCTTCATGCTGTGTGGTCTGTTGCAGGGGCTGGGTTCTCCTCTATGTGGCTTGTCTGCCCTGGTCCTGGTTGTGGGTTGCGTGGGATGTCCATGGGCTGTTGTAGGGCGTTGGTGTCAAAGGTGTGTTGGTTGTGTCCTGCATCACTGATGGGTTGTCTGGTCTGACCTGCTGGAGGTGTTGTTTGTCCCTCTGCAATGTGTAGGGGAGATGCATTTTGACATTGTGTTGACATTTATGTTGGCGCATTGTTCTTGTAGACATGCAGACTGTGTGACAATGTACATAGTGACTGTTTGGGCGGTGCTGGCAATTTATGGGGGGAAAGTGGACATTTGGACTACATACCCGTACATATGCATCTCACATTTCCCTGCTCTGTCAAATGTGTTTGGCCTGTTTCTGCGCATGGGCGGACCCAGTTGTGTCCCCTGTTCTGCAGTGTCGGTGTTGCACTTTGTGCCACATTGTAATGGGATGTGCTGTGATTGACATGTGTGTGTGCTGCAGTGTGCCACAGGGATGGGGGACATGACCCTTGGTTATTGTGGGTGTGCAGTGTGCTACACGTCGTTGTGCATGTGTGCCATTGTGCACATCTCCCCCCCTCCCCCCAAGACCTGTTCATTACTCACCCTGTTGTTGTTGTGTCAGGTCCTCTCGAGCTGTGTCCGTACTCCCACCTCCTTGCACCGTCTCCACACTGATGGCTGGCCTCCATTTCCTCCAGCTCCTCCTGTGGCTCAGGACTCCCACCTCCTGTCGCCGTAGCTGGCTTCCTGTTGGCAGCGGCTTTGGGCCTGGTTTAGGTTTTCACGTCATGCCAGCGCCTCTTGGCCTCCTCCATTGGCCTCCTCGGCACTCCAGCTGCATTCAAGGTGGTCTGAATGTGGGTCAGTTGCTGATAGTGTTCTTTCACATCCTTGACGCTGGTCTTGTTTTCCTACGGACTGCACAATGTCTTCCTCTCCCTCTTCTCCTTGGCCTTCCCCGACCCCGTTGGTCCTTGCTGGTGGTCTGTGGGGCTTGTGGGGTTCGCGTTGGCCTCTGCGCTGGGTCAGGGTGCATCCATGTTGCTACGCACTTTGGATTTTTTCTGGTGTGTTGTTTTTGTTGCTTCTATGGTGCATTTCCCCGCCAGACGCGTGGGATTTACAGGCCTGCCACTGGATTTCGCTGCTTTTTGTATTGCGCTTGGCCTCATCGCAGCTTTTTTTGCGTTCGTGTTTCGCATTTTTGAGGCGTGGCGTTGATTTTAACGCGGACAGTTGTCGGGTTATCTAGGGACTATCGCATGATACCGCAGTGTCGTGAATACTTGGTTAACACGGCGTAAATTTCCCGCGATAGACTGCGATGTTGAAGGTTGCGTTAAGTAACTTTTGCGATGGTTATCGCACGTTCCTGAGAATATGCCCAACAGTTTTATCACTGCTGTTCACTGGTGCAAAGTTGTTTTCGTTATCTCTGCTCTGCTTTAAACCCTGCATTGTTGGTCTTTTGGGAAAAAAACATCCTCCTTTAAAAAAACAATTAAATTAAGAGAATCCCTTAAACGATTAAAGTGGGCATATATCAATCATGTTGGGTTGTTTGAGACGTTAAGTTTGCTTGGCAGAATGGCAAATACTAAGGTTTCACAGGTTACAGTTTCCAAGTTTTAAAAAACTTTTTGAAGCGGATTTAGCTGATGTCTGAATATTTGTAGCAGAACAACAACGTTTGAACCGTATACTATATTCGTCTGTCCATGGAAAAATATTAAGCGATTCAAATAAGCAGAATAGAGTATTGAACTGACTGTGTTGAGAGTGGGCCTTTTATAGGGTATTAGACTGACAACTCCTATAGTTGAATCAACCACTGAAAAGATTTCTTCATATTGCACCCATACAGGTGACGTAAGCTTATCAAAAGGAATATTTAAGTCTCCTTTTAAACATGCCTGAGAATATTCTAGAACGGACCAAGATAACAGTTAACAGATCCAAGACTGTTGAAATAGTTGAGTATGCAATACACTAATGGTAGATTATATGAACATAAAGGCCACACAAATCTTTTAACTGCCAGTGTCTCTAAGAATGCCTGTATTTTAGCCCTAATATTTTACCATAACTGCAAGGCCCTTTCCACATTTACCAGTGTGGTTGAAGTAATGGCCGGTGTAATTTGTATGGAATTACAGGACTCAATTAAGGCCCACAGTTTCCTTGAGGCAAGCCTGGGTGAGGCTTAAAATATCAAGATGTTAATTGATGAGCAGGTTGTTTATTAGGTGATAACGTTTTACCATAGGAAGGACCATTAATTATATGCCTGCTATAGAAATAAAGGGTGCCCCTTGCATTTGTTGGTGTTTAAGTAGTGACTGAAATTAACTTTTGACATATCCTAAATTAATTGAGTGACATAGACTCTCTTGTTTCAGAGCATCAATACTAGAAGGTGCTAAGATAAAATCTGATGAAAACAAAGAGAGCATTTCAGCAGTTCATTCCTTTGCATTTTGAGTTTACCATTGAAATATCTGCGATGGCCAGGTGTGAAATGATTGCAGACGGATCCAGATATGCTTACTGAGATTATAAAGTGTTGAGACCCTCAGGGCATGGGCCAGGCACTGTAATACATGAATGCAGTGGCGCCCGCGTGACTCGCGGGTGGCGGGCCGGGTTGTGCAAAGGGGGGTGTGGGGGCATGGGTGGTCACAGGGTTGCACAATACAATAAATAAATAAAATACACACTTACCTTGCTGCCGGGTCCTGCGTTTCTGCTCCTGCTCTCCTCGTGGGACTCGAGGAACAAGAAGCCAGGAATTACAGCCAGACTCCCCTGACCAATCACAATGCTGCAATGCAGCGTTGTGATTGGCAAACACCCAGGCTCCCCTGACCAATCACAGTGCTGCAATGCAGCGTTGTGATTGGTTTGGAGCATCCTGGTTCGACGCTCAACCAGGGAATGGGAGCCTGGGCATGTTCTCCACGCAGGCTGTAATGCAGCCTGCATGGAGAACATGGAAAGAGCGCATGACTGGTTTGGGCAGCCCGAGAGGGCCAACCAAACAGTCACTGCGCAATTAGGAGTGGGCAAACCACTCCTCCCCTGCCCTTCTCTGAGAGCAGCCCTGCCCACCCACCTGCACGCAAAGGAAACATAAAATGATAATAACTCAAAGTTATTATCATTTTATATTTCCTTTACTTCACTGCTCAAAAGCACTGGGGTGATGCTCCTCTGCCATAGCGGAGGAACAACCACTGCATTAGTGAAGGACACCACAGTCAGCGGTCCACAACCCTTTCATTTATACCCTCAGCCTAGGGGTGCAGGCTGCGTGAAGTCTCTTCACGTAGAGGCCAGGTGGCACTCTACATCCCTCTCCATGTTTGTCCTTTACTGGGACCCCATCTCAGGAGAATACATCCACATCACCTACTTTCCGCACATAGTCCTTGAGAATATGTCTGGGTTCCGCTGGTACGATGGTATCGACCTCAGGCGTGACCTTTGAGTGCTCTCTTGACTTTCGGCAGGGTAAAGTGGCAGCGATCCGCCGACCACAAGATGAGGATGTGAGTCAAGTGACTGACCGGCCTATTTCCTGCTGCTGCAGTGTGGGGGTGTAGGGTGAAGTGGCAACCACTGCACTTGGGCCCACTCATCATCTTGGTTGATCTAGGTTATGCCAGCTTTACCCAGGCTTAGTGCACCGCGTGCCTTCTGGAACCTGGACACGTTCCTGTTTGCAGTCTCTCCTGGGTACGATGCAGTGACCATGGTTCCATGGATCTGGGCAGTTTGCCAAGAATTCCTCTCAAAAGGGGTCCTGAACTTGTTGCCAGGAAGGTGATCTTTGATGAACACTGCATCTCCTGCTTGGAGGGTGGGTAACCAGGCTCCTGGATCTGGGTTGGCTCTTGTGTTGGTCTCTTGGTGCTTCTCCTGTGCAGCGTCCTCATCCAGCATGGTCAATCACCAGTGGCGGCTGGAGGGGATGTTGTCCCGAGATAGGCACCTCATCAGAAAGTCCACTGGGGCACACCCCATCATGGTTTGAGGCGTTTGCTGATACACCATCAGGAACTTCTGCAGGCATGCCACTAGGTCTTCCCCTTGATCCACTCCGAGTTGCAGTGCTTTGTTGAGGGTCCTCATGAACTGCTCAGCTTCCCCATTCACTTGAGGCCATGCTCTTGTGACCTTTCTGTGCTTCACTCTGAGGATCATGAGGTAATCTCCAAACTCCTGTCCTTGGAATGGAGACCCATATTGGTGTTGATTTTTTCTGGTAGTTCAAACAATGCAAAAATATTTTCAAGTACTGGATATATTGTTTTGAATGCTGTGGATTGGGTCACTTTCACCAAGGGGTATTTGTAGTGGTTGTCCGTGATGACAACAGTGACCCTTCAATTTGGGAAGCTACCAAAGTCCATGCTTAGGTGTGCACAGGGATGTTGGGGGCTGTCTTCTGTGATATTTTGGGGCTGGGGCCTCTCCTTTAGTGATCTGACAGGGGACGCATATATGGACTGTGTCAAACATGATCTCGTCCATTCCTGGAAACAAGACTTTCCTCTGTAACTGGGGTTTGGTTTTGGCTTTTCCTTGGTGTCCTCGATGCGCCATGGCAACCACAATGGCCCATAGTATTTGAGGGACCCCGATACGTGAGCCTCTCATCAGGAGTTCATCAGTGATGTAGCTGAGTTCATGGCAGACTCTCCATAGCTAAGTGATGACTGCTTTATCTCCTGCATTTCAACCTCAGGCTCCGTCCAAAAAGAATATGTGATGTTACAACGCGATCAAAATGATCGCGGTATGTAACATCGCAGTTTTTACAACGCAAGTCGTTACAACGACTTGCGCTGGAGGGCGCTGGACTTAGGAGTAGTAAGATTTACTATTCCAACACCAGTCTACGTACATTAGGGAAAGTGTTGGAATAGTAAATCTTACTATTCCTTAGGTTATAGCGCCCTCCAGTGCAAGTCGATGTAACGCTTGCGTTGTAATGGCAGCGTTTTAAATGCATCGCGGTGTAATCACCGCGATGTAAAGGATGTTTCCCTCCAAAAAGCATCTCCATATCCAGCCATGGAGAGCCTCTATCACCTTTTGGAGGCTTCTATCCAAGCTGGTAGCCATCCCTATGTCATCAACTGACATTGCCACGGGGCAAGCACCCTGCCCTATCATGTTGGCAAAGTCCTCCACCCATTCATCTTCCTCTTTGCTCTCCATTCCAGCTGCCTGCTGGTGTCTGGACAGAAAGTCGAGTGGGTTGTGTGCCCCAGGCCAGTAGGTGACTTCGAAGTCATACATCTGCAGTTGGACAGCCCACTGTCGATTCTGGGTGGCGGATTTCGGGCCGTGCCAGCAAGGAGTGAGAATAAGGGATTGTGGTCTGTGATGACCTTGAATCATTGTCCACATAAATAAAGGTGGAAAGTTCAGCACACCCAAAAGATAGCCAAATCAACTCTCAATTTCGGTATACTGGGACTCTGTCCCTGTGAGGGCTCTGCTGGCATGGACTATTGGGACTCACATCTTGTGGCTTGCTTCTTGCAGCAGCACTACCCCCAGCCCCAAGTGTTGTGCTGGGGGTCGTAGTGCACCATAGATGCGTCACTCATGAGTGCACTTGCCAGAATGCCTCTTTGGCCTTGTTGTTCCACTCACGCTTGGCATATGTCTGTGTGAGGGCTCCTAGGGATTCCAACAGGGTTGCCGGGTTTCGGAATGAACCTCCCGCAATATGTGACCATCCCCAGAAAGATCCTCACTTCTCCTGCATTTTGAGGTATTGGTGCATTGCGAATGGCCTCTACCTTCTTCTGCAGTACCCACAAGCCTTCTTTGGAAACAATTTAGCTTAAAAAGTTATTGATTGTTCAAAGAATGAGCACTTCCCTTCCTCTTATGGAGGCTAAACCCATGTTTTACCAGGCGGACCAGGGTGGCACAGATGTGCTTGTTGTGATTTTCCCGGGAATAGAATTAGATCAGATTATTGTGACTGATATTGATGATGCCGATGAGGCTTAACAGCACCTCTCTGATAGTGTTCTGGGATACTTCGGCCACTGCCGAAATGCCGAAATGTAGGCGTTTATACCTTCTGAGTCCAAGGTGAGTAAAAAAGGTGATTATATACCAGCATGCGGTTTCCAGTTTGAATTGTTGTAACCTGTGTTCAAATCCAGTATTGAAAACCACAGTACCCCATTAAAGTCCAAAATGATAGTCTCCATGGTGGCTGTTAGATGACGTTTACATTGTGTTGCCGCATTTGCAAGGCGCATGCTCCGGGTTGTCTTGGTTTGGGTGCTACTTCCAGTGGGGACACCCATGATGTGTGTCCAGAGACCTTGTCTATTACATCCAGCTGCTCCAATTTTCTCAGCTCCTCCTCCACCAGGTGGAAGGATATGCGTTGGTGGCACAGTGCCACAAGCGAACTGTTCAGTTAATTTGGTACTTTACCGGTGTGTGACCCATGCAGCCAAGGCCTTGGTATAGGCGTGAGAATTCCTTCAGAATGTCTGTTGCCAGTAACCCTACAAATTAAATACTTTGCAGAGAAAGGGGAAATTGATGTTTTTAAAAAGGAGCTTGTTTTTCCCTCCTTGTAGAATTTTTGTGCTGCTAGTCTTTTAATAATTGTTTGTTTTTGATAGGAGATTATGTTTTTAACAATTGGCACTAGTACTTGAATTGGTGCTGTTTCCTTCATTCTAGAACCACTTGACGGCTGCCATTGTTGTCAATAGATTGGGCAGGAGTGAATGGTATAGCTGTTTTTGGGGCATGAGGAGGGGCTATATAAGGAACAGAATGGTGCGACTCTGAGACATATGCAAGTTACGCTACAAATATAATACTTTGCTCATAAAGGGGAAATTTAGATTTTAAAAAGTAGGCTGTTTTCACCTCCTTGTAGAATTTTTGATCTTTAATAATTGTTGATTTTTAATAGGAGATACTTTTTTAATGATTGGCAATAGTACTTGACTTGCTGCTGTTCCCTTTGTTCTAGAACCGCTTGATGGCCGCAATTGCCACCATTGTCATCACTGGATTTGTCTAGCTGTTTTTTGGGGAGGAGGAGGAGCAATTTAAGGAACAGGCTGGCATGACTATGTCGCCAGATGGCCGAAGGCGTGCAAAAGGTAGGCCCGTCAGTGCCAGTCCGTATACCAACCTCTCACAGCGCCAGCCATGCTCCCGGATTAGAGTCTGATATGTGCAAGCTTGCCCATAGATTGACCTATACAAGCAAAGAGCTATTAATGCTCAGGCCTAATCTAACTGAGGAAAATGGTGGGACAGAAATCCGGGTGAGCAGGACACTAAATAGCGTTACTCCAACTAAGGTAACGGTGGGAGGAGAGGGGTTGCAATCATTTTTAAAGAGAAATGGGAGAAAGAATTCCTCCAAACTGATGAAATACAGAGGGCGGAACTGTTAGGATTCTCCCTGAAGGCAAATAAGGGGACAGCTTTCTCTGGACTTTTATTTTATCAGCTACCAGGGAATTTAAGGGATTTTAGTCGATTGTTTCTGAAACTAGTTGGAAGTCTTGCACTAACCCACTCCAAATCTTTTGTGTTGGGGGAATTCAATGTATGGGCAGAACACACCACCCAGACTCAAGGCAGAGATTTCTTAGGCTCATGTGAGATTGTGGGTCTGAGGCAACAATAAAAGGTCCAACACATTTAGGAGGACACTCCCTTGACCTGACACTGGCACCAACAGTCTTGATTTCAGTCAGGGATATAATATCGGTAGGATAGTCAAATCACTTTTTAATAACATTTGAGCTGAAGGGGACCAAAATGAAGGAAGAAGGGAATACAACAAAGAGAGTAGTACATGGTGGAGCTTGGTTGAAACTAAAGCAGAGGAAAGAGGAAAAGCTATTTGATTTAAAAGACTGCTTTGAAGATAAAGATACTGTGGATGATATCTATGAACATATTCAAAGATCAGTTAGAGATACGTTCGATTAAACAGTACCCCTAAAAACTTTGAGAGCTAAACTGAGGCCCTCAGCACCTTGGTTTCCAGAAACTCTGAAAGAAAGCAAAACCAGGTAAAGGAAGTGTTAAAGGCAGTGGCAAAATACCTACTCAGAGAAGGATAAGATACAATTAAAAACTGAGCTAAATCACTACCAAAATGAAGTTAGAAAAGCTAAACCACAAACGTTATTGAAGCAGCAAATAGATCGAAAACAATATTTAGTGTAGGGAAAGACCTAGCACATCCAGAGTGTCTTGAACAAGCTGTGAAACCTTCACAAGAGTTGTGTAACAGTCTCTCAGACTTTTTTTCATAACAAAATGGAGTAAATTATAAATGATATAAAGTTTGACTCCATGAGTGGCAAATATTCAATCGGATAAAATGTGTATCAGTGAAATTCCACAAGTGGAGGTGATTAGTACTAGATTGGAAGATGTAGAAATGATGAGAGAAGAGGAATTTAGAACTCTGGCTTCTACAATTGTCTCAAAATCCTTATTAGACCCAATTCCACCCAGTTTATGGAAAGAAAGAGCGGACAAACTGTACCCAGGTTTATTAAACATATGTAATCAATCATTGTCCACTGGTAAAGTCCCAGCTGCCTGGAATCAAGCTTTATTTACTCCCCTACTGAAAAAACCACGGGCAGATATAAAGGATCCCAGTAACTACTGCCCAATTTTGCAACTTCTGCATCCAGGGAAAATTATGGAGAAGTATGTTAGTAAAAGGTTAGCTGGGTACCTGGAAACACACCATATTTTGGAGAATGAGCACATGAGCTTCAGACCAGCACATGGTACAGACACTGCACTTATTCTGGCCATGGCTGAACTAAGGATGATCGTTGACAGTGGTTGGACGGCAGTGCTGTTATTACTAGACCAGTCAGCTGCGTTTCACACTGTCAACCATCAAATATTACTCTGTAGATTGCAAGAGTTTCGAGTGAAAGGAACCATTCTGGAGTAGATTGGATCTTATCTTTCGGCAGATATTAAGCAATCTCACTCACTCCCTTCTGCTAGGAGTTTAAGGAAATTATTCATGGAGTACCCCAGAGATCAGCCCTAAGTCCCATTCTCTTCAATGCATATTTACGCCCATTGCTGACCATGACTACATCTCATGGAATTTCATTTGTTAATTACACAGGCAATACCCAGCTAATTCTTTCCCTAGATAATAACAGCCAGAGGTGGATATAAGGACTGTGTGTATGCTTGAAAGAGATGGCGAGATGGCGAGCTGACTTAAGAGAAATACACTGAGGTTTAAAGAAAGTAAAACTGAGCTCTTGTGTTGCACCCCATCCAAAGCGACATTTTCACTCCTGAATCATTTCAGGCCCTGGACTAGCTCTGAGAATCTTAAAACAGTTCAGGCAGTACGAAACTTAGGAGTAGTGGTGGATAAACAACTGTCCATGGAGAATCAAATTAATAAAACGGCTGACACATGTTTTGATCTACTGAGGAATCTAAAGAAAATTATCCCATTATTACCACAACCAGCTAGGAAGCTAGTTATACAGTTCACTGAATTAAGTAGAATTGATTATTGCAATGCCCTTCTATTAGGTGCACTAGACTACCCAATCAAAATACTTTGCAGGATACAAATTCTAGCAGCTACACTTGCACTGAATAAATCAAGAAGTGATTCAGCCTCAGGCACCTTGAGGGAGCCTCATTGACTACCAGTGAGGGAGAGAATTGTTTTCAAAGCACTATGTATAGTTTACAAAGCTGTCATTGGACTAGGGCCTGTGTTATTACAAAGGAAATTCAGCCCCTATAAGCCTTTGAGATGTCTGTTGTCCTCGTCGGCTAACCTGGTTTGCATACCAAGATTCAGGAAAGCAAGAACAGGTGAAAGAGCCTTTCAGGTGATGGCAGCTAAGTTATGGAACACACTGCCAAGGGAAACCTGCTCAGTTTAGGATGAATCTAAAAACCTGGCTCTTCCCCCAACTGAGAGTTGTAAATTATGTGATATTAAGTCTAACTGTTGCAAATTTAGGAGATTTTGTATGTGCTCAGGCTGTGTGATAGCACCTGATACCTGCAAGGTGAACGCTGCGCTTTACAAATGTATGCTAATAATAATAATGGCTCTTGCCTGGCAGTTATGGGTGTGCTAGGCAAAGAATACTGCCCGAGGTCTTCTGTGATGTGGCATCCCAGGAAGATGCCTGTACCGTCCTTGGGTGGTGAAGCAGGCTGCGTGTGCTTTGGTCTCTGTTTGCTACTCTCAGTTTGATGGCTTCTGCCAACTGTAGTGGGTGCTTGCTTACATACGCAAAGATCTTGTTTGTGCTATGAAGAACATTGGAAACAAGGTCCTCTTCATTGTCAGGGGTGCTCTTTAGGGAACGTGTGGTTGTGCCACCTGCCTCAGGAGTGTTGTCGGCCAATGTAAGGCACTTTGGCGATGCAAGTGGTCGTACTTTGCCTTAGGGCCTCTGTACTTTTTCCGCACTCCTACAGACGGAGGTGAAGCAGTTGTCTTTTCCTCATCAGGAGCAGGTCTTGCCTCTGGCCTAGCATGCGCCACTCTGGTGTAGCTTCATGCCACAGTGACCATACCTTGATGGTGTCAGTGCTGTCTGCAGTCATCCTGTCCATCGGTAGATCATGTTGAACCTCTTTTTCTTGATCTGTGTGAAGCCAGAGTCAGCGGGGGCCTCTAGATCTGGGCCCTCTTTTGAAGGGCTAGATCCATTTCCTCTGCTCGGCTGAAGCTGGCCAGAACTAGGATGGCATTAAGGGTGATGCCGGTTGTCGGAGGATAAGGAGCCTTAGGGCAAAAGATCTGCAGCCCTGAATAAGTTAGCACGTACCTCTTTGGACTGGTCATTATCCTCCTCATACATGTTTGTTTTCAAGAGGAAATTGTATGATGAACATTAATGTCAGAAATTGGGTTGTTGGTTGAGTGGGGTGTTAACCCTGCTCAAGTAGCAGCCACAATTCATGTCAGGGCATACCCCAAAAGTCACTCACTTAACCGTTGTTTAACCCTCTGGCAGCTTTTTATTTTATTTTATTTTTTTAGTTTTATATAGTGCAAACTAGATTGGAAGGTATCAGAGGGCTTTACACGACCACCAGTTGTGTTACAGAAGGATACATTAATTTCTAAGGACAGGGAGATTAAGTGATATGCCCAGAATCACAGGATGTTGAGCATCCCTGCCAAGTCTCAAACCTTGTTCGTCAGCTCGGAGGTTGACCGCTCTAGCAGTTAGGCCACATCCTCTCCCAAGCTTGGTACAAAAGCAATGTGTACAGTATTTGTGCGGCACATAAACCATAATAAAGTGAAAACACAACACAAGAAAAAAACCCACACCAATTTAGAAAGACAGAGTACATTTTAATACATTATTTGACACCAAAATAAGAAAAATCCAATCAGTAGAACCAGAGTTATGAACTTTTAAAGTTTAAGGTGAAAAAACTAGTTCCCACATGTCAAAGCGCCAACAGCAGATAGTAATTGCGCAAGACTGGGTCAAAGTAAAAAAATATGGCCAACCGTGGTGGAGGGTAGATCAGGTAACAAAAAGTTAGTAGATTAGACTCAGTTGATGCTTACTTCAAACTTAGAACATGGAAAAATGCCTGAGAAGGTAATCTTCAGCAGGGAAGGGCTGCAGATGGTGTCCGTGTAGCTGGTGTCATCGTCAGAGAGACACTGGACAAAGTTGCATTGAAGATTTCCCCATTTAGACTTAGTCTCTTTTTTGGAAGTCTAATATTTCCAATGGGAAAATCCCAAAGGCTGTAGCCGACGATGGCTCCTTGAGGCCAGATACCCCTTCTGCAAATGACCGCTGAGCAAAATGTGCTGCTCCTGAGAAGAACATAGTGGGAGCTGCCGCAAAGTCAGGCCGACTGGCTATGCACCATGGGCAGGGTAGACTAGCAAGTTGGTCCTGGTCTTCTGATGGTTCTCAGAGCAGTTTGTAGCTGCTATGATGGCTTTTGGCTATCTAGGCACCTTTAGCACCACTTCCAAGGGTCCAGGACTGTGGAGGCACCACTTGGTGGGTCAGGACACACTCATGCTGGGTCCAGATGTGGGTTCAAGATGGTTAGAGCCTTTTATGTCTATGGGGCTCTGCTCAGGAGGCCAGCCAACTAGCCCTTAGATCTACTTTGGTAGTCCTAGGTTCAAGGGGCGGAGCAGGTCTCAAGCAGCAGGGCATACCTCTGAGGGTTCAAGGCAGGCTTCAGGGAGCAGATCAGTCCTTCCAGGTTCAGAAAAGCAGTCTTATGAAGTAGATAGCAGGTAACAGCAGCTGGCAGTCCTCTTAGAGGTCCATAAAGTGGACTGTAAGAGTGGGTCTGAGGGTCCTATCTTTATACCTAATGCCTTCTTTGAAGTAGGAGAAGTTTCTAGAGTTTTCTCATTGAAGTGCTTGGAGTTTTCTGCCTTCCATGCCCTGGCTCCAGTCTGACTGCATGAACAAAGAAGTGGAGTGAAGTCCTTTGTGTAAAGGAAGGGCACAGTCTATTGATTTGCAGGTGGGACTGTGCCCAACTGCAACTCCCCTCATCCTGCCAGTAATGGCCCATCCACACGACCTAATCCCTCTATTTTATTGCTGTCTGGGAGCAACAAACAAAATCCAACTGCCAACTACATCCAGTCATGTGAATCAGGAACAGACTGCAGGCACCGAATAGGGCAGGAAAATGTCAACGTTCTAAAACTGTTATTTTCAAAATTATGACTTAAAATCCAACCTTACCATTAAAGAGGATTTTACATTATAATTTCTCAGACACCAAAAGTGAAAGTCCTACATGTTCCCAGTCAAAAATTTGCAATTATTAAATGGCAAATCGATATTTCTACAGGAGGCCTCACAGTAGTGAAAAATGATAGTACAGGTTTTTGATGACAAGGACATGTAAAACTTAAAAGTGCATGCCTAAACTTTTAATTACAATGCACCCTGCCCTATGGGCTGCCCAGGTCCTACCTTAAGGGTGACATATGTGTAATAAAAGGGGAGTTCAAGGCTTCACAAGGAGGTCCTTTTGCCAAGTCGAATTGGCAGTTTAAAACTGCTAACAGGCTGCAATGGCAGGCCTGAGAGATGTTTTAAGGGACTACTTGAGTGGGTGGCACAATAAGTGCTGCAGGAGCACTAGTAGCCTTTACTTTACAGGCCTAGTTAGATGGAATCCACTTTACTAGGGACTCATAAGTTAATTTAATATGGCAACTAGGTGTAAGCCAATTTTACTATGATTTCAGGAGTGAGCACAAGCACTTTTGCAAATGTAAGCAGTGGTAAAGTGCACAGAGTCCAAAGGCCAAAAAAACATATTTAGCAAAATAGGAGGGTGAAGGCAAAACGTTTGAGGGAAGATGACCCCAAGGCTTGCAGGTCTAACATATGCCCCCTAGCTGAAAGTGGGGAGAACAACCTAACCTTCTGGGAGTTCTCATCACTAAGGCAGAAGAGCCTAGATAGACCATCAGCACTAGAGTGGTTTGACCCAAGACAGTGTTGTACGGTAAAGTTCATTCCCTTTAAGGAGATGGATCACCTCAACAGTTTGAGATTTTCATGAGCTTTCAGAGCAGCCTGTGGATTGTCTGAACCCAGAAATAAGTCCCAAAAAAGTATGATCTCAGCTTCTTCAGTGCCTAGAACACAAGGCTTCTCTCTCCGTAGCACTCCATCTCTGTTCCCTCGGAAGTAGCCTCGTAGTGATAAAAGCTACAGGTTGATCTAAGTCCTCCTTAGTTAACTGTGACAACACTGCCCCTAGACCATGCTCTTAGACGTCAGTTTGCACAATGAATTCCTGGGAAACGTCAGGAGCCTTGAGTGCAGGTGCTGTGCACATGGCCTGTTTGAGGGTGTCAAAGATTTTCTTCTAGTCCTCTGTCCAAATTAACTTTTTTGGACTGCTTCTTGGAAGTCAGCTTAGGTAAGGGGACAACAATGATGACATATCCCTTAACAAACCTCCTGCACTACCCAGTGAGGCCCAGGTATAGTCCTGGCCCCTTGATATTTCCGCCATTTGTGTTTTTATATCATTAGAGAAGTCATTCGCTTGGGGAGACATTGCTAATCCGGGCCGAATTTATCTGGACAACATTTTTTAAAATGACAGATGTGTTGCAGTGATAATGTAATATTTCACGAACCATAAGACCTAAATGCTTCATTGATGTCAAAACATAGATTTTGAGGGTCAAGTAGTCTTATAGAGATAGAGAATAACTCCTCAGAGCAACCTTCTGCCATTTTCTAAAACGGTGATGTGTTTTAGCCATATTATTGCTAATTGATTTTAATATTGTTTTTGTTTCAGGTTTTCAGTTGATTCAAATTTGTAAACATGAGCGAAGCAGGTGGTGGCAGAGGATCTTTACCTCCTGACAGAGTGTTGCTAACTACAAAATCTGAGGACTCCTTCAACAAAGAAAAATGTGTCATATGCCAATCTAATCCGAAAGAAAAGCTAACATCAACTGCGGCTGGTCAGAAGAGAGTTCCAGATGCTGCAGAAATACGGTAAGATGAAGTTCACAAAATAATGGAACTGATGGGTGAAGAACATCAAACATTTTATCATTGGAAAAAAGCCTGGAAAAAATGTGTCAAAAAATAGCAGAAGCCAGTGAATCACAGCAAGAATACGAGTCTTCTGAGAAAGCGACGACAATCAAACCCAGTGCCCTTCTCCTTAGTAGATTGATGGCTACCCCATGTCCACCTCCAACAACTGATCAGAAAGCAGAGGATCTCAA
Source organism: Calotriton arnoldi (assembly GCA_963921515.1). Classification (NCBI taxonomy): domain Eukaryota; kingdom Metazoa; phylum Chordata; class Amphibia; order Caudata; family Salamandridae; genus Calotriton; species Calotriton arnoldi. Next base: position 700,133 of record CAWUFW010002411.1, read on the forward strand.
AGGGCAGACATGTTTTTATCTACAGCTAGTTTCTTCCCAGGTGACGTTTTCAGCTGAGTAGCGCGTCTAAACAGCGATGTGAATGCATTTGCAGCTGATTTGTATGCCCAGCCAAACAGCATGGTTGCATACATTTGAAAATATGAATATACAGTGAGCTCCCAGCAGCAATGTAACCGCCTGACTTCAGTTCATTTTGCACTCTTTAAAAAAAAATGACGTTTTAAAGCCACTTCTGATTGCTGGCTACAGGTTCACACTCAATGAGATCAGAGAAATACTGGTCAACATTGAGAAAACTGTATTGATCCATAATAATGAAATTAAAAAATTTCTGGTGAGAATGTATAATGACAGAATTCTTTTTTGTCAGTCTAACAAAAAGAATGAGCCACTTAGGGTGTTCTCTGCTGATTTGATTCCTAAAGTTCTCGTTGCCAAAATAAGATCACAGGATGCAGTAAAATCACCAGGAAACATTCTAAAAAACATCCTGAAAGATTTAGATTTTGGACTTAATGACAAATTTTGTGACGCTCCAGAGCTCCACATATCATGGGAGTCAACAAGAATGCCTAATGTTATCTTAACATTTTTTACATCATTGTTTAATATCAGCAAAGCAAAAGTTTTTCAAACTAACGTTCTTGAGTTCGGAACAGGAGCCAACAACATTGATGATGGCTTTGAAGATATAAGTGAAGAAGTGGAAGACAATCCGACAGGCTTATGCTGAGCAAATGTACTGTCTTTTCCCAAATCATGTTTAATGAATTACATCTCAGCAAAAAGAAATCTCTGTTACACATGATGACTGCCCACGCAATCTATGTCAAGTGCAAAAGAAGAGAGCTAATACTTCAATAAATAGGATTGGTATTTCAACAAGTTATAATGACATAGTACGGAGCAGGAACTTGTTATTAGCTCATGCTGTAAAATCTTGTGAATCCGACAGCACACCTCTTCTAAGTCACTTTACCGGGAAAGGATTTACTATTGCTACTCTTGATAATTTTGATTTTGAAGACAGCTCTTCTTTGTCTGGAACATCCAGCACACATGATACTACCATGGTGCCTTTTCAAGACTGTACCAATGAAGTAACTGCTTGAAAAAAGCTGTGTCAGCTGTAGGCATAAACAAATAATGCTGCAAACATGTTACCTAACTGCCTTGCCAACGTGTGCAAAATCACTACAAGTCATCAACACGTCCAGTTCACCAGAAAGTTTCAAAGTAGCTGAGGACATGGATCTTCTTCTACAAGATGGTGCGGTCCACAACGCTGATTTAACTGAAATTATCATATCGCTTACTTGGTGTGGACTGAAGGATGAAGAAAAGCCATGTGACAGGGCACACTCGGAGGACAGTGGGTGGTACCCCGGGGGCACCACAGAGATGTTCCAGGCTATGGCGGAAGGGCGGAGTCCGACCCAACATGTAAACCCGGAAGCGAACTTGGAGGAGGAGAGAAAGACGGAGCGGAGCAAAGTGGGAGAGGAAGCAGGCGACGGAGTTGGAGAAGAGCAGGTCCGACAAGAAGGAACAGCGGAGGCGAAACCAGAGAGAGGCGACCGGACCAAGGACGAGGCAGGAGAAACGTAGAACCCCACAGAACTGGAGGCCGAGGACGCGAACGACCATCCGAAGGCAGAGATCACCTCGGAGGAAGGTGCCAAGGACGAGGCAGCCGTGACTCTGTCTAAGGGTCACGGCTACAGGCAAGTGAGCCGCATGACTGGGCGTGGGCTGGGTGCATGGGTGTTTACACACGCCAGCTTCACGGGTCTTTAAAATCCGGGTCATAGAGTAATAAGGGGAGGGAGAGGTATCCCTCTGAGTGTCCATAGGGTACAACACAATTAACTAAGTGCAGCACACTAGTTAACAAGGGTTTAGAAACCGAGGTCCCAGTTGGCTAGTTCACCCAGAACGGGGGCACCTGAAGGGAAGGGTCCCTGTAGGCCAGGACAGTACCTCCTAAGCCAAGCCGTTCCATAATCCCTACACTTTTCACATAGTGTGAAGGAACACTGTGTGCTTGTTCCTAGCCAATACCCTGTCTATCGTGGGGAGAACGCTGGAGGGTTGACCAGTGCAGAGCCTGCACAAGGGAACTGATTGCCTCTCCTTTTCTTTTCATGAGAGGAAGACCGACATCTCTGGAAAGGATTCAAGAAGGTTCCATGCGGACGAGAAAGGCAACAGAAGCAGCTGTATATGAGGGAGGATTCAACCCGGGACGGAAGCTGGGACTCTCTACTGTTCTAAGGAGAATATTGACAAGAGATACCCATTCATACACACCTCAGTCTCCGGTGGTACTTGATTTGTGACAAGCCAGTTCCTCCATGGCTGGAATTCATGCTCCAATATCCCAGAACACCATCCCACTGAAGAAGGCTGAGTTTTTACTAGTAATACCATCTCTAGTCACAAACTATGCAACAGTATACAAAGGTCTAGCAAAGTTCCAAAATGTGCATGCTCAGCTTGAAGACCAGCCTATCCTGCCAATTTTCTGTGATGAAGGTGTTTTCCGTATTGTAGCTGACATTTTTTATGAGCAATTCAATAGCCTTTGATCTTTATTCAATGATGGGCATTTTTCACATGAGAAAAGTTGTGTTGTGGTGTGCAGGAAGTTATCTCAGTGGATGTGGCATAGACGATGCACTTATTGAGGCTAAAATCTTTGGAAGCAAATCTGTCCAGTCAGTATTGAGCAGAACTCATTATGTTCGTTCGTTACATGCTCATCATATCTGAGGCTATAGAAACATTGCAAAATTGCATTGGAATGCTTGTGGAGCAAGAATGACAAATTAGGGTTTGCGCATCTAATCTCAGAAGTGAACAAGGCATATGGCACACTTCATTCAAAAGAGATAATGCAAAGCGAGGCAATGTTCAATACACTCAGTTCAAAATCGGAAAACCTGAAAACCAAGTTCATAGAGTTTGTCAAAGAATATGAAGAAAAATCTGAACTCTGCAAGTACTGGGGATATGTTTTACACATGATTGCTCTAGTGAAAAACTTGGTACATGAGGATTGGGAAGGTGATTGGGAGTTGCACGTGAAGATTGTTAAGTCACTGATTATGGGTCCTGATATTTGGAAAGAGTGAAGAAACTAGAGGAGCAAAAACCATACTTCTACAGAAAATACATCCAAAAACATTTTGTGGTGAAAGACAGAGAGGGAAAGTTCAATGCTGTGGCTTCAGATATGAAACTGGAACAGATGATCCAGAGATCACAGAAAAGCGCCAAGGGGATTGTTGGTGTGGCACGTAAAAGTGAATATGTTGCTCAATGGCAGCTAGTTTACCTTGAAGTCCTTTCTATTTGCAATGTTTTCAGGGAGAGATGATAATTCAAAATTAATGGACCATCGTGAAACTGTTTCTCACCACGAAAGAGAAAGAGAGGTTGAACATTTTAATAAACATGTTGAAAGCCTTCTTCTTTTCATGCAGCAGCAAGGACGTCCCTTTGAAATGACTGAGTCTGTGCGACTACACAATTTGGTGACCAAAAAATATGTCAAAACATATGTGGATAATGATATAAAGACACATCTACTAGATGTCCTAGAACATGGATCGAAACTATATGCAGAACTGAAGCAGGAGAGATTTGCATCAAAAGAGAAAATGCTGTTTGACATATTCACTAAAGCTAAACTTCCACGCTTTAATTCCCATATTAAGAGTTTCGTCCAAGCAGCCACTACAAAACAGGTTAGATAAATCAACTGTCACAAGCACATAGAGAGATGGAGATAGCAAAACAAAGGGGTGAATTTATTAAGGACATTCTGTTGCATGATCTTCTTCCAACAAACGCATTATTTGATGGAGATGCTGCAACCGAACCAGTGAAGCACACACTTGTACAAGAGTTTGAAAGAAAACTTTCACCTGGACAATTTCAATTCAAAAAGGTGTCCTCATTGAAAACTGCTGATGTTGTGGACTATATGTCACAATTGCGAATGGTCAAGATTTCATCCATACAAAACTTCAGAGAGGTCATTCAGACTGTTCTACGGATATCAAAGTCAGTGTGCCTCTTGCAATAACTGCACATTGTCTTTGACAGTTATCTTAAACTATCTGTGAAAGAATGTGAGAGAATCAGATGAATGTCTACAAGTGGAACATTTGACCTTGCCTGCATCAAAAATTCAACACCTATACCTGTACAATTTAATAAATTCTGGTCATCAACATCGATCAAGATGAACTTGGAGATGTTAACTCACCAGAACATTGCTGATGCCTCAGTGAACACTGAGGGCCTCATTTACGAGACCCTAGCAGCACTTTTGCCCACCGGAGCATTACTTTTTGCCGCTAGGGGCAATGTGCCACAGCATACTTACAAGGCCACACAAAGCCACTTTATGTGGCTTTTCGTGGCCTTGTAAATATGCGCCCCTTTCACGCAGAACACTGCGTGAAAGGGGCATTCCTTGGGTGTTGCTGTGAGTGTTCCCATGCAACACCCATGGAATCTGAAGCATTCCCTGATTCACAAGGAATCGTAAACTTGGGAATGCGTCAGATTTTATTACCACCCCAGGGGTGGCGTTAGTGAGGTGCAACGAGGGGAAATTTCCTTAATTCTCCTAGTGTTTTCCTCTTTTTATGTGTGCTACATTTTGCAGCAGACATAGAAAGAGGAAAACACACCTCAAGATTTCTTTTGTGCAGGAAGGTGTCCCTTCCTGCACAAAAACAATCACCCCTACAACACAGACACCCTTGCACCATGGCACAAGGGTGCCTGCTTTGGCACATGGCAGCCCATTGTGCACCAGCACAGGGGATAAGGACATGATGCACCTTATCTCATAGATATGGTGCATTCCGGCCTTTTCTTTTCTTTTGACACATGGCAGCACTGCCCTGCACCAAAACCTTGAAAATGAGGCCCTGAATTTCCAATTATTGCAAGTGGAATGATTGCCAATGAGGAGTTGGTGCCTGCAGAGATATATTCAAAAGGTATAGTCCATAATGTTCAAGTACTGTCGAATGACACAGATAATATTATTGTGCTACTTAGATTTGTTGCAATGTTTGTAAGTGAAGGATTGTCAGAGTTATGGATGCATTATGAAACAGGCAAGAAACAACACTTAATCCTGCTTCATATTCTGTGCAACAAACTTAACCCAGAGATGTCCAGTGTTCTTATCAAGGCACATATTCTTACGGGTGATGACAGTATGAGCAAAATTGGAACAATGCTTGGAGCTTTAACTGCTGAACCTGTGGAGTTCCTAGAAGGATTTGTTGACACAGAAGAAGAATGTGACTTTAAAGATGTAGAAAAATACCTTCTGCATGTATGGAAGACAAGGTTTGACTGTCACACATTTGATGATCTTCAGTACAGCGAGTTAAAGACCGATGTCATATTCTGTGCATGGACACATTTTAAAAGAGCGTTCTACTAGATCAGAAGATGTGTAAATGTTTCGGATCATGTGTATGTAGCGAAAGATCCGTGTATATTTAGTTGGGAAGATATTTATGAAGTGCTAAAGCCTATGAAATTTCTAAAGCCTCTACCCACAGAACTTATACGTACATATGCTTACAAAGCATGTGCTACAAAAAGATGTCCTTGTCGATATGCTCTCTCAAATGTTCAACATTTTGCAAATGTACCACGAGCGATAGCCAAAACAAAAAATAAAGCAAACTATGAAAATGTGTCTAAAACAGGAGTGATAAACATTATTTTATTTTTTGATATTCAGGTCATAAATATTGTTTGGTGTATACATAAAAGGATTAAAAACCATTATTATTTGTTTTATTTCATATATGTCTCTTCTTCCTCTATTATTGCTGTAATTTTGGAAAATGGCAGAAGGGTTGCTCTGAGGAGTTATTTTAGGTTTCTATAAGAGTACTTGAACCCCAAAACCTATGTTTTGACACCAAAATTAAGTATATGGGTCTCATGGTTCCTGAAATACTACATCATCACTGCAACACAGCAGCCATTTTTAAAAATGTCATCCAGACAAATTCGGCCTGCATCAGCAATGCCTACCCAAGCTTAATTACTTCTCTAATGATCTAAAAACACAAATCAAATATTTTTACAGAGGTATATCAGGGGCTGGGATTAGAAAGCCCTTACTTTAGTCTGGGCTCTAGAGAGCTCCCAGGCCAGGATAGTCTCTATTGTGGCCTGAAGGGGCTGCACCTTAACCCTACCTACGAGGTGGCTGAAGTACACCACAGAACCCTGACCTAACTGGCACTTACTGGTCTTGATAGTCAGGACCTCCCGCTGCAGGGCTTGAGTTCTGTGGTGGCACCCAGTGGGATGGCTTTGGGTACCAGCACCACTGGGCTGGACTAGGGAATATTGGAGTGCTCAATCACTCCCAAATTCCATTGTTTGAAGAACTTCCTCCTTAATGCTGGCCCTCTTAGTCTGTCAGCCTGTATTTTTTTTTTGACAGGGATGCTGTCCCCTGTATCTACATCATGGGTACACACGTTTGTAAGATCAGGGGTGAGGAAAAAAGTGAGACAAACTGTCCCAACAACTGTCAACAGTCACCCCACTGTTCTGGGGTCAGGGTAAGAAAGAGGTTGACACCTTTCACTGACCCATCTTTATTTTGAGATGATAGGAGGTCAGGGCTCTCCCTTAAAGGGTTTCTAGGGGTCTTCCACCAAGTAGGTGGACTCCCCTTCCTCTCAATTATGTCATAGGGCCCTGTCCAACAATCTTGCAGGGCCATGGGTCCCACTGGCTCCATAACTCATACTTTCTGGCCAGGCTGAAACTCAACCAAAGTGTCCTTCTGGTCATTACAGAGTTTCATGACGACCTGGCTAGCCTCCAAGTTCTCAGAAGACTTCTTTCTGAACTTGGTCATCTGATTTGTAAGGACTCTCATGTAGCTAACTACATCCTAGGGGGTGCTTCTTGGGAGCTTTTTCCTAGCCCTCCTTCACCAGACTGAGAGGCCCCCTATAAGGGGATCCATAAAGAAGTTCGAATGGGCTAAACCCAACTCCCTTTCTTGTACATTCTTGTAGGCACATTCTTGTAGGCAAAGAGCAGGTATAGTAAGAGGACTTCCCACTTCAATTTCATGGGCTCAGGCAGGCCCATAATCATGCATTTCAGGTTTTCGGTAAACCTTTCAACAGGCCCATTGGTTTGGGGATGGTAGGGTGTGGAGAACTTGTAGGTTACACCATACCTTTCCCACTTGGACTTCTTGTATACTGGCATGAAGTTGGTGCCCCTGTCAGATCTTTGAGGAACCCCACCTGGATGAAAATTTCCATCAGGACCCTAGCCACTGCAGGGGCAGCTATAGTCCTCAGAGGGATGGTCTCCAGGTATCTAGTGGCATGGTCCACCAAAACCAGGATAAACATGTTGCCTAAGGCAGTCTAAGGGTCCTATAATTTCAATGCCCACCCTTTTAAAGGGAGTGCCAACCTCTGGTAAGGGATTTAGGGGAGCTTTTATCTTTTTCCATTTTTTTCACTGGCCTGACAGGTGAGGCATGTCCTACAGAATGTACCTGAGGATGTCTTCATATGGGGGAAATATAAGTGGGAGATAAGCCTGGCAAAGGTCTTGTCCTGCCCCAGATGTCATACCAGGGGTATTTCAAGAACCAACACGTGTTGCCCCATGCACAGATACGTTAGGCTCACTATCCAGGAGGTCATTCTCCCAACAAATGAGGTGCTCTCCAGAGGTGTCACCTGTTGCCTGGGCTTCAGCTTGTCACATCATGCCCTCTAGGGCTAGGCATTCTTTCTGTGCCTTGAAGAACTCCTCTCTGGTGGGCCCACCCTCCATTTGCCATCCAGCAAGCTCAGGCAGGTTTCCTAGAGAGGCAATGTCCTCCCAGGTAGGATCCTGGGCGGCTTCCTTGGGCGTCCTATCCCCCTGTATTGTGGGAGTTTCAGGGGCTGGTTTCCCATGCCCCTTGCCCTTCCCTTTCTTGCAGATGCCTAGGCCATTCTTCCAGGCTCCAGGCTTCCTGGACTCTCCTCCCTGGCAATCATGGACTTGGTGGTCATACAAACCCACTCAGGTTGCCCCAACGTTTCCAGGTGTGACCTGAGCTCCACTTCCTTCCAGGAATGTACTCCAAGTCATTTCTAAGCAAACAAAGCACAGGCTAGGCAGGGCCTACAGCTACCCTAAGAGAACATGAGAACCCCGCTCCATTCAAAGGAAACCAGAGCCACAGGATAGTGGCTCTCGTGGTTGTCAGCTACTAAAACCTGGTTGAATGTGTTGGAAATCGCCTGCTCTGAAGACAACAAATGGCACCTGCAAATATTAATACTGACTCCTGTGTTTCTCAGAGTCTCTACCCTCTTTTCATTGTTGGTGACCCACTACCTGTATTTGGAAGTGTAAGAAGGCATGTGGGCTTTGGGCACCACCTCTCTGTCTGCCAGGGAGACTGAGGTAACCTCAGTTGTCTCCCCCACACTAACTGGGGCCCTCTACTCCCCAAGTGCTATATTGGCCAACTCCTGTGTTTGCTCACCAGTGGGGGCTGTGCCCTCTTAGGGCACTTGGGATCACTTTTTGAGTGCCAAAATCTGTAGCACTCATAGTACTTATGGACAAACCTACTATTACTGCTGTCCCCAAATCCAGGTTTCTTGTGGTCAGTTTGAGACTGGGACGCTGACACTTGAGAACCATTTTGGGGGCCTTGAAAGAACTCCTTTCTAGTTGTATCTCTACTGTCCTTCTTCTTGTGGGAACCCTGATCACACTTTTGGGAGCTCCCCCAGATACCTTCATGTGTACACTGGTGCTGAGCCAGCAGTCCACCTCCTTAGCAACCTCCCTGGGGTAGAGGTGCTTACTATCAACAAGGTGTTGGTGGAGCTCTGTAAAATAATTGCTGAACATGTTCTCCTTGGCAATTAAATTGTGCAGCCCTTGATAATCACTGACATCACTGCCCTTCCCCCAACCATCCAGTGCCTCATTTTGAAAAAAAATATGAACTTGAAAAGCCTATAAAGAAACGAAGGTCAAAAGGGAAATCTATAATTTAAAACTATATGGGGAAATGTGTAACTAAAACTTTACAAACTCTATGGGGCATATTCTCAAGAACGTGTGATAACTACCGCAAATCCAGCTTAACGCAACACTTCACATCACAGTCCATCGCAGGAAAATAATGCCGTGTCAACGTGGTATTCCCAACATGGCGGTACCATGCGATAGTCACACGATAACGTGTCAAATGAACGTGTTAAAATCAACGCGATGCCGCAAAAACACGAAACCCCAACGCGAAAATAGTAGCGATGACGCCAATCGCCATACAAAAATCTGCGAAAACCAGCCACAGGCCTGCAATTCCCACGCGTCATGCGGGAAAATGCACTATAAAAGTAGAAAAAAAACATACAAACAAAAGCCAAACAACAGCGAAGCACAATGGAGGCATCCGGAGCAAGTACAGAGGACAACCAGAACCCCACAAGCCCCCCGGAGGACCAGCCTGGGACCTCGGGGAGTTGGGGGTCTGGGGCATGGTTTGTCTGCAGATGTGCTATGCTTAATTATGCATGTGTGAATTATATAGTGGGGGTGCACTCCTGTATTAACAATTTTCTCAATTTTCTGTTCAAAGGTGCTACAGCACAGCAAATGCTGTCAACATTTTCCAATTCAAACTGATAGATTATAACAAGTACTGGGACTTGAATGTACTGTGCACTGTTCACTTGGTGATAATCACCGTCTGTATACACTTTATATTCACAATAAACAGTTGACGTTCTAAACCATATGTCTATTTAATATTGTTTTTTACAATTACTTTTGAAAATCATAGATAAACACCTCAGTTCTCATCACACATTATGTGTTAATACATCAAAAAGCATATAGTACTATACATGTACATATTCATAAACAATATCATTGATGCAAAATTATACATTTCATTGTGACGCCCGCCCAATGCATTTCGGGACCTAAAAAGTCCCTTCCTCAGGGGAAAATCTGAAAATATAAAATAACAAAATTACATTCATTCAATAGCCATGGGGGCTCAAAATACTTGTCAGTGCTCTGTGTTATTTAAAGTAGGTCACATGCTGACCTGTAACCATTACCCATTTTCCTGATCGACCTAATCTTAATGGTGACAAACTCACACCCAGTGTGAATATATGTGCGTTATGTACCTTAGGATCATGACTGTGTCCTCTTGCGTCTGCCAATGACCTTATTCAGTTCTGTATAAAAACTACAAACAACCAATTCCGATGTTACAAGTTCACCCTTACACATACCACAAAAATCAGTAATCTCCAAGATACCAATCAAAAACCACTGATGTCTCTTACCTTCAACTTGACCTTGTTTGCCAAATCTATCGAAGATAAAAACGAAACAACAACTCAAACGCCTGTGAAAAAAATGATATAATATGTCTAAGACTAAATACTACAGCCCGCCTGAAACCGCGGTGTTCTAAAATCACACTTAACCGTGATTCTCACCTAAGTACTTGAAACGTCGCTTCAATAACCAACTTCTGTGCCACGACGTGTGCACCGGATGTAAATCAGGATCGAGTTTAAAGACGACGCGTCAACATTAAAAACGGACTACTCAACAACGCAGACGCTTCGAAACACTCAAATCGTCCGCCATGATGGACTGACTCCTATCCTTTATTTAACGTTATGACTGTAACATACTGGGGGTGTACTCAACTGTTGGTAACAAAAGCGGACTGCTATAAACAATAAACAATACCTCACGAAAATTCGTATCAAGATATTGAATGCTATATATTCACCTGAGGCGATCCTGTGATGAATATGTTGAAAATACAAACACTGTCGTTAAAAATCACAAATACTAATCAAATGGACCCTGCTATAAACAAAAAGGAAAAACTGTTACGGCCAACAGATGACCTATAACTGAAGAATTGCTTTCCATAGATTGTAATACAAGCTGATGACAGCAGATCACGCCGCTTAACCATCCCAATCCATACCTATGCTTATATGTATGAAGTGATGTGTGCCTATGCGTGGATGAATGTATTGCTTACCCCATGTTACTAGAGAAAACATGACATATCTAGCCGATCATTAAGCCCTTTCGGAATCATTGTTTCCAAGAAATGTATCCAATATATCTCACGTTGGAGTAATTTTTTGTTATTATCAACCCCTGGACATGTCATGACCTTTTCTATCACCTGAAATCTAATCTGGGATATAGCATGATTTGCTTCAATCCAATGATTTGCCAGTGCCGAGGTTGTGTTTTTTGTCCTAATTCTGCTTTTATGCTCTGTAAGCCTTATTTTAATCTTACGTGATGTTTTGCCAACATAGGCTTTTCCACACGGGCATTTAATGCAATATATCACATTGTTAGTATTGCAATCACTGGTATGTCTCAACGGGATATTAGCTCCTGTGATAGGATGTGTCAACATGTTTCCCATAATAACATTATTGCAATGCATGCAATTGAAACATCTCATTGTGCCTTTTGGTTGTGTTAACCTATTGTCCGTTCTTGCAATGGTCAATAGTTCTCTCAGGTTTCTACCTCTAGTATAGGCATGTAAAGGTTTGGTCTCAAAAATCTTATTGAAATCTGGTTCATTGGCTAGCAATTCCCATTTGTCATTGATGATCTTTTTAATTGCTGGTGAACTTGTGGTGTACTTAGAAACAAATACAATTTCATTGGATTTCTTTGTTGTATTCAAAATCAACAAATCTTTGCGCTCTTTACTGGCAACTCTGTTTGCACATTCATCCAGAATATATTGTGGATATCCTCTTTGCTTATATCGCAGTTTATATTCCTCAATTTTCATCATGCTCACATCAGGATCAGAACATATCCTCTTAATCCGAATGAATTGTGAATATGGTAAGTTTCTGATGAGGCTCTTTGGATGGAAACTGGAATACGCCAACGCATTGTTACGATCCGTAGGTTTGGTGTATATCAGAGTATTTACTCCCAAAGCTCCTTGTTTCTTGATTACAGTGACGTCCAAATATTCGATCTGTTGTTCATGAATTTTATGAGTAAACTGTATCCGTGGATTAAAAGTGTTTATTGTATGTAACAATTCATCCAGTGTCTCTCGTGTATCCATCCAGACCATGAATATATCGTCAATGAATCGACAGTACAATTTAATTTTAGACCACCAAGCCGAATTGCTCATTATATGTTGATGTTCAAATTGAGCCATGAAAATGTTAGCATACGTTGGGGCCCCCGAAAAACCCATAGAGGTTCCTGTGAGTTGAGCATAGTATCTATCATTCCACTTGAAATAACTGTGTTGTAAACAAAAATCAAGTAACTGTAACAGTAGTATCTTCTCAGTTTCTATATCCTCTAACTGAAGTAACGCCCATTCTACTGCATCTATTCCAGCCGCATGAGGTATTGAGGTGTAAAGTGCTGTGACATCAATAGTACATAATAACCAAGTGTCTTGCATTTCAGGATGCATATTATGTAGTTTTAACAGAAAATCAGTAGTATCTCTTATGTATGATTTCCACTCTTTTACAAATTTTTGGAGAAAATAATCCAAATATCTGCCTAGGGGGTCAAAAATTGACCCACACCCAGACACTATAGGCCTGAAAGGAGGCTTCATCACATCCTTATGAATTTTAGGTATCATATACAGTAGAGGTCTCCGTGGATTGGATGTAGTTAGGTATGCCCTTGTAGATTCATCAATCCAATTAAAATCTACAGCATATTGTAAAATGCTATTAAGAATGCCTAGCAATTCTATCGTGGGATCCGAATCAAGTGGTAAATAAGTGTTAGAATCCATGACATGTTGGTCCACATTGTCTTGATAAAAAGAGGTATCCATCAACACAATAGCTCCCCCTTTGTCAGCTGGCTGTATTGTGATGTGAGGATTATTAGCTATGGACTTTATTGTTGTTCTGTCATATTTGGTTAGATTCTGTTTTCTCGATGATAGCACGTTTAATGCTTTGATGTCTTTTTAACCATTATTTCGAATGTATCTAACATCTTATGTGAGATCGGCGCCTGAAAATTACTTTTAGGTTTAAATTTCACAGTCTCTGTGCTTGTATCAATTTGTTCTGAATTGACTACATTAGAGAAAAAATGACGTAGGCGTAACGTTTGCATAAACCTGAAGAAAGATGCCTCCAGTTCCATTGAGTTGGTAATGCTTGTAGGTACAAACGATAAACCTTTGTTGAGCACTTTCATCTGTTGCGAGGTCAAGTGTGTCGAAGAAATGTTAACTATTAAACAATGTTCTTCCCGCTTCGAAGTGCTTTGCCCGCCCTTTCCTCTCCTGATCGGGCGGTTATGCCTGTAGCTCCCTTCTGTGATGCCGGTGGTAACCCTTGATCTGGAGCCTGTGACAAAAAAGACACACTAGTGGAAATGTTGTAGTTTCACCGGCCACTGTGGACGGTCCTGCAGTGCTTAGTCCTGATGTTCCTGTTTGCACTGGTATCCGATTCGTTGAAGTCTCCTTATCTGATACTATACTTTCCTCAGATGAAGTGGTTGTGGTCTTTCTTTGATCGAATCTCCTTCGGGCATATATCTCTGCCCATGTGTAAACTTCGTTAAGTTTATAGTCTATTGTGTCACGCTTGTATTTGCGAAGCTTTCCTTCCTGTAGTTCCTTGCTGTATTTATCAAGCTTCTGATTTAGTCCCTCCAGGTTCATTTGCCATGTGTTATGTTCCATGCGAAGTTCCAATTCTCCTTTCATTGTTAAAATCTCGTCTTCCAACTCTCTGATGGTTTTGGATAATTCCTCTACGATCAGTAGGATAAGGTCTAGAGAACATTTATTCAGTATAGAGAACCATTTATCCATGAAGGCTGGATTTAGATGAAAGCGGAATAACATCGGTTTAATTGACAGTCGTAATCCCCTTGGTATCCTTTTTGCTTTATGGTATTGAACCAACGTTGAGGCATGTAGTTTCTGATTGAGTTGACGTCTAGTTAGGTATTCTAACTGTTTAAGCTGCTGTGATATTGAGCCCCCATGGGCATCCAAAGTTCTTACTTCCTGAATCAGTGCATATATTTCATTTGCCTGATCTGTTGTATAAACCATTGTTGAAGCTCTATTGTCCGTGAGTTTAGTGATAGATTCAAACGACATGATCGTGGGTGCTACCCCCTAGGTTAGACAGAATTTAAGAAATGAATTATATAGTGGGGGTGCACTCCTGTATTAACAATTTTCTCAATTTTCTGTTCAAAGGTGCTACAGCACAGCAAATGCTGTCAACATTTGCCAATTCAAACTGATAGATTATAACAAGTACTGGGACTTGAATGTACTGTGCACTGTTCACTTGGTGATAATCACCATCTGTATACACTTTATATTCACAATAAACAGTTGACGTTCTAAACCATATGTCTATTTAATATTGTTTTTTACAATTACTTTTGAAAATCATAGATAAACACCTCAGTTCTCATCACACATTATGTGTTAATACATCAAAAAGCATATAGTACTATACATGTACATATTCATAAACAATATCATTGATGCAAAATTATACATTTCATTGTGACGCCCGCCTCAATGCATTTCGGGACCTAAAAGTCCCTTCCTCAGGGGAAAATCTGAAAATATAAAATAACAAAATTACATTCATTCAATAGCCATGGGGGCTCAAAATACTTGTCAGTGCTCTGTGTTATTTAAAGTAGGTCACATGCTGACCTGTAACCATTACCCATTTTCCTGATCGACCTAATCTTAATGGTGACAAACTCACACCCAGTGTGAATATATGTGCGTTATGTACCTTAGGATCATGACTGTGTCCTCTTGCGTCTGCCAATGACCTTATTCAGTTCTGTATAAAAACTACAAACAACCAATTCCGATGTTACAAGTTCACCCTTACACATACCACAAAAATCAGTAATCTCCAAGATACCAATCAAAACCACTGATGTCTCTTACCTTCAACTTGACCTTGTTTGCCAAATCTATCGAAAATAAAAACGAAACAACAACTCAAACGCCTGTGAAAAAAATGATATAATATGTCTAAGACTAAATACTACAGCCCGCCTGAAACCGCGGTGTTCTAAAATCACACTTAACCGTGATTCTCACCTAAGTACTTGAAACGTCGCTCAATAACCAACTTCTGTGCCACGACGTGTGCACCGGATGTAAATCAGGATCGAGTTTAAAGACGACGCGTCAACATTAAAAACGGACTACTCAACAACGCAGACGCTCGAAACACTCAAATCGTCCGCCATGATGGACTGACTCCTATCCTTTATTTAACGTTATGACTGTAACATACTGGGGTGTACTCAACTGTTGGTAACAAAAGCGGACTGCTATAAACAATAAACAATACCTCACGAAAATTCGTATCAAGATATTGAATGCTATATATTTACCTGAGGCGATCCTGTGATGAATATGTTGAAAATACAAACACTGTCGTTAAAAATCACAAATACTAATCAAATGGACCCTGCTATAAACAAAAAGGAAAAACTGTTACGCCAACAGATGACCTATAACTGAAGAATTGCTTTCCATAGATTGTAATACAAGCTGATGACAGCCGATCACGCCGCTAACCATCCCAATCCATACCTATGCTTATATGTATGAAGTGATGTGTGCCTATGCGTGGATGAATGTATTGCTTACCCCATGTTACTAGAGAAAACATGACATATCTAGCCGATCATTAAGCCCTTTCGGAATCATTGTTTCCAAGAAATGTATCCAATATATCTCACGTTGGAGTAATTTTTTGTTATTATCAACCCCTGGACATGTCATGACCTTTTCTATCACCTGAAATCTAATCTGGGATATAGCATGATTTGCTTCAATCCAATGATTTGCCAGTGCCGAGGTTGTGTTTTTGTCCTAATTCTGCTTTTATGCTCTGTAAGCCTTATTTTAATCTTACGTGATGTTTTGCCAACATAGGCTTTTCCACACGGGCATTTAATGCAATATATCACATTGTTAGTATTGCAATCACTGGTATGTCTCAACGGGATATTAGCTCCTGTGATAGGATGTGTCAACATGTTTCCCATAATAACATTATTGCAATGCATGCAATTGAAACATCTCATTGTGCCTTTTGGTTGTGTTAACCTATTGTCCGTTCTTGCAATGGTCAATAGTTCTCTCAGGTTTCTACCTCTAGTATAGGCATGTAAAGGTTTGGTCTCAAAAATCTTATTGAAATCTGGTTCATTGGCTAGCAATTCCCATTTGTCATTGATGATCTTTTTAATTGCTGGTGAACTTGTGGTGTACTTAGAAACAAATACAATTTCATTGGATTTCTTTGTTGTATTCAAAATCAACAAATCTTTGCGCTCTTTACTGGCAACTCTGTTTGCACATTCATCCAGACTATATTGTGGATATCCTCTTTGCTTATATCGCAGTTTATATTCCTCAATTTTCATCATGCTCACATCAGGATCAGAACACACTTTTAATCCACGGATACAGTTTACTCATAAAATTCATGAACAACAGATCGAATATTTGGACGTCACTGTAATCAAGAAACAAGGAGCTTTGGGAGTAAATACTCTGATATACACCAAACCTACGGATCGTAACAATGCGTTGGCGTATTCCAGTTTCCATCCAAAGAGCCTCATCAGAAACTTACCATATTCACAATTCATTCGGATTAAGAGGATATGTTCTGATCCTGATGTGAGCATGATGAAAATTGAGGAATATAAACTGCGATATAAGCAAAGAGGATATCCACAATATATTCTGGATGAATGTGCAAACAGAGTTGCCAGTAAAGAGTGCAAAGATTTGTTGATTTTGAATACAACAAAGAAATCCAATGAAATTGTATTTGTTTCTAAGTACACCACAAGTTCACCAGCAATTAAAAAGATCATCAATGACAAATGGAATTGCTAGCCAATGAACCAGATTTCAATAAGATTTTTGAGACCAAACCTTTACATGCCTATACTAGAGGTAGAAACCTGAGAGAACTATTGACCATTGCAAGAACGGACAATAGGTTAACACAACCAAAAGGCACAATGAGATGTTTCAATTGCATGCATTGCAATAATGTTATTATGGGAAACATGTTGACACATCCTATCACAGGAGCTAATATCCCGTTGAGACATACCAGTGATTGCAATACTAACAATGTGATATATTGCATTAAATGCCCGTGTGGAAAAGCCTATGTTGGCAAAACATCACGTAAGATTAAAATAAGGCTTACAGAGCATAAAAGCAGAATTAGGACAAAAACACAACCTCGGCACTGGCAAATCATTGGATTGAAGCAAATCATGCTATATCCCAGATTAGATTTCAGGTGATAGAAAAGGTCATGACATGTCCAGGGTTGATAATAACAAAAATTACTCCAACGTGAGATATATTGGATACATTTCTTGGAAACAATGATTCCGAAAGGGCTTAATGATCGGCTAGATATGTCATGTTTTCTCTAGTAACATGGGGTAAGCAATACATTCATCCACGCATAGGCACACATCACTTCATACATATAAGCATAGGTATGGATTGGGATGGTTAATCAGCGTGATCGGCTGTCATCAGCTTGTATTACAATCTATGGAAAGCAATTCTTCAGTTATAGGTCATCTGTTGGCCGTAACAGTTTTTCCTTTTTGTTTATAGCAGGGTCCATTTGATTAGTATTTGTGATTTTTAACGACAGTGTTTGTATTTTCAACATATTCATCACAGGATCGCCTCAGGTGAATATATAGCATTCAATATCTTGATACGAATTTTCGTGAGGTATTGTTTATTGTTTATAGCAGTCCGCTTTTGTTACCAACAGTTGAGTACACCCCAGTATGTTACAGTCATAACGTTAAATAAAGGATAGGAGTCAGTCCATCATGGCGGACGATTTGAGTGTTTCAAGCGTCTGCGTTGTTGAGTAGTCCGTTTTTAATGTTGACGGCGTCGTCTTTAAACTCGATCCTGATTTACATCCGGTGCACACGTCGTGGCACAGAAGTTGGTTATTGAAGCGACGTTTCAAGTACTTAGGTGAGAATCACGGTTAAGTGTGATTTTAGAACACCGCGGTTTCAGGCGGGCTGTAGTATTTAGTCTTAGACATATTATATCATTTTTTTCACAGGCGTTTGAGTTGTTGTTTCGTTTTTATTTTCGATAGATTTGGCAAACAAGGTCAAGTTGAAGGTAAGAGACATCAGTGGTTTTTGATTGGTATCTTGGAGATTACTGATTTTTGTGGTATGTGTAAGGGTGAACTTGTAACATCGGAATTGGTTGTTTGTAGTTTTTATACAGAACTGAATAAGGTCATTGGCAGACGCAAGAGGACACTGTCATGATCCTAAGGTACATAACGCACATATATTCACACTGGGTGTGAGTTTGTCACCATTAAGATTAGATCGATCAGGAAAATGGGTAATGGTTACAGGTCAGCATGTGACCTACTTTAAATAACACAGAGCACTGACAAGTATTTTGAGCCCCCATGGCTATTGAATGAATGTAATTTTGTTATTTTATATTTTCAGATTTGCCCCTGAGGAAGGGACTTTTAGTTCCCGAAATGCATTGGGCGAGCGTCACAATGAAATGTATAATTTTGCATCAATGATATTGTTTATGAATATGTACATGTATAGTACTATATGCTTTTTGATGTATTAACACATAATGTGTGATGAGAACTGAGGTGTTTATCTATGATTTTCAAAAGTAATTGTAAAAAACAATATTAAATAGACATATGGTTTAGAACGTCAACTGTTTATTGTGAATATAAAGTGTATACAGACGGTGATTATCACCAAGTGAACAGTGCACAGTACATTCAAGTCCCAGTACTTGTTATAATCTATAATTATGCATGTGTGCCATTGTGCCCATCTCCCCCCGCCCCCCCAGTCCCTGGTCGTTACTCACCCTGTTGCTGTTGTGCCCGGTCATGTTGAGCAGTGTCCGGTCCCCCAACTCCTGCCACCGTCTCCACACTGATGACTGTGTACACCATTTCCTCCATCTCGTCCAGCTCCTCCTGTGGCGCTGGACTCCCACCTCCAGTCTGCATTGCTGCCTTCTGGTTGTTTGCGAGTTTCAGCTTGGTTTTCCGCTTCACATCTTTCCAGCGCCTGTTGACCTCGTCCATTGTCCTCCTCAGCACTCCGACTGCATTCACCTTGTCCACGATGGTCTGCCATATTCCATTTTTAGTTGCCAGTGACACAGTGGAGGTGACGAATAGTGGTTGATGGTGTTCTATCACCTCCGTTATCAGGATCCTGTGTTCATGCGGACTGAACCGCTTCTTCCTACTCTTCTTGTCCTTGCCCTTCCCTGACACCGAGGTCCTGGGCTGCCCTGATCCTGGAGGTGGGGTGCCGATGCGGCCGATGAGGTCTCTGAGGGCTTCGGTGTCGATGCTGGGGTTGTCATCCTCGTCATCAGTGTAGAGTTGTTGGGTCTGCTCTGCAGGTGATGTACAGCAAAACTATACATTTTTTAAAACTAGACATCGAGGAGAATCCCAAAAAAAATCCTTTGAATAATGTCTGTAATTTGGATGTGTATTCTATGTTATGTATTTCTGCAAAAAACATTATACAAAGTAGCATGGCAGTACATTAGGTAATTAGAAGCAGGATGGTTACATTAAAAGGTGATGTGTCATGTCTATGATCTTTCAAGTGTGGAAGTATGGCTGAATGTAGGGTCAGTGATTCCCCCTTCCGTCCATGTTGCTCATGTTGTGGGACTTTTGTCACAGGGTGACAGATTGCCGATTGCGGTCCGGGTGGCGCCGACACTACAACAGAGACACATCCATTAGTCACTTCCTTGTCCAGCCCAGGACGGAACCACGCCCAGAGCTCCGGGGTCATTGTTCACACCCTTACGCTGGACTGGCATATGCCAGGACAGCCCACTCCGCTTAAGCACACAGGGGGGGATGACAACGCCACATGTCCCAGGTCCTCACTGTAGGGATCTGCAGCTCACAGGTCTAGTTGTCAGCATGCCACAGCCACTCCCTCACGGCTTGTGTACACCCACACCACACCCATCCAGCACAGGCGTCACAGGACATGTGACCCTGCCAATAAAAAGGGCCTAGCGCACGTGCTCGACGCCATTTCCACTCTCTAACTGGGTGTCTCCGTGTAGTTCTCATGTATGCATGAGGGCCTAGGGCCCTGCCACCTCACATCGCCCAGTGCTGGGGGTGACATGATGGCGTCCGCACCACGGAACTCAATCATTAAGGGCCCATGGCTAGCGGTGCACAGACTTCAATCAATCAATCAATCAATCAATCAATCAATCATGTCACTTATAAAGCGCACTACATACCCGCGAGGGTCTCAAGGCGCTGGGGGAAGAGGGGGGTGGTGCTGCTACTGATCGAAGAGCCAGGTCTTGAGGAGTCTTCTGAAGGCCAGTAGGTCTTGGGTCTGTCGGAGGTTGGTGGGGAGGGTGTTCCAGGTCTTGGCGGCGAGGTGGGAGAAGGATCTGCCGCCGGCGGTCGTTTTCCGGATGCGGGGGACTGTGGCGAGGGCGAGGCTGGTCGAGCGGAGCTGGCGGGTGGGGGTGTAGAAGCTGAGTCGTCTGTTGAGGTAGGCTGGTCCGGAGTTGTGGAGTGCTTTGTGTGCGTGGGTGAGGAGCTTGAAGGTTATCCTCTTGTTGACAGGGAGCCAGTGCAGGTCTCTCAGGTGGGGTGTGATGTGGCTGCGTCGGGGGATGTCGAGGATAAGACGTGCAGAGGCGTTCTGGATGCGTTGCAGCCGTCTCAGGAGCTTAGCCGTCGTTCCTGCGTAGAGGGCGTTTCCGTAGTCCAGCCTGCTGGTGACGAGGGCCTGGGTGACTGTTTTTCTTGTTTCGGTGGGGATCCACTTGAAGATCCTGCGGAGCATTCGGAGGATGTTGAAGCAGGATGAGGAAACGGCGTTGACCTGCTTAGTCATGGAGAGGGTGGGGTCGAGGATGACCCCTAGGTTGCGTACGTGGTCGGTGGGTGGCGGGGCTGTTCCCAGTGATGTTGGCCACCAGGAGTCGTCCCAGGCTGAAGGGTTGGAACCAAGGATGAGGACCTCCGTCTTGTCCGAGTTCAGCTTCAGGCGGCTGGTCCTCATCCATTCGGCGACGGCCTTCATTCCTTCGTGGAGGTGGGCTTTGGCGGTGTGAGGGTCTTTGGTGAGGGAGAGGATTAGCTGGGTGTCGTCGGTGTAGGAGATGATGTTGAGGTTGTGCTGTCGGGCGACGTGGGCGAGGGGTGCCATGTAGATGTTGAACAGCGTTGGGCTGAGGGAGGAGCCTTGGGGTACGCCGCAGATGATCTTGGTGGCCTTGGATCGGAAGGGGGCGAGGCGGACGCTTTGTGTTCTGCCGGAAAGGAAGGATGTGGTCCAGTCCAGGGCCTTCTCTTGGATCCTGGCGTCGTGAAGGCGTGTTCGTAGTGTGTGGTGGCAGACCGTGTCGAAGGCGGCTGATAGGTCCAGGAGGATGAGGGCTGCTGTTTCTCCGTTGTCTAGCAGGGTCCTGATGTCATCGGTGGCGGCGATGAGGGCGGTTTCGGTGCTGTGGTTGCTGTGGAAGCCGGACTGGGAAGGGTCCAGGATGTTGTTCTCCTCGAGGTAGCGGGTCAGTTGTTTGTTGACGATTATCTCGGTGACCTTCGCGGGGAACGGGAGCAGAGAGATGGGTCGGAAGTTCTTGAGGTCCTTGGGGTCTGCCTTGGGTTTCTTGAGTAAGGCGGTGATCTCGGCGTGCTTCCAGCTTTCCGGGAAGGTTGCTGTCTCGAAGGAGATGTTGATTATTTTCCGGAGATGGGGCGCGATGGCTGTACTGGCTTTGTTGAAGATGTGGTGAGGGCACGGGTCTAGCGGTGAACCGGAGTGGATGGTGTTCATGATCTCGCTGGTGTCCTCGTCGTTGATGTTGGTCCAGGAGAGCAGGCGGTTGATGGTTGTGGGGGCAGTGGTCTCGGTGGTTGCCGGTGCGGTCGTGGTGTTGAAGCTGTCGTGGATGTCGGCGATTTTGCGGTGGAAGAAGGTGGCCAGTGAGTCGCACAGGTCTTGCGACGGCTGGATGTCGTTGGTGTTGGAGCTCGGGTTGGAGAGTTCCTTCACGATGTTGAAGAGCTCTTTGCTGTTGTGTGCGTTGTTGTCTAGGCGGTCTTTGAGTGAGGCCCTTTTGGCGGATCTGATGAGGTGATGGTGACTGCGGGTGGCGCTCTTGTGGGCGGCGTAGCTGTCCGCTGTCCGTTCGTGGAGCCAGATCTTCTCCAGTTTTCGGCATGTTCGTTTGGAGGCCTGGAGGTCTTCGGTGAACCAGGTGGCTTTCTTGCTGGTGTGGCTGTTGGGCGGATTCTTGAGCGGGGCGAGGGTGTTGGCGCAGTCGTCGATCCACTGTCTGAGGTTGCGGGCGGCGGTGTCGGGGTCGGAGGGTTCGGCGGGTGGGCTCAGGGCGAGGTTGTGGTTAGCTGGTCTTCTGTGACTCTGCTCCAGCAGCGGCGAGGCATTTGTTCGGTGCGGTGGTGCGTGGTGGGCTTCCTGTAGGTGAAGTGGATGCAGTGGTGGTCAGTCCAGTGGGGTTCGGAGGTGTGGTTGAAGGAGACGTGTGGGCTTGCGGAAAAGATGGAGTCTAGCGTTTGGCCGGCGGCGTGGGTGGGTGTAGTCACGAGCTGTCTGAGTCCGAGGGTGGCGAGGTTGTCGATCAGGGTGGTGGAGTTGGTGTCCTTGTTGTTCTCGAGGTGGAAGTTCAGGTCCCCGAGGAGGATGTAGTCCGTGGAGGCGATGGCGTGTGTGCTGACGAAGTCAGCGATGGAATCGCTGAACTGTGGTCGGGGTCCGGGGGTCTGTAGATGAGGGTTCCTCTGAGGGTGGTGTTGGGATCGGTGTGGATCTGGAAGTGCATGTGTTCGGCGGTGCTGAGGGTGTCGTCGGTGTTGGTTGAGACTCTGAGGGTGTTCCTGTGGACGATGGCGATGCCTCCTCCGACTCCGTTGGTGCGGTCCCTGCGGGTGATCTTGTATCCGTCCGGGATGGCAATGGCGATGTCGGGGGCTGAAGCGGGATTCAGCCAGGTCTCCGTCAGGAATGCGACGTCTGGGGAGGTTGAGTCGAGAAGGTCCCAGAGTTCGATGGCGTGTTTGCGGGCGGAGCGGGTGTTGAGGAGGATGCATCTGAGGTAGTTGGGTTCTTTCCTGGGCGGTGGTTTGGCGGGGCGGGTGCTGGCGAAGCTGCAGTTCTGGCAGGTGAAGGGACCTTGGGTGCGCTTCGGGATGGCCTGGTAGCAGGCGTGATCTTTTCCGGGGTTGAGTGCGTGGAGGGTGCTGGCGTCGTATCGGCGTCTGTTGATGTGGCGGGCGCGGGGGATGCCCGGACCAGGGGGTCTGGCGCTGGGCGCGGTCATGGCGCGGACGGGCGCAGACGGGCTTGCCTTAGGCACAATCAGGGGCAGCAAGGGGGGCACAGAAAGGAAAAACGAGCACAATCAGGGGCAGCAAGGGGGCACAAAGGAAAAGCGAGCACAATCAGGGGCAGCAAGGGGGCACAGAAAGGAAAAAACGAGCACAATCAGGGGCAGCAAGGGGGGCACAGACAGGAAAAACGAGCACAATCAGGGGCAGCAAGGGGGCACAGAAAGGAAAAACGAGCACAATCAGGGGCAGCAAGGGGGCACAGAAAGGAAAAAACGAGCACAATCAGGGGCAGCAAGGGGGGCACAGAAAGGAAAAGCGAGCACAATCAGGAGCAGCAAGGGGGGCACAGAAAGGAAAAACGAGCACAATCAGGGGCAGCAAGGGGGCACAGAAAGGAAAAACGAGCACAATCAGGGGCAGCAAGGGGGCACAGAAAGCAAAAACGAGCACAATCAGGGGCAGCAAGGGGGCACAGAAAGGAAAAACGAGCACAATCAGGGGCAGCAGCAGGGCACACAGACGGAGCTGTGTGGTGGGGGAGCGACCTACCAGTCAAGGTCAGGGGTCGCTCTCTTCACCACGCAGCGGCCGCCATAAATGGGGAGGTGGGAGGGAGGAGCAGGGAATGGGGCAGCGAATGGGCAGTGAGGGGGCGGGGCCGCAGGGCGCAGCGGCGGGAAACAGGCACAGAAGGGAAAACGAGCACAATCAGGGCATCAAGGGGGCACAGAAAGGAAAACAAAACGAGCACAATCAGGGGCAGCAAGGGGGCACAGAAAGGAAAAAACGAGCACAATCAGGGGCAGCAAGGGGGCACAGAAAGGAAAAACGAGCACAATCAGGGGCAACAAGGGGGGCACAGAAAGGAAAAAACGAGCACAATCAGGGGCAGCAAGGGGTGGCACAGAAAGGAAAAACGAGCACAATCAGGGGCAGCAAGGGGGGCACAGAAAGGAAAAGCGAGCACAATCAGGGGCAGCAAGGGGCACAGAAAGTAAAAACGAGCACAATCAGGGGCAGCAAGGGGGGCACAGAAAGGAAAAACGAGCACAATCAGGGGCAGCAAGGGGGCACAGAAAGGAAAAAACGAGCACAATCAGGGGCAGCAAGGGGGCACAGAAAGGAAAAACGAGCACAATCAGGGGCAGCAAGGGGGCACAGAAAGGAAAAAACGAGCACAATCAGGGGCAGCAAGGGGGGCACAGAAAGGAAAAACGAGCACAATCAGGGGCAGCAAGGGGGGCACAGAAAGGAAAAACGAGCACAATCAGGGGCAGCAACAAGGGGGCACAGAAAGGAAAAATGAGCACAATCAGGGGCAGCAAGGGGGGCACAGAAAGGAAAAAGACGAGCACAATCAGGGGCAGCAAGGGGGGCACAGAAAGGAAAAACGAGCACAATCAGGGGCAGCAAGGGGGGCACAGAAAGGAAAAGCGAGCACAATCAGGGGCAGCAAGGGGGGCACAGAAAGGAAAAACGAGCACAATCAGGGGCAGCAAGGGGGCACAGAAAGGAAAAACGAGCACAATCAGGGGCAGCAGCAGGGCACACAGACGGAGCTGTGTGGTGGGGGAGCGACCTACCAGTCAAGGTCAGGGGTCGCAGACTTGGTGGCACCGGATACACTGCGGCAGGCACAGGCACACCGCCACGGGACGGTGTCTTGCGGTGCAGTGAGATACGGGCACCTAAAGTGCTGAGCGGGTGTGCAGCCTGCGATGATGCACCGTCCTGGCGGTCCGGACTGGCAAGGATCAGTGTGAGCCCTGCTGGACCGCAGTGTAGGCCTGATCCAGCGGGCAGTGCAGGCCTCCTGCCACGTGGCGTTGCCTCGCGGTTCACAGAGTTAGTGGCACCTCAAGCGCTGAGCGGGTGTGCAGCCTGCGATGATGCCGTGTTCACTGATGTGGTCTCTGCCATTGCGAAATCAAGACCCAGAATCAGGTGTGTGACCTGGTGGCCCGCGGTGCGGGGCTGCATGATGTGGAGGGTGCCATGGTCGCGGGCCCCAGGCTTGGAGGGCCCTATGGAACGTGGTGGGCCCTCTTGGAGACACGCCGGTGGCGGAAGGTGAGCAGTGAGGCCTGGTTGCGCAGGGGCAGGCAATCACCGCTTGGCGGCGGGAGGGGCTGGGGTGCAGCAGCCTGTGTGCGCAGGGGCGGGCAAGCGATGATGGCATGTGCAACTGTATGGACTCTGCCATTCATGTCTCTGGACACTGTTTCAGATAAGGGACCTGGGGGACTGCAGTGTATACCGGCACGTGGTTGGAGATACACCAGTGGCAGCAGGTGAGCAGTGAGGCCTAGGTCAGCAGTGTCGGCACTCTCTCACCCTCTCTTTCTCTCTCCCTCTCTCCCTCTCTCCCTCTCTCTCTCTCTCTCTCTTTCTCTCTCTCTCTCTTTCTCGCTCCCTCTCTCCCTCTCTCCCTCTCTCCCTCTCTCTCTCTCTCTATCTCTCTCTTTCTCTCTCCCTCTCTCTCTCTTTCTCTCTCACCCTCTCTCTCTCTCTCTTTCTCTCTCCCTGTCTCTCTTTCTCTTTCTCTCTCACCCTCTCTTTCTCTCTCCCTCTCTCCCTCTCTCTCTCCCTCTCTCCCTCTCTCCCTCTCTCTCTCTCTCTTTCTCTCTCCCTCTCTCTCTCTCTCACCCTCTCTTTCTCTCTCCCTCTCTCCCTCTCTCTCTCTCTCTCTCTCTCTGTACTTTGATGGGCGCATAGCACACCTTCTTATCCAGATTTCTGTTTTGCAGGCTGTGACTTACAGAATGTCCTGAGAAGACCCGCCATGCCTCTTCAGAATTGTTGTTTTTGGTTTATTCTGTAATAAACGTATTATTTGGATATTATGATATGAATGTATGATTTTCCTTTTTCTGACCACACATGTATGTTAGGCCTTATTGTAGTTCCCAAGATTAAACGCTCCCGGAGTGGAGGCCGACTGTTTACATACAATGCCGCCAGACTATGGAATAGTCTTCCCCTCCACTTACGGTCTGAACCTAACCACTTTAAGTTCAGGAAACTTCTGAAAACCTCTCTTTTTCTTTGATTGTCTTACAGCATTACTGATGTCGCAGCGCTGGGATGCCTTCGGGTAACCATGCGCTCTAGAAATGTTACTTCATTCATTCATTCTTTAGGTGTTGTGATTGTGCGACTTCAGGCGATTTGTTTGGTTCATGATTTCGTGGAGTTGATGTGCAATATCTTTGTCCAAAGAGAGGGGGGTGGGGGGTGCCCGGGGTGGGGCCCGGGGGGGTGGGGGTGGTGGGGGTGGTGGGGTCCTGGGGGTGGTGGCGGTGGGTGTTGTTGGCCTATTGGGGCTCCGGGCTGCATGATCGGTTGCTCCAGGGCATCTGTTGTTCTTCATGTGTGGCTATGGGCTGTGCTTCCTTTGGCTGGTGCTGGTTGTCGTCCGACTTTACACCAGGTAAGAGCAGGTGTTAATTTCCTGCTGCTAACGCGCCTTATCACATGTTTTGTGATCTTATCGCCGATCTGGCTGGTCTTTTAGAATGTTGTGGAGTAGGGTTGTCACGGATTTTTGCATGGGAACACCTACTCTGCATATCATTAGCGTTAGTTGCCGGGGTCATCTGTGGCGATGTTTTTTGCGACTGCTTTCGCAGGTAAACTGGTGTTATGGGCTGTTAGCGCCAGCTTGTAAATGGGGCGATGAATTGATCGCGACTTTGGCTGCGATAAAGTGCCGATAACTCGGCGATAGATCCTTGAGAATATGCCCCTATATGTGAAAATTGAGATTGATGATATGAAAGAATATTTGTTGTTAATTATGAACTCATATTTGATATCTATATAATGCCAGTTTGATCTAATAAAAAAGAAACACTGTGTGGAAGAATTATGGTTGCGTTTGTAAACTGCATTTATGTTTGATTTTACAGCTAAATATTTTAACCAGAACATTTTGTTCTGCCACTCAAGCACAGTAAATTTATTCCACAAATAAATCATAAGTTCAACATTATATTTTTTTGACTCCACTTCTTATTAAAACTAAATTCATCTATGAAGTTTCAGATGCAAATGTGAGATAACTCAACTAACACCTCTCTCCACACTCCGCTATTCATTTGTAACATTATTTAAAAACATGAACCCAAAATCACATTTTGTTCCAGCTATCATATAAAGCAAACATTCGAGAACAAGTAGGATCATTTGAAAATGCCACACAGAAACCTAATTAATTCCAATGATTAGGTTATTGATGCACTTTGGTTTTCCTTCGGACCGGACTGGAGAGAGTTATCTGGCATACAAGAAAGAGGTAATAAGGAGGAGCATTGGTGTGCATCTACAAGAAAATTACAGCTATCTCTCCATTGACTCAGCTTCCCTTAAGCATTGGTGTGGCCCTCCTGGCTAAAACCGCTGTGCTGTAGAGTGCAGCACAGGAATGCATGACTTGTGGGTGTGTCTGTTTCTCCCAGACCTGCTGCTCCTTTCCATTACATCTCGGCTGTGTTATACTGTTTTTTTTTTTTTTATGTTTAAAAAGCTTTATTTAAATAGTAATAGAAAATACAGAGGCCCTCAATACAGAAAGTAGCATATTGGAATAATACATAATAATAATATGGCTAGCAGAGAAGTAAAAGAGAAAGCTGTTTAAGTTTATAAAGGAAGAGAGGGGGAGAGGGGAGGGGGAGGGAAGAGAAGAGAAGAAAAAGGGGCAGGAGGGAGGGGAAGGGGAGAGGAAAGGAAAGGAGATTCTTACACATTGAAAAAATATGGAATTGCATATTTACATAGGAATGCAAACAATAATTATCATATAAGAGTAAAGATAACGAATCAACAAGAATTAGAAGAAAAGAGCAGAGAAGATAGACATTTAAGGAGGCTTAAAATTGTCAGCACTCAAACGAGAATTAGCTGCTAACACCAATTTATCTAAGTAAGACGTGAGAGGTAACCAAAAAAGTTCTCTATTAACCATTGGCTTACAGGAGGAGGCGAAAGTAATATCAAGTCTATGAAAATGACACAGACTATTCCATCAGTGTTGGACAGAAAGTTTTGCAAGTGATTTCCAATTAAGAGTTATGTGTTGAAAAGCTAGAGCTAACGTGAGGTCAAAGAGAGCATGCATAGGGGTGGGAAGATCTAAGGAATGGGACAAACTACCAGAGAAAAGAAGAGGGATGGAATAAGGAGTGGGAATGTTAAACAGGTGAGAGATATAGGACCAAACCTTCCCCCAAAAGGTGGAAACAGAGGGGCATAGAAAGAGGAGATGAATGAAGTCAGCATTAGGAGAGCCACAAGACCAGCAATTAGTATCAGCAGAGTGGGAAAACCTAGCAATAGAGACAGGAGTAAAGTAAAGTCTATGATAGAGAAAAAACATAGATTGAGTAAGAGAAGCAGAGCGAGAGAGTTTAAGAGAATGAGTCCAAAGTTTGTCCCAAAAGATAACAGTCCATTCACATGCTAGGTCAGATTCCCAGGCGCATTCTAATTTAGTTTTAGCACGATCAGGATTGGGAGATAGGAAAAATGTATAAATGAGAGAAGCTTTGGGATGAGTGAGGAGAACTTTGAGAAGAGGGTTCTGTTCAGAGGGAGGAGAAATAGAGGGAAGGGAATAAAAAGTATCAAGAATAACCGCCAAAAGAGTAGAGAATTTTTGAAAGAAGGAGTGGGGAAAGGTGGCTTGAATTTGGGGAAATGAGCGCGGGGTAAGACCATCAAATAAACCTTTAACCCAGATTATCCCTCTAAGCCTCCAAGATTTCCCAAAACTCGGTCTATTATTAATAGTAATAAGAGTATTATGCCAAATTGGAGACTCTAAAAAGGATTCTCTAGAAATAAGCTTTGAGTGAGACAAAGTTTTTAGTAGGGAGCACGTATGTTTAAATAAGGTGAGAGAAGTAAGAGGAGTTCTAGCAGAAAAGGCCAAAACTTCTCTAAAAGAGAAGGGTAATAGCAGAGCGCGTTCAATAGAAAGCCACAGGGGAGTAAAGGAAGAAGGTTCAGCTAGGAGCCACTTCGAGGCCTGACGAAGGCAAAAGGATTTATGATATGTGCGAAAATCAGGGTAGTTCACACCCCCATTGGATTTTGTCTTACAAAGAGAAGATAAGGAAATCCTGGCTTTTTTGTCTTTCCAAAGAAATTTAGAGAGGCGAGAGTCAATTTTTTAAAATTAGCAGACAGGAATATGGACTGGAAGCATGGAAAGGGTATAGATCAATATAGGAGTAATCATCATCTTAATTGAGTCTAACCGACCCCACCAAGAAAGAAAAAGCGGATTCCAGGAGGAGAGTAATTTATCGATGCGGGAGAGGACCGCGGTCATATTTAATTTCACACAGGAGGTAATGGAATTGGAGAACCACATGCCTAAATATTTAATTTTGGAAGGAGACCATGCAAAACCGGTCACAGAGAAGGAATGCGGAAGACAAAGTTTTGTGAGAGGTAGAATCTCTGTTTCATCAGAATTCATTTTATAGCCAGAAACAAGGGAAAAAGAGGTAAATTCGTCTAATAGAGGGGGGTGTTTTACTGTTTTTAGCCTTAAAAGTGGCTCTACTGTTTCCTGAACAGTAAACTTGCAGATTTATAAAGTTTTTGGACACGATTATTGATGTGGAGAAAACAGACAATGCAATGATTATTTATACCCACAAACTGAACAGCACAATGGCTCAGTCAATTAAATGATTACCACTGCAGTCTTAGAGAGTAGGAAGTCATAAGTTCAAGTTCTGGTATGCAAACTGAAGCCCTCCATCGCTTGAGTTTGTAAATTGCATATTATGATTTGTATTCATAGTAACATATGTAATTTTCGTTTTTGTTAAAGGCTGTGAAGAAAAACACCTTGCGGTCTAGTCACATAGGTAAATTTGCACATGAGCAAAACTAGATGTGTATGTTTACCCTTACACTTTGTAGCAAAAATACTGCTTTTCACTGTTTACTATTTTCAGGTGTAAATTTACTCCAAAGTGTAGACTTACATGTCTCCGCTAGGAGTGGGTATAACTCACATAATTCCATTTAGCATAATCATGTACAAGATTGAACGGAATTACACAAGAACAGTAATTCTTCATTTAGCTCTATTTTCTTAACCCGAAAATATGCCCCCTCACGTCTAAAATGCATGCAGGGATACATTTTGTGCTAAGAAATAGCGCTAAATGCAAGAGAACCTATAGAGGGTGCGCAAGCTCGTTAAGTGTGCTCTTGTGGTAGGAGTTCTCCTAACTTACTCCCAGCATTTAGCGCCATTGTCGTAGAGCAAAATGCACTATTGCATCCAAAGTGTATGTGAGGATCATATGTGAGGATGCCTTTTAAGCTAGGAAATAGTGCTATATGCAACAAAACATGACTAGCGAGTGCGAACGGCTGCTCGCACTCGCTAAGCATGCTCTTGCAGTAGGCTTTCCCTCCCAGATTATTCCTAATTATGCAAGTAGGTGTATTCACTTTATTATTGATAATTCCACGTCGAAGAGTAACCTTGAATTACCCAAATTACTCTGATGTAATTAAGAATCTGCTCAGGCCTATTATTCACTTTACCTTTTCAAAATAAATGTTTATTAAAAACTTAAATCATTAATTACCCCAAAGATATCAGACATGAGGAAATAGACCAATATCTAGATACAATTCCATTGGCATGCCTTGATACAAATGATTATAATCAACTAGAAGACCCTCCCTCCCTTGATGAAGTGGTTGAAGCTCTAGCAAAATGACCAGATGGAAAGGTGGCAGGTACGGACTGCATTCCAGTGGATTTTTACAAAGCCTTTTCTACTCAGATCAGCGGGATATTCATCAAAGTGGTGGGCCAGGTGTTTAATGGTGTCACCCCTCCCGCTTCATGGGCATCGGCTAAGATAATTATCATTCCCAAAAAAGATAAATCTCCATTAGAAATGGGCTTGTACCGCCCAATTACTCTCATTAACGGAGACTCTTAAATTTATGCTAAAATCTTGGCGTCTCGGCTATCTTCAAAGATGAAAACCTTGGTTTCCATCTGGCAACATGGGTTTATCCCGGGCAGGGGTACCACCGATCATATTCGATGCACCATCACCCTGCTCGACGCGGCTCAGATCTCAGGAGACCCGATGGCACTAATCCTCTTAGATGCTGAAAAAGCGTTTGATCGGGTCTCCAGGGTGTTTCTGTGGCGAGTTATGAAGAGGATGAATTTTGGGCCCAATGCTATTCAAGCCATTCAAGGCCTTTATCTCAATCCCACGGCTAGGGTACTAATAAATGGGCAATTGACCGAGCAATTTGAGATCTCGAGGGGCACCCGTCAGGGCTGCCCTTGCTCCCCGCTACTCTTCGCAATCTACATCGACCCTTTTATCAGAAAGCTTATTGGTAATCCGGAAATTCCGGCTATGTGTAGACATGGACTATATACCAAAATTATGGCCTATGCTGATGACTTAGCATTTGTCACTCCAGATCCTGAGAAGGCCATTGTTGTTACAGAACATGAAGCACAATGCTTTGGAATGATTTCAGGGTATGCGTTAAACAAGGGGAAGACGCAGATTATTATAAATAATCGGATCAAGTGGATTGACCACAGAGTGGTAAGGAAAGCAAAATACTTAGGGGTAAATATCTTAGCTGATACAGATTGTATAGTTAGCACGAATCTGGACCCTCTTGCCTTGGACACCAAGAAGGCACTGGGCCGGCTCAATAATTTACACTTGACCATGGTGGGCCGGTGCAACGTCATTAAGATGGTGTTCTTTCCTAAAATTGTATATTTTTTTAGATCCATTCCTCTTGAATTTTCCCGTCAAGCTCTACAGAATTTTGATCGCCTTTTTTCCCAATTTATTTGGGCCTATTCTCAACCCAGAAGAGCATTCAAATTTCTGTCTCTTCCTCTTGACAGAGGTGGGTGGGCTCTCCCAAACTTGCGTTTATATTATTGGGCTACGGTACTGCACGAATGCCCCATATTGCTTCATGATCAGTCTCTTCCTTCCACTACGGGTCTCCCCTCTCCTTTTGAACTTTTGCTTGGTTCTGAGGCTAGAGGTTGTTTGTGGCGTCAATTGGAATTTGGTTATTTCAAGAGGGTCAGATTTAAGACCCTTTTAGGTGCTTACAAAGTCTTTACGGCCCTGCGTAAACTAATTGGGTTGGGCAGATTAAATCATTACACCCCTACTCTTAACAACTCTTATTTGCCCGAAATTTTTAAGGATTCATACTTCAATAAATGGTTCCGCTCCGGAGTAACAACTTTAGGGGCTCTGATATCGCCAATGGGGTTTTTTTCATTTGAATAACTCAAAGGTAGATATAAACTAGATCAGAAGGAGGTTTTTAAATACCTTGCAATTAGAGATTTTTTGTTATGGAAGGCCGGGGGGTCGGCTGGCTTTGCTAAATGCGAACTTATAGAGCACCTACTTGTTCCATTCGCTCCTCGCTTAGGGTCTATCTATTTGTTGTTGAATAGACTTATGCCAGACGACTTGGGTCTAACGTCAAGCAAATGGCAGTCGAAATT
The DNA here is from genome assembly GCA_963921515.1 of Calotriton arnoldi. Lineage (NCBI taxonomy): Eukaryota > Metazoa > Chordata > Amphibia > Caudata > Salamandridae > Calotriton > Calotriton arnoldi. Next base: position 733,226 of record CAWUFW010002411.1, read on the forward strand.
AGAAATAACAGACGATATGTTTTATTCGGCTTTGAAATTTGCGCAGAGCGATTTACTTTCAGCCAATTTGAGAGCACAATTTTATAAAACTTGCTTCTCTCTATATTATACCCCAGGCAGAATTGCCAAATGGGGTACCGGCAAAGGTACATACTGCCCCCGCTGTCGGGAGTATGGTGCAGACTCAGTGCATATGTTTGCGACATGTATAGAACTAAAGTCATTGATTTCCCAAATTCAGACTTTTTTGGGGAAAGTATTAACACGAGATGTTGTGCTCACCCCCACAACCATTCTGCTGGGAATACAAGACTCCATCAGCAGAAGGGAAGGTGGGGCTTTAATCTTTGTAGCTATGGCTGTCTTCAGGATTTGTATAACTTCTGCCTGGATTGACCCAATTCCTCCTCAATATCCGCATTGGCTTGCTAGACTACTTTCAATAGGTAATTTAGAGAGGGCTATCTATGCCAAGAAAGGGGTATGGACCAAGATGAAGGGCCTTATCATCTGGGAACCCCTGTTTGGTTGGCTTTCCCAGGTTAACTTTGAATGTTAATAAAGAAGCTAGAGAATTTTATCGTGTTTGATATACTGTATAAAGTTTTATTAACCTATGAGGGAATGAAGCTTGATCCTTTTGGAGTGGCAGCTAGGATTGTCTTAATGCATTTAGCCTGATACATTGCAAATTGTTTACATCTAGAGATCTTTTTACCATGCTATGGCCGTACCGTCAGTATACGCTAGCACTAGTCACTTTAATCATGTTTCATTGTTTAATTGCGGGGAAAACCTCTTTTTTTTTTTTTTTACTCGGTTCTATGCACTTTGCACTTTGTACTTGATGGAATCTATTCAAGTTGAAAGCTGCCTTTGCACATTGCATTTTGCACATCGTAATGAGTGTAATCTAATCTGCTTTTACAAAATCTGCTGCTTTGTGGATCTGCTGCTATTAATACTCAATTGGATTTGATCAGTATTATTATTTTCTTCTTTTATGTACCCTTCTAATTACTGTTTGATTGCTATTGGATGTCGTCTTGGGGTTGGGTGGGGGGTGGGCCGATTGACATTTTCTATGTTTATTTTATTCTGTTAATTGTGTTGCAATAAGAAAATTAAAATAAAAAAATAAAAAAACTTAAATCATTCTTTTAACTGTTTTTAATAAATATTGATTTTTAAACAAATTAAATTAAAAACACCCTACACATATTTAATAAATTTGTAAGTAGATTTGATTAAAAATTGTGTTTAATTAATGTAAAGTGCATTTTCATTTTTAATGAAAGTTTTACAAAAGCTTTTTTTTGATAAGTGAACAATTAATTTTCAAACAAATAAAATATTTAATTATTAATTTTGTGCAGTTTTAAGTTGTTAAACTTCCTTCAGGAATAGGCTCAAGACCTGGCTCTTCGACTATCTATCTATCTATCTATCTATCTATCTATCTATCTATCTATCTATCTATCTATCTATCTATCTATCTATCTATCTATCTATCTATCTATCTATCTATCTATCCATCCATCCATCTATCCATCCATCCATCCATCCATCCATCCATCCATCTACACACACACACATATATATATAAATATATATATATATATATATATATATTATCTAGACAGTCTCCCTCATGGTGGAGGTTATGATGTCACTTGGAGAATGGGACAGTCAAGTGACAGACCCTATGATGACACTATTAACCTACCCACTCTAAGGGGTAGATTACGATATTGTTCGGAAACTCACCCGACCGAATTGGTTTTGGAATCGTTCCCACCCGAATCGGGTTCTGCGAGTCCGAACAACCGGTTACGATGCTACCGAACATCGGTCGGACTGGCATTGACTTCAATGGGAGCCTGTGTTCCAAACTAAAACACAGGCTCCCATTGAAAAAAGGGGTGGTTGGGGAAAAGCTTGCACCCTGTGGCGGGCACCCCATGGTGCTTGCCACTCTGTGCATGGCTGTAAAGAGGGGTCCCATGGGTACCCCCATGGGCCCCAACCGGAGGCCTACGTATAAAGGGGGGCCTATTATGAGCCCCCAAAGTCAGATTCCAACAGCCATTTTGTGTCGGACAAACCGATTTGGAACGGCTGTCAGAATCAGACATCGTAATCGCTCGGTTGGAACCAGTGTCCATAGAGCTGTACGATTCGGCTCTGAATGACTCGGCTTGTCCGAATGCCGATCGGAACCAATTCAGACAACCCGAACAGTTTCCTTGCATTGCAATCGGTCGTTCAGAAATGTATCCGATTTGGGCAGAAACATACCTTCCAAATCGGATTCTCCAAACCCCGTTCGGAGCCTTTCCCAACGCCATCGTAATCGGTCCCTAAGCAAGGTTAAATACACAGCAGACTGTGAACGTGTGGTTGAGGGTCTCGAGATACTATCCCTGAGACTCTGGCATTGAGACCTACGTGGTTCATTCTCCCCCTTGTTTTGATAGATAATGAATATCACTTCAAAGCTGAAAGAACCTCTGCTTCTTTCTCCCTCTATTTTTTTGATTGGAACTGTATTACCTGATGCATCAGTGTGTGCCTGAGAGTGTCACTGTATGTGTTAGTGTATGTCTGGGTGTGTCAGTGTATGCATCAGTGTGTGCTTGGATGTGTCAGTGTGTGTATCAGTGTGTGCCTGGGTGTCTTAGTGTATGGATCAGTGTGTGACTGGGTGTGTTAGTGTGTGCATTAGTGTATGTGTGTGTGTGTCACTATATGTATCAGTGAGTGCCTGAGGGTGTTATTGTATTCAGAAGTGTGTACTTGGGAGTGTCACTGTATGCACCAGTGTGTGCCTGGGTGTGTCAGTGTATGCATCAGTGTGTGCCTGGGTGTTTCAGTGTATGGATAAGTGTGCTATTAGATGTGTTACCACATGCATCAGTACGTGCCTTTGCTGTTGATGGTTCGGAGACATTGGATGGACCTCCTCCTGTCCCCTGGACATTACACAGCCATTCTGCCACCTTCTCCTTGGCCCTGGAAATCAGGTCATACCACCTTTTCTTTATCTCATCAATGGACTTGTCGGCCACACCCAGGGCAGATGTGCAGCTACACCCACCTCCAAATGTTTTGTTTATCTGACTCAGGGACAGTGTGAGATGCCCTCCCAAACAGCTGCTTATGGTTGTTGCAGCATTCTTCAATGAGGATAACCAGTTCTTTTTCCAAAAATTTGAGTTTGAGCAGACACTCCCTTGCTGCCTTCTCACTCTGTTTGCTGGCTATTTTGGTATTACTTTTGGAGCCTGCCTGCAGTGGTGGTCTGTGCTGCTGCACCTTACCATGTGTGCTGACTTCTGATCAGGATCCTCCAGGGACAGCACCTCCTGTTTTGAGGTCCTTCTGTTGTCTCAGGAAGTATTTCTGCAGTATTTTTAAACCACAGTCGCTATTTGCGAGCGCAAATGGCCTTTTTTGCTGCGGTCGCTATTTGCGAGCTCAAAACAGCCTTTTCTGCGGCAGTCTCTATTTGCCAATGCTTACCGGCTCGCAATTAGCCTCCTCGCTAATTGCAATACGAGTCATTTGCGACTTGTCATTTGGGGCCCAGTTTGCTACGTACATTGGAATTAACGACTTGCAATTTGCGTCTTGAAATTTGGCACAAATTGTGAGTCACTAATTCTAGCGGTCGTACAGCTGGCTCCAGATCTGTTATGTATTAGTGTGTGCATGGCTATGCCAGTATATGCATTAGTGTTTGCCTGGGTCTCTTTGCATGTCTCAGTGTACACCTCGCTCTCTAAGTAGCTGTATTATTGTTTAACTAGCTGTGTTTGTAGCTATATTATTGTCTAGCTGGGCATGTCACTCCCTGCTTCAGAGTGTGCTTGAGTGTCTTAGTGGCTGCATACGTGTTTGACCAGCTGTGTCTGTGTGTCAATTGGTATGTGCATGGGTGTGTCAGTGACTGCATTAGTGCTTGGTGGGTGTGTCAGTGTTTGTCTTAGTGTGCACTTGGTGGTGTAAGTAGCTGTTTTAGTGTGTATATAGGTGTGTCAGTGCCTACATTAGTATGTGCCAGTGTGTCTCAGTAGCTGTATTAGTGTTTATGTTACTATGACAATGGATGTATCAGTTTATGACTGCGTGTGTCAGTGTACGCATGGGTGAGTGCCTAGGTGTGTCAGTGTATATATGAATGTGCCTCCTGATGTGTCTGTGTATGCAAGAGTGTCCCCTGGATATGTCACTGTGTGCATGAGTATGTGCCTGAGTGTGTCAATGTATGCATCAGTGGGTACTATGGTGGGTTAGTGTTTTCATCAGTGTCTGCTTAGCTGTCTCAGTGAATGCATCGGTGTGTGCCTGCCTCTCTTTGTGAATACATGAGTGTGTGCATAAGTGTGTTGGTGTATGCATTAGTGTCTACCTGGAAGCGTTAGTGTTTACATGACTGTGTGCATGCGTCTGTTAGTGGATGCATAGATATGTATCTATATGTGTTAGTGTATGCATCAGTGTGGGCCTGGGTCTATCAGTGAAAGCATCAGTGTGTACCTGGGTGTGTTAATGTATACTTAAGCATCAGTGTGTGCCTGAGTGTGTCAGTGTGTGCATCAGTGTCTGCCTGGATGTGTCAGGGTATACATGATGGAATGCCTGAGTTATTATTGGCTGTATTAGTGGTTGTGTCAGTGTCTCATTTGAAGTATGCCTGGGTGTTGTTGCTCTTTACAAATTGTGATCCTCCTTTGGTGATCACTGTACTTTTCCTTACTTTCATCACATGCCCTCCATTTACAATTTTTGTGAACATACTACTCACTTTCACCTACTGTATATATACTCTTGCCTTCTCTAACATATTTTTTAAACTAGACCTTAATTCACATACCTGTTTTAAGTGTTTGTTGGTCTCTATTTTTTTTCTCAGTATGACTTAGAATCTCTTGTCACTGAAAAGGTGGAAAAACCAAGCACACGAATGGTACACCACTCTTATACAAGGGTACCATTAATGGCAAGCTTTTCAACTTTGCTTTCAATGTTACTCAGTCAGAAAACAAATCACAGCATCCCTTTCATATCTAACGTATGGTATACCACTTATAATTGGTCAGCATTGTTAACCCTGTCTAACACTCCTCTAATGAAAGCCCAATTTGGAAGGAGGTTTTGGGAAGATTGGCGGATCTGACGTGATGCTCAGTGCGGCCCCCCGTGTCACTTCGAGGCATGTTCACCAATCTGTGCAGGAGTCTGTTAAACCATTTAACATTATACTACTGTAAGTTTCCATCAACATTTAACTTTATAAGATAGTACTCGTTTAGAAAGTAACTCCTCCATAATAAGGAATGTGTGTAGACCACTCTACTTTTACAGTTGAAAGTACAATCTCTTCAGAACCCTGCCCCCAAACTGCTTTAGCTCAGTTTCCATAGCAACTGCCTTTGGAATACTCTTGTACCAGCAGGCAAAAAGTTTACAACACTTTCTATGAGCAGCGTACTACCTTCAAATTCAACTGTAGCAGGAGTGGTTGACTGTTTGCAAATATAAGCATATCCCAAATAGCATAATTTTTGTTCTATTTTTCCAGAGCCAATCACCGATCTAGTTACTTTTTTCTCAAAATCACTACCTAGTTTTAGCTACCTGCATATTTACACCATCCAATCAAATTACTTGTTTTATTTTAATTAGGTGTTGTGCTCCATTTTAACTGCCTTTCATTTTGAAAACACTCTCATTCTGCTCCAGGCTTCTCCTGTGTACTACCCCTCCTTGCCTTAGAAATGGTTAGAATGTGGCTTGTGGGTCATAGCTTTATGTTTTGGGCTAGAGAGTTTGCTAGAAAGAGTGGCATTGACAAAGACTTGGGTTTACCCCTATGTGGACATTACTTGGGTTGGCCAGAGAGGGTTAAAGTGGCATCAATTGCTGTCTTTGGTTCTAAGAATTGTAGATTGCCAACATCCAGACCTCATGATTGTGCACTGTGGTGGCAATTGCATAGACACACTGACTGAGGTGGGACTGGAAATCCTAATGAAGAATAGCTTCGGTCAGTTAATGGCACTTTTCCCCTCACACTGCCTTGGTGTTCTTTAACATTTGCCAAAGACAGAAATGGAAGTGGTCAAACGAATTCTGTCCACAGATAGACAAAGCCAGGAAACATGTGAATAATACTGTTTCTGTATTCCTCAGAGACCATAGCATGGGTTCTATCTTCAACAACAGCCTATGCTTTGACATGGACGGGATCTACAGAACTGATGGAGTGCATTTTACAGAGAAAGGCAACAGGGTGGTCCTGACCAACTTGAAAAACTGCATCCTGTTTTATGTGTAGCTATAATCTACAGCCAATAAACACACAGGCTTTTTTCGGAGCCACGCCATATCCCAAGCACTTCATCATTTTCTTTTCAATCCCCTTTTTCAATAATTGTTACTAGACTCCGTGGATCCATCGTGGATCCACAAACAAAAGGTGCACATTAAATACAAAACAAGCCATTTACAATTCCCTTCTACAGCTTTGTAAGTATGTGACTGGATGTGTAAGTGCCTGTGTGGATCTGTGAGTGAGTATGCCAGTGCCTCAGTCAGTGGGTGTAAGAGGGTCTATCTGGGTGTGAGTGGGTGTGTGTGTGCCTATCTGTGTGTGTGAGTGAGAGTGAGAGTATCGGCATGGGTATATGAGTAGGTGTGACAGTGTCTGTTTGAGTATGTGAGTGGGAGTGAGAGTATCTGTATGGATGTCAGAGTAGATTTGAGTGTGTCTGAATGGGTATGTGAGTGGATGTGAGAGTGTCTGTATGGGTGTCTGAGTGGGTATGAGAGTGATTGGGTATGAGAGTGGGTGTAAGAGTGTCTGTGTGTGTGAGTGTGTATAAGAGTGTCTGTATGGGTATGTGACTGGGTGTGAGTATCTGTCTGTGTATGTCAGTGGGTGTGAGAGTACCTATATGGAGTCTGAGTGGATCTAAGAGAGTGTCTGTGTATGTCACTGGATGTGAGAGCATTTGTATGGGCCTCAGAGTGGGAGGGACAGTGTGTGTGTGTATGGATTTGAGAGTGTCTGTGTGTGTGAGTGGGTTTGACTGTGTCTGTAGGGGCATCAGAATTGGTATAAGAGAGTCTGTTTGTGAGTACATGTGGGAGTGTCTGTATAGGCATCAGAGTAGGTGTGAGAGTTTCTGTGTGTGTGAGTGGGTGTGTCAGTGTCTGTATGGGCATTACAGTGGGTGTGTGTGTCTGTATGTATGTGGCATTTTCTGGCATTTTGCTGCCCATTGTACATCCTTTTCCTACATCTATAACACAAACATGGGGTTAGGACAGCTCTAGCCTGACCCCTTCATTTATTTTAGATGCTACTTTTCAGCCCTGGGGACCTTTCCCCGATATATAAAATGGTGGCTGCAACTTTTCTGTAAAGTTGCGGCCAGCCAATCAGGACATTGCTGTGGCAAGTGGCGCCACAGAGCCAACGCGGATGGATCCCCAGAGGGTTAGCGTCCCTAGATATACAAATTTAGTTTTCTTTTAATATCTCAAAAACTACTGAACGGATTTTCAGCACCAAGAGCTAGCTTTTGGCCAAATTTGGTGTAATTCCATCCAGTGGTTTGGGCTCTAGTCATGTTCAAAATCCCTAAGGGAATTAACATGGAGAAAAAGCGTTTTGGGACCCCCCATTTTTTTCAGTTCTGGCTTGACGAATCACCCCAAAAAATTTAGCTGAAGTGAGTGGCAAACTAGTTTTGAACACTTTGTGAGGATTCGTCAAATGGCTCCATAGGTATCAGCAAAACAAAAAACACTTTTCCTATGTAACTACCTAATGATGACCACTAGTACCTTGATTGCCATTTATCGCTTCCCTCAAACACACTTTGCTACCTTTCTCAGTCAGATAAGGACCCCATCATCTTTCCCTCTTATTCCCAGCTGGAGGTCGATAGACTTGCCTCTGACCTGTGGCATATATGCATTTTTTATGAACTCTGGCCGTAATTTTACTGTTTCTACCAATTGCCCTTTTTTGACTTTATGGTGAAGCACTGGCCCACCGTTGTTTACAAAGCCCTTTCGCGTGCCACACACCTCCATTGTTGGGACTCAACTACTGCTGCACATGTATTTCCATGTGCTCTCCATTGGACAGCCCGCTATGGGATTTGCCTGAATCCTCTGTGCAGATAGGTATTAGTATCCTCCCTCTGCGGCCCCGTTATGACTTCAAGAGCCCTCTTGCTAGCATGCCTATGACCACTGGAATGCCCTCCTTGAGCTCCTTTGAGGATCCTATTCCTGTACCTTTTTACACCACACAATGCGTTACCAGTGAATGCTGCTCTACAAAACTTTTTGTGGCAGCACCATGTTTTGGGGTGATTGTTTGCTGCATCTATATGAACATTTTGTTGAGATGGCATTTGACCATTCCCTGACATTCACCTAGCCTGGCATTTAATGTATAAATTGTGTCATTTATTTTGGATAATCTATGTCAGGTATGGCATTAATGCAGGTGTATCTACATTTTGAATGTCTTCTTACTTTAATGACAACATTTCAATATGGCTGCCTCACTCGTAACACTATTGTGTCATTAAACAAAGGGCCATATTTATTAATTCAATGGTGCAGGGCAGCACAGCAAGTCACCTTGCTTGCTGACTTACATCACAGTGAAAGGGGAGGAATGCGCCATATGTATCCAATACAGTGCATTTCTATTGTTTTCCCTTGTGCTGCCACCACTTTGGCACACTAGAGGCAATGCAGGCACCTTTGCACCATGGTGCAAGGGTGCCTGTGTTGTAGGCAGGATTGTTTTTGTGCAGGAAAAGGCATCTTCCTGCACAAAAACAATCCTGAGAGGCGTTTTCCTCTTTCTATTTGTGCTGCAGAATGCAGCACACATAGTAAGAGCTCAAAATTAGGAGAAATAAACATATTTTGTTATTCCTCCCCTGGGAGGGGTATCGTTTTGGTGCAATGCCAGATTTACAAGGTTTTGAAAATCTGGGACTGAGTTAAAAACCATTGGAGTTGCATGGGAACACACACACAATGCCCATGGAATGCCTACCCAGGGTAGAGTAAGGCAACGCAGCAATTTGCCTCTTTCTGCACCTCTATTGTTTCTTTCTACCCCTCTCTTGCTTCTTTCAGCACTTCTCTTGCCTCTTTTTGTACTTCTCTTGCCTGTTTCTGCATCTGTCTTGCCTCTTTCTGCACCACTGTTGCCTTTTTCTGCACCTCACTTGCTTCTTTCTGCACCCCTGTTGCCTCTTTCTGCACCCCTCTTCCCTCTTTCTGTACCTCTCTTTCCTCTTTCTGCACCCCTGTTCCCGCTTTCTGCACCTCTCCTGCCTGTTTCTGCAACTCTCTTGCCTCTTTCTTCACCTCTGTTGCTTCTTTCTGCACTTCTCTTGCCTCTTTCTGCACCCCTCTTCCCTCCTTCTACACCTCTGTTGCTTCTTTCTGCACTCCTCATGCTTCTTTCTGCACCCCTCTTGCTTCTTTCTACACCCTTCTTCCCTCTTTGAGCACCTCTCTTGCCTTTTTCTGCACCTCTCTTTCCTCTTTCTGCAGTTCTCTTGCCTCTTTCTGCACCTCTGTTGGTTCTTTCTGCACTGCTCTTACTTCTTTCTGCACCTCTCTTGGTAATGTCTGTACCCCTGTTCTCTCTTTCTGCAGCCCTCTTGCCTCTTTCAGCACCTCTTTTGCCTGTTTCTGCACCCCTCTTGCATCTTTCTGCACCTCTGTTGGTCCTTTCTGCACTTCTCTTGCTTTTTTCCGCATCTCATTTGCTTCTTTCTGCACCCCTCTTACCTCTTTCTGCACCCTTATTCCCTCTTTGTGCACCTCTCTTGCCTCTTTCTGCACCTCTCTTTCCTCTTTCTGTACCTCTCCTGCCTGTTTCTGCATCTCTGTTGCCTCATTCTGCTCTTCTCATGCCTCTTTCTGCACGTCTATTGCTTCTTTCTGCACTTCTCTTGCCTCTTTCTGCACCCCTCTTCTCTCTTTCTGCACCTCTGTTGCTTCTTTCTGCACTCCTCTTGCTTCTACCTTTTTGTTTTGTACACACATTTACAGAGTATGCTGTTTGAAACATAGGTATTCAAGTATTTGTATGTTTATTTTTATGTAACATGTTACTAGGTAAAAGCAGAGACACACGCATACATACTTTCACAAACTTGGTCTGACTTACAACAGTAATATGGTTAGGATTGCTGTTTTACATTTGGAAGGCCTACCATTCTGAGCAGTCAATGCATATTGAACCTTCAAGAGAAAAGTGAGGTTTAAGACATCTTGGGAGAAGGATCAGTGATTAGGCTACTTTGTATGAGTCTGTGGAAAGGTAAAGTTGAAGTAGGCCTCTTTCTGCACCTCTGTTGCTTCTTTCTGCACCTCTCTTGCTTCTTTCTGTACTTCTCTTGCTTCTTTCTGCGCCTTTCTTCCTCTTTCTGTACATGTCCTACCTATGTAGGCATAGTTAGAAATTAGCATTTAAAAAAACCTTAGAAATTCACTGAAAAAACCATAGGTTTCAGGGACATTATAGTTAGTATTAGCATTTTAAAAAACCTTAGAAATTCACTGAAAAAGCCACAGGTTTCAGGGATGTTATAGTTAGGCTGACATTTCACTCGTTCAAAAGCAGAGAAATTCAGCCGTAATAGTTAGCTGAGCTAACTATAACTCGCGCCCCCAATGCACTGCTGATGATGTCACATATTACATCGCTCATGACATGGTCAGTGACATCATTGATGACATCACTGATGACATATCAAATGACATCACTGATGACATCATCCAGTGACTGAGTGTTTCTAAAATATTTAAGAATGTTATATATACTGACGATTATTGGTTAAGCTATGGAAGTATATTAATATTTATGGCTCTATTGGGGTGTAATGAAATGTTGTGGAATAAGATGTCTTCACTTTGGTTTGTTTAGAGAAATGCGTATTTGCACTATTGTAATTTGCACAGTTTAGTAGTAGATTAACATTGCTATTGATCTTAAATAAGTCAATATAAATTAAGATCTCTGGTACCAGGTCAAAAACATTGATGTTTATACTTACTTTGCATTTGCACTTTATTTCGATATTGAGGTCTTGAACTGCTGTCCAGCCTCCCTACCATATTTTAGTATGATTTTAATATAAATGACTCAACTATGACTTAATAGTTGGTTGTTTTCACTTTTTATCACTATCATCGTTTTTTTAGCACTATTCGGCACTTCTTTCTGAGCACTAACTATGCACTATGCACTTTAGAATTAATAACAGATGTGAGCCAACTTCTAGAATATATTTATTTCGAATTTTGGTTACATGAAACAACCATAATGTTGGGCACTGGCCCTTTATTGTATACAAAGTATAATTGCGCAATTACCTATTTATGGTGGTGTAAAAGAATAATGATATGTGTTTTCACTATTTATATTCAATGCAACCAATTATTTGTAATTTATTGTGTAATCTTATGAATTGATAAAATATAGATTAGATAGAAGTTGAGCATGATGTGAAATGCTAGTCTGTTGTTTAGCTCCATGAAAGATATGGGAGGGACTGCCCTCGTGGTCTAATTGGTGTATAAATACGTGATTTTGGTCCTGACTTGTCATGTGATCAAGACCGGGGAAACTCGGTCAAAACGCGTCATGCTGCTGACAATTCACAAATAAAGCACGATATTTAATCCATCTGGTGGTCCGTACCTGATTTCCTGCTTAAGGAGGATTTTTCATCAGGATTGTGGTTCTTGATATATATATATATATACACGTCAAGGTGTATTGAAGAATGAGTGGGTGTATGAGTGTCTGAATGGATGATTTAGTGGGTGTGTGACTGACTGTATAAGTGAGTGATTGAACGTGTCTTAGTAAGTGCATGGGTGGATTACTAATCTGTGTGAATGTCTGTATCAGTCTGTCAGTTGGTGTGTAAGTGGCTGCATGGGTTGGTGAGTAGCTACATGAGTATCTATGTGGGTTAATGATTGGTTGTTTGACTACCTGTATGGGTGCCTGAGTGTCTGTGTGGGTGGGTGAGGGTGGGTATGACTCCATGCATGGACGTGTGAGTGGATGATTCACTGGGTGTATGAGTTCATGAGTGCATCTGCAAGGGGCTGTATGGGTGAGGGAGTGTGCGCATGGCTGTGTTGGTGAGTGAATGGATGTCTCAGTGATATATGTGTGAGTAACTACATATCTGAAAGGCAGTATATGTGAGTGTTGGAGTATATAAGTCACCATATGTGAAAGTGAGTGATTGTGAGAGTGACTGTATGGATGAGTGCGTTCTTGTGTCAATGATTGTAGAAGAGAGTAAGTATGTGTTACTATCTGTATGAATAAGTGAGGTGGTGTGTGTATAACTGTATAGGTGAGTAAATGGCAGTTTGATTGATTCTTTGAGTGACTGACTTGGTGTGTGAGTAACTCTATGAGTGACTGGCAGTGTGTGAGTGTCTGTATGGGTGTATGAGTGCATATATCAGTGGACACATTGATGAGTGACTGTATGTATGAGTAACTGTATGGGTGAGTGAGTGGATGTGTGTGTAGACCTATGATCAGTGAGTGGGTATGTATTAACTGGTATTAATGTGTCTATGGTTTCGAGAATGGTAGTCTGTGTCAGGATTGCGCGGCGGCCGGAACTACTAAAATGGCCGTCGACGCTGCTCGCGCATGCGCAGGGACTGGTCCGGAAGGTTAAAACCCGGCCTTTCCCGATCAGCTGCGCTTCGCGTACTGATTGTTCCTGACTCCTGAAGCTCTTCTGGGTCGTCGCGATCCTCGCGTCGGTCATCGTTGCCTCCGTTTGTCTTGTGCCGGGTACTCCTCTCCTGACGTCCCTCGCTGCCCGCTTCCAGTATCGCTCGCCTGCGTTGTTGTTCTGTGGAGAAAGTAAACAGAGAGAAAGACTGTATTAGAGTTTGCGGTAACAGCGCACCGCGCTGCTTTATTATTTGAGTTTGCTTGATTTACCTGTTCTGTAGTCTCCACCTCGTTGGAGGTGTGCCTTTCTCTGAAAAGTAACGGGATAGGCATTGTACTTTATTTCGTTACGTCGTGCTTTGCACTTGGTGGTATACGTTCACGTATATATAGGTCACTTACCTAGTCCTGTGCTCTGGCGCTGTGGGGATCCGCTCCGCCTTTTAGGATCTGGGATAGAAAGACAACACATCTATTTTTAGTTAACCTGAATGAAGGAATATTTACTTTGTGAAACTATGTGGGAAGAATAGGTAGGTGAATGCCCTAATCCCTGCATAGAGCACTTTCCCATGCATACATTAGCCCTTTATTTATAGTACTGTCTATTCCTAGCCTTAGATCCACACCCTGAAACATCGTTCTATGAAACATCCAATAGGAAGGACACCGTAAGGTAGGGAACACATGGGGATAGAAAGTATAACCTGTTATGCCTCTGATATGGTACTTTTGTATATTGATATCTTGTTTTACTTACAGCTTCTTGCCTGATACCAACGAGCCCTGAGGGTGTCTGAGTCATCAAGTGGAATTCTTTCCCTTCTACCCTTGTTTTGTTTCCCTCCTTCCCCAGATTACCTGATGCCACCTCGTTTCGCCTTTGGTGCCATTGGGTGATTTGGTGAGGTTGTGGACTTATACTTCTCATCTGTGGCGTCCCCGCGGAAAACATAGGTGAGATCCCGACAGAACGCGAAGCCCAAAAGAATAGTTTTACTTTCCGCCTGGACGTCATGGATGTCAGTCAAGTTACTCTGGCTGATCTAGCCCACATGTTAGGTAACTTACAACTAGAAACTCAGTCTCTTTCCACCCGTGTGGATTCCATACAAAGAGAAATAAGAACTGATCCAGTGGTCAGGTCCCCTAATCCCGGCACTAACCTACCAGTGGTACACGTAACAACGCCTTCTTCTGTCCCCTTGGCGCCTCCTGAGCGTTTTTATGGAGACACTACCAAGTTTGCTGCCTTTATTAGTCAGTGTCAGCTTCATTTTATGTGCAAAGCTTCTTGTTTTCCCTCAGATCAAGCCAAGGTAGCCTTCGTTATTTCCTACCTAGGGGCTCCGCGGCTAATTGGTCTATACCCCTCATAGAAAGAAACGACCCTTTGTTGCAAGATTACAGTGCCTTTCGAAGAGAACTCAAGAAACTGTTTGATAGACACACCTTTACGCATTCCGCTGATACGGAGCTCTTAACACTGAAACAGGGAACTAAGGATCTAACTTCCTACATTTCCACATTCTATAGATTGGTAGCCGAAACTGGGTGGCCCGAGGAAAAGCGTAGTGCTCTATTCTACAAGGGGCTACGAGAGGACCTAAAAGACGCATTGGCACAGGTAGTGGAACCTCCTGAGTCGTGTACCGCCCTCATAGACTTGGTAGTCAAGTTAGAACATAGACTTAGTGAACGGAAGAGAGAAAGGGGAGGTCCGAGGCGAGGATTCTTCCATATCGTGAAAGGAAAGCTGATCCTGATAAAATATCTGAAGAAACCGAACCAATGCAAATAGGAAGCATAAGAGGACCTCTCACTGAAGAAGAAAGACAGAGAAGGCGAGACAAGAAATTGTGCCTGTACTGCGGAAAACAGGGTCACTTTCTTAGGGGATGCCCGGTCAAACCAAAACAGACAAAACGGTCGGAAAACTAGTGAGCCCGAAGTCTCGGGAGACAAGGACTTCGGGTACTTCAGGTTTAATTGTCTCATCTATGGAGATTGTAGGATCTCAGCCACGTCATTTTCTTCTCTCTTCATGCTTACAATGGGATCAGCAAGTGGTAGAGGTGTACATAATGGTGGATTCAGGGGCGTCCGGTAATTTTATGGATGCACAGTGGGCTCAGAGTTGGAAGATTCCTTGCGTGCCTAAGTCTTCTTGGGAAGAAGTCACAACAATAGACGGTAGCACTCTGAAGTCTGGTCCCATTAAACACGCCACAAGTAGTCTGAAGTTGGTCATAGAGAAAAAACATCAAGAAGATATTACATTCGATTTGATACAGTCTCCCCAATTCCCAGTTATTGTAGGCCTACCATGGTTATGCCAACATAACCCGCTTATTGACTGGAAATCTAAGTCATTAACCTTCAACCATGACCTTTGTAGAGAGCATAATCTTATTGATCTAAGTGTTCCGGAGAAAAGTCTTACATTCATAGAAACGAGTGATAGTGCCTTACCTTCTGTTTATCAGGACCTTAGAGAAGTATTTGATGTGCAACAGGCCACCAGTCTCCCGCCTCATAGAGCCTATGATTGCAGAATCGATCTGCAATCCGGGGCTCGCATACCCTGCAGTAGGATATATTCCTTGACCGAAAAGGAAAATGTGTATTTACGAGAGTACCTGGACGAAATGATGAGAATAGGATTTATCCGTCCTTCTAGATCCCCGGCTTCATCTTCTCTTTTTTTTATACCAAAGAGAGAAGGGGGTCTTAGATGCTGTATAGACTATAGGGCACTGAATACCATCACCATCAAGAACAGATATCCCTTGCCACTAATTTCCTCCCTACTTGATCAAATCAAGGATGCCCAAGTATTCACCAAGTTAGATCTGCGAGGGGCATACCATCTTGTGAGGATCAAGGAAGGAGATGAGTGGAAAACGGCCTTTTGTACCAAGTATGGCTTGTACGAATATCTAGTGATGCCCTTTGGGCTATGTAATGCCCCTTCGGCTTTTCAGTTTTTCATCAATGAGGTACTAAAGGACATGTTGGAGGTCTTCGTCATTGCTTACATTGATGACCTCTTGATTTATTCTCCCTCCATGCAAGAACATACACTCCACGTAAGGAGGGTTCTGGAACGATTGAGAGACAACCAATTATACTGTAAATTAGAGAAATGTCATTTCCATACACAACAAGTCAGCTTTCTCGGGTTCATAATTTCCCCACAGGGACTCAGTATGGATCCACAGAAGGTAGGGGCCATACATCGTTGGCAAGCACCACAAAACGTCAAGGAGATACAGAGCTTCCTTGGTTTCGCCAATTTCTATCGGCGCTTTATTGATGGGTTTTCTGATTTAGCCTCCCCGATAACCAGGTTGCTAAAAAGGGGATACAATTTCAATGGACACCCGAGGCGGAAGCAGCCTTTTGTCACCTAAAGAAGCCTTCACACAAGCGCCCATACTGAGGCATCCAGATCCGTCACGTCCCTTCGTGGTTGAAACTGATGCCTCACAGGTGGCAGTTGGGGGGGTGCTATCACAGACAGATCCCGGCACTGGAATACTGCATCCAGTGGCCTATTATTCACATAAACTGGCTCCAGCGGAAGTAAATTACTCCGTAGGAGAGAGAGAGTTATTGGCTATAAAAAAGTATTCGGGGAATGGAGGCAATATTTATTGGGGGCCAATCATCAGATAACAGTCCTAACAGATCATCGAAACTTGCAGTTCCTAAAATCCGCTAGGGCTCTGTCCATGAGGCAACTACGCTGGACCCAGTTCTTCAGTGACTACGACTTTGTTATCCAGTTCCAAGCAGGGAAAAAGAATGGGAAAGCAGATGCTTTATCTCGCTTAAGTTATGGACCCATAGATTCACAAAGTGAACCCCCTCTTATAATAGCCAGAGAACGAATAGTTGGGGTACTAAGTTCCGAGGTAGACTTCCTACACTCAGTGGAGGAAGCGCAATCATCCATAAACATGCAGGAACTGACGGGTACACATGAGGTTACTATAGAGCAAGGACTATCCTATGTGCAGGGTGGGTTGGTACTCCCCTCTCAAGAATTGCAACTGCAGGCCCTAGATTGGTGTCATAACCACCCCTTTGCAGGGCATCCAGGATATAAGAAAACTCTTGATTTATTACATAGACACTTTTGGTGGCTCACCATGGGAAAGGATGCAAAACTGTACATTCAGACATGCCATATATGTGCACAGGGAAAAGCCTCTCACCAAAGTCCTGCAGGGCTGTTACAGCCGTTACCTACACCACCTAGGCCCTGGCACACAGTATCCCTAGATTTTATAGTAGAGTTACCTAGGACTGCAAGGGGGAATACCACTCTCCTCGTAGTAGTAGATTTACTGACCAAGATGGCCCATTTCATTCCCATGGCTTCTCTTCCCTCCTCTCGTGTTTTGGCCTCCGTATTCATTCAGCAAGTGGTACGTTTACATGGCCTCCCCTCCGTATTGGTATCAGATAGGGGGGCCCAGTTCATCTCTAAATTCTGGAGAGGGTTGGGAAACTCCTTGAAAGTAGAGGTACGGTTGTCATCTAGTCACCACCCTCAGACAGACGGCCAGACGGAGAGAGTGAATCAGTGCTTTGAACAGTACATCAGGTGCCAGGTTTTACACACTTTAGTAGACTGGGATGAGTTGGTGTGGATAGCTGAGTTCTCATACAATAACAATTGTCACTCTTCCACTGCTTACTCACCCTTTTTTTGCACATATGGCTTTCATCCTCGAACTATGCTAACCCCCCTTTCCTCTTCTTGTTCTACTCCTGCAGCCATAGATTTTGTAAAAGATATACAAGAGGTACACAAGACAGCACAACTGAATCTAGATAAGGCTAAGGCTAGCTATAAGAGGGGGGCGGATGTTCACAGACGCGCAGAGCCTGGATACAAACAGGGGGACATGGTCTGGCTATCCTCAAGAAACCTGAAGTTGAGAGGATCATGCACATTTAGACCTAAATATCTAGGCCCATACAAGATATGTAAAGTGGTGAACCCTGTAGCTATGAAGTTAGACCTTCCCACCTCCATGAAAATACATCCAGTGTTTCATGTCTCTCTCCTGAAGCCAGTAGAGCCAGGCACACGTCTCCCTACCGCACCTGAACCCGTAACGGTGGAGGATGAACAGGAATATGAGGTCGGGGCGGTTTTGGATTCTCGTAGGGTGAGACGCAGACTCCAGTACTTGATACACTGGAAGGGGTACGGCGTGGAGGAACGCACGTGGGAGCCGGCCAGCCAGGTGCATGCCCCTCGATTGGTGCGTTTATTTCATAGGAGGCACCCTGACAAGCCCAAACCAGTAGGGGGATCCGTGGGGGGGGTGTACTGTCAGGATTGCGCGGTAGCCGGAACTACTAAAATGGCCGTCGACGCTGCTCGCGCATGCGCAGGGACTGGTCCGGAAGGTTAAAACCCGGCCTTTCCCGATCAGCTGCGCTTCGCATACTGATTGTTCCTGACTCCTGAAGCTCTTCCGGGTCGTCGCGATCCTCGCGTCGGTCATCGTTGCCTCCGTTTGTCTTGTGCCGGGTACTCCTCTCCTGACGTCCCTCGCTGCCCGCTTCCAGTATCGCTCGCCTGCGTTGTTGTTCTGTGGAGAAAGTAAACAGAGAGAAAGACTGTATTAGAGTTTGCGGTAACAGCGCACCGCGCTGCTTTATTATTTGAGTTTGCTTGATTTACCTGTTCTGTAGTCTCCACCTCTTTGGAGGTGTGCCTTTCTCTGAAAAGTAACGGGATAGGCATTGTACTTTATTTCGTTACGTCGTGCTTTGCACTTGGTGGTATACGTTCACGTATATATAGGTCACTTACCTAGTCCTGTGCTCTGGCGCTGTGGGGATCCGCTCCGCCTTTTAGGATCTGGGATAGAAAGACAACACATCTATTTTTAGTTAACCTGAATGAAGGAATATTTACTTTGTGAAACTATGTGGGAAGAATAGGTAGGTGAATGCCCTAATCCCTGCATAGAGCACTTTCCCATGCATACATTAGCCCTTTATTTATAGTACTGTCTATTCCTAGCCTTAGATCCACACCCTGAAACATCGTTCTATGAAACATCCAATAGGAAGGACACCGTAAGGTAGGGAACACATGGGGATAGAAAGTATAACCTGTTATGCCTCTGATATGGTACTTTTGTATATTGATATCTTGTTTTACTTACAGCTTCTTGCCTGATACCAACGAGCCCTGAGGGTGTCTGAGTCATCAAGTGGAATTCTTTCCCTTCTACCCTTGTTTTGTTTCCCTCCTTCCCCAGATTACCTGATGCCACCTCGTTTCGCCTTTGGTGCCATTGGGTGATTTGGTGAGGTTGTGGACTTATACTTCTCGTCTGTGGCGTCCCCGCGGAAACATAGGTGAGATCCCAACAGTCTGTATTTTAGAGAGGGTGTATGAAAGGTTATATTAGGGTGTGAGAAGGTGCATCAGATATAAGTGGATGATGTCATCAGTGATGTTATCAGTGTTGTTATTTGAGATGTCATCATTGATGTCACGGACCATGTCATGAGTGGTGTAATATGTGACATCATCAGCAGTGCATTGCGGGGGCGCGAGTTATAGTTAGCTCAGCTAACTATAACGGCTGAATTTCTCTGCTTTTGTACGAGTGAAATGTCAGCATAATTATAACGTCCCTGAAACCTGTGGTTTTTTCAGTGAATATATATGTTGATGAAGGCGGAAGCCGAAATGCGTCCTTAGAGACCGTTGTTGTTTTTCTCACCCGTTTAATAACAAATTGGAAGCATTGAGTGCCCCACCTCAAATTATTTGGGAGAGGTTCTGTGGAAAAAAAAATATATATATATATATATATATATATATATATTCACTGAAAAAACCATAGGTTTCAGACACGTTATAGTTACAAATTAGCATTTAAAAAACCTTTGAAATTCACTGAAAAAACCATAGGTTTTAGGGACAGTTATAGTTACTTGGACATTGCACTCGTACAAAACCCATGAAATTCCCCCGTTATAGTTAGTTCAGTAAATCGGAATTCGTATTTCGGTTGATTTTAGAAGAATATTTGCACAATGGTGAAGGGAGGGGGCGGGGCCTGAGGTGACATCTGTGCAAACGCGCCCCGTGGCGCGTTTTAAGTTGGGGGATTAAGTCCCCTTGAATCCTGAGGGTCCCTAGGGGCCAACTAGCCCACCAGGAACCTCCAATATGCGCCAGGGGCTGCGTTGCAGAGACGTGTAGAGAGGCCACACCCCTTTTTACACCTCTCTGCAACGCAGCTCTGTGGTGCTTTCTGGATGTACCTGTTGGGCTAGTTGGCCCCCAGGGACCCTCAGGATTGAAGGGGATTTAATTCCCCATCTTAAAACGTGCCACGAGGCCTGTTTGCACACATGTCACCTGAAGCCCCGCCCCTCCCTTCACCACTGTGCAAACGCGCCCTGTGGCGCGTTTTAAGTTGGGGGATTAAGTCCCCTTGAATCCTGAGGGTCCCCGGAGTCCAACTAGCCCACCATATACCTCCAAAAAGCGCCAAAGAGCTGTGTTGCAGAGAGGTGTAAAAGGGCGTGGCCTCTGTACACCTCTCTGCAAGGCAGCCCCCTGGCGCATACTGGAGGTTCCTGGTGGGCTAGTTGGCCCCAGGGACCCCAGTATTCAAGGGGATTGTCCCCCTCTGCAAACGCGCCAGGGCGCGTTTGCAGAGTGGTGAAGGAAGGGCGGGGCCTGCGGGCCCCATCGTTTTTTTTTTTTGTCCCTGAAGGGGAGCTGTGGGGCCCCCTTCCTTTTTCATGTTTTTGGGCCCTGGGGACCCCATCCCCCAGGGCCTTACCCCTTTTTAAATTAAATATTTTAAAAAAAACGGGAAGGGGGCCGCGGGGCCCCCTTCCCTGGGCCTGTATTGGCCCCGGGACCCCATCCCCGGGGCATGGCCTCGATTTTTTTTTTTCTTTGGAGGGGGCTGCGTGGCCCCCTCCTCAGGCCATTTAAGGCCCGGGGACCCCATCCCCGGGGCCGGCCTTTCCGTTTTTTTTTAAATTTAATTATTTTTATTTTTGGGGAGGGGGCCGCGTGGCCCCCTCCCCGAGCCACTACTTGCCCCGGGGACCCCATCCCCCGGGGCTGGCCCTCTCCGTTGGGGACTGTGGGGGGTCCCCAAGCCCCCACAGTCCCGCCGGCTCCCCGCGTCCCTTGGGAGCCGGCATTGCTTTACACATGGGGAGCTGCTAAGATGCAGCTCCCCATGTGGAAAGCAATGTGCTTTGGATATTGGAAGAGAGAGCAGGTTCCCTGCTCTCTCTTCCAATATCCAAAGCAGCTTGCTGTGGCAGGACGGGAGCCGCGAGGCTCCCGTCCTGCCATAGCAAACTACAGTGTCCCGGGGGTAGGCACCCCGGGACACTGCAGGAGCCGGCCCTGGGGGGTGGTGGTCCCCAGGGCCATCAAGGGCTCCAGGAGGGGGGCCGCGCGGCCCCCCTCCCATTCAGGTCACAGCCCCGGGGAGGTGGTGGTCCCCGGGGCTCTGGGGGTCCGTAACGGACCCCCATATTTAAATGTTTAGTGCCCCGGGGAGGTGGCGGTCCCCGGGGCATGTGGGGGGCTGGAGCCCCCCACACAGGTCTTTTAATTTAAAAAAGCCCCGGGAGGTGGTGGTCCCCGTGGCTGCGGGAGGGCTCAGAGTCCTCCTGCACCATTTAAAAAAGCCCCGGGGGTGGCGGTCCCCGGGGCTTGGGGGCCCTTTGAGGCCCCCACACATAAAATTAACCCCTCCCACCATGCCCCCGGGACTTGGGCCACCCGGGGCCAATTAGCATCGAGCGCGGAGACCGCGCTCGATTGCTCCGGCAGGATTCGCGTACCCTGAGCGCATCCTGCCGATTTAAAAATGTTTTTTTGTTTTTTGCCCAGGGGGTCCTTGTGGGACCCCTGAGCAAACCTAGGGGTCAGGGTGTTTCTACCCTGCCCCCTTTGTGCGCTTTGCGCACTTGTTTCTGTCCCTCGGTTCTACCGAGGGACAAAATGGCTGCCAACATTTCCTGAATCGGAATGTTGACAGCCAGCTGACAGCCAATTAACATGCAGCTCGTGATCGGGACGGTGCGCGCAGGGTGCGCTGAGGGTACGCGGACCCTACTCGGCCATAGATATCACTATCTTTTTACTTTTCATTTTCTCAGCAACTACTGAACGGATTTACACCATTTAACAAAAAGGGTTCTTTCTGAACCAAGAACTACCTCTTTGCCAAATTTGGTGTAATTCCGTTCAGCAGTTCGGGCTGTAGCCGTGTCTAAAGTTTCCTATGGAAAAATGCATGGGGAAAACGCGTTTTGGGACCCCCTTTTTCTCGGCCCCCGCTTGACGAATCCCCCGAGACTTTCAGGGTAGGAGCGGACCGGAGCGGGCCACAAAGTTTGAAAATTTCGCGAAGATACGTCAACCGGCAAGAGAGTTATTTCAAATAGAATGTCGCGGATTTCCTATGGATAATAGGTTGTAACTATAACTATCTACTGGCGACCGCCAGTAGATAATGTATATATATATATATATATATATATATATATATATATATATATAGTAAAACTTCCCATTAACCTTCCTCTTTTGTGGATACACTTGGGCACGGACTCCAATATTGCTGGTACTGTAAGTTTTATTGCTGCTCGTTACATGTCATGGTGCGTTTCGGTCACCTCACGTGACCTTGATCACATGCAAAATGCTCTGCGGCATTGTAACTTAAAAACGTTCAATTTGTACCATGTGATGCTTAATATGATAGGCATAAACAACAGACTATGAACAGAGACATTGTAAAGTATATATAGGTTTCTACACAACATAATATTAACTGCATAGTGCGTATTCTAATTTTTCAACCTAATATAGTTACATTGGTCTCATTTGGTCCTTCAATTAAGTAAAGTCTTAAAAAGTTGTTTTCCTCAACTCAATTACATTTATATAACCAGTCAGACTACCCCTTAATGTCAATGCCAATGTCTATTTTAAAGTGCTATGTGAGAATACATATTAAATATTAATGTGCCTCGTGCTACCAAAGTGCTAAGTGTAGAGTAATTATTCAGAATTATTAAAAACAGAGGCAGATTGTTGCATCGGCCCGGGAGAACTGTTATAATTAATAGAATTGATGTTACAATGGACATTTGTTACAATAGCTTAGGTATGTATATAAAATTAGTTATTAGTTATTCTTTTTCAACCCAATACATTAAAACAAACCTATTCGTACAGGATATTGCACTGATCGACATTCATAAGTAACACATAGTAGCGCTTCATGATTGCAGTTTCTAAAATACATTAGTCAACATATTGAGTTAAATACAAAATAGTACTAAGTAAAATCATAGAAAATTGTGCAAATTTTCGCTATTGTTAAGACCTGATGGTGATATGGAATCTAATTTGAGAATTATTCGTGACTCTAATTGCCGGAGCAGTTTTTCCCTATTACCTCCTCTTCTCAATGGTAGTATTGCTCCGATGACAAAGTATATGAGGCATTTGAGGTCATTGTCATGTTCCAATTTGAAGTGTCTAGCCACCGGGTACATAGGGTCTGAGTTGACTATTGCCCTTAAGTGTTGGAGAATTCTCATGTGCACCTGTAGCTTCGTGCTACCAAAATAGCATAGCCCACAGGTGCACTCAAGGACATACACTGCAAATTCTGTTCGACAGTTATAATTCCCCTTTGTAGCCACAGGTTCTGAACTAAACGGTGTAGTATAATGGGTAGTGTCAATACCAAATTTGCACGCCCTACAAGAACTACATTTTAAAAACCCTTTCTTTGGTGTAAGCAAAGTGGTGGTTGGACTTATCTCAGGGCTGCTCTTGACTAGTGTGTTCTTCATGGACGGTGCTCGCCTGAAGGTAAAGGTCAGTTTATCTGGTAATTTTTGGCCCAGAACTGCATCTGTTAGTGCAATCAGCCAGTTTTTGTTCACTATCGCCCTCAGCTTGCTCTCCTGTCGGCTGTAAGTGGTTATGAGCCTAATCTTTGAGCCCTCACCGTTTCTTGTTTTTGTATCACAGCTTGCAGGTGTGAGACTCCCATTGCCTGGCTCCAGCATATTTTCCCTTGTGTGAGAAGTTGGCCTGGTATATGCTGTCCACTAACTAAAGTGGGCACATTGCACCAGTCCAAACAACCCTTATGGTGATTAGGTTAAAGATAACCTTTATAGAAAGCTATCCTAGTGGTAGCTATGGAGAGCAGCCTTCAGGATAAGTCTTGAAGGAATGTTAAGCAGCTTGTTTTACCAGAATGCAACCTAATTGTATTGGTTAAATGAAAGGGAAACCACACAGTAGTTATAAAAATATGTATTTATTATATATAACACTCTCTAGTATCCTCTACACGAGGTTACGACACAAATCAAGTAATACAGTTGCAAAGAAACAATTGTAAATAGCACAATACACAGTGGGCTCCAGGGGGAGACCAAACCATATACTAAAATAGTGGTATAAGAACCACAACTCAGGACTAGACCTAATCTAGGAGGTGTAGAATTGCTGGGACCCCAAGGAACCACCCAAGGTGAGTAAGTAGGGACCCCACGGAGGACGGGTGCAGAGTGAGAACACGACCGTGTGCTCTGTACAATTCTATGGGGAAGTTGCGGTTGGAAAATTAAAGATTAAGGACCCTTACCAGTGGATGTCAAGGAATTCCCTTTGAACTTAAGAGGTTGGAGAGCCACCCCACCCGTGGATACCTTTGTATCACAGTTACCTATCCCAGAGGAGCCGGGTGCATAGGTACGAAGTGGCGTCGGAAACCCTCGTCATTTTCTATGGAAGACCTCAAAGAAATGCCACTGCTGGAAGTAAGAAGAATGTACAGTGGAATCCAATCATGGATTGTAGATGAGAAGAACCTGAAAGCAAAGGGGACAGAGTCTGGGTCACTTTGGAGTGACCAGGAGCTCGGTAGACGAATGCCCATCGATGTCGGGTGCTTTAGGTGCATTGACGGGGATCTTGACTCTTCAGCTGCGAGGAGCAGGAGATGTCCAGGATGACCAGGAGCTGGAGGCGAGGTGTCCCACAAAGGATGTCAAGTGCTGAGGGGTCGGTGACCAGCTGGAGCACCAACAAGCCTTAGCAGCGGCAACCCACGAAGATGGTCAAGTTCAGTGTCGATCTGGCCCAGCAAGGACCAGGAGACTCACCACAGCAAGGGGAGTCAGGGCAGGCCTAGAGCAACCAGGGGAGCCCAATTAAAGCAGTGTTGACCCTCAAGTGGACCCACAGGCCGGAGGCGCAGGAGTCGCGAGGGGACCTCAGGCAAGTTCACAGAACAGCAGCTAGCAGGGCACAGAGTGGAAAGAGGCCAGAGTCTTTTGTGGAAAGGGTGTGCTGGGGCCAGGGCTACAATTAGCCCAATTCATGGAATTGTTGCACAACAACAAGCATGTGCTGCTGCAAATGAACATAGTACACAGAGGTATGGGTTATGCGGTCCCCACGAGGGATACTGGCCTTAAACTCAGTGAGAGGGTAGCTCAACCTTGGAGACTTTCCGAACCCACCTCCTGTGTTGCTGGAGCCTTCGGAGTCTGCAGGAGCTCAGGATCAGCAGACCAGTCAGTTGCATTATGGTGCCTGTGAATTCAGGGGAGTGACTCTTTCACCCCAAGGGAGATTCTTCTGATGTCTTTGAGGTCCACAGGGTCCTGCACGGAGTCTGTATGGAGCACGGACACAGACAAGGCTTTGGACGGAAAGGGAGACGAAGTCGAGCCCAATGGAGGTCCAGTGAAGTCCAGCGTGTCCAGATGGTCGAAGCTTAGTGGTTTCTTTTTGTAGAATCTTGTCCACGTAAAATCTAATGTCCTGTAGCCAGGTTACCCATTTTATACCCATGGGAGAGGGTTGGACAGATTCTAGGGACCCACCTAGGGGAGGGTCTAGACAGGGGGGAGGCTACTCCCATGTCCTTTGTCCAGTTTCGCGCCAGAGCAGGAGCAAATGGCTCCCAGAACTGGTTTGAGCTGGACTATGCACAGGGACACCAATTGTGCCCCTCGTGCAGACTTTCTGGCACTGAGACGGTGCACCCACCCAGTCCCAATACACTAAATCCTGTCTGGGAGGTGGTCACACCTCCCTGTGACAGGATGCCTATTGTGCTGCCTTCCCCTGCTCGAGCTTGGCTCAGCAGCAGGAGGGCAGAATCGTGTCTGTGACTGGCAGCAACCATTTTGTGCTGTCCGGTTCGAGAAAGCTGGTACCGGTATACTAGGTATCCCCAGAAGCTTGGTTCTGAGGGGAGGAATCATATCTCCCACACCAGTTACTGGTGTGGAGGTATGATTCCAAGGTGTTTGATACCAAACACGACATATTTTGTTGCATCCGTTTTCGAGATAGCATTTACCGCAAGGTTATAATGCACCTCTACCTATATGTCTGGCTGTATCACAGACAACCCGGGAGAATGGTCTTCGAAGGCTGCAGAGGGACCCTGCTCAGACAGATTAGTCAAAACAGTGGGTGCAAAAAGCAAAAAGTGGGGGTAACCATAAGAAGCAGACCCTACTTTCCTACACCTTGGTATTGTATTTGCTTTAGAGATTAACTGTTTGATTATTTTGTCGCTGTAACCTCTCGCCAAGAACCTCACCCAGGCTTCCTGTTGATATTTCTCCAGGTCCTTAGTAGAACTACATATCTTTCTTAAACTTAAAAATTCACCAAAGGCAATACTATTAATAAATTGCTTTTGATGAAAACTGGTTGCATGTAATGTTGAATTACCTAGGTGTTTTTGTGGTGTAGCATTGTCTCAAACTTGTTTCCTGACATATACATTTTTACATCCAAAAAGTCTATGGAGTATTTATTGAGCTAACTATAATGGATGAATTTCTGTGCTTTTGTACGAGTGAAATGTCAGCCTAACTATAACCTCCCTGAAACCTGTGGTTTTATCATTGAAAAAAAAAATATATATATAGTCACTCTGTAATTATAATTAGGATTCCCAGGTGTATGAATTCCTCGGAATTTGGTTGCTAATAACTTTGCCCCGGTTAACGAATCGCCACAAGATGTTCCAGACCTATAACTTCTTCCACAAAGGCAGAGGATGGAATCAGAGGGGTGTAAAGATAAAAGGGGCTTCCTAAAACATGTTTTTCCACAAATGCATTTTCCATTGACTGTATCTCTCATAGCGCGCAAATGGCTGAATGGATTTATGTGAAATTTAGCAGGATTAGACATAATTATGCGCATATGATCCTTTTGGGTACTACAGGTAAGTAGGGTAAGTATTTTTCAAGTTATAAGGCATTTTAAATTAGTGATGTCTGTTGTCTCCGTATTTTTGTGAAATTTCACAGCATTTTGTAGAAGTACTGCGGTACATAGTGATCACAAGTCATTATGTGATTGGCTAATTACTACCTTTACAAAAGTTAAGGGTACAAAACTAGCGATGTCGACAGTTTGCACCAGCTTGAGAATAGGCCGATAAATCTATCGCCACTTTTGCGGCGCTAAAGTGCTGATAAATCAGCGATAAGTCCTTGAGAATATGCCCCCAAGTATTTTAAAACTTATAATTTTAACACTACTTACACTCTTCAAACACATACTGCCAAAATTGACCATTTACACCAAATAATATATTTTCCTGCCACATTACATATACATTACATATACATCCGTTTACACACTTTCACGCTATATCTGTTTCAATTGCACACTCCACTTTACGTCACGCCACTCCACTTTATGCCACTCTCCTCTATGCCACTCCACTCTACGTTATCACACTCTACGCCACTTCACTCTATGTCATCCCACTATACGCCACTCGATTCTACTTTATGTCACTCCACTATACGCCACTCCACTCTATGCTAATCCACTGTACGCCACTCTCCAACAGTGAAATCTACATTTTTGTGTAGTTTAAGATTAGTTTGTAGATAAAGAATAACTAAAGTTATATTCATTTGAAGGTGGTGTGTAACTTATACATTTAAGGTATAACTATAACTTAAGAATTTGTAATGTTTGTGTGTTTTAAGTTTGGTTTGTTTCGAAAGAATACAAAACGTTTTCCTAACTATAACAAAAGATTAACCTTTGGTTGTATAATGGACTATACATATATCCACTGAGTAAAACAAAGGTTAAAGTACAGTTATAGTTAAGTGAAATGTTCAGTAACAATGTAAGATTTTCAACTATAGAAAAACACAGAAATTTGCCAGTTATAGTTATCTTAACTTATGCCCTACCATGCACAGTTTTCTCACTAATAAATTAATTGAAAATATTGTAGTAATATTATCAATGATGTCATAGAAGATGTCATGAGTGATGTAATAAGTGGGGTAATTAGCAGTTCATGGCAAGGGCGCGAATTACCTTAGGGCACGAGTTATAGTTGCTTGAGATAACTATTACTATAATGGGTGAATTTATGTGTTTAAAATGTTACATTGTTATTGAACATTTCACCCAGCTATAATGTTACTTTAACCTTTGTTTTTTTCAGTGAATTTTTAGTTTTGTTTAATGTAAAGTAATATTTTTTTCCATACCTAAAGCCACCCCCACCACGCACATCCTTCTGCAGTCAGGCCCTGCTTCTAACCCCCCACAGACAGCCAATCCCATGCTGTGAGTTTGGCCCCTGGTCAGTGCCTGTATCGAACCCACTCAGAAGCAGCCAACCCCACACTGAGCACAGCCTTTGGCTGAGCGTGGTGAGTAGTCTGCATGATATATATTGAATTTGTTGCAAAAATATCCTTAATAAAGCACTCAACACCAAATTGCAGAAGTCTTCAATGTGGTACCTACAAAAAGGAAAAGACCTCAAACACTGTCTGTTCTCATTTTGTAGAAGGTCATTGCAAAGGGCTAGGCAACCACATTTTTTCAGGTCTGAATTGTCTGATTTAGAGAGCCTCATCTGCTTTCGTTTGATGAGAGGTGATACCCTGAAATCGGTCCCAGGATGCCAGACATTGTGCCGGGCTCACTGTGCCACTGGATTCAAGCTAGCCTGTCTGATGAGGATGAGGGGTGATACCCCAAAACAGGTCCCAGGATGCTTATTTCTGGTCCAGCGAGGATCTGGCTTGGCAGTTCCGGCTGGGCTGTTCCCATGAGGAGCAGCGTCAAGACTGATTTGAATATGGCTGGGTCTAAACTGGGGTGGCATGGTGAGGAAAAGAATGATGGATTTAACCCAGATCTCTTGACTGAGGGTGAAAGTTTGACTTGTTCCACATTCTGTCCACCATTTTTATGTATTTTGCTTTTTCTCCCTAAGTGAGCCTGGTATGCTCAAACCTGTGTCCCGAGCGCACTGTGCCACTGGGTGTATTTTGCTTTCTCGCTCTCGTTTAGTTTTCAGCACAAAATTTGACCCAAAGTCACTTGTTCACGAACGCTGACAAGAGCAAGCAGCAGTGAGAACATGCAGGTCCAAACAAAAACAAACATTGAAAAAGACAAAATTGAAACAAGTATACTTTCCTAATGTTTGCAGGGCCTGATTCACAGAACTAACTTACGCGAAAACGTAAACGTAAACGTAAAGTTAGTACTTTTTAGGTATTCACAGAATACACTTACTCATTTTGGTATTCACAGAATAATACTAACTTTACGTTTACGTTTATGTTTACGTTTTTGACGTAAGTTAGTTCTGTGAATCAGGCCCAGTGGGCCTGATTCACAGAACTAACTTACGTCAAAAACGTAAACGTAAACGTAAACGTAAAGTTAGTACTATTCTGTGAATACCAAAATGAGTACGTTCATTCTGTGAATACCAAAATGAGTAAGTGTATTCTGTGAATACCTAAAAAGTACTAACTTTACGTTTACGTTTTTGACGTAAGTTAGTTCTGTGAATCAGGCCCGACTTGTTTGTGAATGTTTTTTGTAAAATTGTACAATGGGACCACGTTATGTATGCAGGTGCTCACTGTGAAATAGCAGAATGTTGTCACTCTAAGAAAGGTAAACCAATGGCTAAAGTTGTCTGACACTGTGTCTCAAGCTGTGGTGGGTGGAACAAAAAATTGAATGACACAACAACATACCAAGTGTTTGTAGAGTGGTGGCTAAAAGCCCCTCTATGTAAGTATAGAATGCATTAAAATCTTAGTAAAAAAAAGGTTTGGCTATCACCAGACCTAAAAAAAAGATGGCCCTCTGTTAGAGCTGACAGCCTTAGGGTGGTCTTCCCGCCTTCCCCAAACTTTTTTGCCTGCCTCCCTCCAATTTTCTGACCTCGTTTTTGCAGGTTTTAGGACTCTGCACACTTTACTACCGCTGACCAGTGCTAAAGCACGTGTGCTCTCTCCCCTAAACATGGAAACATTGGCTTATCCCCAATTGGCATATTTAATTTACTTATAAGTCCCTAGTACAGTGCACTACATGTGCCCAGGACCTGTAAATTAAATGCTACTAGTGGACCTGCAGCACTGATTGTGCCACCCACATAAGTAGCCCCTTGCCCATGTCCCAGGCCTGCCACAGAAGAACCTGTGTATGCAGTTTCAAACTACCTTGTCGACCTGGAAAGTAAACTCTTTTGCCAGGCCCAATCCATCTCTTTCTATACATATGTCACCCCTAAGGTAGGCACTGTATACAGGGTGCAGTGTATTTAAAATGCAGGACTTGTACTTTTACATGTCTTGGTAGTGAAAACCCCCAATTTCGTATTTCACTACTGCAAGGCCTATCTTACCCATAGGATAACATTGGGATTTCCTTATTACATATTTTAAGTGTAACTCCCAGTTGTGAGAGATAGAGTTTTCATGTTTAATGTCAGTGATCTCACAATTTAAAATCACAACATATGGTGAAGTTGGATTTTAAATTACAGTTTAGCAAATGACAATTTTAGAAAGTTGACATTTTCTTACTTTACCCATTTGGTGCCTTCTGCCTGTCTCTAGAATATACGTTTGGGGTGGGTGATAGCTGACTTCCTGCATTCCCTCTAGCCAGTCACACACAAAGGAAGGGTAGGTGTGCCTCAGTGGTGATCTGCATGCAGATGGGCCATCCTGAGTAGGATGGGAGGGAGGAGCTGACACTTACACCTGAAAGGGCAATGTCCTGTCCCCACAGAAAGGATTGAATAACCCTCTGTACCAGGGCAGGAAGGGAGAGCCTGTGTGTACTTGAAAGCCGCTTTGAAGTCTCCTCCACTTCAAAGGCACCACTGGGTATAAGTACTGAACTCCTGCCACTACCAAATCAGTACACTTCTGGACCTATGACCACTCTGCCAGGAAGAAGATATCTGCTGTACTGCTCAAGAACTGCAACTCTGCTGGAACTGATGTTTGTTGAACTCTTGCCTTCCTGTGTTGTCCTTCTGCCTGCAGATCTTTCTCTGCCTGAGTGAGAAGGACTGGGTCTGCATTACTTGAACCTCAAGTGACTCCAGGAGCTTGCTGGCTTGCCTCCTGTTGCCTATGTCTCAGGGACACAAAAGACTTAGAACCCTCCTGCTTAAACACTTGGGATCTGCTTGTGAGTCTGTCCTGCCAAGAGGTGCCACCTGAATTCTGGACCCTTGGTAGTGGGTTTGCTCCAGTGGAACCAGTGCATCCTCTGCTGCAAGAGCAGAATCGGCGCATCACAGCTATTGCGGGGACCAGACCAACGCATCTCACTCAAAACCACTGCCTTGCACTCGGAACCACAACATCACGACCACTGCATGGAGAAGATCAATGTATCACTTCTACAGCATGGAGAAACCAAGCGCATTGCATTCGGAACCGCCACACTTTAGAACCAATGCTTCGCTCAAAGAACCGACTAATCACCGCAGTTGCGACCAGGATGAAGGTACTTTTACTCCGGGGCCTGCGTGGTTCCTGTATCCGAGCTGCGCTCCACCGTGGTT
Organism: Calotriton arnoldi; assembly: GCA_963921515.1. Taxonomy (NCBI): domain Eukaryota; kingdom Metazoa; phylum Chordata; class Amphibia; order Caudata; family Salamandridae; genus Calotriton; species Calotriton arnoldi. The sequence continues at coordinate 764,942 of CAWUFW010002411.1, forward strand.
GGCCGGAACTTTTGACTTTGTCCCGGTCCAGCGCAACAAATCTACTCTTTAGCCACTAGTTGCTTCTAAGAGCTATATTTTGCATTTAATATTAAAAATTCTGATCTCGACTCCTACTGGATGGATTTTTATCATGTTTTATTTATAAAAGCATAATCTACTTTTCTAATCTGGTGTGGATTCCTTTTGTGATGTTTTCACTGTGTTTTTGTGTGAAGAGTTGCACATATACCTTACACATTGCTTCTTAAGCTAAGCCTGACTGCTGATGGAGCGGAAATTTCATGGTAATCTCTCAATGCAAAACACAACTACTCTTGTTTTCTGCTTAAGGCGAAGGACCTTTGCCACCGTGTGATGACGGAAAAGGAGACTTCGCATAAACATGAGAAAATCAAATACAAATAAATATTTAAGGCAATAATGAGAGTTTTCTGTAGTTTTAAAGGGATTTATTTTCCAATCAAAATTTAAGTTTCTCTGACTCTTCATTCATTACTCAGATATCAATCAGGTTACATAATTGAAAATAGGAAAAATAGAATCAATAAATAGCATATCATAGATTGCATACAAATCACTCCATAAAGGAAGGAATCCCTTTTTCTATGGAAAATGAGCCATAAATGTCAGTTATAACTTATAAAGAGTTCAAAAAATAAAATGCAAGAGTGAGCTTAGCATGAAGCTAAATCAATAATTAATAATTGCAAAATCTCCTATAAAGAGAAATAAATGCATAGGTCAAATAAGTCTTTGCAAAACCAGTCAACCATAGCATAAACTTGGGGTTTTTAGCAAAAAATAAGTCTGCATCTAAATCTGCCCTCGTACAGCTAATTACCTCTCTTTGCACTGAGCTTCTTCTCCGTCTGCCTCTCTGTGTCTTTCGCAGAAGCTGCCCACAGCCCCTCTCTTCTATCTCTGCAGAACTCAAAAAAAGCTGTGTGATTCTGCAAGCATACTGCTAAAAAGAATAAGCAAAAGCCCCCACCTCTCAGCTAGGATCAAGTATATGTTTTAACAAAACATGTGACTTTGATCTTCGTACTTCGTCCAATTGGAGTTGCAGAACGACATTGACACTCCTCACGTCATCAATCAGGTGAGTTGTTGTGACACATTTGAATTTTGCTCTAAATGAGTACATCTCCTCTTCCTGCTAAAGAAACAATTTATTTTTCAACTAAACAGAAAAACTTTTACTCCAACAATAAAGTATTATTTAGCGGAAACTGTGAATACATTTTATAATAATTCAGAAGCAAAATATGTGCTTTGCAGTTTCACTCTATGTTATGAAATGAATAACGCTTTGTTTAAACAACTGAATACTGATAAAAGCAAGCTACAAACCATAAATTATAAAAAGTTCTTTCATGAAGAAAGAGGAAAGGGGAGGCATCCCATTCTTATCTCAAGGACTTGTGCTGAGATTTTCCAAAGCAAACTAAATCACGAGCTGTGTATTTCAGCTTTCTCTACACTTTAAAATGCGTATTAATTAAGCACAAATATATATGCTACTTTTAAAGTTCAAAACAGATTTTCCAAATTAAATGTACATTCTATACTGAGGTCAAATCTAAACTAAACACATTTAAATCAACCATGAATTAATTGTGCATGGTTTTACATTATTCATTAGACTGAAAGCATCTGACCAGGCCTCACTCATTTTTTTCACTTTTCATGCACCGAATGTCTGCGTGCCACTTTTTAAATGCAGGTTTATGTCTGAAACTCAAGGCAGCTTTTGTCATTTAGTAATGCTTAAACCTGTAAGTGAAATTTAAGTGCCAACACTGCTCTGCGCGAAGCAACCAGAGGGTGAGCACTGGATAATTTAGATTGTGTCGTGACCTATCCTGACTAGGATTGTGGTTCCTCTTGGACAGGGTGCATACCTCTGCCAACCAGAAACACAGTTTCTAACACCCTCATTTTAAATTGAGTTTATTGGGTGCAATTACTTATGCAAATCAGAATCTGTCTTCTACCGCCTCTTGGAGGAAACTTTAAAGGAGTCTAGTGTACAGATCAATGAGTCCATAGATACTAATTATAGTGTGTGTGTGTGTGTGTGCCCTTGATGGAGCAGGATTTCGCAAAAAGAAACCTGCTCGGATTAACACCCCCATAAAACTTACTAACAGTGTGTAGTGTAAACTAATAAGCAAACCACATGAACACGAGGGAAACCGCTTTGCACATGCGTGCCCTAATGTGAACTAAATGCATGAAAGAACTAGGCTGCATTTTACATTGCGCTGCTAAAGAAACAAAACTAATGCATGTTTAGGCCGCATTTCGCATTTGCATCTGCATCCTGCTTTAAACGATAATGAATAATGCCACTTTTGCTCTAAGCTTATGCTAAGAAACCATTAACAGGGGATAGTGCAAAGGTGGGTGGCAAACAGTGAAAAGTGCATTTCCATGTAATTAATGAATAATTATGTTCTATCTGCCGTAGTGAGTCAAATGGGCCTGAAACCTCTTAAGTTGTCCAGATAGATGAGGGGCTGGAGAATGAATAAAATGAAAAGCAGACCGAAGTGCTGAGCGCTGCAGAGAAAATGTAAAGGTTCAAGGCTATGCAGCAAAGAGAACATTGTATGACTGCCAAACGGATGAGCCTGACCATGGGATCCAAGACTTCCGCTGCGGAGCGTGAATGGAAAAAATATATGAGAAACGGCAAAATGTTTCAATGTCGGAATCACTGAACGAGTCATATGGGAGAGGATATAGAACAATGAGTACAAAGAAATCGTGAATGGGAACCTGGTGGTGTGACAGACCACCTCACAAATTGACCAATGAACTGTCGAGTTTCATAAATTGTTTCAACTAATGTGGATTGGACATGTAGGTTTTAGGGTATAACTGGGGTGCCTTTAGGGGTGTGGTTTGGGATGCCTTAGCCTGAGCTCTGATCGAGTGCAGAGGAGAGAGGGGCGATGCGTCGCTGTCCGTCGGTTTGCAGAGAGGCCTAGCTGTTCCTGACCCTGTTCTGTCCTGTTCCTGAAATCTTTGTCTCTTGACTCTATCTCAGAAGACCCCCACTACTCCCTTGGCCAGGGGGGTGGTATTTCACTGAATTCCTTTGGGTTTGTATTATCTTGCTGATTCGTACTTTGCATAATTTAGTTGCTAAATGGATTTTTGCCTCAGAAACTTATGTCTCTTCATCTATCCACTCCGTCATATGTATATTGTTTCGCATTATTTTGCTGAAACTTATGTCTCTTCATCTATCCACTCCCTCATATGCATATTGTTAATTGTTGATGAGGTCTGACACTGTTTGCATTGCTGATTGATTTTCTCTCCCTTATGTGAGATTTTTTGTTTGCATTGTGAACAATATACGATGAGCATAATCATTGATTTGAGATAAACTTTATAAACCTTACCGAGAGTCTGTGATTATTTAGTTGGTTAGATAGTCAGTTAGTTCTATTATTACCATCAACTACTCAACTAATTGGTCCATCGACCGAGAGGAAAGAGAGTTGATTTATAAGGCTAGTTATGTATTTAGAATTGTTAAACAAGAATCTGTGAAGGAAACAATTTTTCACGTCTTTAAAACTTGACCCCCAGCGCATCAGGGATGTGGGTGAATGTGTATGGGCCATTGTATGTAATATTGATGAGTATTGATCCCTGATTAAATGTTGCGCTGTATCACCCTGCATGCGTGTGTGCGTGTGTGTGTGTGATATCTTGACCCTCTTTTGTTCCTCATCTCATTTATTTTTTCATTTCCTGTCTCAAAATAACTGAATCTCTCAATATCCCAGGTTTTCCTGTTCAGAGACATGCATGGGCATTCGTGGGTGGATGAAAACCTGGCACACTGAATGATTGGACGAATTGAAGGATGAATGGATTTTACTTAGAATATAGCATCTCTTGTAATGTGGAGCATAATACACTTGAGAGGATGCATTTTTCGTCATACTCACATGTGGACATTTTAAGAAACATACTAAACCACACTGTTGCCTTTGCTGTATGAGACACTAGTATGCTTTGCACCTCAAGCAATTATGGCACTGCCTGACTGTAACATGGACACCGTGGGGGCACATCTCCTTTACCACTGCATAGTGACGACATCGTCTACTATTTTGCACTGTTCTGCAGACCCCTTCCTTATTTATCCCTTCAAAGCATGACACGTGAATGACGCTGTCAAGTATTAAAGCCACAGCTAAAGAAGATCGCAAATGTCTCACAGAGTTCGAAATCCTTTCGTAAATATCAAAGTGCAGCATTTTCATTTCGCTTTGGCCTTCGGCATATAGCACCACTGTAACAGGGAAAACTATTCCAGAAACAGATTTATAGTGAAAGGCCTATCCCTCGTTTCTGAGATGCCGGGCGGATGTGAGGTTAGGGGAGACGCAGAGAAGGGCCTGTGACAGTGGCTCACTTTAGACATATTTGTGATATCATCTTTCATAGCGAGCAAATATGGGCCTCGTACATGGATTTGCACATAAATAAAGGACGGTTGACTCTGGGAGCTGATTAACATTTTCTGATTCTTCGGCTTTCTCATCAGAACTATCTTCTTGGGCTATTTGCAGAAGTGATTGTCACAGAAGCAGTGGCGACGATACTACAAAAAATAAGGAGCAGGTTATTACATGAAAATGGAAAGAGGAGCATAATGTGTCCTCATTTTCCCTGTTAATAAAAAGTGTACTCTTCAAAAATCACTAGAGTGCATTATTCATATGCAGGTTTGCAAGGGAAATAATTGGGACTGACGTTTAAATGATTATTCGCACTTTAGAATGGAAACGCGGACTCAGCCGTCCTTCATTTCATTTTTGGTGTTACTCAGAAATGATTCCATAGAAGGGTAGTGGCATCGGGACAGCTTTGCACAATACATTGTGATGAAAAATATAACTGACGCCTGCAAAATCATTCAATTGGAAGAATCACTGCAACCGTATGACAGGCTAGAGAAAACATGCAAACGCGAGTGCAAAAACAACGGGACCATCAAAAAGGATGGGCACGTGTAGGGGCTTATTTACAAGGCCCTTGTGCCACTTTTGCGTCATTTTTAACATGGGAAAAGTGACGCACAAGTGGCGCAAGGGGCTTGTAAATCTGCCCCGTAGTCTCTGGACAACTTCCGAAATTCTCATAATTCGGTGTCTCTCGTAACATTATGATGAGAATAGACTTTTTTCTTTTAGAGGCTCTATCTCAGAAGCAGCTCTGTTCCCTGCTAGGATCCACTACTAAACGGCCATGCTTCTCTGTCAACGGGCAGCATATGTTAACGTAAGATTTCGTAAGCCAGTTTACTGGACCACAGAAAGAACATTTTTGGCACCTTCACTTTGACCATTGGTGCTGGGTAGACCTGACCTCTTATAATCCATATTTGTAAAGCGCGAACATTATCACCCCTTAAGGTTTCAAGGCGCTGGGGACCGTCGGGGAGATTAAGTGAGCAATGATGCTGAATTGAGGTGCCGTCCGGGATCGAACCCTGAGCCCAGCGCTCCGGAGTTAGCCACTCTCGCCACTCAGCCACACCTCTCGCCACGATGCACCAGATTTCAGGCAACACGTCTGCCACTTTTTGGAGAAATAGTGGGCGGTCACCTGGGATCTTTAGACCAGCAATGCCTGGCTTTCTGCCAGTGAGGCCAACCTTCTGGCGCATTGCAGAGTGCCTCATTCACAGATGATCCCCAAATGTTATTGGCAGGCATAGTTGAAGTGCCAGCCATGATCTCAGCAGCATTGGTGGTGAAAATGTGGTCCTGACAGTTGCTTTAATGATAGATATGGGATGCACTTGTGGTAGTACACACCACGGACTGGATCACATCTTTGGGAGCGATCTTGGTCATTGGCTGGTAAAAGAGCCTTGCATCCTCTTAGATCACCTCTTCAGACAAGACATGATGCTTCTGGACAGAAAACATGACCTTGCACTCACTACGTGGCAGATGTGGGTGCCATGGCTGGATGTGAGGGTGGGATGATGACCAGTTTGCTGTCCAGTTGCCAGGGTGCAGAGAATGGTACTGCGGGGCATATTATCAAGCCGGCGATAAGAAATTATCGCCGCTTTAGCGTCTGTTTTCAGACGAAAAGCGGCGATAATTTTATCGCTGTATTAGCAAGGTCACGCTATCGCGTGAATCCTTGCCCTATCGCCCTTTTCCATAACGCCCACCCTTGCATCTCTAATGAGATGCAAAGTGGGCGTTCCGTCCCAAAATAACTGGAGAAATGTCGTTAACCGACATTTCTCCAATTATCAAGGGAATCCCCAACAAGCATAGCGATGAGAAAAGTAGCGCTAACCTTGGTTAACGCTACTTTCCCTACGCATGCTTTTAGTTTGACTTAGCCATGATATCCAATGGAAGGTGGATATCATGGTTAAGTATGCCCAGCCCTATCAACAAGCTATCGCCAAATGTCGAGCGATTATCGCTGGATTTCCAGCAATATTCGGACATTTGGCAGCTTGCGCCAGGAATTTTATCGATTCTGAGATAAGCGTTGCTAATAGCACGCTATCTCAGCGATAAAATTCATCGATAGCCGGCGATAAATATCCTAGCGCTAAGTGCGCTTAGCGATATTTATCGCCGGTTGTTGATAATATGCCCCTGCATTCTTTGGGATGCAATAGTCTGAGCAACATTCTCAAGATTGCTCCCTTCATGTATGCCCTGGTGTTGGAGATTGTAAATACATAGCAGGTATGCCTTTATACTCCATTTGTTTTGCCTGGGCTCTTGAATGACCCTCAATGCTTCTGCAAAACATAGGACCGGATAGCTCAATTTCCAGGGGTTCCCATCTGTGTTGCGAGTGCACATGAACAGAATCACAATCAGTTTTACCACATGCACCAAATCGACACGCAAGAAAAGAATGCTCTGGGTAACAAACACAGCTTTATTGCATGTGGAAATACCTATAATGTTCAATAATATTTCTTTACATAATCACTTTTTTACAACTTGTAAGCAGTTTTGCTGCCTGGTATCTATACCTTCTGATGCAGCACTTCGAAGCAGGGTTCCAGAAACACAGATTGATGAAGTCAGAATGCAGAATACTGCTCAATATGTCTAGGTCGGTATCTAAAAAGACAGAGGGGCCGATTCCGATCTCGGTCGGAGGCGCACCCAATACCATTCGGTCGGGAAAAAAGCCATGCGAAAGCCTGTTTCCCGACCGATCCGTACAGCACACCGAACGAGTAAGTACGATGCGCACAACAGCAAAGAATCCGGCCGAGCCGTACTCACCCAAACCAGGTCCTGTTCTCCGACCGAGGCGAATCCGGAAACGCCGAATCGAGTCGCACGGAAGGAAAAATGCAGCCCTGTCCGGCCGGACAAGTACGATGCGCTTTCGGTACGCGCCGAACCCGTCGCTACGCACGGCACGTCAAAGCATCCGGGAGAGGCGCACATAAGCTCCGATTCGCGCCACAACACGATCCACGGCTCCGAGACGAACACGGCAGCGACGAGGACGGCGCGAGGCGAGCGACGAGGACGAGGCGAAGCGACGAGGACGACGCGAAGCAACGAGAAGGACGAACGACACGAACCAACCATGAATCCCTTCGTCCCGATCATACCAATATTCTACATATACTACCGGAACAGGCACGGATGCGTACGGCGCAGAAGGTAAGCCAGACACCAACCACAAAACACATACAACACGTACACGACACATCACACACACACACACACAGGGATGCAGAATATACTTACACCAGCAACAGCAGCACCATAGGGGCGGGATGCCCATCACCAATGCCACATATGCACACAGGGGCCTGAATGCGCACCACCACCCCTACCCAGGGGTGGCATGATGCCTACCACCACTACCACCCTTTCCCAGGGGGGCAGGATGCCTACCACTACTACCACCCTCACCCAGGGGGCAGGATGCCTACCACTACTACCACCCTCACCCAGGGGGGCAGGATGCCTACCACTACTACCACCCTCACCCAGGGGGGCAGGATGCCTACCACTACTACCACCCTTAGCCAGGGGGCAGGATGCCAACCACTACTACCACCCTTAGCCAGGGGGCAGGATGCTTACCACTACTACCACCCTCACCCAGGGGGGCAGGATGCCTACCACTACTACCACCCTCACCCAGGGGGCAGGATGCCTACCACTACTACCACCCTCACCCAGGGGGGCTGGATGCCTACCACTACTACCACCCTCACCCAGGGGGCAGGATGCCTACCACTACTACCACCCTCACCCAGGGGGGCAGGATGCCTACCACTACTACCACCCTCACCCAGGGGGGCAGGATGCCTACCACTACTACCACCCTCACCCAGGGGGGGCAGGATGCCTACCACTACTACCACCCTCACCCAGGGGGGGCATGATGCCTACCACTACTACCACCCTCAGCCAGGGGGGCAGGATGCTTACCACTACTACCACCCTTAGCCAGGGGGGCAGGATGCCTACCACTACTACCACCCTCACCCAGGGGGGGCTGGATGCCTACCACCACTACCACCCCCACCCATAGGATGGACAATGCATGACACAACCAGCACACCACAACCTAGGGAATGCAAGAAGAAGACATCCCCCCAACACCATGACAAGCGTGTGTAGACTGTGTCAAATGCCTACAACACCGAACATGACTTCGAACATACAATGTGACCCCCTAGCACATGTGCCACACAAATATGTGTGTGGCACACACAACGCAAGCAGGCCATGACCATTGTGGCAATGGGGTCCAAACCCCCATCATCACAGTGACCAAAAGGCAAGTGTGGGGTCCATAGCTGCAGCACATTTTGAACATTGTGGCAATGGGGTCCAAACCCCCATCATCACAGTGACCAAAAGGCAAGTGTGGGGTCCATAGCTGCAGCACATCTTGAACATTGTGGCAATGGGGTCCAAAGAACCCCCATCATCACAGTGACCAAAAGGCAAGTGTGGGGTCCATAGCTGCAGCACATTTTGAACATTGTGGCAATGGGGTCCAAACCCCCATCATCACAGTGACCAAAAGGCAAGTGTGGGGTCCATAGCTGCAGCACATCTTGAACATTGTGGCAATGGGGTCCAAACCCCCATCATCACAGTGACCAAAAGGCAGGTGTGGGGTCCATAGCTGCAGCACATTTTGAACATTGTGGCAATGGGGTCCAAACCCCCATCATCACAGTGACCAAAAGGCAAGTGTTGACAAAGTAAGAGGTGCAACTGCCAAACTGCATGGATGATTCCTGGTCACAGAACAACAAACACATCAGTGGCAAAGTAGTGTATGTGTCCCATTGCAACATAAATTGGGGGAGCCAAATCCTGCAGTGCAAATAAGACATAACTTTGGCCATGTGCAGACAAACAACACCCATGGGGGCTGACACCGTCAACAATCATCAATGACACAATGACAGAAGTGACCATCCGAATGCAGACCCACATATTTGCACCAATGGGCACACACATGCAGATACCCTGTGGAGACTGCAGATGTGAGGCGAACAGATACCATACCATGGCAGCAATGGGACACACAATCAACAATTAGCACCAAATGAGGGCTCCCGTCCCATCAGCCTGGTCATGGAAGTGCCAACGGAATCATCAGCACAGATCCAACACACTTGTATAGCAATGTTGCACTGACAACACAGATGAGTCCTTCCCCATTGATGCCCAAACCTGCATGTTCACTGGACATGGCCACACGGTCAGGGAAGTAGACGAATAGGACAATGGCAGGCACAACAGATGTGCAGGGGTGGAAGCCACAGATGTGAAGTTGCCAATCTAAGTAGGAAATCTCATTGCCAAATACTGAACACATGACACCCTCAGATGCTGCTATGGATGACATGGATACACCACAGGATAGGACACATACCCCCTGGACCACATGGGTTCCTGCACAGTAACACTTCATTATCATGAGACCAAATATCACCATCACTGCAGCAAGGGCATTGTTAGCATCATCAACATCATGTACATCAGAAGCAAAAGCACTAGAGAACAGAAAGTTGCTTTATTCAGCATATGTGGCATTAAAAGTAGAAGTCCGGTAGAACATAAACAAAGGCCAATGGCCAGTCCATCAACAAAGTCAAAAGTGGGTGACAGTGGCAGATGCCACCCTACACATGCCTGCACAAAACCAGGGACAATCCACTAGGAGGGGCAACCGGGGGGTAGGCCAGGCACCGCAGGGACAGGATCAGGGCTCACCAGGAGGAAGCAGGGAAGGGGTGGTGGGTGCTGGAGAGCCACTGACAACTGCAGTGGAGGTGTCTGACATGGTGTGTGCCGGCACAACTGGGGGGCATGGCTCAGATGTTGTGGGTGCCGGCACGACTGCAGTGGACCCTGCAGATGGAGTGGACAGGTCCGCCACTGCAGTGCCCAAGTCAGACAGGGTGGTAGTGGACTCCACTGCAGTGCCTACCACCAGGGGAGGAGAATGGGGAACAGGCAAGGTGGGCTGGACAGAGGGGAGGACACCCTCACCACATCAGTGGCACAGACAAGCGCAGCGGGGGGTGTGGTGCCGGGAGAGCAAGTGGCAGGGGGAGAAGGCCGGAGCCTCTTGGGGATGGTATATCTGTGGGTGGGGGAACCTGGGGCAGGGTGTGGTGGGGGCACCTGTGGAGTGGGGGCCTGAGGGATGGAGGAAGGTGACCTGGTGCTTGAGCTGCAGGGCGGCGGCGGGGTCTTGCTCTTACCACTCCGGGGGACTTGCGGGTGGGTGCCTCAGTCTGTCTGCGCCTGGGGGAGGGTGTCCGGGGGCGAGGGGCACTCTGCTCCGTGTGGGGGGCTTCCTCTTCACCCTGGATGCTGGGGCAGCTGGATCGGAGGGGAAGAGGCCGAGGTCACTGAGGAAGAGGCGCTGGGTCTTTGGGGTTGCAGGTGAGGCAAGGGAGGGTGCTTTGGAGGGAGAGGCAACTGAGGACTGTGCAGTGCCCGTGGATGCGTGTGTGTGTACCAGGGCCCCATCCCCTGTGAGTCTGGTTTCAGTCCCCTGACTGTGCGTGCGTGTGCGTTTAGTTTGTGGCGTGTGTGTCTGTGTGCTGGATGTGTGTGTGCTGGTGTGTGCCTGTGCCGGTGTGTGTGTGCTTGGGACGGGCAAGGTGCTGGGGAGTGTGGATGGAGCAGAGGCAGGAGGGGTGAGGGACTGTCTGAGGAGGGACACTGCTGCCGTCAGGGAGGAGTCCATGGACCTGTTGCCCCTCTGTAGGTCAGACATGCCCGATGAGATGCCCTCCATGAACGACACCAGCTGAGTCAACAGTGCGGTGTGCGCATGGAGGACACTCAGCATGGCTGTCTGCCCTACATGGAGCTGGCGAAGGAGGTACACAGACTCCTCACTCAGGGCAGCAGGGGACACAGGGGCAGGGGGTGCGGTGCCTGGGCCAAAGGAGACATGCTCCCGAACATGGGAGCCTCCACGGACCTTGGGAATGGGAGCCGATGGGAGGGCGGTGGTGATGCTGGTGGTGGCGGGGACAGCAACACTAGCTGGGGTGTGGTGGCTGCTGACACCCGCCTCCACAAGGGAGTCATCCTCCGAGTTGCTCTGGTCCTCAGCTGAGGTGGATGGTGCTGAGGATTCCTCGGTGTGGCTCCCCTCGCCCTCCGTGCCACTGGGTCCCTCCGACCACTCCTCGGCTGCTGACCCAGTCTGGCTCTCTGGCTCCTCCTGGTCCGTGGAGCTGTCCCCTTCCGTGGCCGTGGATGTATCTGCAAACAATGGGGAAACAGACAGACATCAGTCACCTGCACCAAACGCACACACCACTGTGAGCACAGCACATCACAGAGCAAGCCATGGCATCATTAGTTGTACATTGCTAAAAGTGCCCTAACTGAACAGGAGAAGCCAATTGTCAGTCTGATGCCAAGCATGGCACTCACATCCCACATGGCCTTGCACCCATCTGTCTGGTGTCTGTTGGATTGCAACACCCCAGTGTGGACACATGCACCAAGTACACAGTAGTTGGACAGTGCAGAGGACACGGTGTGGCATGTGGACATGCACACATCACAGCTCTTGCCACTGAGTTAGTACAGGTTTCCGGATGAAAGGGATGCCCAGAGTCAAATAGGAAATGCATGTGATGCATACCAGCGACAGACACCATGATGCACCCATGTCCTGATAGCCAGCGCCACTATGGTGTGCATGTAGCACATGTCACTCCCCTGCAGGACCACCAATAAGTTGACACATGCCATGGCAGAGGCATGACTGCTAAGTCATACATCACTGTCTCAGTGATGTATGACTTGGCAGCCAGACAACAACACTATGCACTGTGTCACAATAGTAGGTCATGGGGAATGCAAGTCCTGGAGCTGCACAAGTGCACATGTACATCCCCCACACAACACATCATCTCAACCCTCATCTGTCCAGGTCACACCTATTGGACATATGGGAGACCTGTGACACTACCCTCTGAACCTGAGCCCCTCACAATTTGCTGTAAATGGGGAACAGCTGCCTGAACATCACATTCGCATACCCCAGTCTGCACGGGCAGCTGATCAAACACCTATGTGACACACAAGTATCGTCTCCTATGGTCACATCTCCAGGGGCATGCTGAGCCCCTACCAAGAAACACCCCAGCAGTCCTGGCAACTAATCCACAGCACACTGACACAGAGGCAGACACCGGAGGGGTCAAATCACTGTGCACAATGTGTCAGCTGATACACGGGAGTGGGAGTACAGAGTGCATTGCATGGCCTGGAGTAGGCATGACTGTCCTGCTCCACATGAATGAGGGATGTGCCCTGGACAGTGGATAGCTGGCTATGTATGTGTGACACACGTAATCTGCACACTCCTGGGGCACAAACATTGTTCCCACCCGCTGCATGGGCGTGTGCCACATACCCCAGGCACATGTGGTGGCTCAGCTCAGCAAGTGGACCGCATATCAAAGCAACATGCAGATCACATGTGCAAACCCAGGCGTTGTGTGACCAATGGACCCACCCATGATGCCCACAACAGAGTTAGGGAAACAGATGCTGTCCCCCACCTTTAGTGAAGCAAACTGCAAGGACACAGTCCCAAGTGACACAATTCCCTGAATGTAAGGGCCACACCTGGGTATCAGATGAGCAGTGGGCAGTGCACAATAGAGGGACATGGCTCCTGGACAACATGACTGCTGCACTGTGGCAGTTGAACCAGGCCAGAGGAGGGCACAAAGCATGTAATACAGAGTTCACAGTGCAGTCTTTGACTCACCCCCTCCTTGCTGCTGTCTGGCCTTCAGCTGCCCATCCAGGTCTGGAAAGACCACCGCCAGGATCTGGAGCATGTGGGGGGTCAGGGTCCGTGTTCTGCCCCTCCTGCGAGGAGGCGACAGCTTCAGCTGGACCCGTGCAATCCTCCGGGTCCAGCCCCGAAGGTCCTGCCACCTCTTCTGGCAGTTGCGGATCCGGCGCTTGTAGACCCCCACGGACCGGACAGCCCGGACGATGTCCTTCCAGATTTCCTGCTTCCGATGGGCATTAACCTGTCAGGATGACAAAGTGAAAAGGCCATTACCACACATGCAACATATCCGTGCATGACACAGTTGTATATACATGTCTCAATCACAGGGGCACATGATGTACACAGGCAGTGCAAAGCTGACCATGGACAGTTTGCCAGACGTCACTACATGGTATCATTGCATGGGAAGTAAAACCATGTTCAAATGCACTGTCACTGCACCATACCTGTCCAGTGCAAGTCACTACACACTATGGGGGGTGACAACTACTCAGTGAGCCTGCTAGCCAGTGGCGTGCAGACTCTCAGCCTTGCTAGTCACACAATGCACATTCAGAAAGGCAGTGCACATAACACTCACCTGCTCCCCTGGTGTCCCATACAGCTTGCTGTACTGTGGAAGTAGGCTGTCCAGCAGGGCCTGGTTCTCTTCAAGGCTGAAGGCTGGGGCTCTCTCCACAGTACGTGCCATTGCAGGGTCCAGAGGGGCAGAGACAGCAGCAGTGCAGTGGCAGATGTCGTCCTGGAGCATGTAGTGCAGACAAGTGGGCTCTCAGGGGAACAGCCAGCAATATATATGTGCTGGAGAGGCAGATACTGTCCCTTGTGTCCAAAGTGATAGGTCCAAGTCGTTTGCATCTTCTGAATCTGGCCAATCCATGGAATAGCAGCACCAAAACACGCCCACAGCATCCTTCAAATCTTCAACTTCATGACATACATGATTTTGCAACATTGTTGTGGGTGACCAACTGATTTTCCAGCAACCGACTCGTTCGAAATTCGAAAACGCGTCCGTTGCCAGGCAAGCCCATTGTCAATGGATGCGCACCGATCGGTCCATTGCGGTACAACGCGCACAGGGGTACAACGCGTACCCGCACACATTGAAAGCAATGGGCCAGCCGGAGGCACCGATCGGTCCATTGCAGTTCAACGCGCACAGGGGTACAACGCGTACCTGCACACATTGAAAGCAATGGGCCAGCCGGAGGCACCGATCGGTCCATTGCAGTTCAACGCGCACAGGGGTACAACGCGTACCCGCACACATTGAAAGCAATGGGCCGGCCGGAGGCACCGATCGGTCCATTGCAGTTCAACGCGCACAGGGGTACAACGCGTACCCGCACACATTGAAAGCAATGGGCCGGCCGGAGGCACCGATCGGTCCATTGCAGTTCAACGCGCACAGGGGTACAACGCGTACCCGCACACATTGAAAGCAATGGGCCGGCCGGAGGCACCGGTCGGTCCATTGAAGTTCAACGCGCACAGGGGTACAACGCGTACCCACACACATTGAATGCAATGGGCCGGCCGGAGGCACCGATCGGTCCATTGCAGTACAACGCATCACTGTACATGTGACTGGCATATGTCAGCATGCCTGTCTCAGATGGACATATGCCAGCCACAGATAGCTCCCAGGGAGTGAGGGGCACACCTACATCACGACAGCCTGTCCAAACCTTATCATAAGGCATGTAAGGCTGCATTTCCTATTGTGTGTATGTTGGTGTACATGTTGTCCTGTGGGTG
The DNA here is from genome assembly GCA_963921515.1 of Calotriton arnoldi. Taxonomy (NCBI): domain Eukaryota; kingdom Metazoa; phylum Chordata; class Amphibia; order Caudata; family Salamandridae; genus Calotriton; species Calotriton arnoldi. Next base: position 780,059 of record CAWUFW010002411.1, read on the forward strand.
TCACCTGTGGGCAGCCACCCCCAGGCTGTGCACGTGTTCATGGGGACAGGATCCTGGGTGTTACGTGTACGTGACCACTGTGATGTGCAACTATTCATATCTGTGCATGTGCCATGGTCACATTTCACAGTGGTGTATGTGTATGTCATGTCACATACCCCGTGAGTCCCATGTGGGACGGTATGTTTGAGCCAGGGTGTCCCAGTGGCACAATAGTGATGGTCCTCCACAGTCTTTGTGCATGTAGTGTTTACAATGTCTCTGATTTCATGTGCACAATGGGAGACAGTCTCCACATCCACGTTGTGTGTGCATGGACTCTGATGTTGTGCGTGTGTGTCACAGACGTCCATGTCTGTCCTGCCGTGGCAAGTGGGGCCACTACCTGTGGGTGTCATGGTTGTTTTGCTGTGGTGTATACATGATACTCCATGTAATGCCAGTGTCCATGTGGCATTACAGGGTACCTGGGAATGTACCTGTCGTTGAGCTGTGGTGCCTGGGGCACATCTGTCCTCACATGTCACTGTGGGGGGTGATTGTGACACGGCAGCAGGAGATGGGAACTGTGACACGGCCTCATGATATCCAATGGGCCAACCTGGGACAAATTGATGCCACCTGTTGGACCGTGTTGACAGATGTTGGCCATGTATGTACCATACATGTCCTTCCGGTACTGCACACTTCATGTAGTTGTGCCTCATAATGATGTATGTTGGGATCTTGAGTGTGTTCAATGCCGCATATGTGGGGTGACTGACAATCTTGCTTTCTTCTCCTCTGCACTGCAGGGCTCCTGCTGTCCATCGGCCATTTCCAGACCTGGCAACGATGGTGGAACGGGACAGCATCCGACGGTACCGCTTCACCAGGCAGCTGATTGAGGATTGGGCAGTGCAGTTGTCCCCACATTTGCAGCCTGGCCGGCCGTATCCTACAGCGCTGACCCCCAAGGTGAAGGTGATGGCAGCCCTACACTTCTTTGCCACTGGTACCTTCCAACATACTGTGGCGACTGCTGGTGGGATGTCACAGACCATGTTCAGCCGTGTGCTCCGCGATGTTTTGTCGGCAATGTTGCTCTTCCTGAACCGGTACATCTATTTCCCTAGACTGCGACGACTCACTGACGTGAAGAGTGACTTTTATGCCCTGGGGAGGATGCTGCATGTAATTGGCTCCATTGATGGGACACATGTGGCTTTGGTACCACCACAGGCCCAGGAGCAGGCCTACAGGAACCGCAAGCACTACCACTCGGTCAAAGCACTGGTGGTGTGTCTTGCAGACATGACCATCACACACGTGTGTGCCCGTTTCCCTGGTTCAGCACACGATGCCTTTGTGATGAGGAGTAGTCGCATCCCCAGGATGATGGCACAGATGCAGAACCAGCGTGCCTGGCTTGTCGGTGTGTACTGACTTTGTGCCATTGTGTGTGATCTGATCTGTAGTATTCCGCCCACTTTTCCAAGTCAGCTAATGTGCACTTGTCTGTCCGTAGGTGACTCGGGATACCCCAACATGCCGTGGTTGCTGACACCCCTCAGGAACCCTGTGACACCTGCCCAGATGCGCTACAATGAGGCACATGGTCGGACCAGGAGAGTGATTGAGCAGACCTTTGGTCTCCTGAAGAGCCGCTTCCGCTGCCTGGACAAGACCGGAGGGTCCCTCCCATATGCCCCTGCGAAAGTGTGCAAGATTATCATCATCTGCTGCATGCTCCACAACCTGGCAGTGCGGAAGGAGTTGCCTCTCATCCAGGATGACAATGACCAACATCCGCCACCTGTGGAGGATCCTGGCCTGGACCACGATGCCAGTGACGATGATGATGATGATGATGATGATGATGGTGATGTCCGCACACAGCTCATCACCAACTTCTTTAGCTGAATGTGAGTATCCTGAGGTGTCATGTCAATGATGTGAGTTGGCATGATGTGTGGGTGATGCTCTGGTGCTGTTGGAGTGTGTCCATGGGCTACTTGACTGGATGTGTGTTGCGATGTGTGGTGACAGGTGGGCTGTACTCCCCAACAGTGTTGACATGCTAACTTGGTTCTGGGTGGGTATCTTGTAACATGTATTGTGCATGAGTTTTGCTGTTCTGTCCTGTACTCCATTGCTTTTGACTGTGTGTCATTTCTGTCCTTCACAGGGTACTTTCAGATTCGTTTGGTCAACTGTGTCCACCGACGGCGTGATTGCACATCCAGGCTGGTAGCTGTTGTGTCCCTACAGGTGATGTGCGCCACACCCATGGACTTCCTTCCGTCTACAGTTGTTGACTGTGTGCCCGCTGCCAGGTGGGGTTACCTTGCATCTGTAGTGGTTACGGCATGTTGAAACTGTGTAATAAACCTGTGCTTCACTTTGTGATGTGCGTTGTCTGTGGTCACACATTTGACTGCCATTTGCTTGCTGCACCTGTGGGCTACTTGACTACAACTGGGAATGGGTGTGGTGTCTGTGCATTGCACCGTCTTCCCTGGCAACATCAGTGTAGGCAATGAGTCAGATGGCCTAGGTGTGTATGTGTCGTGTAGCCCTGGTGGTGTGTCTCCCTCATGTGTGTCACGTTGCCTGTACTCACATGCCTGTGTTGTCCTTGCTGTTGCAGTTCGCATACACAGTGTAATTTTGCAGTTCATCATCCCCATAACAGCACCCACGTTGGAATCACGACAGAGGCAAGTATGGTGTATTAGTGTGTTTATTGTGATACATTTGTGTTAATAGTGCATAGGATGGGTTGTGCTGTACATAAATCTTGCAATCCCAAGTTCCTAGGTGAATTGAAAGTCCGGGTAGACAGGATCCCCAGTATCGGGGCCACAGTTGTCTGACACATTGGTCCAACTTGTACTCCCCATGCAATGTGTGGGAGTAGTGTTGCCGTCAACAGGGTGAACAGTCTGTGCACAAAGGCGAACATCCAGAACAGGTTCAGGCTTCCTGGGAGTTGCACTTGGCCATCGGCCTCTCACTTTTCCCTCCTCGGACGACCCCTCTTCTTGGGGGGGCCCTCAAGTGCAGGCTGCTGCGGTGCAGGGGACTCTCCACCAGAGTCCTCCTCCCTCCCTGTGGCAGTTGCAGTTTGTTCGGCACCAGATGTTGTTGGCACATAGGGAGGTGTGGACTGGTTGCTGTTCATCTGGCGGAGGCATTGTAAAATGTCCGTGTGCACCGCCGTCATCTCATGCAGTGCATCCCACTTGGACTCCACGCGGGACATGTGTGAGTCCACACGGGACATGTGTGACTCCACGTGGGACATGTGGGAGTCCAAGCGGGCATGATGGGCAGCCTGCTGCTGTTTAATGTCTCTGAGGAGCCCCACTACCTGGCTGAGCTCTCCGGTGCTGGACTGGTACGCATCAGCTATGCGTACCAGTTGTGGGTCATCATGCACACCAGCAACGTCTGCAAGCAGCGACCTCTGTCTCCCACCCCTCCCACCACCCCTGCTGACATGTGCAGTGTGTGCAGTGGCACGCACAGATAACCCTGGTCCACCTTGGGGTTGGTGGTGGTGGTGGTGGTGGTGGTGTCCATGGCCCCAGGTTGGTCCAGGGTCACTGTGCTGGTGTTGCTCCTTATTCTGTCCATGTCGGCAGGGATGGTATTCGTGGTGACAGTCGTTGTAGGGGTGGGTGCAGGGGTGCAGCTGGTGGTCCTGCTGGTGCTGCAGCTGGTGGTCCTGCTGGTGCTGCATGTTGACTTGCACCGGATGTGCCAGGTTGTTCTTCATCGTCCGAGGAGGACAGAGGCTGTACGACGCCAGTGAGCTCGGCATCCTCTTGAGCCTGGGACTGGGACTCCTCAGCGTCTGCTGCTGTGTCCCCATCATCACCTGTTTTTGGGAGACACAAACAATGTATGTCATGTTTCTGCAGGCATCAATGGTTGACACACATGACAGTTGTGACTGTGCCTCTGGGTGCGGGCCTGTACATTGCATTGTCCTAAGTCGTCACAGTCAGGGGTTGATATTGGTGTGGCACATTGTCCTGCATTATTTGGGCATTTCTATGTATTTTCTGGGGTGTGAACATGGTCTGCATTGGTTGTGTTTGGTTGACAGCCGGCCCTCCTTCCCACCCAGCCAGCCAGCCAGTTATCCCACCATGGAACGTGCTTGCATTGCAGGGAGTGTAAGTTGTCTCTCAGGATGTCAGTCAGTGGTGTCCTGCTGTTTGTTGGTGCACAGTTGCCAGCAGGGCCTTGTGCTCCCCACAGCAGTAGCCAGTGTCAGCCATCTTGTGAGTCCTTCTCCACTCCCTGTGATGTGAGCATGGTTCAGGGTGGTGTTGATGGGACAGTTGTGGGGGTGAGCTATGTCTGTGACTACGACTCCCATCATGCCATTGCCTCCACCCCACTTCCCAGCATTCCCATACTTACTTGCTTTTGTGTGGAGTTCAGTGTGTGTGGGTGTGAGAGCAATGGCAAGATGGCTGACAGTGGTGTCCTGCTGTTGGTTGGTGTGCAGTACCCAGCATGCCCTTGTGCTCCCCACAACACAGCAACAGTGTCAGACATCTTTGATGGGCCTTTCCACTCTCTGTGGGATGTGCATGCGTGAGTGTGAGCTTGCTGGGCCATGTGGTGGGGGATGTGGAGCTGTGACTACGACTCCCATCATGCTATTGCCTCCACCCCCTTCCCAGCATGCCCATGCTTCCTTCCTTTTGAATCTGCTTCCCTGTGGGGTGGGCTGGCTGTGCTGACAGGATGGCTGGGAGTGTTGTCCTGGCAGTTGTTTGGCTAAGAGTCCCAAGAGTGTCCCTGTGCTTCACACAACATAACCCAGGGTGGTGGTTCTTTGTGGGATCTTGTGTTAGGATGGGGGCATTGCATTCTACCAGGTGGGTTCTGTGGAGTTTGTGTTGGGGGGTGTGTGAGGGGAGGTGCTTGTGACTATGGTCAGTGCTGCAAGTCCCCCTTCCCACCCAGCCAGCCAGATATCCCACCATGGAACGTGCTTGCATTGCAGGGAGTGTAAGTTGTCTCTCAGGATGTCAGTCAGTGGTGTCCTGCTGTTTGTTGGTGCACAGTTGCCAGCAGGGCCTTGTGCTCCCCACAGCAGTAGCCAGTGTCAGCCATCTTGTGAGTCCTTCTCCACTCCCTGTGATGTGAGCATGGTTCAGGGTGGTGTTGATGGGACAGTTGTGGGGGTGACCAATATCAGTGACTACGACTCCCATCATGCTATTGCCTCCACCCCCCTTCCCAGCATGCCCATGCTTCCTTCCTTTTGATTCTGCTTCCCTGTGGGGTGGGCTGGCTGTGCTGACAGGATGGCTGGGAGTGTTGTCCTGGCAGTTGTTTGGCTAAGAGTCCCAAGAGTGTCCCTGTGCTTCACACAACATAACCCAGGGTGGTGGTTCTTTGTGGGATCTTGTGTTAGGATGGAGGGCATTGCATTCTACCAGGTGGGTACTGTGGAGTTTGTGTTGGGGTGTGTGTGAGGGGAGGTGCTTGTGACTATGGTTAGTGCTGCAAGTCCTCCTTCCCACCCAGCCAGCCAGCCAGTTATCCCACCATGGAACGTGCTTGCATTGCAGGGAGTGTAAGTTGTCTCTCAGGATGTCAGTCAGTGGTGTCCTGCTGTTTGTTGGTGCACAGTTGCCAGCAGGGCCTTGTGCTCCCCACAGCAGTAGCCAGTGTCAGCCATCTTGTGAGTCCTTCTCCACTCCCTGTGATGTGCGCATGGTTCATGGTGGTGTTGATGGGACAGTTGTGGGGGGCAATATGTGTGACTGCGACTCCCATGATGCTATTGGCTACACTGACTTGGCCAGCATACACAGAATTCCTTCCTTTGAGTGGTCTTCACTGTGTGTTGGTGTTGTTGTGGTGGCTACATGTGTGGATGTGTTTGTTAGTTCTATTTGTGCCACTGCCTAGCTGTAGTTGTGGTTGTGTTTGTACATGTGTTGGCACAGTTGGATGTGACTTTTTTGATGGCATGTGTTGTGTTTATCTGACTGACATACACATTTTGGGATGATTCTGTTCTAGTTGCTGTGTAATTGCTATGAGTGCATGGTTTGACTCTCCCCTTGACAGTGATGTGTGTTTTGTGGCAGTATATTGTGTACATTTGTTGTGTACTCACCAGGCTCTGGGATGTCCTCTAGTCCATATACGCTCACTGGCGGAAGGATGGCCCGCACCTTCTCCTCCCAGGGCCTGAGGTATATTGGCTTGGCAGGAGGGCCACTGCCGGTGTATTGGCTGTTGATGTAGTCTTTCTTCAGCATGTCCCGTACCCTCCTGCGCACGTCATACCACCTGTTCTGGATGTCGGTCTTTGTGCGCCGACATGGTGATTGGGCGTTCACCCTGTTGATGATCCTCTCCCACATCTTGGTTTTCTGCGACATGGGGGTCTGTTGGACCAGTGTGCCAAACAGCTGTGGCTCCACCCTGAGGATCTCGTCTACCATGACTTCCAATTCACTATCTAGGAACTTGGGATTCTTCTTGGGGGGCATGGTGATGGGTGGTGATGGTGGGTGATGTGTGTGTTGGTGTGCAGGTGAGGGTGTGTGAGTGTGTGTTTTGCTGGGTGTATGTGAGGTAGGTATTTGTTGGTGTGCTGATGGTGTGTGGCTTGTGTGAGGGATGAGCTGTGGGTGTGTGGTTGCTTTCTCTTGGGTGCTGGCAGTGGAATGGCATTTGCAAAGGCTCATGGTAGTGATTTGTGTCCTTTATATAGGTGGAGTTGTGGGTGTGTCTTTGTTCTCTGTCCCCACCCCCAGTATTTATTGGCTTGGTAATTGCTTGTTTGGCCTTTTTTTGGGTGATTTTTCCTTTGTGCTGTTTGTGTATGTTGGAAACGTTCTTGTGACCGAGTCGGACCCTGCATTGGTCTCGTACGGTGTTCTCCGTTTCGTTCACGCTGTGTTTGTGCAGTTTTCTATGCTGCGTACGCGTCGGTCGCGGTGTTTTGTGTTGCTTCGGCTCGGTTTTGTATGCGTGTCGGTCGTACGGCTTGTCCTCCGTCCGACTCGGTCGTGGTTTTCGCGCCTTGCATCGTACTTTGCGGTTTGGAGTTCGCGTGTACGTTTCGGTCGGATTTGTTCCGGGTGCGTGTCGGTCGGTTGGATTCGCGTGTTTTTCCGGCCGGATTGCTGCTTTCCGTGCGGCTCGGTCGGTCGACTTTGTTTCGGTACGTGTCGGTCGGATTTTTCGCGCCTTGCATCGTACTTGGCGTGTCGTGCGCCACGGGTACGTGTCGGTCGGTATTTTTTCCGGATCCGAGTCGGTCGGTGCTTTTTCCGGCCCGAATCGGAATCGACCCCTAAGTGTACAATATGCTACAGACAGTACTTTTGCCTACCAAATAAAAAAGCTAATAGCACTAGCATATGTACCTGTAACAGATGTAGCAGAACACTACAATATTCTAATAGAAAGTCCCTATTACAAAAAGAACGAAGACAAAATAAGCCCACTACTAGACTACTTTGAGGACACCTGGGTGGGAAGATTGCATAGATCAGGGCATAGAAGACAACCTAAATTCCACATTCCTTGGTGGAACGTGTACCTAAGTACCTTAAACAAAGAATCAAAAACAAATAATAGTGTTGAAGGATGGCATAATGCCTTCCAATCAACAACAAGCAGAGGTAAACCTACCCTACAAAAACTTCTAGAATCTATACAAAAAGAACAAAGCTATCAAGAATTACGGATGGAACAATCTGTAACTCAAATATGTCCCAAATTAACTAAACAAACTAAAAAAATGTTTGAGCTACTGCAAAGTCAGGTTACCCTATACCCATCTACAAGAGGCCTAGATTACCTATCCCTAATAGCCAAAAGCATTTTATAAACAAAAGTTCCACAGGTATTATACATTTTTTCGTTCATAAAACATAAACTTTACACACATATATTAATATTATATTTTCACAAATATTACTTATTTGTCATATATATTTTCTTAAATTAAAAATATATATTTACAAATAAATAATAATTATCAAAATATACTATAAAACACAATTAATTTTAAAAACATTTCCCACCCAATTAATTTAAATAAAATACACTTACGGTTTACGTAGCTGTAGAAAATGTATTCCAAAAAGAAATAATCCTTCCATCTATGTGTTAATGCATTGCAGTTTAAAAAAGCCCCAAAAAAATGCAAAAATACAACACGTCCCATACAAATCCATCATTCCGAAATCCAAATTACGTAAACCCTCAAAAACCCGAAAAAGATACAAAAATATAAAAAACGCTCCAGGAAATACCGAAAACTAAAAGAAACTGTGATAATAATATTAGTTTAACAAACTAATACACAGTTCTTTTATTTAAAAAAACGCGTCTCTGTCTCCAACTTAAACTCGATTAAAATGAATCTGCAAAAAAGATTAAAAGCATACCCACCCACACAAATACACCCAAATACATTTATTAAATACAATAAAATGAATTTATAGCAACAAAACAACACATATTTACTCATATTAATGTCCGTCTACACTACACCTCAAACAGTAACTCACGTCATCTCACTAAAATATAACTAACAACTACAGCACACCAAAAACGTAATAACCTAACTATAAATACAATATATAAGTCCTAACTACACTAAAACATAAGTATTAACTTAGAAAAATAAGTAAAATTTCCCTTACCTTGCTCGACGCGATGCAGCTTCCAACCGTGAGCTTCTCCGACCCTCAATGACCCAAAATAACAGTACGCGGTTACAAAATAGTCCCTGTAAACTTAAAATGGCTGCCTAAATAAAGTTTAAAAAAGGAATAATGTAAAGAAAAATCATTATAGCAAAGTATAAATTTTACATATATTTTTCTTATGTTGTACACAATTTTCTGTATATTTAAAAATTACTATATAATGTATTATACTTTGTAAAGTTATAATAATAATTAATATAAAAATATATTTATTATTATTATAATTATATATGTTTTTTTATAATGATAAAAATTATAAAAAATACATATTAATTATGTAAAATTGTTAAATAAAACTTACCTGTTTAAAAATAAATTTTCATTAATTACAACAATGTGATAATTAATATTATTAATATTTTATATACTAATAATATTAATTAAAAATATATTTACATGTAATAAAGTGCTAATTATTTGTAAATGATAAACAATATTTACTACAACATTATAATGTTACAATATTAAATAATAAATAAACATACAATGCTTTACTTTCTGTATATATATACCAAAAATGGTTATATAATTTGTATACATATATTACAATGTTACAAATGTTGTAAAATAATGACATAACATTTTTTTCCCTTAAAAAATTCTATTAACGAATAAATGTATGTAAAATAATTTATGTTCCTTCAATAAAAATTTACAAATTTTATGTATATTTAATAATGTCTATTGCATTGTATAAATAAATAAAAAAATTGTTTCTCTTTCTATCTACTTATACAAAAATAAAAAATAAATGAAAATAAAAAAGTCTAATTTATTTTTATATGTATATCTTATAATTAAATATTTTACTTAAATATATTAATTTGATAAATGTACCTTTTTAATTAACATTTGTTTTTTTACTAGAAAATTATAAACTATACATCACTTACACAAGACAAATTCATTTTCACTACACATAATAAAATACATTTATATTCCTTCACATATAAAAACACATACAGTAAGTTTCCTACAACTCTTTATATAAAATAAATAAATACACATCAAATAACATATTTGTTATATAAATATTTAATATTAATTATAAATAATTATAAAAATATATTTCTACATAAACAAACATCACCAACTATTCCCAATACATTTAAACAATATTCATTAAAAATGGTAAACTTAAACAATATATAATTTACTCTTCCCGCTACACTTAAAATTTAGTAATAAAACATACAAAACATTAACCATATATAATTTACTATTCCCAATACAGTATACATTAAATAATAAAAACTACTTTACATTGAACAAATTAAAATTACTATTCCCACTGCACTAATTAGTAATTCAGAGAAGTTGCTGGACACTAAACATATAACAATTACTATTCCCACTGCAGTAAGTATTAATTCAGGGAAGATGCTGGACACTAAGGGGCCCATTACGATACCCGGCGTAAAAAAATCCGCCAGGCATGGAAGCGGCAAAAATCCGCCCGCACACACCGTCTGAACACCGACCATGCCATTACGATTACACAAACCGAAAACCGCCATCGGCGGAAAAATCACACAAAATACCGCCCGCCATCGTCCGAGTCGGAGTCGAACCGCCCGCCACGGACGGAAACACGCACGACAACACAAAACCGCCCGCCCTCACGGCCGACACACCGCACGTGAGATTACGATCGCACCGCCATGAGCGCGGGAAAACTACAAATATACCGCCCGCCAGCGCAAACAACGCCGATGAGAATCGACACGGCAGAAGCCATGGCGCCCACGTCCCTGCACAGAAACCATCCGCTGACAAAAACAATCGCACACAACATGGCCAACAAGTCCACACAGCAAGGCACGCACAAATACACAAGCACAGTACACATCCCGAAAACACCCCCCTGGACAAACAAAAACTACAAAGGCCAGAACCCCAGACACAACACACCTGAAAACAACAGACCATGAGGACACACCCACATAGGTAAGTACAAAAGCAGCACTCCCACAGACCACAACCCCTTGCAACATTGCAAACTAGAGAGGAGAGGAGAGGACACAGTGACACAGCAAGGACAGCAGCACACCACAGAAACGCACACATCACAACCACCACCACCACCACCACCACCACCACCACCAAACACCGGCACCACAAACCCCCTGCACATTACACAACACACACCGCACCAGCACCACAAACACCATGGCACCACAAAGAATGCCCAAGTTCACGCCCATTGAGCTGACGGTCATGGTCGACGAGATTATCAAGGTGCACCCACAAATCTATGGGAACCTGGTCCAGCACACACCACTAGCCACCAGAAACAGAATGTGGAACCGGATCGTAGACCAGGTCAATGCAGTCGGGACCCTGCCCAGGAACAGAGTTGAAATCAACAAACGGTGGAATGACGTCAAGAGCCTGGTCAAGAAGAAGGAGAGCAAGAACAGAGAGCTGGCTGCCGTCACTGGCGGAGGGAATCCCGCGCTCTTCAAGATCTTCAAAGCGTGGGAGGAGAAGGTGCGAGTCATCATACATCCCGAGATCCTCGCCGGATTAGCAGGGGGAGTGGAGGCTGGTAAGTACAAACTAATGTATACCAGCACACCGCTATGTACTCACATGCACTACCACCATGCCACAGCTCCCAGGGACAAACACCCCCATATCCAGCACACAATACACAACACATCACACACACATGCAACAGACACCACCACACACAGCCCAAACAGAACAACTGTAAGATGCGTGGGGACATGTGTACACTCAGCCAGCCACGTAACCACCAACAGGTCCCCAAATATGCCAGAAGCGCCACAACGAGCACCCACCACACCCATGTGTCCGCCACAGCTGCACTAACCGACAAGTAACAGGTAAGTGGCAGGAACACAAAGTGCAGTGGGTGGGAGGGTGGACAGCCCAAGTACAACACACACCAGGCCCCTAGTCCCACAGCACAGCAAGGAGGAGCATCCCCCACACCCCACAGCCACGTGTCAGCTACCGCAGTGCACAACGACAGCCGAAAGGTAGACATCACGGTCCACAGCAATCGGTGTCAGTGGGTGTCCAGCCACCACCACGACCCACAACACCCCCCCACCCCCACAAACCTGCAACATGGAGCACCCCCGCTTAGAACCATGTGGCATCCAGTACAGTGCACGCCCGAACAACCTGCAGGTGGGAAACTGGACAGGGCTGGATTACTGGAGGCATGAGGACCGTAACACGACCAACACATGGGACATGTCACGTAGCAGACGAACACGCAGCACCGCCCACCGTCACGAACAAGTGAACAATGTGCACACGGACATGAACCACAGACTCACACCTCACATGACCCATCACAGACACAGCAACACCCAAGGAGCCATGTCTGCATGCACAAGCCACACTGAATATAGTACCACACGGCAGCCACTGTGCAACTCATCACACACAACCGAAACACCATTGAAGTCCTGTCCATGTAGCCCCTACTGCCTGTCAACCACACACCCCACAACTACGCCTATGTAAGACAAACAACACTAGACGCAACAGAGCGGAACAACATAAATGCACACGAACACCACTGAACCCATCAAACACACAGACACACCATGCACATACAACATACCATCCATCCCATCCGTCAGCCCCAGTCTCATGAAAGGCATGTCATCCGCACAGCTGCCACACATACAGCAGTCACGCTAAGATACATGCCCATGACCAACCATGTGCCAGAAGTCAATGAAGCGCACGCCACACTGTGAGCAACAACACACAACATGGGCCACACCCCCCCACGAGCACTGCAGTGATGCACATGGCACAGGGCAGCACGCACACCAAGGAGATGGGACAACTGCAATACGTTGGCTGGCACACAACCATCACTCACTCATAACGATGCGTCCAATGCCATGTCCAGTAATCACAACAGACAGCAAATATGCAGGCCATGTCAGGCATGCACACACCTCAGACCATGCACTGTCATGCTGCCACAACACATGTCACGTTCGGCACCCATGGCTCACAGCATGTACCCCAAAAGCATATTCCCTCCCAAATGCGAATCTGGGGCATGGCCCCCATGTTGCCATATGCGTTCCTAAGCGTTCCATTTGAACCCCAAAAGCATATTCCCTCCCAAATGCGAATCTGGGGCATGGCCCCCATGTTGCCATATGCGTTCCTAAGCGTTCCATTTGAACCCCAAAAGCATATTCCCTCCCAAATGTGAATCTGGGGCATGGCCCCCATGTTGCCATATGCGTTCCTAAGCGTTCCATTTGAACCCCAAAAGCATATTCCCTCCCAAATGTGAATCTGGGGCATGGCCCCCATGTTGCCATATGCGTTCCTAAGCGTTCCATTTGAACCCCAAAAGCATATTCCCTCCCAAATGTGAATCTGGGGCATGGCCCCCATGTTGCCATATGCGTTCCTAAGCGTTCCATTTGAACCCCAAAAGCATATTCCCTCCCAAATGTGAATCTGGGGCATGGCCCCCATGTTGCCATATGCGTTCCTAAGCGTCCCATTTGAACACCAAAAGCAAAGTACAAACCAGACCCAGGATGGGCCAGGAGCCCGCATACACCAGAGTCACAATAAGTAGGGGCACAGCAACACACCCATCGGCATGGCCAATCCGTCCCATGCCACATGTGCACAGCACACAGTCCCATTGCCAAGCACACACAACTACAAATGGTACAGCCACACACACGCCTCCGGGAAACCCATGTACGAGATTGCACGAACTGTGAATGTCAGACGACAAATACATACTTCGTCAGGTGCAACACAATAACAAATCTCATTCTCTCCACAGGTGACGAACCGCTGGATACTGGGGATGGAGACAGCAGCCAGCACAGCCAGCCTACAAGCCCCCAACGAGGACACACGGATGTGGAGGATCTGTCCTCTTCTTCAGACACGGACCACCAAGCAGGCCCATCTGGTGTGGCAGGGCCCAGCCGCTCCCCAGGACCCCTCCTACCCACCAACCCATCATCCAGGGCTGCTGAACATTCCCAGCCCCTGCTGCCACTGTCGTTGCGGCCACACCCACGGTCATTGCGGCCACACCCACGGTCATTGCGGCCACACCCACGGTCATTGCGGCCACTACCACTGCCGCAACCGCCACCATCGCCGCACCGACCACCACCGCCGCCACCACCACCACGTCTTTGCTGGCACCAGCCCCAGCGCAGGTGGTGGCCCGGCCGACTGGATCCACCCTGGGAGCCACAGTGAGGACCGTGGTGAGCAATGTGGCTAGTGGGCAGGCCGGTGGCAGCAGGACTGGTAGGAGGAGCAGGGTCAGGGAAACGCCAGCCTCCCCTGGGAGCCATGCCCTGCCTCAAATGGCCAGAGTCCTTGGGGCCTATGAAGAGGCCCAAGGACAATGGGCCAGGTCAGCTACAGACACGCGTGAGGTGCTGGGGGTGCTGAGGTCCATGGACGCCCGTATGGGCCAACTCGTGGACCTCATGGGCCAGCTGGTGGTGGCGGTGAGGTCACAGCCAGGGACAGCAGCTCCCCTCCGCCACCACCTGCCGGGGCGCAGGGTCGAGCAGCAGTGTCCAGTTCCCCTGCGTCCACAGCCAGTGAGCACACCTCAACCACCAGCATGTCGCAAGCAGGCACCCCCTCGCAAACGTGGAAGGGGCCGTCCGAAGTGGAAACAGATCTCCCGGGAGGACTTCGCACGCTCCAGACGCAAGTGAGGCAGCCAGCCAGCCTTCCTTGACCACCCACTGCATTGACTTGGACTACGATCCCACTCCACACAGCCATCTGGATGGCATGTGTGTGTTGGACTATGGACATAGAACCAGTGGGTACACCCTGAGCATCACGCAGCCATGACCGACAGCTCATTGTCACTGCACGCACCACTTTTGTCATCACCTTACACACAATCACATGTCACAGTTTGAAATAAATGCACCTCTTACACAAACTGCTGTTTGTGCCCTGTGTTTTATTTGTACGGAATACAACGGCCACCTTGGGCGGAAAGGCACCTGATGCGTGGCATGGCAATGGAACCGGAGGGCCTGTAGGGACCTAGGGGTGGGAGACAGAACAGGAGCACATTCAATGAGTGTGTCACACACCCATCACACAGTACATGTCAACAACTACAAGCAATGTACACACATCGCACAGAGCAATAGGGCACAATGCCACAGCCACCAACAGTGGCATACAACCCTGGCCATGGAGCGTTGACACACAGCACGCAGTGAACAAACGGCCACCCTGACACAGCACACACACACCTGCACAGATACAGCCACATCAGCCGTCGTACATGGACACTCGCCGTCAAGTGAAGTAGTGGGCGATGAGCTGCTGCCGCACATTACCAGCTTCCTCCTCTCCGCTGTCCTCCTCACTCGAGCTGTCCTGGTCTGCGGGCTAGGGCCCTGGTTGATCTCCGTCATCCACGATGAGGGGGATCTGCTTCCGAATGGCCAGATTGTGCAGCATGCAGCACGCCACCACTATCTGGCACACCTTCTGTGGGGAGTACGCCAGCGCACCCCCGGTGCGGTCCAGGCACCTGAACCTGGACTTGAGGAGGCCAAAGGTATGCTCGACCACACGTCTGGTCCTCCCATGTGCCTCATTGTAGCGATCGTCTGCTGGGGTGCGA
Source organism: Calotriton arnoldi (assembly GCA_963921515.1). NCBI lineage: Eukaryota > Metazoa > Chordata > Amphibia > Caudata > Salamandridae > Calotriton > Calotriton arnoldi. The sequence goes on from CAWUFW010002411.1 coordinate 795,449, forward strand.
GGATTCCTCAATGGACTGAGCAGCCATGCCCCATTCGGGTACGCAGAGTCACCTGGGTGTGAGGGACACAGAGAACCGTTGCTATTCCAACTGGACAGGGGACAGCATCGCACAACCAACACGCTACACCACTCCACATACTCACCGACAATACAGCCACGATCCTGTTGCAGATTGGACATCAGTCGTGGCAAGATGCTGTTGCGCATTATGTGTGCATCATGGGCCGAGCCTGGGAACTTTGCACACACGTGGGTGATCACCATGTCCGCAAGGCACACCACTTGCACATTCAGGGAGTGCGTGTGCTTCCTGTTGCGGTACAGGTGCTCAGTGGCCTGTGGTGGAACAAGGCCAACATGTGTGCAGTCAATGGCTCCAACGACGTGTGGGATTCTGCCAAGGGCATAGAATGCACCCTTCACTGCCGCCAATTCACGAGTCCTGGGGAAGCGGATGTACCTGTTTCGGTACAGCATCATGGCTGCCAGTACATCCCTCAGCACCTTGCTGAACATGGGCTGGGACATCCCTCCTCCACTGCCCACTGTGTGCTGGAATGACCCAGTGGCGAAGAAATGCATGGCGGCCATCACCTTAGCCGTGGGGGTGACAGCTGTCGGATACACCCTGCGGGGACGGAGATGGGGTTCCAACATGGCACACAGTCGATGCAGGGTTGGCCTGTCCAGCCGAAACTTCCTAATGACCTCTGTATCGTCCATGTCCGCCAGCAATTGGTATGGGCGGTCAATGTTCGGTCTCCGCCTAGGGAAAATGGCAGTGGACACATGTCAAAGCAACACAACACATAGCAATTTCGCATACACATCACTGACATGACTGAGCAGGCACATGAGCCACAGCCCAGCTGTCAAGCTGGGACGGCACGGCCACACTACACTTACACAGGTCTCCCAACAATGGCAATGGCTAGTGATACAAACCACTGCCATGTGCATGCACATGGGGATCTAGGCCCCAATGACTTGCGGGGCGTGCTGATGGGGACTGACTGCATATTCGTCAAGCGGCAACGCCACGGCAACATGAATGTCTGCTGAGCATGGAACTGCTTCCGAGGCTGGATGAGTATGGCACACGACGACGACGATGTGGGCACAGGCTGAGCGGCCAAAACAAGTGGGACCTGTGGCACGAGGGGATATGAGACAGTAGTAGGTGTCAGCACTGCACCCTATGTACAGCACTGTACGGATCACACCTCCCGAAACATTGACAGGTGTCCACATTGACAGCCCCATGCCAAGACGGCTGTGTGCTTGCAGTCACACGTCACAGGTGAGAGGTTACATTGCACGTGCCAGGTGGCAGACGTACATAGTGGGAGCTGGCATGTGTGTGCATGTGTCTCCTGTTCAGGATCCACCAGATGGGTGCTGACTCTGTACTGACCATTGGACACAGCATGTTCCGTGGAAGGCTTGTGTGTGTGGGATGGTTGCACTGGATGTGCCTCCGTTGGGTGGGGGGCCATGCACAGGGCGGGTACGTCGATGATTGCGCATTGTTGGTCACGGTGGGTGCACCCACTAAGATGTGTTGCCCTGTGTTCAATTCCTATGTCCGCATGATGATGGACTGTAGATGTGGGCAGACTACACATTGGTCGATGTGCTGTCTATATGCATGTGCCTTCACACCAGGCACAGCTGCCCCTGCACATGTGACCCCTGCTGGACTCGCTGCTGGGTCTGTGGAGCTGATGCACCTTCTGTGCGTGGGGCGGACAGCTCTCCTCACTTCCCTCATTGCGCATGTCATGACTTTGCCGCAGGTGACATGGATCATGGAGGGCCCACATGTACGCGTGGGTAGGCTACACATGATTGTTCACTGGTCGCCACCCCCAGTCAGTGTTTCGAATGGGAAGGTTGTCGTGCTGGTGGTATGTTCGATGTGGCGGATGGGCGGGCCTAGGTGCGGGCTTACATTCCGGACATGGGGGTAGTTGGATTGGCGACTAGTTGCAGTACACACGGGACACGTCTCTTCCTTTCCACATCTGGGTCATCCCTTGTACTCACTGACAGTGATACAGTCATCTTCGCCCCAGCCCTCATGTCCTCCCCTCGCTCCCCCAATATGCATGTGCACCTGCGAGGCTAGCGCTTGCACAGGCAGCCCCAAGCTCGCACCAGAGAGGGCAAGGAGTGTATGTGTGGGTCCAGTTGCACGAGTGGGCTGTCTCAGGGTATGATGTGTTGCGGGACGCCGTCCACCTGCGTGGTGCCCCAAATGGAGACCCGGCCTGCATGGACTATGCATCACAGTCTTCGCCTTCCGGATCCGCCACCTGCGACACCCAGTGGCTGTGGCTGCCCTTGCGGCCATGCCGCGTCCGTCTGTGACTGATGGCCCACACATTCACTCTTTGGCCTCTCTGGGGAGGGCTCGGGGGTGGTGGCGCACGCGCTTGCACTTAGTCGCAATGGCATGTGGCGTGGTTGGTATAATGGGCAATGGATGGGATGGTGCGAGCCACCTCCTGTGACGTCAGTGCTGCTCGTGCTGTGGTGCGTCCCCCTACACTTCCATTTGACTTGTGCCATGCTAGACGTTGAGGTTCTATTGCCTGCGTGATGTGACCAGGAGGAGCGCGAGGAGACCTCTCACACACCATGCTTCACTGCCATCCCGTGCCCTGTATCGCCTGTGCGGATTGACTATGTTGGGGTTACACCTGGTCGACTGGGGCTGTGTGTGCCTTGTCAAGGGGCATGGCGGGCGCACAACAGGATCCAGCTTGTCCACAGAGGGTGGGCTGAGGTGCGCCTGGTACCGCTTTGTACGTGTGCCCGGCTGCTGTGCACACACGTGTTCACTCCCCCCGACAGGTGTCCTCTCACAATGCCCAGGGAAGCGGTGGTGTACTGTTCATGACCCCTCCCAACACGGCGTGCTCCAACTTGGCATGTGCGCATCTACCCGTCACACCCACCCACCTGAGCACTGCGTCCATACGACTTCACACGACACATGTGTGTCTTCCACAGTTGTGCTACTCATTTGCGTTGACATCCAATACCAGTGGACTACATGGTCATGTCACGACTGCCGTGTACTTCACATACTCTCATCCTCTCTCATTCGTACTTGTGAAATGAGTCAGCGGAGACAGTTTTGGTTTCAAACATTATATTGAGTCTTCTGTCCTCTGTGATGCAGTATAGTGGACACTACTGGCAGCGGAATACATGTTGAGGATATACTGAGCATGATTGCAAATGGGATAGGGTGTGGGGTTACATGTGATTGGCTGTTGCATGTGGGATGTGGGCTTCAGAGTTACATCTGCTTGGCCAAGGCTGTGCTAATGTACATTTACGTATAGCTGCGGAGCTGCGGACTTTGACACAGACGGTATACATGTAGCCTACCAGACCGCTTGGCATCATGGGCACAGTCCATCTCAGTTCCATGTGACAGGTTTGCTGCAGTTGTTCCTCATGCACGCGTGCATGTGAGATGACATCAGGGCATGTGCTTGCGTGCATGCAGCGGCGTGCCACTTGTTGTTGCACTGTGGTGGTTACTGGACATGTCACAGTCACTGGGGTCGTGTTGTTGTTGTATGCACTTGTCGTCCATGCAAAGGTCCTGGTATGGGATTCCCGGGGCGGGGGTGGGAGGGGTGCAGCACCCACAGACTCCAGGCGACCTATTCATGTCCACTGAGCAGTGTGTGTGTCCATGGGCGCTGGATCCATGTCGTGTCCTGGTTGTTCGTGCAGTTCCGTCCATATGGGTGCGATACACAGACCCCATGCCACTGCCTCCCACGATGCATGCGGTGTTCCTGGATGTGATGGGGAACAGTGTGCATGTCCCGGTCATATCCGATGTCATGGCGATGTCGTTGATGGTGTGGTTACAGTTGCCGGTCGTTTGGTATGGCTGTTGTGGTGGTGACTGGCCAGTCCGTGCGGAAGCTAAGCATGGGTGCGGGGTTGGACATCATAGGTCAATCGGGGAACCTGCGTTGTGGTCCGACGAATTTACAGGTTGTCAGGTATGCGATGCCGTCCAGCAGGGCTTCCATGTCATTGGTGGTGTACATGTTTGCCAGCCAATGTAGCGGATGGTGGCTGTCAAGGTGTTGTTCGTAAGTTGTCCCTTGGAGGACCATGATGGGGCATGCTGGGTGACATTCGATGTAGCTGTTCTCGATGATCCGTCGTGTGGAGGCACAGTGGTCCCATTTCAGTGCGGGTGCGATGTTGGCCACATACGCCATGCCCCCATAGGCAGAGCAGGCCCTGTCGTGTGCGTCCAGAGGGAGGAGTAGTGGTAGCAGGTCCGCCTTCAGACATGCCGGGTTGGAGAGGCATATCTCCACGGGATGCTGGTAGGGACACCTCCGACAGTAGAAGACGGGCATGACTCAGCTGAACAATGTGATGCGGTAAGTCAGTCGGTAACTTACGTTCAGCAGGGACAGGAGATCGCATCCCAATATATGTAACAGGTTGGTTTTGTAGAGCTTGAGCTGTCCGGCGTAGTTGGGTAGGTGTGTTGCGGTTGCCATTTCGCAGCGGTGCGTTGTGGTGGCGTGCTCCGGCTGTGTGTGCAGTCTGCAATGTGCACGCTCCGAGGTTGCTGTGAGCTCTGTGTAGTCGTAGGGAGACAGGACTTGTGTTCTGTTGGCTTGTTTGGAGGACACGGGCCCTCATCCCACATGCTTCTCAGACAGTTCAAGGTCAGTGATGTGTGACTCCTTCCAATTAACTTGCATGTGGCCGACATGGGGGAGTGTTTTCTTCTTTCTTCCCCGTCCGTTGTGTGCTTCTGTGATATGCGCTATCTGCCCTGTGGTCGGTCTCCTCGGCATGCCTGTGTTGGTCTATTCTTGGACAATGGCTGTATTCACCGGCTTCTGTCGTAGGGCTGTGGTTTCGGAGTTGGAATGGAAGGTCATTCAGTGCTGTCTGCTCTCCCTTGTGTGGGCGGCAGGCTGCCTTTCCACTCTGTGTTGGGCCTTGTGTGTGAATGTTATTCTTGGGCCACCTGTTGTCGGTCCCCGGGCTCTTTGGTGTTCCGTTTTATATGTCTTGTTCATATGTGCAGGGTGGTATGGGTGTTTCAGTGTGGTACTGGCGTTCCTCTTCCCGAAGGGGCCCTGCTTCTCCTAGTTGGTGTTGCCGCCGCTGTGTGCTACGCCATGTTTGTTACACTGGGGTGTGTCCTGCTGTTGCGTGACTTCACTGACATGTGTGCGTCGGTTGTGTGGCGTTGGGTGTTGTCCGTGAATTGGGCGTTGGGGACATGTCTGTGGCAGGCCTGTCACGTGTCATGTGCGTTCGGGGTGGGGCTGATGTGTGTGCTGCTTGGTTGTGTCCCTGTGTCTGTGTGCGACGCATGCATGGCGCTGCGGTTGGCCTCTGCGTTGTGCGCATGTGTGGCGGCGTCATCGCCGCTTTGGGGCCGTGACGGGGTCGTTGGTTCCTAGTCCCAGGTGGTGTGTACACATGTGTTACGCGATGTTACGATTTGGCCTGTGTGTCATATGTGGATGCAATGGTGGATGTGTAGTGTACACGCGCTGGTGGGGGTTGTCCGCTTTTTCCGCCCTTGCACTGTGTGCGCTGTTTGCGTGCACTTGTTGTGTGTGTGCCTACCTGCGTCTCCGCGGTACGTTGCGTCCTTGGTGGTGCATCAGCAGGAGCATGGGGAGGGCCTGCAGTGCTGGATTCATGCTCGGGGAGCCGCTTCTTCGTTGTCCGTGCTCGGCGTCCGTGTTACCGCTTCGGTTTGTCGTACGGTATCTCTTGGCCGTGGGAGCCGTTTGTTTGCGGCATCGTAATTTATACGCCGGGCGGGACGTGTTTCGTCGGACGGTGTGTGTCAATTGGGCTGCGCCGCTACGTGTACGGGCGCACTTTGATGGCGGACGGTGTTGCTGGCTTGCCGGCGGTGTTTGGCCTACTTTTCGCATCGTAATTGGGCGGGCGCGTGGACTGCTGCGTGCCGGCGGTAACTGGTGGTTTTTGCATCCGCCAGCACGGCGGTTGTGCTTCCGCCCGCCATCGTAATGACCCCCTAAATTTACACTAATATTTTTAAAATACTCCCCTTCATTTACCCCTAATAACTAAACATCCCGCTCCTAAAACATATGTTACAATTTTTTTTTTAATACATTTTCACACTAATATTAAAAAAAATTTAATAATACAAAATTAATAACAATACATAATATTTAATTATAGACTAAAAATTAATATTTTACAGTTTCTATATATTTTTTTCGATATTTTTTACAATACTAACAATTCGATATTATCTACTTACGATATTACTTATTCGATATTTTGTACTTCGATATTTTTTAAAGAAATAAAATAACGATATTTTTAATTGCGATATTCATGTATTCGATATTATCTGACATTCGATATTACAACTTCGATATTACTACAATTCGATATTTATCATTCGATATAATGTCTATTCACCGTTTAATGTCGCCGTGTACGCATCTAATGTGTACCACTGTCTCAGGAAGGTACTGGATAGGTTTTACTAGGGGCCTCTGTATCACTGATTGCCTACACCCCGAGTCTAATAAGGCTTTTACGGCTCTCCCATTCACCACCACACTTACGTAGAAAGCGCCTCCCAACTCCGCACTGTAGAGGACGGACCTCGGGATATACCCCACTTCCATCGGCTCCTCAGTTGGCTTTTTCTGAGGGCATGCCCTGGCAATGTGGCCCCATCCTCCGCACTCGAAGCACTGCGGACCCTTAGGTGGGGGCCCTTCGGGTTTCAGGGGCCTGAATCTGGAGACATCTGCTGGAGGGGGTCGATATACCCTTCGCTCGGTTCTCTGCGGAGGGGCTTTGTGTGGTTTTTCAGGTTCCAGGCTTGCGGGACGCGGCTGGGCCCGCGCAAAAGTAGTGGCCATCTCGACAGCCTGTTCTGTGGTCAATTTGGTGTGCTGTCGTAACCACTTCTGGGTGTTATAGGGCAGGGCCTCGAGATATTGCTCCAAGTAGATTCTGTCCATGATTTCCTCCTTAGTGTTGTCGTGCGGTTTCAACCACTTATCGGCCGCAGCCTTAAGTCGAAAAAAAAGAGTCTTGGGGTTTTCCCCAGGGGCGCCCCTCTCCCTTCTGAACCGTAGTCTGAAGGCCTCCTCATCTAAACCTAGATGGTCCAGGATAATTTCTTTGATGGCGGGATACGCTGTGTTCCCATCGGCGTTTGCCACCTGATAGGCAGCTTGTGCCTCACCGGTCAGCAATGGTGCAAGAAAGAACGGACACTTTTCCGTCGGCCATCACGCATGCGCGGGCGGCCCTCTCAAAATTCAAAAGGAAAGAGTCGGGGTCCTCTCCCGGCTGGTATTTTTGTAAGGACACCCCCGCTGGTCCAGGGGAACGTCCTGTAGTCTGCGGAAGAGACAGGTGATCGGCCATTAATTTTTGCATGTTCTCCATTTGGGATGACATAGAATCCGTGAAGACATTGCGGTCGGCCTGCGCCGAGGACATCTGTCTTTCGACCGCCCATCCCAGTTTTTCCTGCGCCTGTACGAGTTGTTGGATCAAGTTCTCCATTATAGGGGTACTAATGGAGGGGTTGCCTGCATTCTCCACCAGTTGTGGGCTTGGGGACAAAAGGCTCTCGGGACCGGGTCTATGCAAAGCTGGCTTTATTTGGTACAGGCGTCGTCTCCTAAGAGAAGCCAGAGTTAAGACACTTCAGAGTCCTTCTGAACTGGGTCCGGTTCACTGTGGCTTTCGTCTGGGTCGTCGCAGGGCCAGGTCGGGTCTTGATCCGACGTCCTCAGGCACATGCAAAGAGGAGGAGACGAGAATCAGTGTACTGAACGTACCCGCGAATGAGGGAGGGGGAGTGAGGGACTCACACGAGTGCTCGGTGCTATACAGTGAAGTGCCCGTGCACAGGGAAACGGGAGTAGGGGAGAGAGGAAATAGAGTGCAGAGGAAACACCTCTCTAAGTATCCGGCTTCTCTCGTGATCCAACCCACCCCGCAACCTTGCTCCGTACCTTTGTAAGCCACGCTTCTCCTGAAGCGTGGCGGGGCGCAGCGTGGGAACGATGGCCTCCTGACTGCTTCGGTTCTTTGGCTCCCTCCGTAGTTTCTGGTACCGGTCCGGCTACCATCAGCGTCGCCCCCTCGTTTTCTTCTCCCGCGTTGGTCTGCTGCTCTTGTTCATTCCACCCGGAAGTGTGCTCTAGCCCGGAAGAAATGTCCTCATCTCTTATTGGCCAGAATATGCCGACGTCACTGTTAAAGGCGGTCTGTCCACGGCCCGGAGTTTGTTTAAAGGGCCCGTTCTCCGATACAGGTGTGTCCGCTCTAGGCGTGGTGAAGGAACATGCGTTCCATTCTTCCTGTGAATAAATAAGAGGTTCTGTAACAGAGGGCGCAGACCACCATTCCATTTCTACTCCTGAGTCCGAGGGCACCTTGTGACAGAAAGAAAAGAGAACTTCTTTAGCTCTAAGCCCTCCAGCAGGAGGGGGATACTGCCAGAATAGAAAGGAGTCTGAAGAACAAGGGAAACACTTGGCAGAGATATATCTCTTATAATGGCAGCTATCAAAGAGTTACACGGTACCTCTGATAACATAGAGGCCGAACCAATGAGCATGGAGGCAATAATGGTGATGCTTCAAGGTCATGTGGGGGCTGTGAACCACACTCTTGGGAAGTGCTCTCAGGTGCTGAGCTAAAGAAGGCATGAAATGAAGAATTTCAGGTCTGCACAGTTGCATCCATACTCCAGCAGGAGAGCAAGGCAGAGGCACTGAAAAATAACAGAAGGGCCCACCCCAGTGAGCACATTCTGGGTCTCTCACTAATCTAAGAGACTAGAGGGCAAATAGGTTGGTGGATGTTTCACCGAATCTTAATTTACGATTCTTAAGAAATTGCATTTTGCTATTCGGTAGTATGTACTATCACATACATGTTCCTAATAGTGATTTCTTAGGATTCACTTCCCTAAAACATCTAATCACTAAACGTGATTTGTTCACATTTCCAAATTACGAATGGGCTCAGATACACACTGATGACATCACAATCAGGAAATACATTGTTGCACTGTCATTTGGACGCACAAGAGCTTCCAGTGAGGACCTGTCTAGACTACCAGCTACATCTTTGTGCCAAAATGACAAGTCACGAAGGGCAGGCAGAGGACTGTTGCAGAAAGTGAAAGCAAAAGTTCTCAAATGATGAGATTGCTATTCTGGTGGAGGAGTGTGTAGCAAACAATGCCCAGCTAATCATTAAAGCCTCTGTAACTGCCCCTTAAGTCACCAAGAAGCGAACATGGAGCCATATACAAGAAAGGATAAATGCTGTGGGGGTAACTATGCTAAGTATTGCCGAAATATGGAAAAAGTTGTATGACCTTGACTCACGCACAAAAGAAAAGCTGGCGAGTAGAAGGAAGGAAGCTACTGGCACTGTAGGAGGACCTCTTACTCAGCCACCGATGACAGCAATGGATGAGGCCATCAAGAGTACCATCACTACTGAGTTATATCTGGCCTAAGAAATATTGACACTTCGGGACTGCCTGAGCAATGTCAAAAAATGTTTAAATTAAAAATCACATACAAATATTTGACTCTTAAATATGTTTATTATAACTGTCATTTAATTCTGTCAAAACAAATTCCATTAGATTGTGATTATTTAACACATCAATGCATTAATCTTTATTATGTACAACAAAATGCATTATGGGAGTTGCAGTATAATCGAAGTCTTTTAAGTTTTATGTCTAAAAATGAATGCACTGATTACTGAATATATTATAAGTGAATGATTTTTCAAAGTATAATAAATTTAAGCTTTAGTAGCATGATCCTGGAAAGATAAAAAAATACTACATTTAACAGGGTTACACTAGTACATATGCTCTTAAGTAGTATTCTAAAAATAAATCATTTTAATGTAAGCTGTATTTCATTTCATTTATAGACAAAGAATACATTACAGAGGAACATGATGATCACAATGTGGATGATGTAGGGGATCAGGAGTATAACAACAATGATGTGTCTCCAGCAATGGAAATAACACCAACATTGTCTGAAATGACATTTCCTACAAGAAGACACCCACCTAGATCTACAAGACTTGTATGAACAACTACACTATGTACAAGAACATTTATATTCAGAGCCTCAAGGAGGCAAAGATTGTAACTGCTATGACCTAGGCTTCCAACAAGACCTGATGATACAGATGCCAAACCATCTAGAGCAGTATTTGTTCAAATTGGAAAACCAACATTAGACATTCAAACAAAACAATTGGATATAATTAGCATGTTAGCACGGAACATGGATGAAGGCACATCTGCTATGATTAATCGTATTTACAATTTGAATGAAACAATGAAGTCAATGATTGATTGTTTGCTGAGAACACACAGCAGCCAAATAAAAGATATTGACGTGTTGCATTTAAAGTGCAATGTTTTGAAAAAAATAATAAAAAATTGGCAACTGCAATAGGGATACTCAGTCGTCGCATCGTTCATATCCCATAAGAAATGTCACACATAACAAAGATGTTGCAAAAAGTTTAGGGCAGATTACATTCTGTCTAGAATTTTTGCAAACTATGCAAATATGTTCTAGAGGTACACCTGCTCTGGAAAGTGAGGAAGCTTCCGACCATAGATGTATGTTTATGCCTGATGTCATAAGATCTAGGCATACACATAGTCAGGCTGCTGATTTTGACGTTCTAATCTAGAGCCCACTCCCAGCAAACACAGGGACATTTTATATATTTTTTTTACATGCAATAAAAAAAATATTTTGTTGCATTACCATGCATTTTTAAATCGTGTTGAAATAAAGAAAATAAATATGACACGGGCACTATTGTAAGTCCTCACATTTCCTGTGAATAAACGTGGAAATAAAAATTACTTTTCTGCATTTTGACTGTGACTCCTCATTAGAAATTGCATGTTATTTATTTGAATACACTTACCTTAAAAATAATTCTAGATAATGTAACTGCGACTCTTTCTGCTACCTGCTGCTCTGGTGGCAGCTTGGGTTTGGTTTGGAGGTCAGTAGTCTTCCTCTTCATCAGAGCTGTCCTGCTTAGGCTGCATTGGAAGTCCCTTCCTACCAGCGATATTGTGTAGCATACACACACTGTGACACTCCTGCATGCCACTGGAGGTGAATATTTGAGTGCTCCCCCACTCTTGTGAAGGCAGCGAAACCTCACCCCAAACACCTCAAAAGTGCTCTTTTTAACAGCCCTTGGTCACTTGTGGGCAATATTGATGTGTTGGCTCCTTTTAGTTGCATTGAGATATGGGGTCATAGTCCTGGTGTGTAGTGCATAAGGACGGTCAAATAACAAAAAAGAGATATATAACATAAAAACCACAACTATACAGTATGGATAAATATAAATAAATGTTGGGAAATTTAAATAGCTAAAAGAAAATCATCCCCAAAGTCTTCATTTGCAAGCCAGTTGTATAGGGCACAGTGCGGAATACAAGGAGTCACAAGGTCAGCTATTAAAGACCCAGCATTCGATCCGAATGTTTAAGGAGTGCTGGCTCTTCTGATTCCTGTACCAGGAGGGTAAATTAAGACGTGTGTGCCTATGATCTGTGGTAAATGTGCTACACAAACAAATCTTTTTAGATTGCAGCACGTCCTGTGGAGAACAGGGTAATATATCTTTGAATGTTTAGCAGGATGGAATCTAAAAAATTAAGAAAGAAAAGTGAAAGTGAACTTTGAGAGAACCCAGCTGCTGCAGCAACAACCCCCTGATTGCGGACTACACTTCTAGGGGCTTATTTCCAAGCACCTTGCGCCACTGGTATGTCACTATTTCCCATATAGAAAGTGAAGCACCGGCAGTGCAAGGGGCAGTAACAAGAAAAATGTAAGTAAGTAAGTTTTTATATAGCGCAGCTACTCACCCTTACGGGTCTCAAGGCGCTAGAGTGGAAATTAAGTGAGCTATTGCCCAGAGTCACATGGTGCTGAGCTGAGCTGCCGCCGGAGCCGGGGATCGAACCGTGAACTCTGTGCTCCGGAGCCAGCTGCCCTGGCCGCTGCACCACACCTCTCCACAAGAAGCTAAGCGCTTGAATGTGAGTTGGTATTGAAACACTCCTGTGTGTATCCCTACACAACACAAGGTCTGACTCAGCAATGACAACCAAAATAACGGTGCTGCTGAAAATGTACTTGTTATATATCTCCTCCTCAGTCTGCTGAATCCAGGCACCCTGACTCTGAAAATGCTCTTCTGTCTTTGTCTTCTCCTGTGCTACACGAGCATATAGCCTCATCCTCCTCGCCATAGCATACAGAGTAGCCATTGTGTAAATAAAAGTATGTTTTCACACATTTTAAAGATTGCACCTGATTACCATCTGCTTCATATTGATTCTAATCTATGAGTACAAAAATCTGTTTTTGAGACCATTCACAATTACGTTCAAAATAGGAAATGCTAATTGAGATTCAGAAATAGGTATTTAATAATTCCAGTTACAAAAATAGTGATTCAGTAAGGTTCAGTTTGCATTGTAATGTTGTGAGAATGGAACCAAAAAACAAGTTGATACGTACCAAACTTACCTTTTCACAGTCGCTAACCTATTTTTGATCTATTTACGAATCACAAACGGCTAGTACCTCTGTGCCTAGTTCCTTTAAAATCCCTGTACAAGATTTTCTAAAGATGGATGCCCTACTGGAAGAATTGTTAGTAGGTGTAGAGGTGAAGGTGATGTACTGACTCCCCTCTCAGGGACTCAATGTTTCAGCTTCCAATGTGGGCACTGTGATTGCAGAGCTGGATTAGAGGAAGGAGAGGCATGCTGTACTTCTGGTGGCAATTCGGAGGAATCCTGTCAGCTGAGATGGAGCCTGGATTCTCATTTCCTCAAGAGACTGAGGTGAAAAGCAAGGTTTCCAATGATATCAAAAAGGAACCTCGACAGATGGTACTAGAAGCTCTGGTATGGTAAACCGCAGGACTTCGAGTGATTCAGGATAAGAGGATCCATGCTTTGCTCATGTTAGCACTACAAAGAGCTTTTTAGAAGATATCCGTAAGCTACAAAAAAGGGATAGGAGGTTCTGAGATTTGAATTCACTTGAATATAACCCCATGTTAGGTGTTTGTTATATAGTGGCCCCATTTCCAGGAAGACTCAGGCACTTCTGAGACTAGGGAATTGGAGAACATAGAAAATCTCTCTTGAGGACCCTTTTGAAAATAAGAGGGCATATTATCAAGGGCATTATCGCCACTTTAGCGGCACTTTTTGCCGTTAAAGTGGCGATATTCTTATCGCCCTATTAGCAAGCCTGCGCTAACAAGCGTTAACGCAAGCTTTCCGGCGTTAGCTGCCGGTTTTTTTATCGCCTTGCATGCCAGCGATATGTATCGCTAATGACATGCAAGGTAGGCGTTACTTACCTAAATGTCACGGTAAAAATCACGAACAGGACTTCGCTGTATTATCAAAGATGACCCGCGATGAAAAAATTCACGCTAATCCCCGATTTACGCAGGTTTTTAACACCTGAAAAATACCTGACTAAACATGGTAGTACAAGGGAGACTAGCCCTGATGTCCGCCACAGACAGCAAAGAGGTAGACCTCATGCTGCATTATTAGCCCTTACCATGTACAAAGGTGCAGGAAACTCACAATTTGCCTCTTAATGTAATATTACGATGCGCACATTATGTTAAGCATTTCAGAACGTTCATTGTTATAACTGCAAGAGTATGGTATCAGTGACCCCGTACAAACATTCTTCATTGGATTACCGAACATGCTTTACTGTCTCAACAAACATACATATTGTGCCTGAAAACAAGGGCCTTTCTGGGTGCATGGCACGTTAGCTGAAATATTATTCTCGGTAACGCACCGCTAACGTGCTCAGTACATGCTATCGCATGTTTGTCTATCGCGTGTTAGCGGCCGATTTCGCTTCCTTTCCCGAACACCACCTCATGTTATCGACGTCTTAATAATACGTCGATAAACATGCGAAATGTGTCCCGGAAAGGAAGCGATAAATACAATGGCGATAACTTTCGCTGGCGAGCATTATCGCCTTTTCTAGGTAATATGCCCCTAGGTTATTAGCTGTTCTAAAAAGTGTGGGGCATATTAGCAAGACCCACGTTAAAATTATCGCCGTTTAGCGGCAGGAAACTGCCGCTAAAACGGCGATAATAGACTTGCTAATATGCGTTATGGAATTCCAATAGAAGCACAGGTTAGATGTCCTGCACATCTAACCTGGGCTTCTATTGGAATTCTATAACGCATATTAGCAAGCCCATTATCGCCGTTTTAGCGGCAGTTTCCTGCCGCTAAAACGGCGATAATTTTAACGTGGGTCTTGCTAATATGCCCCCGTGTTTTTCCCTTTAATACCGTTCTGGTGTCTGCGCCATGTGTAATGGGCTTCAAGGAGTTCTACAGTTATAAGTATTTGTGTGACAATATTCCACGTGATCCTTGAACAGTGAATTGGAAGAACCACTTTGGTTTCACCGGCATTAGGGATGGTATTATGTACCCTTTCTATGGGACTGTGCTTTTATGTGTTGTTGTATTATTTTCCATTAAAAAAAATAGTTACAAAAAATGAATATGTATAGGCATTGTGTGTTTACCATTAATGCAGGTCACAAATGGTGGTCATGTTGATGGTCTGCAAAAGGCAAGCAACTTGCAATTTGTGTGAGACATACAGTCCATGGTCATGAGTGTGCCCCTCTCCGGTATCACTCAAGCTCAATAATCAAACCTCCACGTGTGGGATTAGTATCTGTACCCAGAGGCCTTCATGGATAAAAGTCTAATATATGATGCTGGAATCATGGTAGAAATCCCCAAATTTTGTGAGATTTATGGACTCCGTTGCAATTTAATATACACTGCAAGTAGAACAAGCAGCCTTCTAGAAGCAAGTTTATAATGGACACATCTGTTTTGCTCTTCAACAAATATTTCTGCCAGAAGCAGTAAGGCAGTCAGTCTTTGTATACTACTTCATTCCTTTCCTTGTGCCTTTACTTGAACTCAACTGTCTCTGGACAGCGCAAATCCACTCAAACATTACAAACAGTACAACACCTGCACATTTGCCTCAGCTTTACAGACTCTGGACACTGTGGGGCACATTCATAAATTCTGCCGAAATGCTGAATTGCGGCAGAAAAACTTGTGCTGTGTTGCGTCACTTCCTTGTGACATGGATGTGCCGTATTTATGGTATGGCCCACCATGGCACAAGTACAGAAGTTGCATCAAAAACCTCGATGCACTGGTGCGAAGAATGACACAAAGTGTGTAATGCATGTGTGACTCAAAGCTGATTTGTTTGTTGTAAAGCACCTTTAAATGCTGCAAATAAACTTTGTGGGTGTGTTTTGCTTGGAGGGAAACTTTAAAAAATGGTGAATTTGAGTCTACAGCACTTCTGAACACCAATAGCAGGAAAAAATGGAGAACAACAACCCCATCCTCAGCCAGGGGAAGAGGAAGAAGAAGATCAATTTCACTGAGGAGGAGAGGAAAATATTAATTTCCGAGGTGACAAAGAATGAACACTTTCTTTTTGTCACCTCCAAATTGCCATTAGGGAAGAAGGAAGCCATCTGGTAATCCATAGTGGATAAAATCAACAGTGTATGCCAAACAAAGAGGACAGTGCTGGGGTGCAAGAAGAGGTGGTATGACTGCAAGTGCAGGACCAAGGAGAAATTGGCCAGAAACCGTAGGGCATCCATGAGGATAAGAGGAGGGCCAGATGTCCAGGAGGAGTTGGACCCCTCGGAGGAGCAGGTGGCGTCACTCAACCCAACAGAGGTGGTGGCTGGAGTTGCTGGACAGGACAGTGCTGAAGTTGAGGACCAGGAAGTACTACAGGGTAAGTGAAAACAAGGGACCATATGGTTCAAACTGTCATGCAGCGCATTGCAGCAAGACAGTTTGCTGCACTACGGTGCTCTGTGGGTAAGTGAAAGGGCGAGATTGTCTCACATATTTACTCCTCCATCACATAACTGTGATTTTATTGCTCAGTCACATTAATTTCTGTCCAGCCCTGCCAGGTTTCTCTGGTCTATATGTGATGTGTTGAACTTGCAGCATACTTCCAAGATGAAGTATCTGTGATTTATAGTGAGCTACTAAAGACAAGAGAAGCTCCACCCATTATCCCAGAGAGGCACCCCATACCAGGGGAGGCGATCTGTCTCTCTTACTTTCCCCCGATCACCAAAGATGCTTTCGCAGTTTTATTTTGAAAGTTAAATCAGGCTCACACCTAAATCTGGCACCACCCCATATTCTCCAGCAAGGAGGACCAAAACTCTTCCTCATTCTCCTGGATCTTCTTAATCTCTCACTTTCTGCAGGAATAGTCCTTCGACGTTGGAAACATGCTGTGGTCAAGCCGTTGTTAAAAAAGCCCAATCTTGACCCCACTTGTCCTGCGAACTACAGACCCATAACCCTGCTTCCTGCCATGGGGAAAGTTCTAGAAAAATATGCTAATCAACATCTTTCTTTATTTTTAGAAGAGAACTCCCTTCTTGACTCTACTCAGACCAGTTTCTGTCCAAAACATAGTACAGAATCAGCTCTACTTGCAGTGACAGAGAAGATTAAACTGTTTCTGGACAAGGGAGGGCCTGTGGTTATCAATCTCCTCTACTTGAGTGCAGCATTCGACACGGTCGACCACACGATGCTTTAAATGGCTCTCTTCTTTCCTAAAAGAAAGGTCTTTCCAGATTTGTGAACCCCCTGCTGTTCACAGATGTCAGGAGGGGGAGCAATAAGAAGAAAAGTCTGACTATGCAAAATATGTGAAAGCAGGTGGAGGTGAAACAGGGAATTGTGAAGTCTAAGGGTGGGGTAGGTGTCCAGGATGAGGGGCAGGTTTCTTGGATGGTTGAAGGGTGAAATGTTTAGGCCTAGCCATGTGCGCAACCAAGGTAGGTTCATGTTGCTGAATATGCTCACTACTATCTTGTGAGGTTCAATATGAGCCATTACACTCACATCCAGGTAGGCATGTTGGTCAATGGTATAATGTAACAAATGGTGGTGTTGGTGTCTCCTGAGAGTCAATATGTGATCTGGGCATCATCAATGTGTGAGATGAAGTAGAATCCTTGGGTCTGAATGATGACTGCCAGAGGAGTCATGTACAAGTACAAATGAGTGGACTGAGTGAAGAGATTTGTGGGACTCTGCAGATTAGCATCTTGGGTTCTGAGGAAATGGAGTGAGCTTGAGCTGTTGCATATTTTCAAATGTGACGGTGGCTATCCCCTCCACAGATGGTTGTCAGTGTCTACTGTTGTGGACTCTGGAGATGACTGTGTGTGTGCTAGGAAACTACTGGATTCCACACAAATAAGCAAAGTATGGAATATAAATGCCCTTACACATTCATGCAGTGTAGCAAATTTGTTTGCTGTGTGGAGTTGTGTGGATGTGTGGCAAATATGACCCCAAAGGCCACAATACTGCACAAATTGCATGCAGGACAGTACAGCAAGCCAGATTTGTGTGCTGTACTGTGTGAAAGGCAGAGTGCAGGATTATATGTAATACATAACATAAAAACATTACTTGGTTAGTGCTGGGGTGCTCACTGATGGCTAGAGGGAATGCAGCCACCCTGGTGACCTTGTACAATGATCTCAGCTGTGGTGTCAAGAAGCTAATGTAACATGAGTGTAGGCACAAACCAGAAACGCAATGTAAGGGAAGGCCAGCAAGCTGCCTAGCTGCGTTCCATTGTGTGTCATCACACAAATAAGCAGTCTTGTTTAATCAGAGATTGTGTGAACAATGTAAAGGTATTGCCATGTGAAAGGCAACAATAGTGTAACATTGCCTCATTTACTTGTAGTAACATATGTTCCACATATCCCTGTGTACTTAAAAGTGTATAACAAATCAGTCTGAATGTCACTAAAATCATCTATGTATACATCTGTCATGGATCATTATTGACATATTTTTATCTCTTTCCAGAGGGACAAACAACATCTGTAGAACAGCCTGCCCTTGATGATGAACCTGTTGGTGATGCCATCCTTCCCCCCATGGATGATGACACCTTCCAACAACTTCTGGACTCTTTTGAATCTTCTCTTCCGGTCTTGGCAAGGGGAGACAATGTGGCAAGTTCTCCAGAGGTACCCTCACCCCAGGACATGCCCCATCGATCTGTACTATGCCAGCTGAGGCCTCCGAGGACAGCTGATGAGATGCGGGTGGGGATAAAGACCAAAGCGGGCACCCTAGAAGTAGTCTGTAGGTGTCTGAGCATTAATAAGGGTTTAACAAAGTCTATTACAGACACCTATTCCTGGCTCCATGGGATTGATTACTCCCTAGCTGACATTGCTGGTGTCATGATGCAGAGGGCCCAACAACAGCCTTCTACATCTGACACCAGTGAAGTTGCCATACAGCTGGGGGCCATCCGTGACATCATGGAATCCCTGGAGCTCAAGTTGGACTCCTACTTGATAACCATCAGTGCCCTCAATAGCAACGCTGTTGCTTTGTTGGCAAGCCACCAGGCCCTTGCCAGAGATTTCCAAGCTGCTTTACTGGCACAAACGAATGCTGATGGGGACAGGGGAGCCACATCTTCTGCCTCTGATGTGTGTGTGTGTGTGTACCTCAGATGCCTTTCATACAAACACCACTAACTGCAGGGTAGGCACAATATCCATCAGAGGAGAATGATGTGGAGTTCCCCAGTTTCCATCAGCGAACTGCCAGATACAATTTGTCAGTGCCTCCTGGCTTGTTTCCTATTGGTCCTGTGCGTAACATCATGCCACCTCCTGTGTCAACCAGTACTGGATTTTTTGTTTGTGCAATTGATCTAATCTACTTGTGAACTTTCAAACAAGCTTACCTTCCCTAATGACAATTTGATTTGCACCTCCTCACTGAAATACTCCTCACCTCCACATGTTACATGACATGTCTCCCAAATGGACTCTGTCTGGTCATCATTAGCTTCCAATAACTGTTGTTGTTTTCCTAAAAATCTACAGTTAGACTCACAAGAAACATTGTGAGGGACCTACAATCTTGAATAAAAATAACTCATGTGTACCGTTTTTTTTCTAAACTACAAAGAGTATTGTATGTTTGTTGCTGAAAGGACTACATATACCATGGTGGAAGTGTAAAATCCTCACCCTCTTGTTTGCATCTCAAGAAGAGTGAGCTAAAGTCAATTGCACATGCTGTCTTTAGATATGCATCTACACTAATTACATCCATTGCAATGGTATTATGAGGAATATGTTGTCTCACAATGGAACGTCAGAGTGTAACAACAAGCTGCAGTTACTTGATTGATATACATTCAGAATCTGTTTCTAATCACACAAATACTTACCCCCTATTAACAGGATGTGTGAGGCATGTGAGGCCATAACACTGTTCCACTCATCCACAAATATGTCGCTCAGTGAACATGACAACTTGATCATTCTAATCCAATACCGTGAATGTCAGTAACCAAGAAATGCAGGGTCTCCTTTTGGGTCCTGTGTCAAATGATAAATGACAAAAATGCTACACTGGGATGAGAAGAAGAGAAAATGTGTCCCTCTGCCCCTGAGAGCCTCATATGTGTTGAGTGTGAGTGCAACCCCACATTACATCTATTTTACATTGTACATACATATGTTTTGCATAAGTGCCAGAACACGGAACCAGAAACAATGCAATACCTCCCCAGGGAAGAGAACATGGGAGATTATGGGCATGAAACGTTGAAAGTTGTTGACCACAGTGAGCCGCATGATGTGCCACACTTAGCAAGTAGTAAATGCCAATGATGATGGACGTTCTCCAGGCAGGTGTGACTACATTCCCAATTAGTAACCAGTCAACAACAATGACCCCCTTGCACAATTGTGCAAGGGTGTGTGCGGTAGTGCCAGGCACCAGTGCATGTCCCAGTACAGCCAGGGAGCAGCAATCTGTAGTGACAAAACTATCCAACCTATACCTGCTTTATCACTTTCACACATGGTGCTACAGTAGGAGACTACCTGTGTTGTACGGTGTGTAAAATCACCAGATAAGGCCAACTTACAGTGTTCTAAGTATGGAAAAGGGTCCATACATGACTCAAATGTGAGGTACACTAACAGTTGTCCATAAGCCTCTGACAAAGCTACATATACCTTCAAAGACCGCAGGTCAATTGCTATATCATGTACTCAATACAACTTACACAATGGTGCCAACTCTTAAATATTAAATAATAACAAACTAGTGAACATACAAAATATTTTAATGTATGCAAACTATCACCTATCAAAACTACCCACAACTACCTAGCCCACACTAACTAACCATAACACTAGCCTATCCTATCTTAACTTATCTTACTCTATCTTAAGCACTATACACAAATGACAAGTTAAACATCAACTCCCACCCCCGTTAGTACACACGGGGGCATATTTACAATAAAGTGGCGAAGCGTGTCATCAAGCCAAGAAGGCTAACGACATGCTTCGTCACTTTAGAAATGCAGGGCTGCACCATAATTAATAGAATATGGTGCAGCCCTGCGTTTCGCCCTGCGCTGGCTCTAAATTTAGCTGCCTAGCTCCAACACAGGCTCCCTTGTACCATAGTGCAAGGGTGCCTGGGTTGAGGGGAAGATTGAAGGTCCCTCTTCCTGCATATAGACAATCTTTAAATGCCGCTTTGTAACTTCTATGTGTGCTCCTTAATGCAGCACACATAGAAGTTGCAAAACAGCATTTTATTTAAATGATTGTTTTTGTGCAGGAAGGGGGACCTTCCTGCACATAAACAATCATTGGCGTTTTGCTGTTTCTATGTGTGCTGCACAACGCAGCACACATGGAAACAGCAAAAACGAGGAGAAATAAAGCATTTCTCCTCGTTTCGCCTGTTTAAGACCAGGGTTTTGCCGCTGCCTCCTATTTACGCTGCCCTTGTAAATCGGGGGCAGCGTCAAAATCAATGGGTGTTGGGGTGGAACGCCCACCACAACACCCATTGCCCGCCCCTGTCACGCTAAGTGTAGTGTGAAATGTGGCCTTATTTACAAGGCAGCGTTAAGTCACATTAAGTGGCTTAACGCTGCCTGGTAAATAATACGAAGCCCATATCGCCATCACAACGTCACTGAAAGTGACGTTGTGGTGGCGATAGTGGCTTGTAAATATGCCCCATAGCTTGGTACAAAACAGACATTAACTACATCTTAAACATACGTTAACTACACATATAATCCTAAACAAATATATTTGTTTTTGGTATTTTTCTTTTATTGTTTAATGAAACGCACAAAGCATTTACCCCCCGCCCCACCCACAAGGAAAACTACCCTAATAAAAGCACACTTAAAAACGGTGAAATTCCTTCCAATTTGGCTGTTGTGATTTGGAAGGTACCTGACTCCAGCATGTGGGACACAGCCATTAATTTGGCAAGTGGGGAAATGTTATTAGGCCTTGCAGTTGGTGGCTGGAGCTTGGCGCAATCTTCACCAGCAATTCCATGATGGACTCCCTCTTGATTCTGTGGAACTGTTTGACCTCCTCCTCTCTGAGGTCAATGATGCACTGCTGGAAACAACGCTCCCTCCTCTTTTGCTGCCTATATGGTGGTTGTGGTAGTAGTGGTGGTGGTGACCTCTTAGATACTCCTTGTTGCAGTATGATTACCTCGATGGCGTAGTTGAGCTTGCTAAACTGTTTTGTGTTACTTGTGTTTATTTACCTCAGCCACTGCGTCATTTCCTATGTCTGGTTTGATTATGCACAGCAATTCTGCTGCATTTCTAGCTTTGCGTTGCACTTCTACATGATGCAGTCCTAAAACCATAAATACCACTGTGCTACACTTGCAGTAGATTAAGCAGGGAAGCGCCTGCCTTGCATATATTAAATATTGTGTGACGCAGCTGCTTTCATTGCAGCTTTTGCCTCACACAAGCCTTAAAAAATGATGCATTTTGGCAAATGGATCATTTTATAAATATGACTTACAGCCTGTCCGCCGTTGTGTCGCAATTTGTGGTGCAACGCCGGTACAAGCCTCTCAGAAATATGCTCCTGCATATCTATCTGTTAGAAGACATTCAATGAGAGGTTAGTGACGTATGCTCTTCAGCCTGCAATGTCTACATACAAAATATGGTACAGTAAGTTTGACTAGGGACTGGAGATCCTGAGCTGAGGCGTGAGTTAACAACCAATGGAGCCAAGTTAAAGCCCCAGGTGAAGCTTGGGAGAGGATATAATGTACAGTAATTGAGTTACTGAACATTTTTTTTGTTTTTGAAATAATAAACACTTCTGATATTTTCAGAAACAGCAGCAGAAGCAGCAGGAGACGTCCCAGATGTACACTCCACCTCCTGCACATTATTGGAAATGTCCCTAACAGTATTTTGCTCCGAGAGGAGGCTTGTGGTTAGGACCATTGGAACCAATATGTACACTGATTATTTCCCAAAATTTCCAGCTATATTCAAAATTGAAAAGACTGCCAGTAAAGCAAACACCAGAGCAACCATTTAAGCAATATCTTTCTGAATATCTCTACACTAGGATCTTACTGAACTATGGATAGTGGTTACACCCTCTTGCAAGAACTGAGCAGTTAGTTATATGCTGTGATGGTGTCACAGTATGGTAGAGATATGTGGAAAGTAAAGGCTTCAAAGTAGCAGTCAGAACACAGTACCAGTACCTGTTAAGCAGCCACAACTCACTGTCCTTTGAATTTAAATGAAGAAAAGTATAAAACAGCTCTGTGATTTTAGAATATCATAGCAACTCTGAGAAAAAAAAATCATAACAAGAGTGCAAAATATAACATGCAAACCCTAGTAACACAGCCTTATGGCAGTCTTTTTACCTCTTTTAAGCACAAACGTGCGTGCCATATGAAACTTGGGGGCATATGTACAAGCCCCTATCGCCACAGGAACGTCACTTTTTGTGATGTTCCCATGGCGATAGGGGCCTTGCCTTATGTACAAGGCAGCGTTAAGCCACTTAACGTGGCTTAATGCTGCCTTGTACATAAGGCACCCTTTCACGCTATGGTTAGCGTGAAAGGGGCGTGCAGTGGGTGTTGCGGTGGGCGTTCCACCGCAACACCCATTGTTTTTGAAGCTGCCCCCTATGTACATGGTTGGCGTACATAGGAGGCAGCGCCAAAATTAAGACCAGGTAAAACCTGGGGGCATATTATCAAGGACGGCGATAAAATTATCGCCGCTTTAGTGGCAGAAAACTGCCGCTAAAACGGCGATAATGGGCTTGATAATATGCCCTGGAGAATTCCAATATAAGCCCATGTTGACACCAGAACATGGGCTTCTATTGGAATTCTCAAGGGCATATTATCAAGCCCACTATCGCCGCTTTAGCAGCAGTTTTCTGCCGCTAAAGCGGCGTTAATTTTTATCGCCGTTCTTGATAATATGCCCCTTGGTCTTAAGTTGGCGAAACGAGGAGAAATGCATTATTTCTCCTCGTTTTTGCTTGTTCCATGTGTGCTGCCTTTAACCTTTAAAAAAAATGCTATTCTGTCACTTTCATGTGTGCTGCATAAAGCAGCACACATGAAAGTGACAGAATCGCATTTTAGGATTGTTTATGTGCAGGAAGGGACACCTTCCTACACATAAACAATCCTCCCCTGCATGCAGACACCCTTGCACTCTAGTGCAAGGGTGCCTGCGTTGGCGCTAAGTAGTTCAACTTAACGCCATCGCAGGGGGAAACGCAAGGCTGCACCACATTCTTGTAAATATGGTGCAGTCTTGCGTTTCCGAAGTGGCGGAGCGTGTCGTTAAGCCAAGGAGGCTAACGGCACGCTCCGCCTCTTCATTGTACATATCCCCCTTGGAGTGTTAGGAAATTATCTACTAAAGAATTCTCCTTTAACGCACCTTCTAGTTAATGCAGTTTATATTTTGTTTACCCAGTGTTAATCTTTATACCCAGTGAGCATAATGTCTGTTTTTAATTAAAGGGTCCAGATGGGCTTCTTAACAGCTTTTCAGAATTCACAACCCACAGTTATAAAAGGTGATATTTTATTAGTACACCGATTGAAAAAAAAACGTGTATGTATGTGGGGAAAATCGCACACCTCACGCCTTGTCTTGTGTTTGTATAAAGAAAATGAAACCTGAGAAATCGTGTTTGGAGCTTAATGTGTTGTAGCAGCAAAAAGATACAGTAAGAAACACCTGCCACTTTCTATTGCAAATTTAGTGAGGCATCATCGGAAGAAAATCCTGCCTTTCCTCTGGAATGCCGACACCATGCACTTGAGAAGGAAGACAAACTCTTTTTTGGATAAAGACTTTAAAATAACCCTTCACGCAAAATAAAGTCTATTGGTTGAGAAGACGTCCGGGATGCCTCTCACGTGAATTATAAAAATGTATATGGCACACAACAGAAAGAATTGTGGGGCATATTAGCAAGGGCACTATCGCAGCTTTAGCTGCACTTTTTGCCGCTAAAGCGGCGATATTTATATCGCCCTATCAGCAAACTGTCTCTAACAGCAGTTAGCGACAGTTTGCGGGCATTAGCGCCCGTTTTTTACCGCTTTGCATGTCAGCGATATTTATCGCTAATGACATGCAAAGTGGGCGTTCCCGACGAAGAAACCTGGGAAACACTCGCTAACAGGCCTATCGCCTATTAGCAAGGTGGCCATGGCCCCAGTTAGCGACGTGAAAAGTCGCGCTAACCGGGGTCATCGCCATTTATTTAACACCTGCAATTAGCAGGTGTTAGCCATACCTAACATGGGGGTGGATTATGCTGATACGACCACAGGGTCGTATCAGCAAGGGGTTCACCCTTCTTCCATGCAACATCGCTGGTTTTTCAGCGATGTTGGCCCATTTCCCCCGCTATCGCTGGAATATTCATCGCCATAGCGCTAATCGTTGCTAATACAGCGTTAGCGTGGCGATATATTCCAGCGATAGCCGGCGATAAAATAAATCACGCTAAGCAGGGTTAGCGATGATTATCGCCTCTTCTTGCTAATATGCCCCTGTGTTTTTGTGTTAAAAAATTGTTTCTTACCCAACTCAATGGTTTCAAAAATATGAGAGGCACATTGGGTTTGCGGTAATTAGAACCTGTGACTTTCAGATTATTGTGACTTAATTTCTGGCATTGTTGTGGGATGCAAACAATGAACAAACCACAAAATTACCTCTCCTCCGAGGAAAACAAGCATTTGCAATGCAATTGGTCTCGCCTTTGGCACCTCATATGAATTTAGCTATGCAGCACATTAGCCTGGGTGCTGAAACATCTACTGTTCTTTAACATGGAGGGAACGTAAGCACCAAACCGCGTGACACGCCAGGTATGGGAACACATGGAGAGAAATATTGCCTTTCAGCAGGAAATGGTATAGTCGAAAGCTCTGTTTTTAATATAAAATCAGGGCCTTCGCTGGTCATATCACTGAAAATACAAGATTTGAAAAAAATATTATTGTCTATGGGTGCTCGTGGTAAACAATTTCTATGGTCTGAAATCTAGAGAATGCAAAAGTGATTCTGGTATTTTACTGACCTCTGCTGGTAGTTTTCTATCAAGAAAGTTAAATAAAGGCAGTTGCCAGAAAAATTAAAAAAGAAAGTCCCTAAGCAGAAAGCAATTCTGGTATTTTACTGACCTCTATGGTCGTTTTCTATCAAGACAGTTAAATAGGCAGTTGAACAGAAAAAAAATCCCTAAGCGGAAACAGACCAGTCCTAGGGCTGATCTCCAGAGCCCACAAACTACATTCACATATAAGTATATACTAAAGTATATACAAGAGGTCTCGAATGCTCAACCTAAAAACATTAATGATCAAATTGGTATGTAGGGTTGCTATCAGTGATTTTGCATCTCTTATCTGGATCACCCAGCCCTCCTTACAACTTTTCAGTCCCTTCCCCCTCTTTAGATCACTCTATTTAACTCTCTTTAATGCTGCATGCCTCATCTTCGTCTTCCCTGTCCTTCTTCTCCCATTATACACATTCCTTTCTCATGCAATGTTCACTGGTTGGTCTTGTAGGGTCTTGGGGCTGCTTATTTGAAATTTAAAGGGCTATTTTTCTGCGACAAGTTTCTTAAATGTACACTACATTTTTACTCAGATTCATATATATGGATATCTTAAAGCATAGGTACTCACAAACATTTTCCCGGGGCCGCAAAGTTTGGTCTATGGTGTGACCGAGGGCCGCACTGATGCCAGTGGGGGGTGTAAAGTGGAAGTAGGGGAAGCAAAGCATGTATATCTAGTAGCTGTTTTTAAAAATGAAGGTGTTCCTAAAGTTAAGGGCCTAGCTACATCCTTTCCCTAACTGCAATTAACCTTTAAATAAGTGATTGCTGTATATTTAAAAAAAATGTCCATGTTAGTGCTGAGTTGAGTAAACAGCAGCCTAGTGCTGCTGCTGCCCAGGGGGCCGCATGTAAAGGTCAGGACGGCCGTACTTTGAGTATCACTGTCCTAAAGCATCAATTACGCATTTAACTTGAAAAATCACCATTGAAAATGTTTTTTAAAAATGCAAAACAAACAATTCTGTATAGAACAGTGTATACTTAACAAACTTAGCTATTCTGGTGTCTACAAGTTTCAGTTTGGAAGAGGTTCTCATCATATCCACCAGTAATTAAGATTTGTTATGACACTTTTATGCACTGCCTTGAAATATCAATTTTTTGCAAGTCACACAGCTGTGGAGGGACCTTGGAGAGATAACATTGGTTATCCTGCAACATCACTTAGCAATACAAAGAGCTCCCTGAGCCAGATCGGGTTCTCTTGGAGTTAACATTGCAAATTAGAGAACTACTGATAGAGCTACTTGGAGCTAGCGTGAGGACGATTGAAGAGGTGGGACATGAAGAGAGCCTGGAAAAAGGAGGAGGAATGCAAAAGTGCTTTGGAGTCAGTTAACTCTAAATCTCAAAAAGGCATCCGAAAGCAAAAATAAATAGAATCTGTACATCAGTTGAGGAGCCCTATTTCTTCTTGAGTGCCTTTGTGTGCTGTTGCTCCTCTCATACTTGGCTCTAGTGGGCAGTACATTTCTCATATCCATCTTATTTGCAGAGTGTTGCCCTAATGTGCTCTGGATCTTTGGAGGCAAAACAGAAGACTGATGCTAGCCTGGCTTGGTGGCCACATTATATACCAGCATCCTCAATGGATGGAAGCCTTCATGAGTGCACATCAGGTTACATGGCCTAATCTAGTTACTGCTCACTAGATCCCTCTGAAAATGTATTGTCCTCAACATTTTTGTTGGTCCTACCTAATTGTATGGTACTTTTATTGCATGCCGCTTCCAGCTGCTATTAAGACAGCATCAAACCCTACAATCCAAAGGGCACCTGAGGGAGAAGTATTCCCATGATCTTATGCAGACTAAACAGCTTCATCCCTTTGACCAGCTCAGTGGGTGTTATTGCTACAACTGGTCAATACTCTCACAAGGTAACTATAGTGAATGGGTTATGAGTACATCATTTCCGAGTATGAGAAAGAATCAGTAAGTATGTAAGTATGTAAAACTTTTATAAAGCGCACACATACCAGTGTGTCTTAGTGCTAAAAGCCTACCTCAGAACCAGCTAGTAAAGCCATTCTGGCCAGCTTACTTTACGTGTGAAACAAAAAGCCACGTTTTGAGCAGTTTCCTAAAGTAGGGAAGACTAGATTGATATCCTAAGGACAATGGGAGAGAGTTCCATAGTTTACAGCCAAGATAGCGCAAACTCCTGCCCCCCCCCCATCTAGATTTCTTCATCTTGGGGGCTTTTATCAGATAGGCTAATGACGACTGTGGGGCTCATTGGGGACAGTACCAGATAATGGTCTTCCGATGATAATGAGGGCCCTTTCAAAACAGGGCATTATGAATAATGCAGAGAGATTTAAATCTGACCCTGTCTACTACTGGTAACCAATGAAGGTCCCGTAGTTCCTTGGTGATGGAACAGAATTTTGTCTCTTTCAGGAGCAACTGGGCTACGGCATTTTGCAATGACTGTAATTTATCCAGGAAACGTTTAGCTATCTCTAAGTACAAGGCATTGCAGTAATCAATCCTAGAAAGGATAAGAGCAACCACAAAAGTCTTTTGGAGGTCCAGAGGAATAAATGGTAAGACTTTTTTTAATAATCTAAAAATATAGAAGCTGGAAGAGGTAATATGATTGATCTGCTCAGAAAAAACGCGCTGATCATCAGAAACAACTCCTAAATTGTTTACTTTAGGAACAGAAGTAGGTAGTGGGCCGAAATCTGCAAGCCACCAAGTAGAATTCCAAACATCTGTGTTTTTGCCACAGAGACTCTCCTCAGTTCTCTCTGTATTCAACTTTAGAAAATATTTCTGTATCAGGCGTGGTCGGTGGTAGGAGTGCCGGTCGGGCGGTGACGTGGGGCGGGGAGGGGCAGGGTGGGGGGTAGTAAACTACGGATTAAGGCCGAATACAGGTAAGTAAACATTTAAATAAATAAAACGAATTTCGTTGTGAGCGCTGCATCGCCAAATGCGATGCAGTGCGCGCAACGAAATTCGTTTTATTTATTTATATGTTTACTTACCTGTATTCGGCCTTAATCCGTAGTTTACTACCCCCCACCCTGCCCCTCCCCCACCCCACGTCACCGCCCGACCGGCACTCCTACCACCGACCGCGCCTGTTCTGTATCCAAATAGACACCTTGGTTGGGCAGTGATTAAGATTTAAGGCTATAACACCCTCTTCTTCTGGTATAGATAGTATAATTTGAGTTCCAACCGCATAAGAAATGGCCAATAGACCAAAGGATTGAATAAGTTCCAGAAATGAAGTAATATAGATGTCAAATAGCGTGGGAGACAGGGAAGATCCCTGAGGCACCCGACAGGAATGAGAAAAAGACTCAGATTTAAGGCCAATCAATTCAACCATTTGTACTCCGTTTGTTAGGAAGGAGGTGAGGAGTGAAAGTGCTGTGCCACAGATACCGATCTCTCAAGCTGGTTGATAAGTACCTCATGGTTAGCAGTATCGAATGCGGCTGAGAGGCCAAGAGGAATTAGTGCCATTCTGCTGCCCTCATCCACAATCCATCGGATTTCTTCTGAGGCTGCAACTAAGGCAGATTCTGTAGAGTGATGAGCTCTAAAACCGTGTTGGGCATGATTGAAAGTCTCATTAGTGTCCAAAAAGCTGTAAGTTCTTTGTTCACTGCCTTTTCAACAATTTTGGCTGGAAAAGGCAGATGAGAAATCGGGCAATAATTTTTGGTGGTGGTTGTATCAAGGTTGGGCTTTTTTTAGTATAGGTAGAACCGAAGCCGGCTTCCAAGCTGTCAGATAGAGTCCTATCACTAATATCTGGTGCAAAAGTTTGGTAAGGTGGGCGCAAATTAAATCCAGCACCATATGCAGAATAAATGGTGGACAAGGATTGGATGGAGATCCAGATTTATTGGTGATAATTAGATTAGCTACATTATCCTCCATAATTGGAGAGAAATTACTTAGGAGTCTGCACTGACTTGAGCTCTCGGACTTAGTTATATCGGGAAAATCAACGGCATATGCAATGGGAACAAAAACTTGGGGCCATATTAGCAAGACCCACGTTAAAATTATCGCCGTTTTAGCGGCAGGAAACTGCCTCTAAAGTGGCGATAATGGGCTTGCTAATATGCGTTATGGAATTCCAATAGAAGCCCAGGTTAGATGTCCTGCACATCTAACCTGGGCTTCTATTGGAATTCTATAGCGCATATTAGCAAGCCCATTATCGCCGCTTTAGCGGCAGTTTCCTGCCGCTAAAACGGCGATAATTTTAACGAGCTTCTTGCTAATATGGCCCCCGATCTCCTACGACTTTAGTAGTAGAAATCATTGCAAATTCGACATAAATGCAATTTATTTTACTTTGAAAAAAGTCTGCTAAGTTGTTACATCCATTTTGATCAACACTATAAGCAAAGCCCTGTTTAAAATTAGTAAAAGCAGTAATCGTTTTAAACAGCTCAGATGAGGAGTTTCTTGCCGCTCTTATTTTAGCACAAAAGAATTGGGTTTGAGTGATATTAATCTGAGTGTGATACTCTTTGCAAATAGCAGAGTAATTGGCTGCAGCTACTGGATCATACTCCCTTCTCCATATATGTTCAGCAGCTCTACATTTTTGTTTAAGGGTCTTTAATTCAGGGTAATACCAAGGTGCTATATCTATAGGTACTATGAAAGTGGTACTAAAAAGAGATCGCAAATTTCATATCGAATTTTGGTGACCATTGTTTTATTGTGAAAACTGATCTATGTATTAATAGGTCAGTTCACAAAATACAACATTGCAGGAGGTCGCAGAATGACTTGCCTAATTAGATTCATTTGGAAGGACTCAATTTGCGGACCCCCTGTGATTGGCTCCAGTCACTGTGATGACGGCCTACTAGAGACAGCAGACCACCATCCCTGTCATTGCATTGAAAATTTGAAAACTTCAGTTTGAGCAGACAGTGGTCTCCTAGGCCACTGCCTACTCCCCCTGACGTTGTCACCCCGATTCCCAAAAGGAGTGGGGTCCAAAAGGGACCTCTTCCCCTTTGCAAACCAGTTACCCCCTCCCCCAATCGGCGAGTTGGTAACCAATCATTGGCTTGTGATTGGAATTACGGTCTCAAGCCCTAGATACATAGGTTACAGAATAGCAGTTTGAAAGTACTGTACCTAACTCACCCCTACCAAATAGTGATGCAGTAATAATTTCTAAACCCGTTTTGCGATTCAGAAAAATTGTTCTGAATTGCAAAATGGGGTTTATACATATGTAAATGATTTTTTCAATTGCAATCCCTGTACTTTACCATATTGGAGGCTTTGCAACTGCAAAAACCCCTTTTACATCACGCCCCAGATTTCCAAACTCCAAATATTTAATGTGAAATCATGTCAGTATAAAGGCACCAAGTTGTAAAAGTACATTCTAGACTATGCAATTTACACCCACTGATCTCAACATTTCTCCTTACCAGAACGGTGTATGGCATTGAAGTGTTGGATACTCCCATAAAATTGCACATGTTTCCTATCCATTGTGCAATATCTGACTCCTTATCATATAGTAATACTTTTAGTAAACTTTTTGCGTTTGCATTAAGCTCAGACCATTTCTAAATTGCTCTATCTCCAGTGACAGGTACACTGGGGTAATTACAGGGGGGGCTCCTCCGCAATGGCAGAGGAACATCGCCTCACTGGCTCAGAACCGTCAGGGGAAAAATAAAACAATATACTATAATCGTAATTTTTTTTCATTCGCCTGCTCTGAGCCAGTGTGTGCAGGGAGGTGCGGGCCAGGGACATGGGAGGGGGAGGAGTACTGGTTTGTGCATTTATAAGTGTGCATGTGTGCTTGGCCGTCTATCTCAGGCCGGCCAAACACACATGCGCACTTAGGTTTCTCCACTTGGGCTGTATTGAACAGCCGGGTTGGAGAAACAGCACAGACTCCCTGTCCCGAGCGGAGCGTCACACCAGCCTGCTCGGGCCAATCCCTGCACTGCTTTCATAGCATGAGACAGCGCAGGGATTGTACATGGAGTGTCTGAAGCTGTTCCAGTGTCTGCTGGGACCAGGAAGCAGCAGAACACTGAAGAGCGAGGAACGATGAGGCCGGTAGCTTCATGTAATTGTTTTAAAAAAAATTATTAACCCCCCCTGGGCTCCCTCTACCACGCTCCCCCACCTCACCACCTCTTCATTGTGTCGGCCGCCACTGGGTAATTAGTTGGCACTCCCACAGAAACACTAGGGAATACTGTTGGGCCAGGCATTTCAATAAATCACTCAACCTAGGTGGCATGTTCCATTGTCAATTCTATGCACAGTCTTTGGCAGCACCTCACCCATTTATTTGAGTGGAAACTGATCAGCGGGAATCGTAGTAGACATTCATTGAGATAAACAAGGGAAAGATGTCTAGGGCAGCCCGAAGAGTTCTTAAAATAAAAAGTAGCAAAAACTGAATCTGGTGCACAAAGTTGTTCTGAAATCACAAAATGTGAGCAGAGGGAGTTTATGAAAACTGCTTAACCCTTTCTGTGCCAAGGACATAACGGATACGTCCTCTGCGCACGTTTAGGAAATCTCAATGCTGTATACAGCAGTGGGATTTCTTTTTTTTTAAACATTTTTCAGCCTCAGGAGCAGGGGAAGTGCTTCCCCTGCAATTTGTATCAAGAGACCTGGGGGAATGCCGGGTTGAAGGAAGTTTGTGGCTCCCTGCAGATTCCAGAACCTTCCATCACAGAAAAGTGAGGAATGTGTGTTTTTATAGTCAAAGTCTGAGGTTTGCAAGACATTCTGGGTAATAAAATGTGGTGAGAGCCACACATGTCAGCACATCCTGGATAGCCCTAGGTTGGTTAGGTTTCCCTGGGTGCTGGTAGAGCTAGGGTCCAAAATCTAGGAGAACAGAAATGGTAGAACAAGTGTGATTATCAATTTTCCGGGCCATGGCTGGGTCCAGGATCTTCGACCGGGCCCAAGGGCCCCTGGGCTCCATCTTCTGGCCCGCCACACTGACAAGGGCCAAGGATAGGGTTCCATGAGGCCCGGGGAGGCCTCCCCCACTTCACCTATGTGCTAAGATGCCTGCGGGCCCCGGGGCCGGAGCTCCAGCAGGGCCCACCTTGCAGCCCTATGCCTAAGGCCCAGCTGGGGCTCCGAGCATCCAGGCCGCAGCGTACCCTGAGCCTGGGCATATGGTTGCACGCCATGCTTTCCACTGGGGGGGGACCAGATGGCTGGGCTGCCCTGGATGTCTCGATCAGGGTTCATTTGCTTCCTTGAGCCCAGCCAGGGCCCCAGAAGGCCGGGTGCATGCGCACCTTCGGTCCCCTCTGTCACTCAATGCGCATGGATTACAAGAAAGGAGGGTAGTCTTCCTCCAGAATACTAGGGACGGGGTACCCAGGACCCACTTGTGAACTGGCGGTTCTCAGCCAGCAACCAGATGGCCCAGGACCAGTGCCCCAGCGGGCCCTGAGGTGGGAGCCCACCCTATCCTCATTGCCATCCTCAGGCCTGCCATGTGACACAGTGCTCAGGACGGGGTCCCGCGGGCCCATGAATGCCTCCCCTGTGCGGCCGGGTCCAGGAACTACGACCGGGGCCCGCCAAGCTCTGTGGCGGGTGTTCCCACCCTTAACTCCGTCCTCCCGCCTGCCCCACTTCCAAGGGCCTGGGACATGGTACATCAGGCCCACGGTGGCTTCCCTTACTTGGCCTGGTTCAGAAGCTCCGGCAGGCCCTGGGGTGGGTGCCCCCCATCCTGGGCTTTGTCTTCTGGCCCACTGCATGGCCAAGCCCCTGGAACCGGTTCCTGCAGGTCTGGGAAGGCCTCCCCTGCTCAACTGGGTCCAGGAGCTCCGACCGGGCCTGGGGCCCCGCCAGACCCCAGGGCGGACACCCCTGCCCTGGGCTCGGTCCTCCAGCCTGCCGCACTGCCAAACACTCGGTACGGGGGTCCATCGGGCCCGGGTAAGTTTCCTCTGCTTGGCCTGGTTCAGAAGCTCTGACCAGGGGCCCCCGTCGGGCCCCTGAGTGGGGGCCCCCTATCCTGGACTCCGTCTTCTGGCCCACCGCAAGGCCAAGCCCCTGGGATGGGCTCCAACAGCCCTGGGAGGCCTCCCCGGCGTGGCTGGGCCCAGCAGCTCTGACTGGGCACCGGGGCCCCGCCAAGCCCCAGGGCAGACACCCCTGCCCTGGTCTCTGTCCTCCAGCCTGCCGCACTACCAAATACCCGAGACAGGGTCCATCGGGCCCAGGGAGGCTTCCTTTGCTTGGCCTGGTTCAGAAGCTCCGACCAAGAAGATATTATGTAGAACTGAACAACCCTATTAAAAAAAGAATTAGCATAAAACATTTCTTCTAGTTTTTTTGTTCTTGCAATGCTGGCAAATTCTTCCTGCCTGTTCTAATGCTTGTTTGTTACAGCTTTTTTTTGTTATGGGGGGACGACCAAAAACAGCGCTGGTAGTGAGGTGGTGCTGCACTGATGCAGAGCTGGTGCAGCACGTTTGCGGAGGTGGTGCTGCACTAGTGCTGAGGTGGTGCTCTGATGGTGCTGCACTGGTGCTGTGGTGGTGCTGCACTGGTGCTCAGATGGTGCTGCCCTGGGGCTGAGTGATGCTGTGGTGGTACTGTGGTGGTGTTGTGGTGGTGCTCAGGTGTTGCTAAGTGATGTTGCGGTGGTGCTGCTGAGTGATGTAGAAGTGGTGCTGAGTGTCACATCCTCTCCCCCACTGAACACCATACTGTCCCACTGAGAGAAACTTGCACTGCCTTCAGCTACAACACAATTGTGCCCCGCTATAAACACCTGGATGCGACTCAATTCAAATTATGCACTAGACAAGAGTAATATGCTGCCTGGAAAAAAAAAGTAATATCCTGGAAAAAGCAAACACTCATAGGGAATGCAAGATTAAGTAAAGCATGTAAAATGTAAGCAGGAACAAAATTGTTACCTTAAGGCTTTTACACTAATTATTCAGAAATCAGTGAGTGTTTTTGCCTGAAAAGTTAAGGACATGACTGCAGGGCCCGGAAGGAACCCATTTCAATATCCATTGCTTATATCCTTACAAAACTTAAGCAGTATGGTTTAAAAAGACCACATCCGGGGGGCGTGGCTTGGCACCAGCCAACATGGCGGAATAGTCTGTAAGCTCCGCCCAGGCCCTGGACAAAACCCCTAATATCCGTACATAATCTGGCGGCTGGAGGACGGAAAATACCTGCGGTGTCCCCGTGACGGTGCCCCGCAGCTGGAGGTGTGACTCTCTCCCCAGACGAGGTGATAATTCCGGAGCTGTGGAGAGGGGCCTGCTCTCCGATCGGCGACGTGAGCGGAGGCGATGTGGGGCGCAGTCGAGCCTCAGCGGAGCCCGAACCAAGATCACGCAGCCCGGGATCACGAAAATCGAGATCCGCTGCGCTGGGCGACAAGACGGTGCCCGATAACGATCCTGCACTGCCACTCCAAGAGAGCCGAATCAGCCGTGGACCATCTGCGGCGTGCTGCCTGGAACCTGGGGAGGCCGCTTTACAAACAGCGAGACGAGCCAGCGCACGGTCTGTGAGCCGCGCTGGAACTGCCGAAGGTGAAGTAAGTCCGGGTCCTGGACAGCAGCATTTTTCGAGTGCGGACAGTCCCGACAGGCAGAGGTTCCCTTCCGGGAGGTCTGAGCTTTATGAAACTGGATGCCTTTATAGCATTCTTGCTCCTTTGGGATGATACTTATGGAGTAGAAACTCACACTGCATTGACAGCTGACATGAAGAAAGGAAAGTGCATTTAAATACGGTCCCCTCAAGCTGTCTGTCTGCGCGTGCTGCGCGCTAGACTACCTTTATCCACGGGGGGCGAGTCAAGTGCTAAGAGCCAAGTTGCTATTTGGAGCCAGACAGCGAGGCGAGCCAGCGCGCGGTCTGCATGCCGCGCTGGAGCTGCCGGTGATGAAGTAAGTCTTGGTCCTGGGCAATAGCATTTTGCGAACTCGGACAGCCCCAACAGGCAGACGGTGCTTACTTAGAAATTTGAGCTTTCTCCGGCTGGATGCCTGTATTGCATTTTTATTCCATTGGGAGGAGACTTATGTAGTAGGAACTCACACTGTGTTAACAGCTGAAAAGGAGAAAGGAGAGTTCATTTGAATAAGGCTCCCTTAAAGTGCCTGCTTGTGTGTGCAGAGCTTCAGACTACCTTCATTCACGGGGGAACGACTCAAGTGCCAGGAGCCAGGTGCCTGGAGCTGAGCTGTGAGGCTGGGAACTGTGCGCATTAGGGACACACTTCGCAATGGCAAAACCGAAAGGGACCGCAGCCAATGTTCAGACCAACAAAATGGACAAGTATGCTGTCCCGCGACAGCTACATGCTGAAGAGGGGGCACAGAGTGAGCAGGTGGCCGGAGAAGAACCGTCCCCGAGTGCAATCATGGCGGCGATCCAAACAGTTGGGACAAATCTGGAGACAAAAATCGATAAAATAACAATCGAGATGAATCTCATGAGGGCCGACATGCGGAAAACTTCCGAAAGGGTCATGGCGAACGAAGAACATATCGGAGAGCTCCAGACAGCGGCGCGTAAGATGGAAGACCGTGTGCAAAAGTTGATGCACCAACATAAGATACTGGCCCTGCAGCTCGATGACCAAGAAGGGAGGGCCTGCCGAAACAATCTCCGGGTAGTGGGGGCGCCAGAAGGGGCAGAAGGCCCGAGTATGGACCTCTTTATCGAAGACCTCGTTTTAAACCACCTCAAGCCCAAGAGACTGTCCCCACTATTCTCGGTGGAGAGGGCGCACAGAGCCCCGATCCCTAAGCTGAAACCAGGGGCCCCTCCCTGAACCATTGTTGCCCGTGTCCTGAACTTTCGGGACCGTGACGCAATCCTACAGGCGGCCAGAGTCCACGGCGATCTCCACTACGAGAACGCAACGATAAGGTTCTTCCCAGATTTCACCCTGAAAGTACAACGAGAAAGACGCTCATTCGAAGGAGTGAAACGTGCCCTTAGAGATTGGGGACTTAAATACATGATGTTCTTCCCGGCAAAACTCAAGGTCGTGGACGGCGACAAATCCTGGTTCTTCACGGCACCGGCGGAGGTACAACAGCGGCTGGACGGGGGTCCTCCCCGGACACACCGACAACGAGAGGAGTCAAACTGGCGGGAACACAGACATCATTCTCCGGTGCCCTTGGACCGACGCGGAGACAGGATGAGATCCGTATCCAGGTCCAGAAGCTCCCATTCTGCAAGTCCCAAGGGGGACACGAAACAATCAGGAAAGTGAGAGACTGAACTCGCTGAGTGAACTGTTATGGGCCTGTGAGTGAACCTAAGGTATAGATCTTCCTTTGTTGATGGGGATTAGCACCTTTAGAGTGTCGATGCAAGCGTCCGGGACACAATCGAGTGGACTACGCCCTTATGGGCCTCCAGAGCCCTCACAGGTATTACGGTAGAGTTGCGGGCCCGGGGGGAGAGCGCGTTTGGGTGGCGGTGCCAGGCAGCCCCGCATTAGATAGTTATTCATTAGGGCGACAGGCGCTCTGCTATTGGGGATGTGGGTAGTTCTAAACCTACAAGGCAGGGTTGCAGGGTGGGGGGTGTTGTGGTGGGGATTGTTTAATTTTCTTTTTTGGTTTCTAAGTTATGCAGGCTTCAGAATCATTGCTCAGCTTCAGAGGAGATGGGGTCTGAGATTTTACACTTCGCATGCTTATCCGTACAGTCGGGGGGAGGGGGACAAGGGTGGGGATGGAGGGGGGGTAATTACATAGGGCACCCCACATGGCTGCACGACAAATGAGAAGACTGAAAATCCTCTCCTGGAATGTGAATGGTCTGGGGGACAAGATAAAGCGTACCATGGTCTTACAATATCTGTGACGACACGCCCCAGACATAGTACTCCTCCACGAGACCCATCTTAAAGGCACTAACTACTTGGCACTGAATAGATATGGCTACACACTCAGGGCACACGCCGGCTTCACCACTGGCTCCAGAGGCACCACCATACTTATTAAAAACACGGTCCCACTCGTCATACAGCGGACGTGGTACGACCATATGGGCCGCTATATAGCCCTCTCCGGGACGTGGGAGGGACAAACAATAAATGCCTGCTCGGTCTATATTCCAGCACGACTGCATGGCACTACACTTCCTGATCTGAGTAAGCTACTACTCGAATTGCCACAGGGGACCCTGATCCTCGGGGGAGACATGAACGATACTATGTCTCCGGACATGGATAGTGAAACAACCCAGACTAGGGCAAGCGGAACTCGGTGCCTGCACACATTCGCGCAGGCGTTGGGACTGACGGACCTGTGGAGAAGTCATAATCCCGGCCTGAGACAGTACACCCACGTATCTGCAGCCCGCGGGAGTAGCTCACGATTGGACTATATCTTTACACAGTCAACCTCAGCGGGCCTTTTTAGAGGGGGATGCCATAGGGCACGAGGCATTTCGGACCACTCACAAGTGGAGGTACAGATATGTGGACCATGGAGGGAATGGTCTCTTCCACCCAGACTCGACCCCACCTTATTTAGGGACCAAGATTTTAGAGACCAGTTTGAGGAACGCACAGAGCAATACTTTGCTGAAAATGTTGGTTCAGTGCCATCAGATTGCACACTCTGGGAAGCATACAAGGTGGTAGCTAGAGACTTTGTACAGGCAGCTAGTGGCGTTCGACGCAAAGAAAAACGAGCACAATGCGATGCCCTTGAGCGAGAGATCCTGATGCTTGAAATGTCGAGGGACCCTGACCCCGCAAGCACTGCCCAACACACACATGAAATTAGACTTAAACAGAAAGAGCTTAGAGAGATGGAAGAAAACGCCGCTCGCGCGCATGCGCTGGCGACGCAGAGGAGGGTCTACGACCTGGGAGACAAGGCTAATAAGCTCATCGCGTGGCTTGAGCGACGGGACAGAAGCCGAAACTGGGTCTCGGAGGTTAGAACTGAAGACGGGGTACAAGGGGGCACTGGCGCCGAGTTAGCAGAGGTTTTTGCTGACTACTACGAAAATATTTACCGATCACAGACAACGCGGGAGGAGGGAGAGTCCACTGAACTCCTAAACGAAATGAACATGCAGATACTAGAGAAAGACGATAGAGTTACCCTAGACTCAGACTTGAGGGTTGAAGAAGTAGAAAATGCCATACGAGATTTGCAATCAGGTAAAGCTCCGGGCCCCAACGGACTCCCCACTGAAATGTTTAAATGTGTAGCGAGCAAGCTTGCCCCACACATGCTCAACATGTTTCTGGGAGCTAGGGACGAAGGTGTACTCCCAGAGGACCTACGAATGGCGACAATAGTGGTCATCCATAAAAAAGGAAAACCCCACGATCTTTGCAGTTCATACCGACCCATCTCCCTTCTGAATTTTGAGGCCAAAGTACTAGCCAAGGTCATAGCCAACCGTTTGAGCTCGGTCATCCAATCCTTAATACACCCAGACCAGTCAGGCTTTATGCCTCACCAGAGCACTAGGCTCAATTTACGACGCCTCTATGGCGTAATGCAGATGACCCAGAAACAAAAGGATCAACTGGCTGCTCTACTGTCGCTCGATGCAAAGATGGCATTTGACAGTGTGGAATGGGTATATCTTTTTGCCGTCCTCGATAAAATTGGGCTTGGTCCTTATATACAGCAATGGATACGCCTATTATACACTGGCCCGATGGCCCGCGTCAGCGTCAACGGAAGCATTTCCAGACCCTTTCGGCTCTACCGGGGCACCCGACAGGGCTGCCCGCTGTCGCCCATACTTTTCGCATTGGTACTGGAACCATTGGCTGTCTGGATACGGGGGGACCCGGTAGTGAGAGGCATAGATCTAGGGGGCGGCTGGGAGGAACGCATATCTTTATATGCAGATGACATCCTGCTTTATGCCCACAACCCAAGACAAACGTTTCACCGCCTCATTCACATAATACGGCTATTCAGCACTTACTCAGGATATTGTGTCAACTGGGCAAAATCCCTTGTGTTCTCCCTAGCGGGGGTGCTCCCACCCCTGACGTCGGACTGCTCTGAACTAGTCCATAAAGAGACGTTCAAGTACTTGGGATTATGGATCACCCAGAAAGAGGAAGACTTTATGCGCCTCAATCTGCAGGCGCAACTGGACCGCCTGAGGGAGGACACCACAAATTGGATACAACTTCCGGTCTCCCTGATGGGCAGAGCGGTAATTTTTAAAATGATGGCCCTCCCACGTCTTTTATATGTGGTCCAGAACACCCCGTATCAGATACCGGAGACCTTTTTTCGATCTATCGAGCACGAACAGCGGTTACTGCTGTGGGGGGGGGAGGTAGCCCCAGGATTGCCCTGAAGAAACTCCAGAGAGGAATATATGACGGGGGCCTCGCTATACCGGACATCCGTAAATATTACTGGGCGTCTCAGCTCATTAGTATCAATGGGTGGGCCTTTTCACCGCTCGATGAACCAGCATACAGAGTGGACCGGTTGGCATTGAATAACACTAGTTATCTGACGGAATTATATCGGAAATGGAGAGGTAATCTATCTATCCCGATACATACCCGAACGGTCATTGACGTATGGCACAGAGCAACCAAAATGATGGGATGGGCCGACAGACTCACGGAACAGACTCCCCTATGGGAAAGTGGTCACCTAGGAGAAATACAATGTCTAACGGGCTTCCAAAAATGGAGCCTCATCAGGATAGACTACCTGGGAGACGTATGGAAGGGCGGGAAAATGCTAGATTTCGACACCCTACGGGAGCGGTTCCAGATGGGAGGTGGGGAGTTTCTTCGCTACCGACAACTACGCCATGCGCTGCATAGCCATCTGAAAGAGGAGTCCACAATACCGGAATACTCACCACTCGAAGATCGTCTACTCCTAGACCCCATGATCGATAAAGCAGTCTCCCTGACTTATCGGAAGCTGATTAATAACTCCCCAGACTGTCTTGGCCCCCTACGAGAAGCTTGGGAATCTGATGTAGGCTTATTAGAGGATGATGATTGGAATGAAGCTCTGCAGGCCCCCCGGGAAATAGCTATACGGGCACGGTTCAGGCTGATTCAGCTCCGTATTCTCCACAGGTCCTATGCCTCCCGAATGGCCCAGGTGCGAATGGGTCACAGTGTGACTGATGAGTGTGTGCGAGGCTGCCGAGAGCAAGGGTCCTTTTTCCATATAATATGGTCATGCCCCAGGATTCAACCGTACTGGGAGGGCATAACGAGTGTGATGGTGACAGTGACGGGGGGAGGTCCCGCTGGAGCCACGATGGCTCATCCTGGGAGTGACGGGAGATACGACATGGCCTCAATAGGCCAAGACCTGGCTGGCCTTGGCGGGAGGGATGGCTAAGAGGAACATCGCCCGAGCATGGGGGGCAGTGACAGCCCCCACATTAGCAGTTTGGAAATCTGATCTAGACTGGTGCTATGGGGCGGAAAAAGTAATATACCAGAGCCGGGGCTGCCCACGTAAAGGTGAAAAGATATGGGGTGCCTGGGCTAAGTACAGGGGCCATTGGTCAATGCCATGAAAAATGTCACATACTTGTTCGAGAGTGGTGTCTTGTTTATTTATTCCAGGAGAAGAGTTCGTCAAATAACCTGTAATTGAGAGGAGCTGCGCTCCATGTACCGTACCAACTGTGATGTATGTATCTCCTGCTATATTGAGGAAGAAATGATGTTGAACTGAAGCCTGTACTTTGTTTATTAAAAAAAAAAAAAGATGTTTTTAAAAAAAAAAAAGACCACATCCCTGAACACGGATCCTTGGTACACACTTTATAAACTAAAATAAGGAAAACAGCTGAAAGGATCACATTAATTGTTTTATACTCCATACATCAACCAGGTATTGCAGGACTGCCAGGAATGGTGCACTTTCCCACCCAGAGAAAACAATGTCATTCACAGAAAGACGAGAAAACGAAAGTAGCGCTTCACTGGCAAACTCTGTAAAGTGGCGTTAATGTGAGTGGGTGTGAATAAAACCAATCTGGTCACTTTGCGGCCACTCTGTCTTGATTTATTTAATTACTTTTCGTATTTTCAAACTTTTTTTCTCTCTGTCCCGAGGCTGCACTTTGGAATAGAAAAATGACAGAAGAAGGCATTTCCAGCAAAAGTGTTTCTTTCTTTTTTGGGTCAATTTCACAGGGGAACGAATGAAGGAAAGAGAGGGTAAGAGCAGTTTCTTGAAGTCACGGTTTTCAGCAAGTGAGGAGGAGCGAGACAGAAAGAGAGGGAATAAGAGGAAGAAAGAGAGAGGGGGGACAGCTGGCAGAGGCAGAGCAGGAGAAGTGGACAGAGGACATTGTCGTTTTTATGCAGCCCTCGCGCATAATATAAAGTGGGAGGAGATGCAGTTGTCGGAAAGGCCGCAGATGCTAAGGTTAGTTGCCGTTGTGAGTCTCCTTCAAGGTTGCAGACTGTAATCTTTCATAAATCTGATACAGTTCAAGACAAAGTGTTGGCATCTAGCACAAATTCTCAAGGGGAGAAGGACGGTAAGGACAAAACCATAGGTTTAAAATGACTTCCCTACATGGGGCTGTCCATGCCATTGGGTTCACATCAAATAAGCATACTAAAGAAAAAAATTGGAACAGAGAATTTGTGGATGTTTTCAAGTTACTGCATAGGGAGATCCAATCCAAGGAAGGTTCTAGGGAGGATGCTTGGGAGCTAGCGAAAAGGCCCAGGGTTCCCACTAACATTGATTCTTG
The DNA here is from genome assembly GCA_963921515.1 of Calotriton arnoldi. Taxonomy (NCBI): domain Eukaryota; kingdom Metazoa; phylum Chordata; class Amphibia; order Caudata; family Salamandridae; genus Calotriton; species Calotriton arnoldi. The sequence goes on from CAWUFW010002411.1 coordinate 837,933, forward strand.
GACCTCAGCCTTTCTGATTTTTGCAAGTGTTTACTGCGAAAAGTTTCCTGATCGTTCGGTTTCAATTTTCAAATACTTGGATACAATTAGAAAGGCTCAGGCAGAATTTGGAGGTTTTGCCTGGCTACATTATGACGAAGAATTCAGAGCCCGTCTAGTGCGAGTTCCAGAGAAACCTTGGGGCGAAGTGGATAACAAATTATGGGTGCAATGGATGTATCCCCAGAGGCCTCCTCCTACGATGCATACCGCCAGCGGCTTGCTATTGCTCCCCGGCCCTTTCTTAACAGACCCACTCTGGGAGGGGTGGGCACTTGGGCAAAATCCTCAGCTTTCGCTACAGGAGCCTGCTGGAATTTTAACAGGGGTTTCTGCCAGAAGAATCCATGTAAATACAGGCACGAATGTTCTAAATGCGGCGGAAAACACGCCATTTTGCAATGTTTTAGCGAACAGACATCCAGCTTCTCTTCCGGGCAAGGTAGAGGGAGAGGCGCCCCATTCCAGCATTACTTCAAAAGCAGTTACACCAATTAATATTCCCAAGCTCTATTATTGGCTTCAGTTTTACCCTTTCAGGGAGAAAGCTTTAAAGTTGGAGTGGGGGTTTAAGGAGGGCTTTAAGCTTGGTTATCAGGGTCCCAGGCAACGCAGGTTTGCCCAAAATTTAAAATCTGCCAAGCAATTCCCACAGGTCATTGCTCACAAATTACATTCTGAAATTGCTGAAGGTAGGATAGCCGGCCCCTTCCTTTCTTGGCCCCTTCCCAATCTTATCATTTCTCCTTTAGGGGTGGTTCCTAAAAAGTCTCAAGGAGAATTTTGCATGATACAACACTTATCCTGGCCACAAGGTTTGTCAGTGAATGATTTTATCGCCAAAGAAGACACAGTAGTGCAGTTCGCCTCAGTGGATGTAGCTCTTGATCTGGTGAAGAAGGCCGGCTCAGGAGCGGAGTTAGCCAAATGTGATATTAAATCCGCTTTTAGGTTACTTCCAGTTCATCCCCAAGACTTTGATTACTTGGTATACATTTTCAAGGACATTTCTTTGTTGACAAAGTGTTACCTATGGGTTGTGCAGTCTCTTGTCAGCTTTTCGAAGACTTTAGCTCCTTCTTACAATGGATTTTCTCATTCAGATCAGGTCACATGCAAGTGTCTCATTACCTGGACGATTTTATTTTTGTTGGCCAAAAGGGTTCACAACAGTGCGGTAAGGCACTCCAATTTTTCCAAACCTTGATGCAAGAATTGGGTGTGCCGCTGGCAAAAGAGAAGTCTGAAGGGCCGGAAACATGTCTCGTATTTCTAGGTATTGAGATTGATACAGTGAAAATAGAAGCCAGGTTGCCTGTTGTTAAGGTGCAGGAAATTGTAAAGTTTTTAGTTCATGCTAAGATGTCACCAAAACTCACTCTGTTCAAGATGCAGCGTTTATTAGGGCACCTAAACTTTGCTTTCAGAGTAGTAAAAGCTGGGAGATCTTTCTGTCGGAGATTGGGCTTTGCTATGGCTGGTGCGTCCTTACCTCATCACAGGGTTAGAGTTTCTCTGTCCATGAGAGCAGATTTTGAGGTCTGGTTGATGTTCCTTAAAAGCTTCAAAGGCGTTCTTATCAGGTCTTTGGATGAACACTTTGTATGGTCAATTCAAATTTTTTCCGATGCTTCAGGAGCCAACGGTTTTGGATTTTCTGGGACGGAAAATGGTGCGCGGAACCATGGCCTCGGAAGTGGGTGGATGAGAAGCGCAGTATTGCATTCTTTGAATTCTTTCCCTTGATAGTAGCTTTGACAGTTTGGGGCAAGTTTTTGGCTAACAAGTCTGTGCTTTTTCATGTCGACAGTAAGACTGTCGTTGATTTGGTTAGCGGTCAGAAGGCAAAAGAGAAACGCCTGCTTAAACTGTTGCAGAGATTTATGCTAGGTTGTTTAATGTTGAATGTAACTTTTAGAGTGAAGCATATTCCTGGCCTGGACAATAATATAGCAGATGCGTTATCTCGTTCTCAGTGGCAGAGATTCTGTGGTTTGGCACCCACAGCAGATCCAGAAAAGACTCAAATTCCTCAGGAAGTATGGTTTCTAGCGGATTGAAGATAAGGATGTTGGTGGAGCACTCCCTTGCTATCAGCACACGTTTAGCTTACAGAAGGGCATGGGTGGAATTTCTCCAGTCAGGTGCGGCTTGTCGTAACAATGACCAAATAGGCTCTTTACTACGTAACGATGACATACTGCGTTTTGTTCTGAGCAACATTGACAAGAATATAGCTGCTACCACCATTGCGGGGAAGCTTTCAGGCATTTCTTTCTATGGTAAGTGTTTTTGGGGTTAAGACCCCTCTTTGGGAGAGTTGGGAAGGAGAATTTTGCTAGGTTGGTCTAAGGTAAAGAGACGTGGAACAGTTCTGCGCAAACCTATATCTTTTTCCTTATTGGGGGGAATTCTACCAACTCTGCCCACACTTTGTTATTCCAAATTTGAAGCTGCATTGTTTAAACTTTGCATGTTATGGTTATTCTTTGGGGCTTTTAGGATATATGAGCTCTTAGGTAAATCGTTTATTCCAGGGCTAAAGTATTCCAACGTGTCTACCTCACCAAATTCACTAACTATTCATTTAGAATCATCCAAAACGGACTGTGGCGTTGCGGGAGCTTGGCGGTCCGCTATGCCCATGGTCTGCTTGGTTAGCATTTAAAGAGTTTGAAAGTTATCCAAATGATAATTTTATCTTTCAGCATCAGGATGGATCTACATTAACCGCTTCACAGCTTCTAGCGGTCCTGAGAAAATCTTTGCTTTTGTTAGGTCTTAACCCCTTGGAATTTGGTACTCATTCTTTTAGAATAGGAGCAGCTTCAGAAGCTGTCAGGAGGGGTTTTTCCTTACAGCAGCTGCGAAGATTAGGCAGTTGGACATCAAATTGCTGTTTAAAATATGTTAGAGATTTGAATGACTTTTAGACATCATTTTGTTCTTGCTAACATTTATTTATTTCTAGGTCCTCAAATCTCTTCACCGGCATCCATGGCGAGCGTCTGGATCGTCGGACACTCATTTGTGAGATGGGCGGCCAAACAAGCTGAGAGAAGCCACTATGGTTCAAATTTGGGTTTTAGTTTTGAGGACACTGACATTTTCTAGTCTGGTAAGAGTGGTATGCGTTGGGGTCAGCTGTTGCCCAGTTTATACGAATTGGCTTCTTCTAAGCCATCACCTAAGGTTTTACTGCTTCATTTGGGTGAGAACGATCTGGTACAGCTATCGGGCCTGGGTCTTCTGCTGGATGTTAAAGCTGACTTGGCAAAAATTGTGACATCCTGGCCTGCTACAAAAATTGTATTTACTGCCCTGGTTCCAAGGCATGTTTGGAGGGGTGCCGATAAGTTTTCTGCCATTGACAGAGCCAGGCGCAAGTTCAATAGAGAGCTTCATCAGTTCTGCATCATTAACGATATTAGCTGGCTATCACATGATGACATTGGTAAAGACGATTTTCAATTTTTCAGACCGGATGGGGTTCATTTGTCTTTCATTGCGAATGAACTATACATTGTGAATATTAAGGACAAATTATCTTACATTTTGGACTTGCATCCCTGGGGTTGAAGGATTGTATAAGCGGCTTTCCTTTCTGGGGGTTTGGGTTCGAGCTTTCTGGTATTTATTGAGAAGTTTTTTCTTATTAAAGTTTTGGTTCCTTCACAAGCTGAGTTACGGATTTTATTTATGCTTACTATATCGCATAGCATTTTCTATTCCATTTCTAAGCATAAAATTGGGGGGGGCAGGAAAAACGCCTTTACAGGGTTTTTTCCTGGTGGCAGATTTGGACGGGATTGAGGCAGGCAGGAAGGGTTGGGGCAGGCAGAATAGATTAGGACAGAGGGAAAACAGAGGACAGAGGAATGAGGCAGGAGGTAGGAAGGGGGACAAAATAAGGGGTTGGGGTCGAGGTTCAAGGTGGGGGAAAATTGGGGATCAATATGGGGGAAAAATTCATGGGGATCAACATGGGGGAAATTTCATGGGGGACCGATATGGGGGACAATTCATGGGGGAAAATTCATGGGGGATCGATATGGGGGAAAATTCATTGGGGGATCGATATGGGGATATTTCATGGGGGTGGGGTTACATGCAAGTTTATTGATTACATTATTGTATTGAGTTTGTTGTTGCTGAAATAAAAGCGACCTTTTAACCCCATCGGTCTGTGATGTGATTCATTGCCCGTAATCCTCTAGTGCAGCTGGCCGACCGTTATTACAAAGAACTTGCATTCTATATATTTCTGGACGATCTCCCTTAAAAATTACCCATTGTGAAATAAATGAAAATAAGATGTTTTATATTTAAATGCGTAAATCTCCAAAATATGTTTCACCTTTACCTCTGACACACGAATATTCTCCTCTCCATCCCATTTGACAGTTTTCCAATGCCATTACTCTGGAAATCTCGCTCAGTGAGCACGCATTTCATTACAACATGCCCAGCTGTGGCGTGCCTTTGATTAGAACTCTGTTTCGAAAATGAAGCAATGAATCATTCTTTCTAAAATGGAAGCCGACAGCCCTGGGAAGGGCTTTCCTTCTTCAACAGAAAAGTCTCTGGTGGCATGGTAGACAAGGTGAATGCAGCGGACTTACAGTCCATTCTGGGAGTATCGAAACACATGAAACCCTTTTGTGTGTTCGGTGGAGGAAGTTATGAGCAAAACATTTTATTTCAGGAAAAAAGGAATTGAAGGTCATTCGATCTACTGTAAAGTGTTTGGTTCGACATCTGCATTTATATTGAAGAAGTACATGTGATCAATATGAAATACAAAGAAACCCAAGGACAAAACAGCCATTTTAGCATTTTTTAACACCTGCGCAAAAATTTCCCATCACCTTAAAGTAACAACAAAACATGCCAAATTGTTAAAACAGTCAGTTAACGATATTACAAGACGTATCATAATTTGATGCACTAAGGCGCCAGCGTAAAGTCAGTTATTTCAATAAACCATTTTACATTTGTTATGGCTCCTCAGCAATAAAAGTAGAACTTTGGGTGAGACTGGTGCTGTTTAACCTCGCCAATCTGCCTATCATTAACCAATTTTTCTGTCAATTGGTATAGATTTATGGAATTCATTCCCTGATAAATATATTATTTCTGATATGTTCTCTCTCTTTGAATCTGCATTGAGCTTTTACATCAGTTTCCACTCCTTTCCGATCCAGATCTCCTCTGACTCATTCGTGACAAGATAGTAATGGCTTCTCTTGCAGTTCTCTTTGCATCATGTTCCAGTGCAAACCTCATTTTTCCATTGCCCAAAAAACCTGGAAACATAGAACTCTAGTTTGATGTGTCATTATCGATAAAGGTTCTGAGCTAAAGTTGCACTATGCCATTTCTTTTTTTTTTGTGAATTATCCTTTATTGGCTTTTATGCAACCGGATGGAAAGCGGCCACCCATCTGCAAACAAACTTGAGGCATAAGAATTTTTTTTCTGAATCACATTTTCTCTCTGTGATGCCAGACTATAAGAGCAGACACTCTAGAGCCCCCCCCCTCCCGCCACGAGGTGCTTGTTAGCCCATATGATTCCTGGGTTCCTGGACCAAGCCAAGTCTCCCACCCAAGGCTTGCTGCCAGGGTCCCTACACTTTACAAAAATTCTTAGGGAAGCCTCGTGCCTGATACACCATTTTTAGGTTGAGTCTAGCTCTGCGAGACTGCTGTAGTAGAGTATGGGAGAGAAGCCAGCGCTCACACTCCGCCCATATTTTTCATTGGCTTGTGTCATTGTCTTTCGTAAATGCTGCCTTTGGATTCGTTAATAGGCTTGTTAGTCCCTCCTTAGTACGGCATTGTCTTCATTTGTAACCTCCCATGGCTACTGGCCCCTTTACTTCGGTTGTTACACTGGTTATTTAGTCTGTAAGCACTATTTACTTTATTGAGTTTCTCTTATTGCAGGCCAGACATGCGCTGCTTCAGCTGAAACCGCTTGTGTTTTTTTAAGCAGCACGGCCGCCCTGTAACATGGGCGCCCGCTTTCAATAGCTTTAACCAGGCATTATCTCGTGCCTGTTTCAACCCCCCAAGTAAAATGGATTTAGAAATGATAAGCGAATTAAGTCATGTGAATTCCAGGTAGCACATAATCGTGTGCTAATGGGCTGAAGTTGACAGCAGCACATCTGTGTTACATGTCATCTGCACTAAAGTCACCTGACAGGGTTGTTTTCAAAAGTCTGTTTTATTAACAACACCACCACCAATACCACCACCACCAATACCACCACCACCAATACCAATACCACCATCAAAATCAATACCATCACCAATATCACCACCACCAATACCACCACCACCACCACCACCAATACCACCACCACCAATACCATCACCAATACTACCACCACCAATACCACCACCACCACCACCACCACCAAAACCACCAATACCACCACCAATACCACCACCAATACCACCACCACCAATACCACCACCACCACCAATACCACCACCACCAATACCAATACCACCACCAATACCACCACCACCACCAATACCGCCAATGCCACCACCACCAATACCACCACTACCAATACCACCAATACAAGCACCACCAATATCACCACCATGAATACTACCAATACCAATACCACCACCACCACCAAGACCACCACCACCACCACCAATACCAATACCACCAATACCAATACCACCCCCTCAGCGCCTCTGCTCACTAGTGATAGCAGGAGCACTGTACAAGGCCGGAGCTGCAGCCGAGACCATCCCTACCTCCCTCCATGCCTGCCATAAAGCACAGCCTGCCCTGCACCAGGAGGTGAAGCCAGGGCCCTACTACAGCTGGAGTGGTTTTTATTAGGCCAAAGATAGCAATGACATTACGCAATGCCACACTGCCCACTCAAATCACGGAGAGGGCAGGAAACAGCCCCCCCTCCCGCTTTTCCTCCTGAGCCGCAACAGTGTAATCACAGAGCGTAAGGTGTTGGAGCGCTTTGTTAGTGTTTATAGCTCAGATCATATGTAACTCTCACTTCACACTTAGGGGCCGATTCCGATGTCGGACGGACTCAGGTGCGTCCGACATCGGTCCGGAGCCGTAACCGACCGACCTGCTGTCGTCGGTTACGGCCCAGGCAGTACGATGCGACCGAACCCTGTTCGGTCGCACTCGTATCTCCCACAATGGGAGCATGCATTCCGGACGGAATGCATGCTGGCATTGGAGAAAGCAGGGGTGCAGTTCAACCCTGCACCCTGTGGCCGGCACCCCAAGGTGCCTGCCACCGGGTGCAGGGTTCAACAGAGGGGCACCATAGGTGCCTCCAGGCCGCCATTCGGCGACCTTGCACCCATGGGGGTCCCACTGGGGTCCCCCAAAGACAGTAACCGACTGCCTTTTCGTGCCGGAAAGACCGGCACGAAAAGGCAGTGAAAAACTGCCATCGTACTCCCTCGGTCGCAAAGAGGCAGCCGGGGGAGTACAGAGGGATTTCCGGATGGCTGACGGGCTCTCCGAACCCGTCGTGAGCCATCCGGAAATCCGAGTCGGATTCTTTTCCGACCGAGCCCATCGGAATGGCTCGGTCGGAAAGGAATCCGAGCGGCACGTTCCGATTCGGTCGGAAGGGCTCCGACCATCGTTCGGTGCCCTTCCGGCCGAAATCGGAATCGGCCCCTTAGTGTCTGTGTAATTTAAAACACTTACACATCTTCTTCACTGCACTATTTATCACTACTTTGAAGACGTTGCAGGCCGGTCTCTTCCTCAGATATTTGCAATCTAGCAAGCAGTCGAGAAGGCCCTTTATTGCAATGCAATAGGTCTCACATTTGCGAGAGTTTAAGCTATTAGTATTGTAAATGTCAATGCCTTTTATTTATGTTTTAAAACCCAAAACATAAATAAAAGGCATTGTCATTTACAATGCCAATAGCTCAAACTCGCGTGAATGCGAGACCTATTGCATTGCACATGTTTGTTTCAAATCGCCTACACCAACCTACGTTTGCTTCCCAGGCCCACTGCATAAGTACCTGCCCGCTACCCCACAATCTGATAACATCACATTTCGCCAACATTAGTGCTGTGTTGCAGAAGAACAGGGAATATCTGTTCAGGGACTGGTTGCCCCATATGCCCAGGACGATCAGTTGAGGAGTCAGTTCTATTGTGCAGTCCAAGACTGTGGACAGCCGTTTCCCTATTCTCTCCCAATATTTCCAGGGTATTGGGCATCCCCAAATTATGTACAGTAGCGTTCCCTGCTGTCTGCATCCTCTCAGACACCAACCTGTGTCCAACCTTCCCATGTGAAACAATCTAGTTCTGGTGAAGTAGGACCTGCGGTTGAGTTTCCATTGCACTAATTGGAATCCAGCCCTAATGGAATGCCTCCTGAGGATATCTATAGTCCACTCCCCCAGTTATCATCCTCCTGTCTGCCCAAGTCCCTCTCCCACTTCTCTCTGAGGGGATCCAATGGGGGAACACTATTCTGCAGGAGAGCCGAGTATAATCTAGATAATGCATGATTGGTGAGGGGAGACCCCAGTACTCTGGATTCCATGGGTGCTTCGTCTGGGGCCTCCAACAAGGCCTCTACGTGTGGTCGCAGGAGGTGACGCAGGTGCTGATAGTGCAGATATTGAACCAGAGACAATTCTTATTGGTTCTGTAACTCCGAGAACAGTATCATTTTGTGGCCCCTCCAGTCATCCCCCACCTTGGAAATTCCTCTCAGGTCCCATTTAGCATGGCCATCCATAGCCCTCAAGTCCCTCAACCGGTCGGAGGCCAATAGTGGGGTTTCTAACGTTAGTCTACCCCTCCATCCCAGGGCTTTGGTAGCACTGTGCCAAGTCTCAGCCTCCACCGCTGTGGGTGACGGCAGCAGAGTCCACCTCTTTTTATTGTACAAACATAGAGGGCACCCCTCCTGCTCCATTGCCCTCCTGTCTGCTATAACCAAGGGTTCCTGTTGTGAAGAAAAGGCCCAGTCATTAATTGTTTGCAGTTGGGTCATCCAAAAGTACAAACGTAGGTCGGGTAGGGCTATGCCCCCGTCCAACAGTTTCCTTGTAAGGGATGTCATAGCTATTCTCTGTGTACAGCCCCCCACAAAAAGCCCCTTGTGAAATCTACCACAGTTCAAAAGAACTCCTCAGGGATTGGCAATTGGGGGGTTCTGTAGGACATAAAGAATCTTTGGGAGGTAAATCATTTTGTAGAAGGCTGCTTTACCCATTGATGATAGTGAGAGCTTTTTCCACCAGTCTGCCTCAGACTTATATGAGTGCAGGATCAATACTAGTTTTTCTGCCAAGAACAGGTCTTTGTTCTTTGTTACAATTATTCCCAGATACTTGAACCCCTTAGGCTGCCACGTCAGGAGGTGATGCCAGTCTGTGCCTGTCAGCTCCCCAGAGAGTGGAAGAGCCTGACTTGTGCCAGTTAATTTGCAGCCCTGAAAAGGAAACAAACATCTCCAGAATCTCCAGCACTCTGGGTACCGATTGATCCGGAGTGGCTAAGTACAGCAGTATGTTGTCTGCATAGAGAGACATTATATCTTCTCAGTCGGGGTCCCATCTCAATCCGCACAGCTACGTATCTGTTTGCAGCCAAAATGCCAGAGGCTTGATAGCAAGTGCGAATAGTAGAGGGTAGAGCGGCACCCCTGCATGGTACCCCTACCCAAGGGGAATTCTCCACAGATGGCCAGTTCCTTTTGACTGTGGCCACCGGGTCTTTATACGGTAAGCCCACCCAGGACATAAGCCTCCTACCTATCCCCATTCTTCTTAGGATAGCCATGAGATATGCCCATTCAAGGGAGTCGGACACCTTTTCGGCATCTAATGAAAGAAGGAGAGCTGATTTGGCAATCAGGTTGCACTGCTTCAGACCGCCAGCCAGCCTGTGAAGATTGTGTCTGGCACCCTGTGGGGCATGAAGCCTGATTGGTCCGGGGCCACCAGTGTTTCAATTAGCTGCAGGAGGAGGTTTGTGAGGGCCTTCGCCAGAATTTTCATCTCTAGATTGAGAAGGGATATGGGCCGATAGGAGGCACATTCGTCCCTGGGCTTTCCTTGTTTATGGATTAAGACAATCGCTGCCCTGCGGAGGTCTCGGGGTAAGATACCATCCCTCAGTGTCCTGTTGTACATTGATGTGAGTGGGTCTGTTAGATGAGCTTTTGTGCATTGTAACAGTTTTGGGGAAAAGCCATTCAGTCCTGGGAACTTTCTACTTTTCATATGGCCTATTGCCTCAGCCAGTTCCTTCTAGGACAACTCAGCATCTAGGGATTCACTCAGATCTCCCTGAAATGTGGGAGCTGGAATTTCACTTGGGAACCTCTCGAGGTCCTGCAGGTGAGACCCTCCCCTTAGCCAAATAGGGGTTTTCCAGATGCATCGCAAAGGCTTCTGCTGTAGCATCCAGGGGCACCGCCCTCATCTCAGCTTCTCTTTTAACCTCCGCGATCCATCTCTGGCTTTCTCCTTTTTGGCAAGCCATGCTAGCAGCTTGCTTGCCTTGTTGTCCGCTTCAGACAGTATGACTTGCTTTGCCCTGTACAACTCCCTTACTACTTGCTACTTGGTGTAGCAGGTGGCGCAGTTCCTCTCTCCCCGCCTCAATCTTACCTGCCAGATCCGGTGTGGAGTTGGGCATGTAAGCAGCCTCCCACCGAGCCAGTCGCGACTCAAGCTCCACCACCTCCTTGGCCCTCCTTTTACGTTTACCTGAGTTGTGGGCTAAGAGGCAGCCCGCAGGGCAGTTTTGAAAGCATCCCACACTGTGACCTCAGTATCCACTGACCCAAGATTTTCCTTAAATATTGGGTCATGGTCTCCACCACAAATTTTCTGGTTTCCCAAGAAGTCAGATCCCAAGGGTGCAACTTCCATTCACCTGGGGATCTGTGGATGTCCATTTGACAGTGTGCAGTCAGTGGTCAATGGTCCGATATGCCTCGTGCAAGTATATCGGAGTGCCTAAAACAGCCCAATTGGTGTCGTGGCGTCATGAAATAGTCCAGCCTAGACATGGATCACATCTGATTAGAATTGTATGTATACTGTCAGATCGCCAGGTGCTCCTCTCACCACAGGTCCACCAGTTCCATGGTCTCCAGAAACGACTCCAGACATATGTTCCGTTTGGGCCTCTCTCCTGATTTCATCATCATGTCTTTGTCACCCCAATCAACAGTAGGGACTCCAGCACCTCCGCCAGTCACGCTCCTATTTTGTCGAGCCCCGTCGTCTCTAAGTCATGGGGAAAATGTCAAGTGGCGAGAGTCAGGTTCACCCCATTCCACTGGCCACTCACCACAGCCTAACAACCCTTGCTATCAACCCACGTTTGGGTCACCTGTAGGGGGAGCGAGTAGCAAGCCAATATGCCTACCACTCTGGAGCCGGGCGAAAAGCCTGCATGTACTAGCAGCTGTATTTACCTCAGTGAAGTATTCTACAAGTGTTCCCCACAAGATATATCTCCTGGAGGAGAATTATATCCAGATTCTTTCTCGCAAGGTACTTCCACATAACTCCACTCTTCAGTTTGCTGCCCATCCAATTAATGTTCCAGGAGAACACCTTACGGGTGAGGCCTGGGTGTATTACTTGACGTATGGCCATTGTCTGCTGTCTAGCATGGGCCCATGTTTGTCCTTTTTGGTGGTGCCTCAGTGAACCTCTAACAGTGCCCTGAACTCTCCCCATCCAACCTCCTCATGCTGCGCATTCGAAACTACCCACATCCCAAGTGCCCGATGTGTCTGTCACCCCAACATTAACAACAACAACAACATTATGCATTGACCTACAAGTCTCTTCTAAGGGATATGGATAAGGAAGGGGCGGCAGGCTTGGCCCTACGTCTTTGTTGTGGCAGCTATCTTTCCGACTCACCACTTTTTGTCCCTGTGTATACAGCTCAGTGTTCCTTTCCTGGTCATCTCGAGCAACTATAAACTTGAGATAATGATATCAGCCGTCACTGGGGTGACCGCTGACCTGTTGTTCTCCACTGACCCCACTCTAGAACCCCTGGAGTCATTGGCATTCTCTTCCAAGTCTTGTTTCAGAGCCTCCCATTTGTTTGCTGACCCCCAGGATTGATGCTGTTGAATATCTGCCACTACTTTGACCCTTTCTGTCTCTGCCTGGGATTTCGTAGAGACTGCTGCCGGGCCCTAGCGTCTCCTCCATCGCAATTTCTGTCATCAATCACCACTCCTTCTCTGGAGGCTGCTCATCTTGGCCCTTCTGCTCTAACCACTTCTAGGCAACCCCGACCATATGGAAAAAATGTGTCTTGCCACCTGCTCATACCTGCAGTTTCGCTGGGAAGAACAGAGCATATTTAAGGTTCAGCAATTGGAGGTTCCGTTTTACTCGGTAGAATGTTTCTCTTTGCTTCTGGTTGGCAAAGGTGAAGTCCAGATAAAAGTTTACTGTTGCACCGCTATGTGCCAGGGCCCATGGGCCCGTGCTATTTGCAAGATGAGATCTCGATCATAGAAGTTTACCAGCTGCACAGCAATGAGTTTGGACACTGCCCCAGGCACTGGAGGCCTGCCTGGCCCTCTGTGTGCTCTTTTGATCGTGAACATCTTCGACGCCTTGCTCCCCAGAACTACAGTGAGGGGCCAATCCTCCAAGAGCAGTTCCACATTGGGCCCTTCCGGTGATTATGGGATCCCCACCACTCTACCCTTGTTCATTTGGGAGTCTCCTTCTGTGTTCACCATCCATTCCCTGAGTTGGCCAACCGTCTGTTGGAGGAATCAAATCTCCTCCTCACCCCCAGTGACAATGGGCCACAGGTAAGCCATGACGCGCTCCATCTCATTTACTCTCTCTGACAGTTTCCTATGCTCTGTCCATAGGAGCCCTAGGTCCAGGGCCACCTCATTGATTTTGTTCTCCAGGGTGGTCTTTGTATCCCTAATAGCCGCTAACATGGTGGCTGTGTTGTTCTCAAGCCTCTAGGCATCCTCCGGGGCATCCCATTCACCCTCCTCACCAGCTCTTCTTGGGTGTCTTCTGAACTTTGGGGTGAACCATCCCCTTCTTGGCTCGCTGGAACACATCTGCGGCTGTCTAATGTCCAGGAGTGACAGTGGCACACGACCTGATTTCCAGATAGTCACCACGGCAGGGCCACCTCACGCAGGGGGTGCACAGGCCTCTCTGCCCCAGCCGGGACCACCCCCATAGACCCCTTCAGCGACTGGCTACTTGCTGGCCTGGGCCACGCGGTGGACCCCAACCAGACCTCAGCCAGCCCTGTCCCACAGGCATGAGCGCCCTCCGCTTACCTCTGGGCCCCCAGGGCCGGGAGCACAACCTGTCATGATGAGAGCTCCCTCACACTCGGGACACCCCAACAATCCAGCCTTATTGGTCCCTCTCACCTTCTACAGGGATCTATAGCACGCCAGTCGGCAGGTGTCCTCTTCTGGACTATGGTGCTTCTCCCCACTTCTGGGGTCGTCAGAGGCACACCCCTTCCTCCAGTTAGGTCGCTGGGCCCTTTGTCCCACGTGGGGCACCCACCTTTCCGCCGGGCCCAGTCGCTCTTTTCCATTTGGTAGATAGACCAGGGGGCATATGTGGTCATACCCAGCCCCTGTGCAAGGTAATATGGTTGCATCCCCTGGTGGGCACCTCTAAGGGGCATGCACCAGTCCAACATATTCCTTTGCAACTGTCAGTTCCCTTCTGAGCCATGAATTTTTTATGTCTATGAAGGGGCTCAGCTGCATACTCACGTCTACTGGGTAATTTCGGCCCGACCTCCCCTTAACTAGCTCTCTGACCTAGTGTGGGGCTGTCCAGGCCTGAAACTGTGTGTCCACTTGTGGCACAATCCTTCGCCTAGCTCCTCTGTCTCTTTTCAGTGCTCCAACAGTGCCCCTGCCTCACCTCTTTGCCCCAGAGGAACTCCCAGCGTGATCACCGCTACTGCGGTGCTAGGCTACTCTGTATGATGCACTTCCCTCATGTCTTGTCTGGCCCCGGGGTTCCGGCTGCTGTTGATGACCGGACCGGGACCCGCACGACCCCCCGAAGACAATCCGCGGCTCCCACACTGAGTCCCATGACCAAGCGTGTATTCACTGTGTGCAGGCCGAATGAGACAGGATATTGGGCCAGGCCGCAGATGGAGCTCCTTAGCAAACGTCCATCTCGGCTGCATAGGTATGTAGCTCCATGTTATGCCCTCATCCCAGTGAAAACAATGAGGGTCATGGGCAGGGTGCAGTTCTGTCTCTTTCAATGCGAGACTGAAGGTCAAGTCAGATTAATTGTACAACACAAGTGTCCGTCCCTAAAAGGGCTTCAGCCCCCTCCATATCCCTGTTGTGTGTCTTAGTCAGGGCTACTGCAGCTTCCAGTACAGGCATTATCTTTCGGTGATTGTGTTCTGAGCTGTGCTGAAAATCGGGCCTCAGTGTTGCAGAAATATTTTGTAGTTTATTCACAGCAGTGCTTAAATTGTTTAAAAAAAAGTAAGTGTCAGAGCTCTTCTCAGGAGGCTACTGCATCCTGCATCACACATTGCCCCTGCCAACGCCGACAATGACAGTATCAACACAACTTCTAACCATTGCACTGCTACAAGTCTGACAATCTAGACTATTCCAGGCCATCCAAAGCTATAAGTATGACATGGGTGGCAGGTATTATTCATTTTTAATGTATATGTAATTAATAAGCACTGCTGTTGTGCTCTTCTCAAAATTATACAGACAGCGCCACCATGTGGTGGACTGTCATTATTGCCGGTGTTGAGCATTAACTGCCGGTGCTGAGTACCGAAAACCACCCGCTCAAATTAAGCACTGATCCACAGGTTGAAGTGCATGTATGTATGGGAACTGTGTTAAAGTGTTCCATGGGAAGTGTATTCTTTCGTATTATGAAAACTCAGTCGGTTAACTGGATCACTGCAGATGTCTGTTCGTGTAACCAGTCACAGAACTGAATTCTGGTTGATGCACTGTGGAATAGTGACATATGTAATTATAAGGCTAAGAGGTCCCATCCTGTGACTGAAAGCATGGTGAATATGCAAGCTATTATTTAAAAAATGGCATTACACACAATATAAGATAGTCTGCCACAAAATGTACTAAGAGAGTTGCTAACACTTTGCACCAGATTGCATCACAAAAGTGATACAAACCCAGAGCAATTGGAATGTTGCTTGAAGTAACGGATATCAGCACTACTTTGAGTCGAGGGGGCATACTATCGGCAGTACAAGGGCGTTCACATGCAACCAACCATGGGTTTTGTCGCAATTCTCTAGCTACTGACAATGGTAGGCAGGTATTTGCACCAAAAACATATCCCTCTTCATGGCAGGCTGTCAGACAAGCAACTTTACAAAATTGCCGCATTTTTTCCCCTTTGCATGTGTTGCACTGTACAGCACATGTAAAAAGTGGGGAAAGTATTAAAGCATAGTTTATGTACTGGAAGGGTCTAGTGCAACCGTGTTTTAAATAAGTTTGTATTAGAAGGGCACACTCCGGAATGAAACTGAAACATCCTTGCATTATCTATGAAAAATAATTAATCGTTATCACCATGAAGCCTCAAATGACATCATCAATTAAAGCCACAAACTGGCTCCTAAGCTGATTAACCAATTGCACACATGTACATTTCCTTCAGGTAGCAGGCAGCCTGGGGAAAATATGTGTTTCTTCTTTCTTTGTCTGCCTCTCCCTTGGTTTAACAGAACAGGAGAACCTCTCTTCTCCCCTTTCAGGAAAAGGCAAATGAGGTTGGCTTTGTCTGTTCTGGAACAGTTGTTTTTGAACAAAAAGTAGGGAACATTTTATTGTAAAATTAAAAAATATTGGGAACATTGTTGCGAATAGATCACACCCACTTCAACCACTATGGTCATCCAAAAGCCACTTACAGGTGGAGGATGCTTTGTTTTTTCAAGCTTCTCATACCTCATGGTGTCATGCTCTCTCTGTCTATTCAGCCTACTTGCAAGGTGCCCATAAAACATGGGCACAACTGAGAACTGTGCAGAGGAAATCTAAATTCCGCACAATTAAAAGAGGTCCAGTGTCCCTGCACCCAGATTTACTGGGTGCTGAACAACTAAACCAATTATACCAGCCAGAAAATCCAGCAGGTAAAATCACTGTGGGAAAAGGCTGTATTGCAACTCTTACTCCTATAACCATCGCATGAACTGTGGACAAGGAACAGAGGAGCATTACATGCTCTACCCTACCAGCCAACATACTCCCCTCCTTCGTTCATCCTCTGTACCCTTCCCCACCACCCCATCTGACCACAGTCCACGGCATACTTTTACCAAAGCCCCATGCACACTTTCAGGTAGGCACTATTTTTAAAGCACCCACTGGCAAACTTCATTGAATTGAGAAAATAAACTCTAAAAGAGGGAGTTTATTTTCTAAGTGCAAAAAACAGGTGAATTGATGCACAGGGAGGTTTCTCCCAGCATGTGAAGGACATTCTGCATTTATCCTGCCTGTATCCACCATGCCTCAGACAAGGAACATTAGTGATTGTAACTGTGCCTTCAATAGGGTGGGATGACAATCTTTGTGATATTGCAGCCCCTTGGCAGATGGGTTGTGAGGTGAAGTTACATGAGGAAAGCCAGCAGAGGCTCCACCTGTGTAAACATCGCCCTTCCGCCAAGTCTAAATTGAGCGGGGGAGCAATGAGCTTAGTGAAGCAGAAGGACCACAGAGTTATGGTGGTGCTCCCACTCTGCCAAACTGTAAATGAGGTCCATATATTCATCTCCTTCTTTGCTCCTGATGTTTTGAACCGGCCTGCATGAGGTATATAGTGCTAAAAATGCCACCACGAATGGTCTGATAAACAGCAAAGCATCATTCTTTAGAGCGTAGGACAGGCTGGAGGTAGTTTCGGCATATCCGACTGAGTTCAGAGCAATACAAGCAGGGCTTCATACCCTTCACCTTTGTATGTGAAATATATGCAATTTTGCATTTAGCAAAATACAAACTTGAAAGTACACAACGTACACCAGATGTTCAAAGCCCCACATAAATGTCAAAAACTCCGGTGTTACAAATTGTCTTTTAATGCTATCAATACCTCTTTTATTTTAGATTTTATTTCTCAGCCCTCCAACAGCTCAACTGCAATATTTGAGGCAGTCTCCATGTCTCAAAATGACTATTCCTCGTCCCAAGTTATTTACGACAATTCAGCCTCCTTTTTTGTATGAGGCTATCAAGAGATCAAGGCCATTCAAGATTTTACTGCCCTGCTTCCAGTTTCATACTGTCATATGCAGCATAACTACAAGCATTTACTCTTTTCCCAATCCTGTAACAGCTCTCCTAGTGAACAACAAAAAAGAGAATGTTTACGTCTAGTTTACTTCCCTAAAGTCAGGCTCTGCAGATGATGTATGACCAGTTGGAACTCTAAAATTGTTACACATGCTTTTACCTTTATCTTTAACACCTGTTTTCATCTGTACCTGTTGCTAGTAGATGGAAGAGAGGAGTCGAAAATCCCCTTTAAAAGAAGTCAGACATGGGCCCTAGGGCAGAAGCTAACTATAGATAGACTCATCTTTCTTTTTCCAGCAGTCACTAAAATTGGTGATAAGTTCTGGCTTACCAGCATTATAAATATCTTGAAAAGCACCAGTTACCAGATGCTAGTCAGATGTGTTTGAAATCTAGTTTAGACACTGAGATTGCCCACATGGCCTTATTGAGTTATGTCAGACAAGATTGCAATGATGACATTTTCACATGCTTCATCCTGCTATTGCAGTTTTGTCATCCTGCTACCTCCAAATGAGGATTTCGAAGAAAAAGCTTATTTTTATTCTTTGGCACAAGAAATTGTGTGTTATGCTGCCATCATTTCTAGATAAAACATATGTAACTATACCTGGTCAGATGGGAACAATCAATTACAGAAGACTAATCTGGAAAGAACATTCTAAACAAGACACTAACAAATTGGCCCAAAAATTGATTAAAGAATGCTTTGAAGAAAAATCTTTATCTGTAACGGAACAATGGGTATATTTTATACAAAAACTAGTTAAAACTTATGAGTTAAAACCTCATCATAAGAAAAATCAAAAGACACAAGTTGGAAAAAGGAATAAAATTAATCTATCCTATACAACGCGGATCATGAGAAGAACACGCAACAGTCTTAGGAGACAGATAAAAAAATACCCAAATGATATGAATTTACGTTCTAACTTAAAAAGTATTAACCATAATCTGCAGAAGTTAATCTGGAACGAAAGGAACCATGCAAAGCATGATCTCTGGGCCAAAGTGCTATATGCTAGTAATCAATCGAACTCGAGGGAATTTTGGAAAACGATAAATGGTTTAGCACGACCTAATAAAACAGCAGTATCATCTACTTTAAGTGAAAAAGATTGGATTAGATTCCTGACAACACACCTAAATACCGACTGGGAAATAAATAATTTGGAAGGTAGAGGGAATACGATTGATGCGTCAAGGAAGGATTTGGATTATGAAATTGATATAACAAAAAATCAACTATGTAAATTAATACGTAAACAAAAAGACAGCGCACCTGGTCCTAACGGTATCCCATTTGCACTTTTTAAGGAAGACCCCGGTCTATGGTCAGGATATCTTACAAAAGTATTTAAAGAAATTGTCAGGACATCGACAATACGTGAAACATGGAGGGGCTCATTAATATCACCAATTTATAAAAAGGGATATTGGGCCCAGCCGGAAAATTACCGATGAATCACTTTACAAGACACAGATGCTAAACTATTTGCAGGAATTTTACTATCAACTTTATCTGTATGGGCAAAGGAGAAGCAGATAATTCCACCCAATCAAACAGGATTTATTCAAGGATTAGGCACCACAACAAATATACTTGTGCTATCAGTGTTAATGGATAAATGCATTGCAAAGAAACAGCCATTGTACTTGTGCTTTGTGGATTTTAAATCAGCTTTCGATTGTGTACACAGACAACTGTTGTGGCAAAAGTTGAAGGAGCAAGGTATCCCATTGTCCCTTTTAACATTAATCCAACTCCTCTACTCTGACACTTGGGTCAGAGTCCGGATGGGAGATGGTACGTCTGTAACAAAGGAAATTCCAATTTCCACAGGCTTAAAGCAAGGGTGTGTATTGGCCCCATTACTTTTTAACCTGTTCTTAGCAGACCTAATGCAAGCGATAATTGAAGTAAATGCCAGTCCTCCTAAATTAGCTAGCACTAAGATATCAAATCTGCTATTTGCAGACAATGTCATCTTACTTAGCCAAACAAAGGTCGGGCTGCAATGCCTAATAATTAGGATATCGACGTACTCAAAAGAAAATGGAATGGTTATAAACGAAACAAAGACAAAAATCATGGAGGTTAACAAAAATGTAAGGTCAAAATATAAGCACAAATGGTTCCTGGATAAATCGCAATTAGAACAAGTAAGAACATATAAATACCTGCGAGTATTATTTGATGATAAAGGAACTTTTCTCCCACATAAGATTGAAATGCAAAGAAAAGCAAACACCCTGATAACTGTATTTAGAATCTTGCAGAAGTCATTAGGAGGGCTGAGTTACCGACCATTTTTAAAAGTAAAATCGGCAAAACTGTTGCCAACTTTAACGTATGGCAGTGAAGCACTGTGTGGGAAAGACTCTGTGATTATCAATAATGCTGTGACAAAAACTTTTAAAACCCTCTTTTTGCTTCCACATAATGCATCGCCTGCACAGATAAGATTGGAATTTGGGTTAACTAACCAGCTACTTGCACGAAAAGGCCAATTTATAAAGGTATGGAAAAGAATAAAAATGGATAACGTAAATCAAATGTCCAAACTATTATGGCAGGAAATAAACGCAAATTGGAAATCCCAGGACAGGAAGTTCCTACACGCTGCTTTAGATGAATACTCAGCGAATGCAATCTGGGATATGCCAATAACCACAGATTCGTTTAAGAAAACTATTAATAAAATAACAAAACATTTATCACTGCTTATGGATAAAGATTCTTTCGCAAAAAGAAAACATGCCTGGCCTCTAATGAATGGATATACAAAGGTGAAAGCCCAATCATACCTTGAAACCCCATGGACCCTGAAGCATAAACATATTTTTATAAAAGCTCGTTTTGGCGTTTTCCCCGGCTTATGTCATGTAATGCCGTGGCTAAGAACAGAGGAATTGACGATCTGTCGCTTATGTAAACTGGGAGAAGAGAACATTATTCACCTGCTGTGTGTATGCTCGGAACTGAAAACTGAAAGAAAATTTATACTTAAGAGGCATTTTAACGCACGAGGAGTACGGACTTGTAGGCAAGCATTGATAAGATGTCTACACACTGAGGATATAATACTGAACTCAGCTTTGCTCTATTTGGAATGCACTCCCTGTCTTGGCCTGCAGAAAATAACGGACCATTCCATGTTTAAGCAGCCTCTCAAAATGCTTCTATTTTATTGATTATCTTCAAATCTTTTCTGATATTGTTAGTCTGTTCAGCGCCAAGATGCCTGAGAGTATTTATTTCACTTTGTAAGTAACAACTCAACTCATGTCTTGCATATAAAGGTTTTCAATATATGTAGTAGGTGCCCTCAGACAATAAACACAGCACTGGTTGCAATTTAAGAAGACATCAAGCAGAGATTATGGGTTGTGGCTCTGCCTTTTTGTTATGGATCATTGCCACCTAAGGGATAGCTCATGTGTCTGGCACCTGATCTATGGGTAGACTGAGATATGGATTGTATATGTTAAGCCTGAACATATAATTTATGTCTAACTGGAGTCATCCTCTTCTGCTTAAACCTAACTCCTCAATTATCAGTTTCTCAGAGTGCATTGTAAGACTGATTTAGAATTTGCTTTAACCTATGGCATATGTGTTTTTTCTCTGGGATGGTGTCTAAACAGAGGAAGTACACTAGTGCTTCCCTTGTGTTAACACTTTATTGCTGTGTCCTACCTCTTCAAGCTACTGTAGTTTGGTGGCAAAATGCTTGAGGAACCTTATTCTGCTGTCAAACTAAGGCTGGGTCTGTCAAAAGCAGCATAACTTCGATATTGTGTTTAATGGAGCGTCACTGCAAAAGCATTACACAATGAAAACACTACTTTGTGGAATACTTGTTCCATTGTTACAATCACAGACTGGTAACAATGACAGACTGCTTGTGTCTCTCTTGTATCTCATTCAAGGGTATTCCTTTCGCTACCCAGGCCAGGCTCATTGCTATAATTAGTATAGACATTTAGGAAAAAACATTATAGATAATATGATCGCTATTCTCAAAGGAAATTTGGAGAAAGTCGTAACAAATGTTGAATTTTATAATGCACATTGCCCTTACAGGATTTAAAAACAACATTGACACTTTATGTGCTAGGGGCTTCAGAACAGGATTGAAAGCATGTTTTTTGTTATAACAACATATGCCATTAAGAGGTACTCTTGCTGTTTCTGTTGGAGTGACCTCTTTGCAGGTCATTGCCCATCAACCATTCATTCTGTTTGTTCGAAGCTTGAAGGAATAATTTTATCTGGGGCACTGGAGTGCCTGGCTTCAAGATGGCCGCACCTATATGAGGCTTCTTGTGCCAGGCAGCTAATCTGTTTTCATCCTGGCACCATGGGACATAATTCTCCATTAGCTGTTCCTCACATCACGAACAACACCATTGCCAACTCTTTATTGGCACCCGGATCGGCTGATGCACCCATTGCTTGTACTGTTTCTGGCGACGGATTAGTAAGCTGGGACAGGACAAGATGGGGGAGCCTGCGCCTCCGTAGGCCTGACTGCTGCGGAGGTGAGAGACTGAACATATTGAGCAACTGCGGGGGCAGCGCTTGCTTCCACAGGCGTTGTCTGGTGCCCGCCTTCTTGTCTATGCATTTGCGGAGCTGGCTTTGACTGGGTAGTGTTGCGGGCAGCGCTAGACGCCTGGACCACTGCAGCAGAATCCAGGTTGTGATCTGGCTCAGGGGGCCCTGGCATTCGGTGGCTCCCCGTGGGGTAGGGGTGCTGTTGGAGACCGGTCGGCCTGCATCTGCCTCTAGGTGTCACGTTGGTACCTGGGGGCGGGGCTGACCAGTCTGCCTGCAGCTGAGCACAGAGGGGATGGGAAACATTAAACTGTAGATTGAATTAGGAGCATTGCTGCTAGAGGATCACTACGTGGAGCACCGTGCTGGTTGCCTACCTCGGCCGGACCGCATGGAGTGAGTGCTGGTGGACATATCGAAGGTGGTGTCTCATTTCCAGGTGCACAGTTTGCAAAGAACCTAAACCTCTGGTATCATATTCCTACCGGCTCATAAGCGGTAGTAGGCACCCATTTTTCCCACTGTCTGCTGAATATTGTCACTGCGGGGAGCCGATAACCTCCAGACATCTGAGGATCATTTGCTTTCGAATTTGCTGTCCACCCCAGGAATAGTCGGGGAGGCGGCCGGTCCTGCACCTTGAATGCTGAAGTTAATTATTACACTTTCACTGGGGCTGATCACTCTGGTACAATGGGCAAGGGTGATCAAAAACAGGTGAAACTCAAGTTTGAAAAGAAATGCACCAGAATGGCTTCCTCTCAGGACAGGTCAGAGACCCCAGCGGCAAACTCCTGTGGGGCAGAGGATTTGAATGTAAAGATGCTCCTCCTGCACATGCAGAAAACCCTCAACACCATAGATGGGAAACTGAATACACTCACCGCCAGGGTGGACAAAATGACTGCCACCCTTGACAAGCAGGAGAAGAGGCTCACAACTGCACAGAACTGAATTTCCATTCTCGATTATGACAGTACAGGGCACAGTGAAAAACTATCACGTATGGCTAAGGTTCTAGAGGTAATAAAAGTGAAGAATGAAGACCAGGAAGCCAGATCTCAACACAACAATCTGAGACTCGTGGGTATCCCTGAATCCACCAACACTGGCAACAAGGCTGACTACGTTAAAACTTTGCTCAGACTTCCCCTTTGCAGAGGACAGCGTCTCTAATCTATTTGCAGTGGAGCGTGCACACTGGTCCTGGGTCCCAAGCCTCTGCCGGGGGCCCGTCGTGCCCATTATTGCTCGACTAGTCAACTACAAAGACTGAGATATTGTGCTCTGGATGGCCTGTGAAAGACAAACTTTGGCTCACAAGGATGCCTCCCGTTCCATCTACCCTGATTCCACCTTGGCTATCCAGGAGGCATTCCAAGAATAAATGCCTGTGAAGCTGCGGCAGCAGAAATCCAGTATGCCATTCTCTACCCCGCATTCAAAATTACACATTATAACAGACCCCACATATTTTCAACACCCCAAAGAGCTGCCCAGTTTGTTTTTGCATCCAGCCCTGGCTCCCCAGGGACCTCACAGGTTTTAGATGATGGGTTGTATGATGTGGAATAACTGTATGTGATCTACCACTGGTGAAAGTCATGGCCTTTTATGTTTGCTAGAAACATAATCGACTGGGCCCGGGCTGAATGTACTGAGGCAGGGCGTTGTATTGTGGGCACGGCAGGATTTGATGAAACATTGAAGGACCGCCAGGTCACTGAGACACATGAGACACCTGCGGAAGTGAGAGTGATCAATGGGTGACCAGTTAGTTCATTTACAGCACAAATACCCCACTGTGCTGCCGATGCCTTAGCTGTTTCAACTTTGGATTGTAACCCAGCAATTGTGTTACCACAGCTTCCCACCATACCATCTTCACCTGGCAAATGCTTCTCTGCGGAGGTGTTGGTTAGCCATCACTCTGGTCTACCCCAAGGGGTGATCTCCTTTAGGTAAAATAATGTCTCGTAGTGATTGCTTTCACACCCTGTTGGTCTGCCTTTAGGTTGTTTCTGGAGTGGATAGCCACTGGTTGGTTGGGGTTGCTAGTGTGGGTGGGGAGCAGTGGTAATTTGTGGAGGTTGTTATATTCATGCGCAAAACTCACAACACTTTATGGTTTATGGCACACAGTGACTTGCAACTTCCTTTCTCGATACACACACACAGCTCATGTAGAGCTCCTTCAGACAATGTTACAGCCAGGATGACTCACATTTCCATGTGTTCTGACAGCCCCATCGTTCTTCACTTTTTGCCACTGAACCTTTGAGTGCTAAATACCCCTTGTAAGACTAGACAAATCCTTACATATCCAGATAGGCACAAAATCAATATAGCCTTACTTCAGGGGGAGCACCGTGGCACAATCACAGGCCCACTTCGCTGACAGATGATGTGGTTATAAGGCACTGGCAACATACTCCAGATATGCCAGAGGCACGGCTGTCTTGACGAATTGTAGTGTACCCTTCTTATCTCCTAGAGAGTTGAATGATCTGCATGGCTGTTATAATATCGTGCAAGCTATTGTTCATGGCAGGCTTATTAATCATTAACACCTATGGCCCTAACACAGACAATACAGAGTTCATTCGACAAGTTTGGTACAATTGTGTTAGCCCCACAGACAATTCTTTGGCAGGGGGACTTCAACTTGGTCCTCAATAAACACATGGACTGCTCTATTGCCACCGGTCACACTCACCTTGCGGTTACATCAGCACTAACCAACATAATGCAAGCTAATGGGCTGGAGGACATCTGGCGGCACAGACACCTCACACGTCTCCTCAGTGCACAATTCTTAGCAGGACTCGATTACTGGATTGGCACCCAGGATATGTGTGCCTGGACTAAATCTGTTGAACACTGCTGTGCACATTCTCAGACCAATGCTCCACTTAGACTGGGGAATGAAACGCCTGCATCCAGGCATCGGGCATTCACATGGCATCCCTTCCCATCTGCCCATCTCCAAAATGTGTTTAAGGAAGAGGTTAACACTAAACTACTGAATTACTTTCATGTTGAGGGCTTGGGTGGCTCCTATGCCATTTTCTGGGACTCACTTAAAGCATTTATGGATGGCATATGAATTGCATCATGGAGTCCATAAATCCTTCTGACCTATACTCAATGCCCTGGAGGTGGAAACAACTTGCTGGAGGAGAAGCACGAATGCTGCCATTCCTCTCAGGTGCTCGCTGATTTGCATGCAAAAACGGGGGAATTCATCAAAGCAGTTGATAAAGAAGTAAAGCATCTGCATAAGCATGCAGAGGCCAGGATGTATAGAGAGGCTAATAGGCTTAGTAGAACCCTCGCCGCACTATTGCAGCATCCACGTGTCTTTCAAAACATTGCTCAGTTAGAAATGGAGGATGGTGATATTCTTTATCAAGTTGATGATGTGTTGGAGGAATTTGTGAGCTACTACTCTTAGCGGTACACATTTTGCCTAAATAATTTCTCTGGAAATTATTCTGCATATTTCAAACGTATTACGCTGGCATGACTGGAAGGGACAAGGTGACAGTTACTCGACACACTGATCACTCTGGAAAAGATCACTATGTAGATCTCCGGTCTCCCCAAGTGTAAGGGGCACAGGGGGAATGGGTTACAAGCCAAATTGTATAAGGCGTACTCTTTGTTGCTGGCCCTGAGGCTTTTGGAGGTATATAATGTGGTGTTGACAGACGGTTTCCTCCCACTTTTGTTCAGGGAGGTCACTCCCAAAACACTCCTTTAGCTGGACAAACCACCCTCGCTATGCAATTCCTGCAGTGTCCTGTCCCTCATTAATGTGGATGCCACAATTCTTGCCAAAGTGCTTGCTAATAGGCTATTACTGTTATTGCCAAATCTTGTCCTTCCAGATCAGGTGAGTTTCATTCTAAGCAGATCCACCACTTATAATCTTAGACCCCTATTCGTAGCCATGCACTAATTAAATCCAGACCTTCGCATGGTGGCGGTCTTTTTAGATGCCACTAAGGCATTCGATTACCTAGAGTGGAGGTTTCTGTTCACAATTCTATCCAGAATGGGTTTTCCTGCTAACTTTATTCTCCTGTGTTCCGCTGTTGTACCATAGTCCATCTTCCAGAATCCGAATGAAAGACCTCCTTTCCAGCCCTATTCTAGTCAGCAGTTGCACTCAACAGGGATGTCCACTATCTTTGTTATTGTGTGCCCTGACACCGGAACCCTTGGCGTGCGAATTCAGGCAGCTACACACACAGCGTGGCTTGAACTTCACACCCCTGGGATCTAATGGCATCTCTACATATACTTTATATTTGTGTGACCCAGCCCAAAATCTCAGTCCTGTCATTTGAGAGTTTTCCTTATTCAAAGCACTGAAGATAGGTGGAGACATCTCCGCCTTTCTTTAATGGGTTGGTTGACCCTAATGAAAATGGTAATACAACTACACTTATTATACCTTTTCTGTAATGTGCCAGCTGCCCTAACCCAGCAGTTCTTGAAACTGATGAGATCACTCCTGATGTCGCTTACCTGAGCGAGCAGGCGGCCAAAGATTTGTTGGAAATATTAGCATTGCCTTATGAACAGGGTGGGCTTGCTGCACTGGACTTTAAGCTTAACTATAACTGCGCTCAGGCACACTTTGTACACTATTGGTTGCTTCCCCCTCCCAAAATATGGTGCACTTAGCAATCAAGCATGATACAGCACTCTCTCATTACCTGGCCTCCATGATGGGTCAGTTGCCTGGATGCGGTCGGGCCAAAATTAACCCTGTTGCCTGTAAGCAAATGGCATGGGACAGACTTGGAAGGTGCACTGCACACCCTGTCATTTATACACCTGAACAACCCCTGACACATTATCCTCTTATACAGCTTACTGAGGACCCCTCATAACTCCATATGCTAAAGGCATGGGCCTGCATATTGTGGGAGATATATACCCTAATGGGATTTTTCTAGAACACTCAATAGTCGCAGCTGGAAACAACCACTCAGCCTTGGACACACTAACTTATCTTAGACTCAAAGTATTTTGCAAGGACTTCCCCTCATTTCTCAGAGAGCCACCTGCCTGTAAAGCACTTGCATTGATAATCAATGACTCATTTAGCAAACACTGAGGGGCAGAATTACTCAAGGCTTGCATTGTCCCTGCGTCATACAAGGTGACACAAGGCAACGCAAGCCCTTAACTGGGATTTACTGAGACACACAAAGTGCATGGCTTAGTAAATCCAAGGTAACGCAAGGCAGCGCATTTCTCTGCCTTGCTTTACCTTGCGACAGGGGAACGTTCCATGGGTGGAGTGTGAGTGTTCTGATACATCCACTCATGTTTTTTGAAATTGTGTCAAACTTATGGGCCTCCCCGAAGTCGATGTAACGAGGAAAAATATCTTCATTTCTCCTCTTTATTTGCTGTTTGTATGTGTGCTGCATTTAGCAGCACACACACAAAGAGGAAAATACCTTTCAGGATTGTTTTTGTGTAGGAAGGTATCCCTTCCTGCATAATAAAAATCCTGCTCATAACACAGGCACACTTGCACCATGGTGCAAGGCAGTGCTTAATTTGAGCAGGGGGTTTCCGGTGCTCGCCACCGGCACTTAAATGTCAGCACCGGCACTTGTGACAAGGTGGCGCTGTCTGGCTATTTTAGAGATGACCACAACAACAGTTAATTATGAATGCAGTATACATTAAAAATGACCATTGAAATGGCCAACAGCCCATGCCATTTTTGTAGCTTTAGGGGCCTGAAATAGTCCGATTTATCACACTTAGTTAGTAGTTAGTTAATAGTTGTGTTGTTACTACCATTGGCAGCATAGCTGGGGCAATGTGCGGTGCATCTAGCAATGGCCTCCTGATGAGAGCACTGGCACTTATGTTTTTACAAATTAAGCACTGGTGCAAGGGTGCCTGCTTTGGTGTTAGGTGGCCATAAGTGCACCAGTAATAGGAGACAGAAGAAACACGCCATATCTTAGTAGATATGGCACATTTATTCTCTCTCCCTTTAACACAATGCCGTGCAGCATGTTGTCTTGCTGTGTTGTGTTGTGTGAAATGTTAGTAAATCTGCCCTTTAGTGACCAAGCTTTACACTACCATGCATACCGAGGCCCCTGCTATTAAACCTGATTCCATATCAAAATGGGAAGGTACAATAGATGAGGCACTTACAGATAAAGAATGGGCAAGCTTCTATGCTCAGACGGGAATGCTATCCCCCAGCGGTATATTGTGTCTTATCCATTTTACATTTCTGAACCAGTTATATTGGGTCCCATTGGTTCTATTAAGACTTGACATCATTGTTGATTCACATATGTGGAGACCATGCTTTATTAACCTTGCCTGGTAGTGTCTACAGATCCAGACATTCTGGAACACGATCTTCAGATCCCTCTCGAAATCGACTGGTTCGATATTGTTGTTGACCCTTAAATTGGCTCTTCTGGGGTGCACCATCAGGTTGAAAGATGGTGTGCAGAGATTTGTGTTCATCACGTTGCTCCTGGCAAAGCTGTGGGTGGCCTGCACCTGGGCTAAAGATATGAACCCACCTGTGGCAACATGGTTGACCGACATGATATTTTGCAGCAAGCAACTAGAGGCATACTACTCCACTGTGCGTCCACAAACAGACCAAAAGATTTCAGGGGCCAATTTCAATCATATCTCCTGGCCAGTGCCACACATGGAAACTGAGGTTATTGCAGAAGGGGGGAGGACAGTTGGGAGGTGGGTGCTCTCCCTCAGTGTTCCTACGTTGCCATGAATTTGTATTGCACAGATAGTTGGGATTCATGTAAAGTAATGCCTTCTGCCCGACCCTTTTTTTGAACTGGAATGGTGTGTTGATTTATATTGCTGAATGTGTATCTTAGGCAAATGATCAACTTGTCTCTTTGTCATTGTTGAGCACCAATGAATGCCCGTTGTTTTCTGTGTGTTGAGTACTGTGGCTTTCGGTGTGTAATTACATTGTTCACTTGCTGTACACTGTTATGACTCGATAAAAAACAATAAAAAGGAATACTTGTATCCTTTGCATGCTTGAACACCATTTGTTGCAAAGTTATTTCAAGCAACTACCTTTTGCCAGTTCTTTAGGTATCCTGCATGGATCTAAGTGGCTTCCTGCATGTGCATGAATCTAGCTCAATCATCTCATAGAAGAACTGCTCAACCTGGCATGTTATGTTACTATTTTATTTTGATTTAGAACAGTGCCAATTACTGGAAGAGTAATTAACAGGTGGTAATATTGCCACCTTACTGGCACTCACTTATTCAATCACAAGAGGAATTGAAGATGCATTAGGTATTAAGCCTGCGACTTGCCAGTCACAGACTCTGAAATTAGATTCATTAACCTGCGAAGCTCAATATTCTGAGGTCTTCCATGTGTGTGGCCTCAAACAAGCCTATATTGCAATGCCCCAATGAGCTGGTTGAAAATGTACCTTTGGACAACAGTCCGGCAGCAGCGCCTTTCTGAAGTTGGAATTAGAAATACTTAATGAGGTTGTTGTTATTTCACAGAAAGAATTTTTGGAGCCTTTGCAAAAAGGGTCATTGTCTTGAAACAATCTTGAATAAACTGGGTCTAAAGTGTTTTGTATTGAAATCTACAAAAGCTGCTTTTTGGTTGTCAAATTACTCATTCACCTTTTTAAAGATCTCTGCCATTAGCCTATTAAACATTCTCCAATCCACTAACACACCAGTAGCCTATAAGCCAATTCAAATCCACTAAAACATGTTTGTTGTAATTGTATCATGTTTGACCAATATGTTTAAAATGCACAATTTCTTTCTATTTTTTGTATTGGCTCTAAGGATAGCTCTGCCCCATTGTTTGAAGTGTTAGTGCCACCTCCATTGGTTTACCTGTTAGCCCAGTAAGAAGTTTGAGTCTAGTTGCACCACTGACTTGGGCTGTCCAGGAGCTGCGTTCCGTCTCACTCAATTGAGCATAGAGACAGTACTCTGCATCTGATATCTCTTTATTGAGGGAATGCCAATGAACATGGGTTGCCCTTCTAGAGGAAATATGAAATTATTCTTTTGGGTGGAACAGTCCATCCAGACCTTCCAGAACCGTTCTGTAGGTCACACAACATATATATGCATCCCTGTGGAGAAAACACATGTCATTGATCATAGAGACTTCTGGACCTATATGGGGATGT
Source organism: Calotriton arnoldi (assembly GCA_963921515.1). Taxonomy (NCBI): domain Eukaryota; kingdom Metazoa; phylum Chordata; class Amphibia; order Caudata; family Salamandridae; genus Calotriton; species Calotriton arnoldi. Next base: position 868,096 of record CAWUFW010002411.1, read on the forward strand.
GGCATAATAGGAGCAGAGAGACAGCTGAGGTCATTGGTTTATTACTCATACCGCGCTTCAAAGCTCTCCTATCTCCTGTTCTAAGTGGTCTCTTTAGTCTAGAAGTCCTATCTGACAACAATTCAGCATAAGTCATTATTTTGGGGTATTCCCTCACTATCACTGTAAGAAATTGGGTTACTGGTTGAGGGGGTGAAACCCTACTTCAGCAGCCACCACAATCCTTTGTCAGGGTGAGGCAATGCATCAGTTCCGAGGGGCTACAAGGCTGCGATGCAAGGTCCTGCATCGTCTCTGAGGATCCTATCCACGACGGCTTGCTGTGTGAAGTCTGACGTCAACGATGCGTCGCACAGTTGAGTCAATGCATTGGTTTAGAGGAGTTGCGAGGCTGCAAATCGAGAACCTGCATCGTCATTGAGGCTGCCATCAATGAGAGATTTGTAATGCAAGGGCCTGCATCAGGGAAGCTTCACACTGTGGCGCTTCGAATGCTGGCTGCAAGGTCAAATCAGAGTCCTTCCACTAAGAGAAACCTTGCCGCACAGCCAATGTGTAATCTCTACACTACCTCCCATACTATCTGGAGCAGTCTCCTCCTCAATTGCTACACTAACCCTAGTGTCTGCCCACAAGTCCAGGATTTTGCCTAAATAATTTCTCTGGAAATTATTCTGCAATTTTCAAACGTATTATGCTGGCATGACTGGAAGGGACAAGGTGACAGTTACTCGACACACTGATCACTCTGGAAAAGATCACTATGTAGATCTCCGGTCTCCCCAAGTGTAAGGCGCACAGGGGGAATGGGTTACAAGCCAAATTGTATAAGGCGTACTCTTTGTTGCTGGCCCTGAGGCTTTTGGAGGTATATAATGTGGTGTTGACAGACGGTTTCCTCCCACTTTTGTTCAGGGAGGTCACTCCCAAAACACTCCTTTAGCTGGACAAACCACCCTCGCTATGCAATTCCTGCAGTGTCCTGTCCCTCATTAATGTGGATGCCACAATTCTTGCCAAAGTGCTTGCTAATAGGCTATTACTGTTATTGCCAAATCTTGTCCTTCCAGATCAGGTGAGTTTCATTCTAAGCAGATCCACCACTTATAATCTTAGACCCCTATTCGTAGCCATGCACTAATTAAATCCAGACCTTCGCATGGTGGCGGTCTTTTTAGATGCCACTAAGGCGTTCGATTACCTAGAGTGGAGGTTTCTGTTCACAATTCTATCCAGAATGGGTTTTCCTGCTAACTTTATTCTCCTGTGTTCCGCTGTTGTACCATAGTCCATCTTCCAGAATCCGAATGAAAGACCTCCTTTCCAGCCCTATTCTAGTCAGCAGTTGCACTCAACAGGGATGTCCACTATCTTTGTTATTGTGTGCCCTGACACCGGAACCCTTGGCGTGCGAATTCAGGCAGCTACACACACAGCGTGGCTTGAACTTCACACCCCTGGGATCTAATGGCATCTCTACATATACTTTATATTTGTGTGACCCAGCCCAAAATCTCAGTCCTGTCATTTGAGAGTTTTCCTTATTCAAAGCACTGAAGATAGGTGGAGACATCTCCGCCTTTCTTTAATGGGTTGGTTGACCCTAATGAAAATGGTAATACAACTACACTTATTAAACCTTTTCTATCATGTGCCAGCTGCCCTAACCCAGCAGTTCTTGAAACTGATGAGATCACTCCTGATGTCGCTTACCTGCGCGAGCAGGCGGCCAAAGATTTGTTGGAAATATTAGCATTGCCTTATGAACAGGGTGGGCTTGCTGCACTGGACTTTAAGCTTAACTATAACTGCGCTCAGGCACACTTTGTACACTATTGGTTGCTTCCCCCTCCCAAAATATGGTGCACTTAGCAATCAAGCATGATACAGCACTCTCTCATTACCTGGTCTCCATGATGGGTCAGTTGCCTGGATGCGGTCGGGCCAAAATTAACCCTGTTGCCTGTAAGCAAATGGCATGGGACAGACTTGGAAGGTGCACTGCACACCCTGTCATTTATACACCTGAACAACCCCTGACACATTATCCTCTTATACAGCTTACTGAGGACCCCTCATAACTCCATATGCTAAAGGCATGGGCCTGCATATTGTGGGAGATATATACCCTAATGGGATTTTTCTAGAACACTCAATAGTCGCAGCTGGAAACAACCACTCAGCCTTGGACACACTAACTTATCTTAGACTCAAAGTATTTTGCAAGGACTTCCCCTCATTTCTCAGAGAGCCACCTGCCTGTAAAGCACTTGCATTGATAATCAATGACTCATTTAGCAAACACTGAGGGGAAGAATTACTCAAGGCTTGCATTGTCCCTGCGTCATACAAGGTGACACAAGGCAACGCAAGCCCTTAACTAGGATTTACTAAGACACACAAAGTGCGTGGCTTAGTAAATCCAAGGTAACGCAAGGCAGCACATTTCTCTGCCTTGCTTTACCTTGCGACAGGGGAACGTTCCATGGGTGGAGTGTGAGTGTTCTGATACATCCACTCATGTTTTTTGAAATTGTGTCAAACTTATGGGCCTCCCCGAAGTCGATGTAACGAGGAAAAATATCTTCATTTCCCCTCTTTATTTGCTGTTTGTATGTGTGCTGCATTTAGCAGCACACACACAAAGAGGAAAATATCTTTCAGGATTGTTTTTGTGTAGGAAGGTATCCCTTCCTGCATAATAAAAATCCTGCTCATAACACAGGCACACTTGCACCATGGTGCAAGGCAGTGCTTAATTTGAGCAGGGGGTTTCCGGTGCTCGCCACCGGCACTTAAATGTCAGCACCGGCACTTGTGACAAGGTGGCGCTGTCTGGCTATTTTAGAGATGACCACAACAACAGTTAATTATGAATGCAGTATACATTAAAAATGACCATTGAAATGGCCAACAGCCCATGCCATTTTTGTAGCTTTAGGGGCCTGAAATAGTCTGATTTATCACACTTAGTTAGTAGTTAGTTAATAGTTGTGTTGTTACTACCATTGGCAGCATAGCTGGGGCAATGTGCGGTGCATCTAGCAATGGCCTCCTGATGAGAGCACTGGCACTTATGTTTTTACAAATTAAGCACTGGTGCAAGGGTGCCTGCTTTGGTGTTAGGTGGCCATAAGTGCACCAGTAATAGGAGACAGAAGAAACACGCCATATCTTAGTAGATATGGCACATTTATTCTCTCTTTCTTTAACACAATGCCGTGCAGCATGTTGTCTTGCTGTGTTGTGTTGTGTGAAATGTTAGTAAATCTGCCCTTTAGTGACCAAGCTTTACACTACCATGCATACCGAGGCCCCTGCTATTAAACCTGATTCCATATCAAAATGGGAAGGTACAATAGATGAGTCACTTACAGATAAAGATTGGGCAAGCTTCTATGCTCAGACGGGAATGCTATCCCCCAGCGGTATATTGTGTCTTATCCATTTTACATTTCTGAACCAGTTATATTGGGTCCCATTGGTTCTATTAAGACTTGACATCATTGTTGATTCACATATGTGGAGACCATGCTTTATTAACCTTGCCTGGTAGTGTCTACAGATCCAGACATTCTGGAACACGATCTTCAGATCCCTCTCGAAATCGACTGGTTCGATATTGTTGTTGACCCTTAAATTGGCTCTTCTGGGGTGCACCATCAGGTTGAAAGATGGTGTGCAGAGATTTGTGTTCATCATGTTGCTCCTGGCAAAGCTGTGGGTGGCCTGCACCTGGGCTAAAGATATGAACCCACCTGTGGCAACATGGTTGACCGACATGATATTTTGCAGCAAGCAACTAGAGGCATACTACTCCACTGTGCGCCCACAAACAGACCAAAAGATTTCAGGGGCCAATTTCAATCATATCTCCTGGCCAGTGCCACACATGGAAACTGAGGTTATTGCAGAAGGGGGGGGGCAGTTGGGAGGTGGGTGCTCTCCCTCAGTGTTCCTACGTTGCCATGAATTTGTATTGCACAGATAGTTGGGATTCATGTAAAGTAATGCCTTGAACACCATTTGTTGCAAAGTTATTTCAAGCAACTACCTTTTGCCAGTTCTTTAGGTATCCTGCATGGATCTAAGTGGCTTCCTGCATGTGCATGGATCTAGCTCAATCATCTCATAGAAGAACTGCTCAACCTGGCATATTATGTTACTATTTTATTTTGATTTAGAACAGTGCCAATTACTGGAAGAGTAATTAACAGGTGGTAATATTGCCACCTTACTGGCACTCACTTATTCAATCACAAGAGGAATTGAAGATGCATTAGGTATTAAGCCTGCGACTTGCCAGTCACAGACCCTGAAATTAGATTCATTAACCTGCGAAGCTCAATATTCTGAGGTCTTCCATGTGTGTGGCCTCAAACAAGCCTATATTGCAATGCCCCAATGAGCTGGTTGAAAATGTACCTTTGGACAACAGTCCGGCAGCAGCGCCTTTCTGAAGTTGGAATTAGAAATACTTCATGAGGTTGTTGTTATTTCACAGAAAGAATTTTTGGAGCCTTTGCAAAAAGGGTCATTGTCTTGAAACAATCTTGAATAAACTGGGTCTAAAGTACTTTGTATTGAAATCTACAAAAGCTGCTTTTGGTTGTCAAATTACTCATTCACCTTTTTAAAGATCTCTGCCATTAGCCTATTAAACATTCTCCAATCCACTAACACACCAGTAGCCTATAAGCCAATTCAAATCCACTAAAACATGTTTGTTGTAATTGTATCATGTTTGACCAATATGTTTAAAATGCACAATTTCTTTCTATTTTTTGTATTGGCTCTAAGGATAGCTCCGCCCCATTGTTTGAAGTGTTAGTGCCACCTCCATTGGTTTACCTGTTAGCCCAGTAAGAAGTTTGAGTCTAGTTGCACCACTGACTTGGGCTGTCCAGGAGCTGCGTTCCGTCTCACTCAATTGAGCATAGAGACAGTACTCTGCATCTGATATCTCTTTATTGAGGGAATGCCAATGAACATGGGTTGCCCTTCTAGAGGAAATATGAAATTATTCTTTTGGGTGGAACAGTCCATCCAGACCTTCCAGAACCGTTCTGTAGGTCACACAACATTTATATGCATCCCTGTGGAGAAAACACATGTCATTGATCATAGAGACTTCTGGACCTATATGGGGATGTGGCATAATAGGAGCAGAGAGACAGCTGAGGTCATTGGTTTATTACTCATACCGCGCTTCAAAGCTCTCCTATCTCCTTTACTAAGTGGTCTCTTTAGTATAGAAGTCCTATCTGACAACAATTCAGCATAAGTCATTATCTTGGGGTATTCCCTCACTATCACTGTAAGAAATTGGGTTACTGGTTGAGGGGGTGAAACCCTACTTCAGCAGCCACCACAATCCTTTGTCAGGGTGAGGCAATGCATCAGTTCCGAGGGGCTACAAGGCTGCGATGCAAGGTCCTGCATCGTCTCTGAGGATCCTATCCACGACGGCTTGCTGTGTGAAGTCTGACGTCAACAATGCGTCGCACAGTTGAGTCAATGCATCGGTTTAGAGGAGTTGCGAGGCTGCAAATCGAGAACCTGCATCATCATTGAGGCTGCCATCAATGAGATATTTGTAATGCAAGGGCCTGCATCAGGGAAGCTTCACACTGTGGTGCTTCGAATGCTGGCTGCAAGGTCAAATCAGAGTCCTTCCACTAAGAGAAACCTTGCCGCACTGCCAATGTGTAATCTCTACACTACCTCCCATACTATCTGGAGCAGTCTCCTCCTCAATTGCTACACTAACCCTAGTGTCTGCCCACAAGTCACGGCGGTACCCGCTTGGGACTTTTGGCATCCTCCTTGTAGTGCCCAACCTGTTGGCACTCATAGCACTTAGGGGGTGCCTTCCCTGAGGACTTATGATCAGGGAACCACTTATTTTTTTGTTCTGGCGGGGACTGGGAGTCCTGCCCTTAGATCTAGTTTGAGGACCTTTAGAGTACTCCTTGTTTTTATGTTTGTCTCTCCCTTTCTTCTTCTGATGGGAATCCTGCCCATCCTTGTGGTGATCCCCCTAGATCCCTTCTTGTGGACCCAAGTGCAGAGTCACAAGTCCACCTCCTGGGTTCAGTGAGCTTGCTATCAACCAAGTGTTGACGCAGATCTGCAAAACAAAGACTGAACATGTGCTCTCTTGCACTCACATTGTACAGTCCTTGGTAATCCTTTACTTCACTGCCCTTCACCCAACCATCCAGTGCCATGCAAAACAAATCCACACAATTCACCCAGGGCTGCTGGGGTAGCTTCTAGCTGTCCCTAAACTTCTGCCTGTACGTTTCAGGTTAGGACATACTACCTTATAAGGGCTTACTTCATTGGGGGATATCTCATCCTGTCCCCCTCTCTAGGTCCAGTAGGGTGTCCCTCGCCTCGCTAGGGATATGCTTCAAGGCCAGGCCCTCAATACTCCTCACGGATCATATGCGTCTGTAAAGCCACATCGTAAGTTTCAAACCACTTTCAATGTCATCCCCCAAAACAACATCAGGCGCCAGACCTTTAGGAATATGAACCCTCTTGTCTCCAGAGGGTACTGTAGGTACGCTGTCACAATCACTGCTGGACTCTGCCTGCCTGGCCTTTTCTCCAGCTCCTTCAGAATTAGTTGATGATCCAGTAACATTTTTCTCTCTTCCAAGGCTGTCTCAGCCTCCATGGCTAGCTTATTTTCCTCCAGGGCCACATTCTTCTCCTCCAAGGCCAGTTTTTTTTTTTGTTCTGCTTCTATTTTTAACTGGGCCATCTGCAGCCTGAGCTCTCTTTCTGACTTCCTGTCTGCCAGCTCTTCTGGAGACAGGCCTTGAGAAGAAACACTGCACTCTGCTCCTGCAGGGAACTCCAACTTAGAGGTCAAGTCATCGCCCCCAGCTGACTGCTGCATCTCAGGGCTGGTATTGAGGCCCTGCTCTGGCTGCGCCACATCATCCTTCCCATCCTGATCCTCAGTTGTAACTCGCAACTGGTGGGCCTCCACCTATGCCCTTACAGCCTTTTGTAGCTCCTCCTTCATGGTACTCCCTTTGGCAGGCAGCCACCTCTCCTTCCAAAATTCCTTCGGCCCTGCCACACTGTAGCTCTCCAGATTGTGGAGCCCAAATTTCATCTTTGCCGTTGAAGCCGCAAGCACAGTCAGGTAGGGTGTAAATTTGCAAAAAGTAAGAAGGCCAATCAAGGAGAATTTAAAACTCAAATTGGTCTCAGATTATTTATCAGGGACTTTTAGAGTAACACAAAATTACTGTATGGCAGTGCACAAACACAAGTCCTAATCCTTACAGCTGATTACCATGGGAAGAAATTGGTTGAGGGGGGTGAAACCCCATTCAAGCAGTAACCACAATCCTTGCCAGGGTGAGGCATAAGCAGCCCCTGAATTAATCTGTGCTCAACCCTCTGCTAGTTTGGCACAGATCAGTCAGACTTAACTTAGAAGCAATGTTTAAAGTATTTATGCAGCACTTCAAACAGTAATAAAGTGAAAGCACAACACAAGAAAATTCCCATACAGATTTAGAAAAATAGAATACATTTAAAATAAATAAATGAAGACCACAACAACAAAAATACAACCAGTCGATGCAGACTCCTTCCACTGAGAGAAACCTCGCAGCAGGGGCAATGCGTCGGTTCTGCTCAGGATTGTGCAGCGCAAGAGAGGTGATGCGTCTGTTCTGCTGGATCCACAGATGGGCTGGCAGAGCACCTTCAGGCCCACATCTAGGGTTCCACGACTGGGGTGGCACCACTTGGTTGGGTAGAACTCATAAATGGCAGAGTCCAGGAGCTGGGTTCAAAGTTGTTGGAGCCTTCTGTCCCTGAGGCTTTAGTCAGGAGGTCAGCCAGCTAGCCCTTGGAGTTACTCTGGGGTCCTGGGTTCTACAGATACAGGTCCAGTCCTTCTCATCTGGGCAAGAGGGTGGTAGGCAGCAGGTCAGCATAATAGGGCAGCAGCTCTTCAGAGCAGCAGTCCAGCAGAGGTTCAGTCCTTTCAGTAGCACAGCAGTCCTTCTTCCTGGCAGATTATCCACAGGTCCAGATATGTACTGAAGAGTTGGTTTCTGGGTGTCCAATATTTATACCTAGGCCTTTCTTTAAGTGGGAGAAGCTTCTAGAGGTTTCGCTTTGAAGTCCACAGGCTTCCTGCTTTCCCTATACTGGCTCCAGACTAACTACACAGGGTATACAGCCATTTGTGCGGAGGCAGGACACAGCCTTTTCAAGTGTAAGTAGGCCTGTTCCCAGCTCTGCCCTCCTATCCTTCCAGTGATGGCCCATCCAAGCACACCTAAGCTTTCTATTGTGGGTGACTGTCTAGAGGGAATACACAAAGCCCAACTGTCAGCTACACCCAGTCATATGACTCAGAGACAGGCTGCAGGCACTAAATGTCTAAGGTAGGAAATGGTAACTTTGTAAAAGTGGCATTTTCAAAATTGTAATTTAAAATCTGACTTCATCATGAGAGTGGATTTTTCATTAGAATTCCAAAGACACCAAACATGAACAGGTGGCCTGCTCCCATTTGGAAATTATCACTTATTAAATGTAATAAGGTAACTTCAATGTTATGCTATGGGAGAGGCATACCTTACAGTAGTGTAAAACGAATGTGAGAGTTTTCTTCCCTACCAGGACAGGTAAAACTTAAAAGTAAATCTCCTACTTCTTAAATACACTGCCCCTTGCCCTCTGGGCTGTCCACCCTAGTGGTGACTTGAATGTAATAAATAGGAAGTTTTAGGCCTGGCAAGGGGCTTATTATGCCAAGTCCAATTGGCAGTTTAAAACTGCTCACAGGCAGGCCAATGGGTCATGTTTTAAGGGGCTATTTACGTGGATAGCACAAGACACAATAAGTGCAACAGGAAACCAGTCACATTTAGTTTATGGGCTTTGGGTTCATGTAGTACTACTTTACTAGGGATGTCTTCATTAATAAAATGTGCCAATTGAGGGTAAGACAATTTTACCATGTTTAAAAGTGAGAGTACAAGCACTTTCGCATGTTAAGAAGTGGTAGAGTGCACAGAGCCCTAAAAGCCAACAGAAATGGGTTCAGAAAACAGGCGGGGTGAAGGCAAAAAGTGTGGGTGTTACCCTACAGAGATGGTTAAGTCCACGACCTATCAATTCTCTTCACTTGGGTTTTGCCTTAACCTTGAAACGACCTATTAAGTAGACTCTAAATCACCCAGAGAATATACAAACAAATTTGCAGTTGGCAGAATGGGTCAGAAAGTTAAGAACCCTATGCTGACTTCTTTTTCTCCTGCAGAATTTAAGTTAGATTCACTACAGGACCAACTTAGAGATGCACCCTTCCAAAGTCAATAAACTGAGGACTATTGCATTAGGTAAGACTAATACTTATTTGAATGAATTTAAGCAAACCTGTAAAATTAATTGCAGTCAAAGTCTTATTGTAAGTAAATAAAAAGAGAAATCAGTAAACAAGCAGCCAACATCAAGGCAAGAATGCAAGATGTGGTAAAGGGAAAAAGTGATAATAAAATCAGGTTGGTACAATAGGATCGTTGCCTAGAGTCAGGCTACGAGACCCCTCCCACCGGTTAGTCCTTAGATATTGGTGTCCTAAGTTTATCTATCCAAAATCCTATCATATTTGTTTACTTCTCTCTAATGTTTCCTACATTAGCTGATGTCCCTTATTACGATAAACCACACATGCACCTGTTGATGTAAATTACTGATCGTATATCACAATACAGAAATATTGTGTCATAAATATTGTTTACAAAAATATCATCCCATTGGGTGTAGATTTCCTGCTGGTAATTCCAATCTGACAAAATGCTTCTAAGCGAATTTAGGACTTGATATTCATTCCAGACGATATTCTCAGAGCGATATTTTGGTACCGTAATAAATTATAGTCCCTTACACTTGTAATATAGTTTTTAATTTATTTCTATCTTTGATAAAAAAACAACCTACAAAGATACCCTCTTCTGATGTGATCGCTAACCATGAAATTGTCGAACCTGCTAAAATCCCTCTTGATGTGAGTTAGGACTTACATCACTTACTTATAAGTCTCTCTTGTAAGCAAATAAGGGTTCTGGATGCTTCAGATCACAATCTTTCAAATCATAGATCAATGAATAACAGGTACCAGTGTTTGAAGATGCTTTATATGGCATGCTGAACGTAGTGTTGTATGTTGATACATAAGTAAGGACTTCTGTGCTTCATACTTGAGAGTTATACTCTTACTACAATATTTATGAAAGCTCTCTGCATATCCAGGAGCAACTACAGCAGGGATTTCTCCCAGCCCAACATTCAGGCTGCCCAATCCCACCATCCACCAGCGGTTTACAAGCACTCCTCAGCTATGCCAGCTCACCTTAGCCTGCTTCCCAAACCCTTTCACTTCTTAGGTTTAGGGCATTTAAAATCAACCTGAGGTTTGACTTGGAATTTCAACAGCACCTCCCTCTGAGATGTCTCTTACACAAACACACACATACACGCAGACACACAAACACATACGCAAACATGCATGCACACCTGTACCAATTTCAATCATCAACCATCTATAAACTAAGAAAAGTGAGTGCATATCACTGTCTTTGCTCAGAGATCAGAGTATAAATCAGAGTTTAAGATGGCACATTTTCAGAATGATACATATAGATCATGATAAATATAGCTACCAAGCTATAGAAATGCCATACTGGGGGTTAAGGTTGTGGTTTCCTATGGAATTCAAGGAGAATGTTCATGGTAACTCTTACAGTGATAAGCATCACCCAGGCTACTGTTAATTATGGCCTCCATAGGTTCTTGTGTTTGGTTCTTGGGAGTGCCATTGGTGACAAAGCTAGATGAGCACATTTTAAGAGGCATACTCATTGTCTGTGAAATAAACAAGCAGTGAATCAGTTACATCGAATATGTGGATGCTTTGGTTAGTGTCATTTACGAATGGTATAAGGCATGCAGCAGTGACAGCTGGTGAATCTAGAAAGTGTTGGGGTGTAAACAAAATACATGACCTCAACAGAGCATGACAAGGAAGAGAAGGAGTGAAACCTTCCCAGGTGGGCTTGGGGATCAGGAGGCTCTCTGGCCAAAAAACGCTTAAAAAAAAGGGGCCAAATGGAGCATTCCACAACACAATCATAATACACACTGAGAAGTAGGGAAGTGAAGATCGCTATTTAAGAGAGGTAAAGATTGGCAAAGCGTAATGCTTAGAAAAACTGCCATCACCCATGAAAATTTGTGGCATGCTTCATCATAGGGCTGCTAAACACACCTCTGCACAAGCCAACGTGTGAGGTGGAGCAATAGGGAGGGGGAGACCGTACAAACATATAGAAAAGATAGGGATCAAAAAGGAAAATAAGTACAGACAGGTTTATTAAAACTATCTCAGGGATATCCCAATATCTATTTTATTCACTGATTCCCTGGTTAGGGTTAAAAGGTATCTTCATACCAGTGGATGGTGGTGAAGCTTCACCACCATCCACTGGTATGAAGATACCTTTTAACCCTAACTTTTCTTAAATAGCGATCTTCACTTCCCTACTTCTCAGTGTGTTATTAGGTATATCCAGAGGAGGGTGAAGTAGGGAATCTCCTCCTCCCCCTTCTTTTTGTGTGTGATTTTCACAACACAATCATCTCACACACTGACCTAAAAATGCAGATAGTGGGCGAGCCATTGCAGGTCTGAGCCAGATGTCCGACTGACATCCTCTTTGACCATTGAGCCTAAAACAAACTGAGCCCCCTGCCTGCCACCCAACTCCAACCTCATGCACCAAGAATGAAAGACAAAGCACTACAACAGACCTCCCACCAGGTCACCAATGGCACAGTCATCATCGTTGGGGGGGGGGGGAGTTGGGAGTTGCATGTCTAGAGTTCATAACCAAAAATACGGGAGGCGATGTGGCCCAGAGGCCAGAGTTGCCAAACATGGGGAAGTAGCCCCAAATTCCAGCACATCTCCCATGCTGAAAAGTGCAACGCTGTCTGTGTCTCCTGTCCGACACTCCAATCCCATTCTCTAAAAATCCAGGACAAAGAACCAATCAATCAATCACAAGATTTGTAAAGCGCACCGCTTACCTGCGAGGGTCTCAAGGCCCTGAGGGAGAGGAGGGGGGTGTTGCCGCTACTGGTCGAATAGCCAGGTCTTGAGTCGTCTCCTGAAGGTCAGCAGGTTTTGGGTCTGTCGTAGGTTGAGGGGAAGGGTGTTCCAGATCTTGGCGGCGCGGTGAGAGAAGGATCTGCCTCCGGTGGTGGTTCTCCGGATGCGCGGGACGGTGGCCAGGGAGAGGTCGGCGGAGCGGAGCTGACGGTTGGGAACGTAGAAGGAGAGTCGACTGTTGAGGTAGGCTGGGCCGGTTTTGTGGAATGCCTTGTGTGCGTGGATCAGGAGTTTGAAGGAGATTCTCTTGTCGACGGGGAGCCAGTGCAGGTTTTTCAGGTGGGGGTGATGTGGCTGTGGCGTGGAATGTCGAGGATCAGGCGTGCAGAGGCGTTTTGGATTCTTTGCAGTCATTTGGTGAGCTTGGTCGGGGCTCCTGCATAGAGGGCATTTCCGTAGTCGAGTCTGCTGCTGACGAGGGCCTGGGTGACTGTTCTTCTCGTGTCTGTCGGGATCCACCTGTAGATCTTGCGGAGCATGCGGAGGGTGTTGAAGCAGGAGGAGGAGACTGCGTTGACTTGCTTGGTCATGGTGAGCGTTGAGTCGAGGATGACTCCCAGGTTGCGTGCGTGGTCGGTTGGTGTCGGGGGTGCCCCTAGTGATGAGGGCCACCAGGAGTCGTCCCAGGCTGATGGGTTGGAGCCGAGGATGAGGATCTCTGTCTTGTCTGTGTTCAGCTTAAGTTGGCTGCACTTCATCCAGTCGGCGACGGCTTTCATTCCTTCTTGGAGGTTGGATTTGGCGGTGAGGGGGTCCTTGGTGAGGGAGAGGATCAGTTGAGTGTCGTCGGCGTAGGAGATTATGTTGAGGTCGTGCTGTCGGGCGATGCGTGCGAGTGGAGCCATGTAGATGTTGAACAGTGTCGGGCTGAGGGAAGATCCCTGGGGTACGCCGCAGATGATCTCGGAGGCTTCGGATCGGAATGGGGGGAGGCGGACGCTCTGGGTTCTGCCGGAAAGGAAGGAGGTGGTCCAATCCAGGGCCTTGTCTCGGATCCCTGCGTCATGGAGGCGTGTGCGTAGTGTGCGGTGGCAGACAGTGTCGAAGGCGGCGGAGAGGTCCAGGAGGATGAGGGCCGCCGTCTCTGATGTGAGAAAAAGACACTTCTCCAGTGACCAAACTGCACAGTGTAAAAATGGAAAATCTTTGAAAATCTTGGTTTTGCTGTCTGTGTGATCCTAGAAAAACTCTTGTGAGAAGCTGGCCTGGTATATGATGTCCACTAATGTAAGTGGGCACCTTGCACCAGTCCAGACAACCCTTATGGTGATTTAAGAGGTCTCAGACAACCTTAGCCAGCTAATCAAGTGGTAGCTGTGGAGAGCAGCCTTCAGGCTTAGTCTTGAAGGAGTTTAAAGCAGCTTGTTTTACCAGAATGCAATCTTATAGTATAGATTAAATGAAAAAGAACCACACAAAGTATTTATAAAAATATGTGTTTATTATATAACACTATCTAGTACGTTACAGTATCTCCTACACGGAGATAGACACAAAGCACACAATACTTTCTTTATCAAAGAAATCACAGTAAATAGCATTAATACACAGCGGGCCCCAGGGGGGAACCAAACCATATACTAAGAAAGTGGTATAAAAACCATGACTCGAGTCAGGGCAATGTCGAGAGGACGTAGAATTGAGGGGGACCCACAGAACCACCCAAGGTAAGTAGATAGGGTTCTCCGTACAAGTCTATGTGCAAGTCGCGGTTGGAATTTTAAAGATTAGGGACCCTTCCCAGTGGACCCTGAAGAAACCCCGTGGAAGACAGAGGTTGGAGAGCCACCCCACCCGTGGATACCGTGGTACCTAAGTTACCTATCCCAGGGGAGCTGGGTGCATAGGTGTGAAGTGGCGTCGGAAACCGCAGTCGAACCCAATGGAGGACTTCAGGAAAGTGCTGCTGCTGGAAGAGGAGAAAGTGTCCAGAGGAATCCAAACAGGGATTCCTGAAGAGGCATACCTGAAAGCAGAGGGGAGAGTGTCTATGTCACTCATGGGTGACCAGGAGACTTGGAAGACGGATGCCCTCCGATGTCGGGTGCTTCAGGAAAGATGACGGTGACCTTGACTCTGCAGCTGCGAGGACCAGGCGACACTGAGGATGACCAGGACCCGGATACGAGCTGTCCCACTAAGGATAACGAGTGCTGAGGGGTCGGTGTCCGGCAGAAGCACCAACAAGCCTTGACAAATGCAACCCATGCAGGAAGGCAAGAAGGTGCACGGTTGGGACCAGCAAGGGACCAGGAGACTCACCACAAGCAGGGGAGTCAGGGCAGGCCCTGAGCAATCAGGAGAGCCCAAGGAAAACTAAGGTGACCCTCAAATGGACCCACAGGCCAAAGACACAGGAGTCACAAGAGGACCTCAAGCAGCTCACCAAAAGATGCAGGCCACGATGCACACAATGTGGTATGGCCAAAGATTCTGGCCGTGGGAGGTGCTCAATGTTGAGGCTACTTGGAGCCTGGAGATCTTCTTGCAAAGATGTCAACATGCCTTTGCAACTGAAAAGGAGACGCAGTTCCCAGGGGTGCGGTTATTGCAACCCTCACAAGTACTACTGGCCTCAAACTTGGTAAGAGGGTAGAGAAGGCCTCGAGAGCAGAGGAAAACCACCACCTGTGTTGCAGAGCCCACGGAGTCCGGAGGAGCTCAGGATCTGCAGACCGGTCGTCTTCGTTGCGGTGCCTGCGAATGCGGGGGAGTGACTCCTTCACTCCAAGGAAGAAAACTTTGGTTGTCCTTGATGCTTCACAGGCCTTGGAAGGTTCCTGTATGATGCAAAGGCATAGACGATGCAGCAGACTGGAAGGGAGACGAAGTCAGGCCCAAACGAAGTCCAGAGTGCCCAGACGGTAGAAGTGCAGTGGTTTCAGTTCTGAATCTTATCCCATGACTAATCTAGGGACCTACACCCAGGTAAGCCCTTAAGGACCCTAAGGAGAGGGTTGGGAAGATTCATGGGGCCCTCCCAGGGGAGGGTCTGGACAGGGGGGAGGTTACTCCCATGTCCTTTGTCCAGTTTTGCGCCAGAGCGGGAGCCAACGGCTCCCAGGATTGGTTTGAACTGGACTATGCACAGGGACACCAAATGTGCCCCTCATGCAGACTTTCAGGCACTGGCAAGTGCACCCACCCAGCCCTAATACACTAAATCCTGTCTGGGAGGTGGTCACACCTCCCTGTGACAGGATGCCTATTGTTCTACCTTCCCCTGCTCGAGCTTGGCTCAGCAGCAGGAGGGCAGAAATGTGTCTCTGGTCGGCAGCAACCATTTTGTGCTGTCCGGGACTAGAAGGCTGGTACCGGGAACACTGAGAGCCTAAAAGAGGGCTCTTACAGTGCTTGGAATCATACCTCCCACACCATTTACGGTGTGGGGGTATGATTCCAACATGTTTGATACCAAGCATGATAGGACTCGTTGCAGCCATTTTCGAGATGGTAATCGCGCGATTACGTGGTGCCCCTCTATATAGTATATGGCTGCTTCACTGATAACCTGGGAGAATGGACTCCGTAGGCTACAGGGGTGCCCTGCTCATGCAGGGGCACCCTCTCACTTAGAACCAAGTGCCCCTGCCCTCAGGATTGTAATGGCTTGCTATAGGGGTGACTTATAGGTGTTAAATGCAGTGACCATTAGATATAGTAAACCTAGATCTTTAGTAAGTGGTGCCTGCACCAACTTACACAGGCATGAATGGCAGGCCGGTAGTTCCATTTTGAATGGTCTCTCATGGGTGGCATAATGCATGCTTCAGCCCATGGTAGACCTCTGGGGTACCTATGCCCTGGGTACATGGGTACCATATACTAGGGACTGACAAGGGTACCCCAGTATCCAATCTGGGGTGTCCCTAAGTACATAACACAACAGTTTAGGAAGAAAGCAGATAGACTGGGGTCCTGATTAGCAGGATCCCAGTCAGACTAGTCAAAAATAGCATCACATCAAGCAAAAAGTGGGGGTAACCATAAGAAGCAGATCCTACTTTCCTGCAACTCTCCATTTCACCAAGCCATCCCTGTGCACCATCAAACATCAGAGCACGGGGGTGTGGCTTGGCGCCCGATGCAGATGGCACCGTTCGTGTGACGCTCCACGGAACGGGCTCGGACATCCACGATGTGAAGCTCCCCTGCTGTGTTTGGTGAGTGGTCTTCGGGATTGGAAGATGTCCTGACCCTCACGGACTGCTTTTCGTGGACTTTCCTGGCTGTTTTCCCTCTATATTCAACGCGACGCGCTCGGCATTACTGAGGCGCCGAGCGCGACCGCCATCTTGGATCCACCGTCTGTCGCCTGAGGAGTAACCCGGTGAGGAGATTACTCGGCGCTTGTGCTCCTGGTATTTTGTTTTTCTTTTTTTTTTCCCATATGGCATTTGGGCAATAGATATCATGCGGCCCATGCATTTAAAGCCCTCTTGTTCTTGACTGTGATGTTTTTTCGTGGCCAGCCATGATTCTTTTTGGCTTCATTTTTTCCAATTTCACGTCCCTGTACTCAGCTTATGGCGCATCGCTCGCTACCTTAATCTGCTGGTTTTGAAGCTATTACCCTATGTGGTGCTTTTTGTTGTCACGTGGTTTCTGTTATTCTGCCCTCGCAGCTGCGTCACAACGAGACACTGGCGATTGTTTGTGGAGAAATGTATTTCTTTGACATATTTTCAAGACCCTGGGCAGTCCCACTATATCTGGAGGAAGAAAGATTATAATTGTCAAGTTTCTCATGGATAGTAATTCGTCTCCATTACTTTGCAGGGTCGATCACATTCTATTTGAGCTGACTTTTGTTGTGGTTCATTCTTCAATGTCTCTATACAGGTTGTAACTTTGGTTCTACTACACCTCAATATCTTTTGACCTTATCGCTCCACCTTTATGACTTTCATATGGGAAGATTGAAAAAGCTGGGACCTCCTTCATCTCATATAACTCATACGTTCATCAAAAACTCTATAATTTTCTCTGAGTTCGCCAAGATGGAAAACTCGCTAAGCTCTGCCCCTAAGGCTTCTCCTCCTTTGAGTGCGAGTACCTCCACAACTGGTAAAGTCACTACAAAATGACTCAAAAAAGATCCACCTTCCCCATCTAATGCCTCCTCGCCTGTGCCCTTGGAGGTTCTGTTGGAAGAGATAAGGGCGCTTCGCCCTTTCATGGAAGATACTTCCACCAAGTTGCAGTTCTTAACGGAGAACTGGTCTCAGATGAACGAGCGTCTTACAACAGTGGAACAAAGTGTCTCCTCCTTCTCTCATACAAATGAGAAAGTCAATACTCTCCAGTCCCATATTGTGTCACTGCAGCAACAAGTTGAGGATTTGGGAAACAGGAACAGAAGAAACAATCTTCGTATTTATGGTCTGCCAGAAGGTTCAGAGGGTTCAGACCCTTTATCGTTCTTCAAATCTTTCCTTCCTAAGTTGCTTCATTTGCCTGAGGGAACTTCACTTAACATTCAACGAGCCCATAGACTTGGTAATCAACGAACTGGCACCTCCTCCTCTCAGAGACCGAGAGGGGTTATAATGTACTTTCTCGAATATACAGATCTACTTAAGGTGCTCTCGGCTGCCAAGTCTATTCAACGCATCTCTTGGTCAGGTTCTACGTTATTCTTTGCTCAAGATGATGCCAGATCCACAGCTAACAAACGCAAAGAGTTTTTGAATATGAGGCCTGCTTTACGTGACATGGGCGCTAGATATGGCCTTTTCCACCCTTGCCTCTTCAAGGTTACTTATAATAACAAGACGACGACCTATGAAGATCCTGTCAAACTGCGGAGTTTCATCAACTTTAGCAAAACCGATTCTATGGACATTTCTAGACCTTCATCTTCTTAGGCAGTATAATTAGCTCTTTAATTAGTTCTTATGTTTATTGAATTGAATTTTCTTATTGGTTTTCATGGTTCTAGGCGTTAACATTGATCACCTCTCTTTAAAAATGTGTTTGTTCTTCGTTATTTGCCTAGTTTACTCTTTTTTGTTTTTCTTCATGTTTTTCGCAAGATATTGTATCTATAATCTGTTTGTCCTACTTTTCCTTCCTTTTGCAGTAATAATTTAGTGTTACCCTGGTTTTTTTTTCTTTCCTTTTCCTCGACAGGTCCCTAGATGTTTGCGATCATTATGTACCCTCACCTTATTTGATTGGCTGTGGTATGTCCCCGTCTCCGTTAAGTTGAGTCTGGACACTCCATTCGCTCCTCGTGACTTCACCTAACCCCATCCCTTTGTGATGTCCTTTGAATTAGGTATGTTGTCTCTCCTTTATGGTTCTTCCCTTTTCCCTCTCATTTCTCTTCTCTTCTTGTTTCCTATCCTTGTGTTACACCTTCTCCTTTTTCTTCCCTTCTTTGTCTCCGCTCTTTTCCGGTTGATCATCCTTTCCTCACACGAATATCTATTTTCTTTACCAATCTATTCTCAGTGTTTTTCCAACTTACATAACTTTTCCTTGTCCTATTATTTTTTTTTCTCTTCTCTTTCTCCTTTGTTCTTCCTACTATCTTTTTTCTTCCCACTTGAGTCTCTCACTTTTTCCTCTTTTTGGCTTCATTCTGTTTGCTCATTTTTATGTATATTGTTTTAAATTTTTTTCTATCATTGTATTTTGTGCTCATGCAGTTGGAATGTTATGATTCTTACCTTTTATTCTGCAATGGTCTTTAGTGACCTCCTATTGTTGGTAATTTTACTGTTGATTCTATGTCCCTGAAAATCATATCTTGGAATGTTAGAGGTCTGAATTCTCCCATCAAACGACAACGAGTTTTAACGCATTTATCTAAGTTAGGAGCTGACATTGTTTGTTTGCAGGAATCCCATTTAAATGCTACTGAATCTTTGAAATTGAAAAGGAGCTGGGTCGGAGATGTTTTTTTCTCTCTGGGTGATGGTAAACGAAATGGAGTCGTTACTCTTTGCCATAAACCATTGAATATTAATTTGCTTTCTCAACAATCTGATGATGAAGGTAGCTGGCTGTTTACCAAACTTCAAGTAAGAGGTATACCGTTATCGTTGTTTAATGTTTATGCACCCACTAATGGTGATCCTCTGTTTTGGTCTTCTTCATCTCAGCAAATTTCCTCTTGTATTGATGATAACTTTATCCTTGCTGGGGATTGCAATCAAGTGTTGGATCCCTTCACGGACCGAAGTTCATTGGTTTCCTTCAAACCACACAAAGCCCATAAACTATTTGTTCAAACTATTCATCAATATAAACTTATCGATGCCTGGAGAATTTGCAATCCCACTACCAGAGAATTCACGTTTTTTTCCCCAGTCCATCATACCCAATCCAGATTGGACTATTTTTTTGTCTCACATGCTGTATCTCAATCTTTAAGAAGCGCCGTATTGGCTCTATTTTAATCTCAGACCACGCCCCTATTTCCATTCAATTAGATATAGTCCCTAAATCCAACTTACCTAGAAGATGGAGATTTAATAACTCACTCCTTCTTGACAACAATTTTCATTCCTCTTTTGTCTCCTTTTTTAATGAATATTTTTTACTCAATCAGTCTGACAGTCTTCCCTTTTCCGTTGTTTGGGATGCATTTAAAGCAGCCGCCAGGGATTTCATAATTGGCTTTGTTTCCAGAAAGCGCAAAAAGGCTCGTCAGGTTACCAACGATCTTTTGGCTGAGATAAAGAGGCTAGAACATTCTTACTATTCTTCAAAATCCAAAAATTGTCTCTCACTACTTATTGACAAAAAACTTCGATTTAACAAGGAATCAACAGATAATGCCTCGTTATACCTATTGAAGTCTACAGTGGCCAAAATAAGGCAGGCAAGCTTTTAGCTAATTATTTAAAAATTAAACACAACAAGTTTGATATTGAAGCTATTTTCGATGATCATAATACGTTACACACTAAGGATCCAGAAATATTAAATGAATTCCTTCTTTTTTATAAATCATTATACTCTCCAGAGACCACACCATCAGATTCTCATATTACACATTTTCTTTCAGGTATACACAAGTCTTTTAATACTCAAATTGATTTTTCCCCACTAGAAGCTGACTTAACTCAACAAGAACTTCTTAGTGCTTTACATTCACTTAAAAAAGACAAAGCCCCGGGTCCTGACGGATTTACAGTAGAATTGTTTACTCACTTCGCCCCTATCCTCCTTCCTAAATTACTCAATCTTTTAAATCTCTTTACACCGTCTGGGAAATCTTCAGGATCCTTTCTGGAAGCTCTTATTTGTCTAATACCCAAAGATGGGAAAGACTTGAAATATTGCAAGAATTATAGACCCATCTCTCTTGTAAATATTGATTATAAAATTTTCTCCAAAGCTCTGGCTATTCGGCTCGAATCATTCCTCCCTCAACTATTAGGCGTAGAACAATCTGGCTTTGTTAAAGGACGTCTCCTCTCTGACAATACTCGTCTTTTCTTTGATATTTTATCAAAAGCCCCGCACCTGCCCCATGCTTTAGCTGCAATAGCCTTAGACGCTGAAAAGGCGTTCGATCGTGTGAATTGGTCATATCTCTTTCATACTTTGAAAGGATCACTGACATAATATCGAGGAAGAAAATATCGACCTGACAAAATATCGAGTTAAAAATATCGAATATCAAAATATCGACTCCCTATCTACAAACAGGTAAGTACAAAAATATCGAATCAAAAATATCGTTGTAAAAAATATAGTTAGTCAAAATATCGAATTTTTTAAATCTCTTAAAAGTAATGTAAAATTAATAAGATAATAAATATAATTAAGTAAAACATACTTAAAAATACTTAAATAACTTTCAAATTAATGAATAATTAATTTAAGTAAAAAATAAACATACATTTTTATTTTTTAATACACACATATATTAACGTAATATTATTAAAAAAATATTCAATATTTTTAACGTAGGATAGCGGGAGGGTAAAATTTACTATTCCCACTCCAGTGAGTGCAACAGTAGGGAAAGCGTTGGATAGCGTAGGGGTAAACATTGCTATTCCCACTCCAAAGAGTGCAACAGTAGGGAAAGCGTTGGATAGCGTAGGGGTAAAAATTACTATTCCCACTCCAGTGAGTGCAACAGTAGGGAAAACGTTGGAGAGCGGGAGGGTAAAAATTACTATTCCCACTCCAAAGAGTGCAACAGTAGGGAAAGCGTTGGATAGTGTAGGGGTAAAAATTACTATTCCCACTCCAGAGAGTGCAACAGTAGGGAAGCGTTGGATAGCGGGAGGGTAAAAATTACTATTCCCACTCCAGTGAGTGCAACAGTAGGGAAAGCGTTGGATAGCGTAGGGGTAAAAATTACTATTCCCACTCCAAAGAGTGCAACAGTAGGGAAAGCGTTGTATAGCGTAGGAGTAAAAATTACTATTCCCATTCCAGAGAGTGCAACAGTAGGGAAAACGTTGGATAGCGGGAGGGTAAAAATTACTATTCCCACTCCAAAGAGTGCAACAGTAGGGAAAGCGTTGGATAGTGTAGGGGTAAAAACTACTATTCCTTCTCCATCCAGTGCAACAGTAGGGAAAGCGTTGGATAGCGGGAGGGTAAAAATTACTATTCCCACTCCAGTGAGTGCAACAGTAGGGAAAGCGTTGGATAGCGTAGGGGTAAAAATTACTATTCCCACTCCAAAGAGTGCAACAGTAGGGAAAGTAATATTTTAATAACAATTATTTAATTATCAATACTAATAAACATTATTATTAAAATTAATTACCAATTACAAAATATTTAATAATTATTTAATTATAAATACCAATACAATTTATGTATTAAAAATTATTTACCTATTAATAATTAATTAACAACCAATTAATATTCAATACCAAAAATTTATAAATAATAAAAAAAATACCAATTAATAATTAATTAACAGTAAATTAATTATCAAAACAAAAAAATTATTTTAATTAATTAATTATTTACAATTAAATTACTTCCCACCATATCCCCCTATCAACCCACAACCCGCTACAAATAATAAATTAATAGAATTAACATAATTATCAATTAATCAATTAATAAAAATTAATTACCAATTAATAAAAATGTAATTACCAATTAATAATTAATTAACAATCAATTAATTTTCAAAACAAAAAAATATTTTCAATAATTAATTATTTACAATTAAATTACTTCCCACCATATCCCCCTATCAACCCACAACCCCCTACAAATAATAAATTAATAGAATTAACATAATTATCAATCAATTAATAAAAATTAATTACAAATTAATAAAAATTAATTACCAATTAATAAAAAGTAATTACCAATTAATAATTAATTAACTATAAATTAATTATCAATACCAATAAATAAAAATAAATATTTACTTAATTACAATGAAATTACTTCCCACCCTATTCCCCTATAAACCCACAACCCGCTACGGAATTAAATGACGCAAAAATTAAATAACATAAAAATCATTGCTTTAAAAAAATTAAACATACATTACAAAAACTAATATAAACTTTTAACACATATACTAACATACAAAACACTTTGAAAAAATTCGATATTATTAAAATTTCAATATTTTTTAATGCCTATATTTTGTACTTAGATATTTTGACAATCGATATTACTTACCTTAATTTCGATATTTTTAACAACTATATTATGTCCATTCGATATTATGTCCATTCTATATTTTGGATTCGATATTCTGTCCATTCGATATTTTTATTTCGATATTATGTCTATTTACCACTTTGAAATGGTTTGGTTTTGGCCCTCAAATCATTTCTTTCATTTCTATCCCTTATTCGGATCCTCGAGCAGCCGTCTTTGTTAATGGTATCTCATCTCCGTATTTCGAGTTGAAAAGAGGGGTACGTCAAGGCTGCCCATTATCTCCATTCCTTTTTAATTTAGCATTGGAACCTTTCTTGTCCAGGATTCGTCAGAATTCTGACATAAAAGGATTCGAGTCCAAATATACCCAAGTTAAGTTAGCAGCTTACGCTGATGACATTTTATTATTTCTTTCTGATCCTCAGTCATCTGTTCCTGCTTTTCTAAAGGAGGTAGAACTTTTTGCTAATTTCTCTGGTTACAAGCTCAACCGCGATAAATGTGAAATTTTGCCTCTAACCAAATATACTTTCAAGGATGACTTTCGCTCTTCTAATTTCGCCTGGAACTCACAGCATATTAAATATCTTGGGTCTTCACTTTACTCCTTCAATTTCTTCAACGCTATCTCTTTGCATGGAAAATTGCCTCTAAAAAATCTCCTCTTTGACAACTAAATGGCACCCATTATACCTTTCCTGGTGGGGTCGTTTAGATACCATTAAGATGATGCTGGCTCCATTAGTTTTATTTATCATTTCTAATATCCCTATTCCCATTCCTTTAAGGTTTTTTACAAAAATTAATTCTGTTTTATCATCTTTCCTGTGGAACAAAAAACCTCCACGTATGTCCTTGTTGCGCCTAATAAAACCCAAAGCAGAAGGAGGGGTTAATTATCCTGATTTCCCCACCTATCATAGATCTTTTCTACTTCGCCAAGCTTCGAAATGGCTCTTTGATTCTTCACCCGATTGTCCTATCTGGGTTGTGCTTGAACGCTCCTTTCTTTCCCCTTTCTCTTTTAAAGAATTTCTTTTCTTCACTCGTAGATCATCATCTTTACTTACTCCTATTTCCAAATACACTTGTAAACTTTTAGGTTTCTCTCCACCTTTTTCTCCTACTGATCTGGATTCTTTTCTTCACTTTTCTTTATGGCATAAAACTTCTATTTTAATTGCTGGGAAACCTTTTTATTGGAATTCTTGGAGAAATAAAGGTCTAATCTGGACGTATCAACTATTTTCTCAAAATAAGATCTTGGGGCATATTAGCAAGACCCACGTTAAAATTATCGCCGTTTTAGCGGCAGGAAACTGCCGCTAAAACGGCAATAATGGGCTTGCTAATATGCGTTATGGAATTCCAATAGAAGCCCAGGTTAGATGTCCTGCACATCTAACCTGGGCTTCTATTGGAATTCCATAACGCATATTAGCAAGCCCATTATCGCCGTTTTAGCGGCAGTTTCCTGCCGCTAAAACGGCGATAATTTTAACGTGGGTCTTGCTAATATGCCCCCTTATCTTTCTCCGAAGCCAGTCAACAATTTCATTTACCCCCTTCCTTCCATTCTAAAAATAATGTAATCTTGCAAGCCCTTTTAACTGCTTTTACTCGTATTCAAACACACCCAATAACTCCCCCGGTTAACAGTCTTTGTTCTTTTCTACTTTCGTCTCCTAAAGCTTCCAATATCTATGCTCATATACGATCCTCGCTACCTGTTACAGCAAAGACTAAAGTTGAATTGTCTTGGGAAGCAGATCTTGGGATTGATTGGCCTTCTTCCCTATGGAACAAAATATGGTCTAAAATTAGGAAAACGTCTAGAGCGGCGAATGTCATGCAGACATTATTCTTTATCTATAACAGGCTTTTGCTACACCCAGCTGTACTACACAAACGACATGTCACAGTACCTGACACATGTTGGTCCTGCTCCTCTCCACTTGCTGATTTAAAACATATGCTTTTCACTTGTCCCCACCTATATAATTTTTGGATATCCTTTTGGGATCAAATCAACTCTATTTTCAACTCTAATTTTCCTTTTTCTATCACACACATATTCCTGGGTAGCTTATCTCCCATCTGGGAAGATCACATTTTTATACTAAGATTGTAGACTTGTTGTTGGCAGTTGCATTTCAACAAATCACTAAAAATTGGAAAGACTTTACAAAGTTATCATTCCAGGCTTGGTGGTATGCAGTATGCTATCATCACAGGTTGGATACAGCATGTGTTCATCCCATTCATTTAGCAATGAAGCGTTCCATTATATGGTCACCTGTTACATTGTTCTTTGATCGTAGTGCTAAACGTTCCTTTTCCTTATCTCCTACTCAGCAAGAGGTTGCTCGACCTCCATGACATTTCATATCTTTGATATTTCTATTCTACAATGTGATGTTATATTTTGGTTTAAGTTATATTGCTGCATGGTTGCTATATGTAATCTAATGTTAGCTATATATATATATGTACTTATATTTTAATGCCTTTTTCATTTTAACCTAGATATGTTTTTATGATACATTTATGTTCCCCTTTCCCTGCTTCCTTACCCCCCTTATATTGTAGTGTACTGCATTACCTGTTCTCTTAATAAACTTACTTTCTGAACTAAAAAACATCAGAGCACACTCAAAATCATGAGATCAGGATTTGTGCTGCAGAAACAATGGTCCTTCATTTGATTTAACAGACCACAATCTTGCTCAATGCACAAAACATCTCCCTCGTATATAGGATACAGTGATGCAGTAGAAAAGCCAGCAGCACAAGGCAGTACTGTAAAAGCCAATAGCACGAAGTAAAAGGCAGCAGTGACAAGTGACTGGTGAATGCAACAAGAAACTCTCACCCCAATAAATACCCTTCAGTGCTGTGACACAATCTGACATGCCAAGGAGAAACACCTCTGCGTGCCAAAGAAATTCACCCTACTGTTTTCCCCTAAGACACTTTGGGGCATATTTACTAAAGAAGTGGAGGAGCATGGCGTTAGCCTCCTTGGCTTAACGCCACACTCTGCCACTTCTGAAACGCAGGGCTGCACCATATTTACAACAATTTGGTGCATCCCTGTGTTTCCCCCTTTGCTGGCGCTAAATTTAGCAGCCTAGCACCAATGCAGGCACCCCATGCCCCATAGTGCAAGGATGTCTGTGTTGAGGAGAAGATTGTACTATCACCTTCCTGCACATAAACAATCGAAGGCCTTTTGCTGTTTCTATGTGTGCTGCACAACGCAGCACACATTTAAACAGCAAAAACGAGGAGAAATTAAAGCTTTCTTCTCGTTGCGCCTGTTTAACACCAGGTTTTCCCTGGTCTTAATTTTGGCGCTGCCCCATATTTACGCCGCCCTTGTAAATATGGGGCAGCATCAAAATCAATTGGTGTTGGGGTGGAACGCCCACCGTAACACCCATTGCCCACCCTGTTCACGCTAAATATAGCGTGAAAGGGAGCCTTATTTACAAGGCAGCGTTAAGCCACGTTAAGGCTAAGCACATATCACCACAGGAACGTCACTAAAAGTGACTTTCCTGTGGCGATAGGGGCTTGCAAATATGCCCCTTCATTGTATCTGCAATTGCACCCACACAGCACCCACTACCACTGCCGCGTACCAAAGTACCTCTCTGGCTGTGTTGACCCCCGCACTCTGTGACCCATGACTCAAGAAAAAAAGACACACCAAGTGCAGCCTTGACTGGCAGGAACACTACACTCTGAAAGCTACGCACCATGTCCAAACATGGTGACGCATCAGCCTCTGCACTGCTCTCACATTTCCAGAGGTTCCCCCCAACGGTGCTCTTCCACCTCACAGCCAGTGCGCCGCTCAGTGGTATCAGTCTGCCACTCCAGCTGCCAGTGAGTGCACCAACTGGCGACTGAATAATGCTGAAATGGGACACCCTTTAGGAAATTGTATTCTCCCTTTCCCCCCAATCCCAAAGTACGTAGGGCCTCATTTATGAGGCCCCTTGCGCCTCCGGAACGTCACTTTTTGTGACGTTCCGTGGAGCAGAAGCCTGCGTGATATTTATCAGGCAGCACTAAGCCACTTCTTTTTGGCTTAATACTGCCTGATAAATATCAGTCCCTTTAACGCAGTGGTCTGTGTTAAAGGGGCGTGCAATGGGTGTTGCTGGGGGTGTTACCAGCAACATCCATGGCCTTTTGACACTGCCCCAGATTTACGAAAAATCGTAAATCTGAGGCAGCGCCAAAAGCTTACGCCTCCCCAGGGGAGGCGTAAGGGAGGCACAACGAGGAGAAATATCTCTATTTCTCCTCGTTTTTCTTTTACTTTGTGTGCACACATAGAAAGAGGAAAAAGCCTCTCGTGATTATTTTTGTACAGAAAAGTTTCCCTTCCTGTACAAAAATAATCATCCCCACAACACAGGCACCCTTGCACCATGGTGCAAAGGTGCCTGCGTTAGCGCACGGCAGCCCATTGTGCACCGGCGCAGGGGAAAAGGACAGGAATGCGCCTGCTGCGCTTCCCTACGGCAAAACCTCATAAATGAGGCCCGGACTGTGGCACATCTACAGGGCTCTGAAGCAACATACAGGCACCGCGCAGCACTCTGAAACTTCTTAATACACTCACAAATTAAACTACCCAACGCATTAGGCGCTATATAAAGGAATACTGGAATTTACAAAATGTAACAGGGACAGCAGAGATTAATTCGAGTAATTGGTAAAAAAAATCCACTGAGGAGGACAACTATGACCCTGAGAGTTTGTTTATCGTAAAGAATATCAAAGCGTCTGCTGGGATAAAAGGGACGGCTGGATAGGGCTAGAACAGATACAGCTGGATTTGACATCCCTGGCAAGGAAGCTCAGCTCTGCAGATCTGCGGGAGGCCGTCACTCACTCCTGTTAGAATAGAATTGATGACATTTTTAACAGATGTATAATCAAGCCTGCACTGAGCCAGGCAGTCACTGCTGTCCTTCAGCGTGCGAGACTTTTTGCAACGCACCCGAAGCCCCCTCCCTCACACCCCGATAGGTCACGAAGAGAAGGCACCAACGCTTCGTGTATTGTGAGGAAAAATATATTTTCATGAATTGTGCCTGACAGAGGCACCTTTGCTCCGAGTAGCTGGCAGAGAATGGAACAGCATTGCGAACTTAGGGGGTCATTACGATGTACGGCGGATCGCCACCGCCCGCATGGCGGTGGCGATCCGCCGTACATTTCCCTCCGCCCTCCACCCATTTACCCCCCGCCATATTAGTATGGCGGGGGGTCAGCGGCGGACGGAAAGACCGCCCGCCGCTTTTCCGCCGGTCGACTTGTCGACCGTGCGGAAAACGGGTTTAATATGGTGGCGGTGTCTGTGAGACACCGCCATCCATATTAGGATGTAGGCGGTGAGGAGCCTTTTCATGGCGGCATTTCCGCCATGAAAAGGCATGCGGTATTCACATTTGGGGGCCCGTTGCGGGCCCCCAGGATGTTGGGGGGCTGGGGGGGGCACATGGGGGGTACCTATGGTACCTCCCTGCATTTGCATGCACAAGGTGGCAGGCACCGCGCGGTGCCTGTCACGTTGTGCATGCAAAGCACAACATGCATTTTGTACATTGCGGCGGGTGCTGCTGACAGCACCGCCCGCCGCAATGTAAAACATGCGGGATGCGCCCGCCAGTGTGGCGGGCGCATCCTAATGTGCCTGGCGGGACCGCCGCGACTTCGGCGGGCGGTCCCTGGCTCCGTTGCGGTGGCGGGCGGACTTTTCCGCCATCGTAATGGACCCCTTACTCTTTACATCCCTCTGCTAGCAGCAGCCAAGGAGATTTCTTGATTAGCCCATATCGAAACAGTGAATGTATCCACTCCTCACACTCCAACATGCCCCTTGTTTCACTGCATGCCAAACATCTCCAAGGTAGGGTGACCAACTGGCATGGGTGCAAATTCAGGACGGTGAGTGTAAAAATTCAGGACAAAGGGTCAAAATTCAGTACTGGGTGCCAAAATTCAGGACAAAAATTTGGGACAAAAGGTACGTTTTACAGACACATCAGAGGAGGTCCTGCAATAGTATATAAGTAAGCAAATAGACAACCAACATAAGTATACGTCAAAATAAGTTTATATTAGGTTGAGACAATCGTGCACTTCACAGTTTTTCAGCTCTGAGCATCAGTGCAGGTCTTTTTCTGGTATTCCATATGATCATAATTTATTTATATGGTTACTGCACTGGGTTGTCCAGTTTGATATTTTGTTTACAGTTCATGGTCCTGAGCAGGCATGTTTGATGAGAGGAAGTGATTGGGCAGATTTTCTCAGCAGGACTTTCTTACTAGTATCTCATATCTGAGTGCCATTGTGAGATGTAAAGCAGCACGCATCGAATGTAGCTAATTGGGACCTGCAGTGCTGGATAGAGTGTAGCCCTCCGGGTGGCTAGCTTTGAGTCAGATCGCTTCAGGTATTCCATGTCTGCTCAGCTGGTGATGACTGGTTTAGGGGCTGGTACAGTACTGAGTGATGTATAAGGCCCATAGCAGACAGGTCTTGTATGAGGGTAAGAGCATTAACCAGGAAAATAAAGTTTTTAATCAGCCTGCATGAGCTATAATTGGCTGCAGACTGCTGAGTGTTATGGTTTTATTGTGGGCCAAAACGGTTAGAGAGGAGTTGACATTACTATATAATGGCCTGGCTAGCCATATATCCATCCTCCTTATTTTAACTGTATATTGGAAATAGTATACTGTTTGGGCTGTTTCATTTCTGTGAGCTGTAAACTGCAGATTCTCATTGATGCACAGAAGTGTGCTACAGACTAGAAACTGTATACATTGTTGAGGCATTACTGTAGGTCAGAAGGAGGCACTGGCTTTTACATACAAAACATTTTCCATTGAAATGGCAGCAAAATGCCAACATGCAGCTTTAATGATTAAACTATATAACGCACAAACAATAATATGTAAAAATGTGGTTTCAGCAAATATGTATCATTGAACATCACCAAGTAAAGTATCTTGATTGCTTTGATCCTATTAAAACTCTGTTTCCAGCACACTTCTGAATTACAAACAAGGGGTCCATTTGTGGTTTCCTAACTGCTGATATGTTTTAAAAAATGTGCACAGTTCATTTACATGTTGTGTGTTGGAAAAAACTGACAGCTTTCAGTCTTTGTTTGCACACGCTCTTTACCACCACAGCAAGACTGTCAACTAGTCCACTTTACTATTCTGTCTTTGACTGCAAAGTTAAAGAACAGTCATGTAGGAGTTACATGAATGTTGCATGGGAGTGCCTATGCATCTGGATGTAAACCCATATTTACAAAGACTTATAAATAAGGGTTTGTGCCAAAATGGTGTGCCTATCTGAGGTAGGTGTAACAAGGAGAAATATGTTTATTCCACCTCGTTACTTCCTCTTTGCATGTAGCCGCAAAGGATAGGTTTCCCTTCCAGCACAAAACACTTACTTGACCACAACGTTTTGGCACTAGCCAGCCACAAGTGCCCCAGTACTAGGAGAGAGCAGAACTGCACCATATCTTTGAAACTAAAGTCCTGTTGTGCTCTTTCCATTTCAGGCAACACAGCGCAGAACTTCACTTGCTGTAAAGTTAGTAAATATACCCATCATAAATTTGGCACAGGTTATTCAGACATACATTTTGACTTTGGCATTGTAGAGCGCTTCGCTGCCTTTTTGGCTAGGGTCACACTACAGGAATAACATATACATACATACAGATAGAAAATCACAGTTGGTTAGAAAAAAAGGCTATTTTCATAGAATGAGGGAGAAATGTATCCAAGGCTCTAGCTCAGAGCATTTGTCTGGCATGTTACAGCGTGGCACTACAAGATTTTGGGATTAGTGCAAACCAGTTTTGTTATGTTAGACATTTCTAATTGTGCTCTCCATTAACTGGAAATTGTGAAAGAAAAAGTGTACAGAAACACAGGTTATAATAAAATAAAATCCCTCCATTCATAGGCGGTGCCTTCCTATTAGTTTGTGATACATTCAACTCCGGAAGTGCTTTTACCGCAGTGCCTTGGGCACAGCACAGGCTGTCGAATGATAGCTACACCCCTGGCAAGGCCGGCTTTAGTGCTGGAGGCACCCGGTGCAACAATCTTTGTTGGTGCACCCTCCTGCGAAACTACGTGGGCCCCCTGCAGAAAGAGATGAGGGGGCCCTGAATCTCCCACATCTCACAGATGTAGATTGACCTTGGGATGGATGGGGGCCTTCTGAAGGTTTGGGGTTCACTTGAAGGGTTGGGCCTCCGCACTTCAGGGGATTCAGAGACCTTCATTTCACCCCTTAGCCAAAGACCTCCCTCTGCACAGATTCCCTCACTATCACCCTCCAATAATGCACCTCAGCTCTATATAGGCCCTCTCTCATGTGTATTTATTTTCTTTTATAGTGCTACGCAGCCCAATGTAGGGTGTTGAGCGCCTTAGCTCACACACATATTGTTCAGAGACAATGACTCATTGTGTAAACCAATTTATGGGAAATGTTACTTAAGACAAAAAGGGCTGCAAGGTGTAGGAGTCACATTTCATCCATACTGGTCGGTACTATATGCAGGGCCACTGGAATTATGCAGCAGGGGAGGGCCAAGTAATGTTGCAGGGCTGACTACATTATTTGGCAAGAAAAGGGAAATTATGCAGCATAATGTGGCAAGGTTTATGACTGTATTACTACATTACATTCTAATTTTTACACTTTTTAACACTTTCTGGGCATAGGTTACACCTCATCAGTGCCAGTTTAACACTAAAATATAGCCATATGCAAAAGAAAGGTTACCAGTGAACCCTTGCAAAGGGCCTTTGCAACACGTGTCACTGAAATTTTTAGTTATTTCTTTAACCATTTGAGCTAGAAACTATTTTTAAATTAAAATCTTCAGATTATGCAGCTGATGATGGATTATGCATGGCAAATCCATAATAGTGCAAAAAACGTTGCAGCTGCACAATCACATAATTCCAGTGGTCCTGGCTACATGTTAAGAGTGCTTGCCTCGGAGAAATACAAACTCAGGATATAAAACATAACATAGTGATTGGGGCTGTCCCTACTAAAATATATTTATCATTATCCAAATTAATTCTTTGATCTGCATGTTACACTTTGTGATTTGCAAGAGGCTCATTATCTCTCTGTCTTCTTTATGGTGAGTCAAAACTGGGATTAGCGAAAACTCAGATCTCTTCAACAGATACATTAATCACCAGAGTTAAATAAACATTTTTGTTATGGCCTGCACATTGCAGGCACGCAAACCACTCAGAAGTCTTTGCCTTTACTCCTATCGGATATTTCAAAATGCAGTATAGACGGCTCCTCGACAAAAGCAGAATGCAGTGCCCAAGGCTAATGCAGGAGAAGGCACACCACACGTTGTAACTACACAAGGGCCCATGGTCATTCTATATGTGATAATCAGCCGCAGACAGAGTGACAATGGGCCAGTCCAAAGTCTGTGCGAGGTCGGGGAGAGGCTGCTGCAGCCTCTACAGTTTAGAAGAGAAGTGCGAGCTGGCCCTGATAGTGAGAACTTTTAAACTCTCGAGGCTTCTTGCAAGGAAACAGCACAGCTTGCTGCAATCCCATAAATTATGGACAAAAGGCGTCCGTAAAAGGAATGATGATGGACAACTGATGTGAGAACAAAATAACAGACGGTCCATGATATTTACGGATGGCTTGTCACCCTATTCCAAGGCCTGTAGCGGCTCTCCCTGTTCACATGTAAGCTCGCTCAGCTCAACTGTCAGACACTCTCTAAGGCTGACAAAGCTCCAAACAACTTCTCACAAAACGTAAAATAAAATCGTACTTGCCCACTCCACTGGCTCGCCTCCTCCGGTCCTCCTCGTTCTTCAGTCCCTCGGCGCTGGTGGTCTCTGCTGCAATTGAAATCTTCAGTCCAATCCAGACGCTGCTCTCATGCTGCTGATAGTGTTAGCAGCATGAGAGCAGCGCCAGGATTGGCTGGAGCGAGCTGCCTCAATGCTCCAGCAGGCCCTGGGGGCCTGTGCCTGCTCTCCACCTAGCTGTCTTAGATAGCTGGGTGGAGAAGTTTACAATGCGCATGTCTGGCTGGCTGTCGCAAGACAGCCGGCCAAAGTGACATGCGCAGTGTAAACTGGTGGAGTGAGCACAACTCCCCTGCTGCCAGCCAGCAGCAGTGGCCCCGCCCCAAACACGGCTGGCTGGGGAAAGGAAACAATAAAATGGTAATAAATTCATTTTATTTTTCCACTTTGCAGCGCTGGCTGCAGGGCCTCCTCTCAAAAGGAGCAGCCGCTGCTGGCATGCAGCAGTCTAGTTTATCAATAATGCAGCAGGTGCCGTGGCACTGTGACTGGGGGCCTGAGGCCCCCCCGCACCTCAGTTATGACTGTGATTTCCTTCCAAACTTGGAGAGTGGCTCACTGTCTTTGCTCACATTAGGGTCAATGGTTCCATTTGTATGCCACTGCAGGCACGGTCTTAAGATCTGACAGTTCAAAAAAAATGTTCAGCAAATGCAGATAGTGCAAGAGATAGACAGCACAACAACTCGCTCATAATGCGAAATGCCACTTAAAGACCTTTTTGGCAGGAAAACCTATCACATAGTTTGCTGTAAAACTTTTTGCAACATGGTTATTCCAAACCGTATTACAAAAAAATCCAAATAAAAAACGATGAAAGGTCAGGATGACCCTAAAAAAAATAAGGATATACATGCAAATTATTCAACCGCTAGGACGATGCTATCAATTTTGCATTAATTATCACTGCAGGGCCCTAAAGTACAAACTTTAAAGCATTGGTTAGTGACTGTCAGCAGGTTAAAATTATACAATTCCTCAATTATTAATAAAATTAGAGCATAGAGAGAGTCATTACACCAATTTCAATGAACCACACGACGCGATCGCAAATTTTATTTTAATGTCTTTCATTCAATATGCAAATGCATTATTATCTGTTCTGACACCAGATTCGGTAAAAATGCTTTTGAACAATAATTGCCCCAAATTTGAGAAGCCTGGTTACAATGTGAGGAGGGGTGGTCATCTTTATTTGTCTAAATTACGAAGTCTGTATTTTATCCTGGGGTTCCAATTATACTTAACACCTCACGCTGCTGAAATCTGCATTTTAGTAATTTACCCCATACTTGGCAACTCAGGGAGGAAAATAGTATCCTTCTACCTTTGTGGTCAAATTTCACAATATAATATAAGCATTGAGGGACAGATTTATCAAAGGTTTTGGGTCGCCTGTAAATTGTTGGTTCTCCTGACCCACTGTAAATTGTTGGTTCTCCTGACCCATCAAATCTGCATTTATCCTGCCTCATTGAGATTAAGGGTAAACACCCATGTTTTTGACAATAGAGCCTCAACTGGAAACAACCCACTTGTAGCTCATCTGCCACATGACTGCCAGCTACTGAGCACGAGAAAGCCCATCCTTTTTTCTTGTTGGTGACTACAATGAGGGCACAGTAGTCTCAAGAATGAAAATAAAGTAATGATCTCCCCATGCACAGGAAGAAAACTCCCTGCACATCAGGGCCATTGATTATTTGAATTTCTGAAACAAGCAACAACTTTGGGGGCTTGTTTCTGAAATATAAAAAAAATATATGCTGACTGGCTGCCATAACATGGCAGCTTGCCTGCACTGCATTTTTAACGGCAGGAGCTCTTTCATCAAAATGGCTTCCTCTGCACTGGTGGAAATCTTTTGATCCAGTTAACAGTCCTCCTCTAGGCAGATGGGGGCAGCGTTGGAGTGAACTGTAGGCGAAGGGCTGGTCTGACAGGTCAGTGAGTGGGCTGTTTTTTTTAGCTGTTTGTGTGCCTTTTTTATGGTCTGATGGGCCGGTTTTTACTTTTGATTTTACTGATATTAGAACAAACTTTGCATGCACCAAGTACAAATGCATGAGGTCTCCAATACCTTGCAAAACTCTTACACAGCTTGCCTTTACAAGTTCAAAACTACTGCAATTTGAAAATGTGGGCCACATTCTTTATCTATCGGATTCTCTTATGGGGGCAATTTATTGTGGTGCCTGGGACTATTTTCTTTCCCTGTCCAACCCTGGATCGGGGTGAGTGCCCCACCATAATGGTGGAATGGTGGGCTGCCTACTAAACCTAATATAGCCCTAAATCCAAGAGCTCCAGCCATCTTAAAAAAAAGATGCCTCAGTCCACTCATGTCAGTCCCAGTTTAGGCCCAAAAATGCTAACAAAATTCACCCCCACACTGGAGGAGCACACGAAAATATCCTTGAATTTACTCCATGAAAGACTAATGGTGTTATTAACCCTATTCACCCATAGTTGTGTTCTTCTAATGCCCAAAATAGCCCCACAAACCTACTATGTGCATTGAGCGAAAACCCTTTGAAGTGGTAATGGGAGATGAGAGCAATTACAAAGTGTGAACTGAAGATGAATCCATCCAGAAATTGCTATATCACTGGAATACACTGTAGCTAAATTTCGACAGAATATATTTCAATATAACAATTCCTCCAAACGTGCATAAATAGAACCTAACTTCAACACTGGCCTTTTTATCCCAGTTTATCTATATGCTGTAAATTTGGTTTAGATCAGATTTCACATTCAATTATAAGACGGGAGGCAGTTTAAACTACACATTGGGCCTCATTACAATGGTGGTCGGACGAACGTCTGACCGACATCATTTCAGGCACGAGACCGTCTGACAAGGAGTCGGTGGTTCCCACAGCCCAACTACAATGTGACCGCCGTGCAGGAGGTTGCAAAATGCTTTTTACTATTGCGGCTTGTGCAGCGGCCCAGGAATAGGGCCGCAGCACAAGCTGTAATAGTAAAAATTATTTTACAAACATCCATGCACAGCGTGACAGCCACCATGTGGAGCCTGGCACACAGCGCATGGATGTTTGGGGGGGGCAACACATGTGCCTCCCTGGCCACATAGCAGAGGCCCAAAGGGGACAGGGGCTCTGCTAGGTGCCCCCAAAATCCCTTTCAGACAGCCTTTTCATGGTGGTGGACCGCCATGAAAAGACTGTCGGAAACTGACATCCTAATCCTACGGCGGTGCCTCCGCAGGCACCGTCTCCATTATAGGGATTAGGCTCTGGCCGCCGCCCCAATGGGCTCCTTGAGCCTGTCGGAGATGGCGGTCTTTCCCCTAGTCCAATTTGCTCTGACCGACAGTATTGTAATCTGGCGGTTGTACCGATACCCTGGATGTCGGTGGCTGTCCTCCCGACATCATAATCGGGCCCATAGTGTTTTTAGAAAATATTGTGTCAATCTATTCTTGTAAATATGGTGCAGTCATGCGTTTCAGAAGTGGCAGAGTGAGGCGTTAAGCCAGGAAGGATAATGCCTCACTCCGCCACTTCCCTTGTACCTATTCCTGTGAGTATGAATGGGTAGTGGATTTGCAATGCTGACCTTTTGCAGAAGCATTGTAGTCTGGACTCATAGTAATCTCAGGCTAACATGGGGATGCTGGGTTAGATTGTGACTCAGCTGCAGATTCCTGCCATCTTCCAGTGACTTTACTCATGGAGGCTAGCATCAAACTGTATCTCCACCTCTGGACCGTCAGATTGTGTATATATGTATGTATGTAGGCGGTTGTGGTATATATAGAGCAAACCTAGTCAAAAAGCAGTTGAACCCTGTACAATGTCAAAGCCAAGCATAAAGTCAACAAGTTATAAGAGATACCACTGGTTTGTGGATGGTTAATGCATTTTTGTGATGCAGTGTTCTTTAAAGAGGTGTGTCTTCAACTGTTTCTTAATTTGGAGCAGCGTTGGGGCAGTCCTGATTGATACGGGTATGTTGTCCCAGATCCTGGGCTCATATATGAAAGGCCTGCTACCTTATTTTCTCTTTTGAAAGGGGGGTAGGAGCACACAGTTGCAGGGCGTGCTGCCCCACAATTTTCTCAGGCATAATCCCACTCAGGGCACGCAAGGGCTCCAAAGCTCGTCAGCTTGGTTGCTCATGGGAGCCTTTTTGAACAGTGAAAGGGAGGTAGGAGCTCACTCCTTTCTTGTCTCAGCGCCATTATCCCTTCGCATCTTGGTCGATGTAGTACAATATTTTGAGCTCAGTTCAAAGTTCATCAAAGTATTAATCAGCTATTGCCGTATCTTTATGTCGTATCTCTAGACACATGTGTTTCTGGATTCCTCCGTCATGAATATAGAAAATATTTTAGGGTTGCTGGACATGCTGTCACACAATTTTCTCAGGCACAATCCTACTCCGGGCACCCAGGGGCTCCAAATCTCATCAGTCTGGCGTCTCAAGGGTGTGAGAAGTTGGCCTGGTATATGCTGTCCACTAATTATAGTGGGCACCTTGCACCAGTCCAAACAACCCCTTATTGGAGATAGGTTAAAGACAACCTTATTGAAAGCTATCCTAGTGGTAGCTATGGAGAGCAGCCTTCAGGCTAAGTCTTGAAGGAATGTAAAGCAGCTTGTTTTACCAGTCTATAATCTCTTGAGTGATCAAATGAAAGAGCACCACACCAGGTATATATTCAAAATATATGTATTTATTGCTAAACACACCCCTCTAGTCTCTTTATGAGGCTAGAGTTCGAAGTACATAAGTTAGAAGTTATTTAAACACAGTAATAGCACAAATACACGTTTGGGCCCTAGGGGCGTACCAAACCATATACCAATAAAGTGGTATAAGAACCACGACTGAATTAGACACTAGGTCTAGAGCCTCTAGAAGTGCTTGGACCACAAGGAACCACCCAAGGTAGTGACACAAGGGACCCATGGGGGACGCGTGCAGTGTAAATACACAACCGCGATATGCCGTTGACTTCTATGGAGAAAGTCGTGATCGGGAAATTAAAGAAAAGGGACACTTAAAGGAGGACTTGGAGCAAACCCTTTGAGATCTCGTACTTTGAAGAGTCTCTACCCATGGGAGCACCGGAGTACTCGTGTTACCTCACCCAGGGAAGCCGGGTGCATAGGTGTCTTTCGGGGTCGGGTTTCGTCGTCGATTTGAATGGCGATCTGCTGCAAAGTGCTGCTGGCGACCAAGTGGAAAGTGTCCGGGTGGATCCAAGAGTGGATCGGAGATCTGAAGAACCTGAAAGCAGAGGGGACAGAGTCTGGGTCACTAGCCAGTGACCAGGAAGGCGATGGACAGATGCCCACCGATGTCGAGTGCTTCAGGTGCGTTGACGGTCGTCTTGACTCTTCAGCCACGAGGACCAGGAGGCGTTGTCGGTGACCAGGAGCAGGATTCGGGCTGGTACACGATGTCTGTCGAGTGCTGAGGTGTCGGCGACCAGATTGGACCCAACAAGCCTTAGCAACGGCAAGTCTCGATGCAGAGGAAGATCATCGATGGTGCAGACCAGCAAGGTCTGGGGAACTCACCCATCAAAGGTAAGTGAGGGCAGACCTGGAGCAACCAGGATGCCAAGTAAGAAAAAGATTAGCCTTCGTTAAGGGCTACTAGCCAACGGGCTAGCAACCGCGAAGGAGCCTAGAGACGTCGCACGTGGATCTGGCTCACAGGACACTCGTGGAGTGGAGGCCAGTGATCTTCGGTGCAGTTGGTGCTGGAGGCTAGGGCTACTCGGAGCCCAAAGCATGACTTCGTGGGACACCCAGAAGAGGATGCACTTGCAAATATGCTCAGTGTCCAGGGGTCACGGTCTCAAGTCACCCACGATAGCTACGGGCCTCAGCTTTGCTGGGGACTCAGGGTAGCCTTAGGGAAGTCTGAGAATCCACCTCTGGTGATGCGATGACTTCGGCGTCCGACGGGAGCTTCAGAAATGCGAACTGGACAGATGCTTCTTTGGTGCCTGCCAAGCAGGGGAGTCACTCCTTGACCCCAAGGGAGATTCTTCTGTCCTCTAATCGTGAGTAGAGCGTCGAAGGTCCAGGATTCTGTTTCAGAGTTTCGTCCAGGGATAATCTAAAGTCCTAAGGACTGGGTTCCTATACTTATACCAAGTTTAGGGGTTGGACTACTCTGTGGCCCCACCTATGGGTGGGTCAGGGCAGAGGGGTGGCTACACCCCTTTCCCTTTGTCCAGTTCGCGCCAAAGCAGGGGCTGCAAGCCCCTGATCCGGTTTGAACTGGGGTATGCACAGGGACACCAAGTGTGTCCCCAGTGCAGGACTTCAAAGCACCAGAAAGTGCTCCCGCCCAGCCCCAATACACATTATCCTGTCTGGGGAGGTGGTCACACCTCCCTGGGACAGAAACCTATTGTCCATGCCTCCCCTGCCGGAGTTTCGTCCAGCAGCAGGAGGCCAGACTTGTGTCTGTGGCAGTAGCATCCATTTTGTGATGCCAGGCTTTAGAAAGAAGTTACCGGCCAGGCCAGGGTTAACATGTCTCTCCCTCTAGAAGGGTGGAATGCTACCCCTGCCGCCAGAATTGGCGGGGGGGTAGTATTCCAAGATGTTTGACACCAAACACGACATGTTTAGGTGCAGCCATTCCAAAGTTAGCATTTAACGCGAGGTTATAATGCGCTTAAGAGTATATGGTCAGGCTGCACTACAAACAGCATCAGAGAAGGGTCTCCGAATGCTGCAGAGGGGCCCTGCTCATGTAGGGGCACCCCCTCACATAGGAACCACGCACTCTGGCTTCAGGATTGATAAGGCCTGCCATAGGAGTGACTTATAGGTTTATATGTGTGTATGTATGTAGTGATATAGGTAACCTATATCACAGTAAGGAGTGCATGCACCACCTTACCCAGGCTGCAGTAGCAGACCTGTGGTGTCAGTTTGGATGGCCTTCCAGGGGTGGCACAATACATGCTGCAGCCCCTGGTAGGCCTCTGAGGTACCTATGCCCTTGGTACATAGTATACCATATACTAGGGACTTATAAGGGCACTCCAGATTCCAATCAGAGATGTGCCTAAGGCACATGGAAACCTTTTTACAGAGAAAGCAGATAGACTGGGGCCCTGAATAGCAGGATCCCAGTCCAACTAAGTCATAAACCAGCAAAACACCATAAAAAAAAGTGGGGGCAACCATATAGTCAGATTCCACCTTCCTACAAAGGGAGCCTTTTTAAACAGTGAAATGGGGGTAGGAACACACTGCTTACATGTCTCAGTTCCATCACCCCTTTGCATCTTGAACTTGATTGATTCAGTACAAAATTTTGCACTCAGTTCAAAGTTGTTCAAAGTATTAATCAGCTATTGCCGTATCTTTATGTCGTATCTCTAGACATGTGTTTTTGGATTCCTCCGTCACCAGTAGAGAAAATGTTTTGGGGTTGCTAGACATGCTGCCACACAATCTTCTCTGGCACAATCCCTCTCTGGGAACGCAGGGGCTCCAAAACCCATCAGCTTGGCGGCTCACAGGAGCCTTTATAAACAGTGAAAGAGGGGATAGGAGCACACCGCTTACATGTCTCAGTGCCATTACCCCTTTGCATCTTGGTCGATGTAGTACAATATTTCGCGCTCTACCTAAATTCCAGTCTATGAGACATTATTGGGATGGTCTGCATTTGCTGGGCTGGACTGGGAGCTAAAAGCAACCTCAAAAAATATATTAATACCACACCCGTACAGCATTATTCATGTAAGTACTGTTCTCAGCATGTGGATGAGAGTAGGGTTCTTACTCTGGTCTCTTAAGAAAATGCCTAAAAAATTAAGGCCAACTGATTTTTACAGTACAATTTCAATTATTTCAGTGCAAAAGCCATATGTTTTATGGGCAGCTCTAAACAAATGTCCATCAAATATTCCAATACTTGAGGGTAAGCACAATAGGGGGAACAATTATTCCCCCTATAGGACATGGTCCTCTCTGCAGGGTCACCCCCAAATGTTTTGCCTTCGCCCCACTTGTTTTGCGGAGTTGTTTTTCGTCAGCCTTAGGACTCTGTGCACTTGACCTCTTCTAACCAGTGCTAAAATGCTTGTGCCCTCTCCCTAAACATGGTAAAATTGGCCTACATCTTATTGCCACATTTAGTTTACTTATTATAGGTCCCTACTAAAAGCTAACATATGTACCCAGGGCCAGTAAATTAAATGCTACTGGTGGGCCTGCAGCACTCATTGTGCCAGTCACTAAACTAGCACTTTACCAGTGTATAAAATTAACCTAAGGAGTCATAAGGCCTTTTTTATGTGATGCACCTTTTCTTTCACTCATCTAGCACTTCCCCCTCTTCACTAAAATGTGAGCACAGGATCTTTGCTATAACCAAAAAAAGCATGAGATTATTGAAAATGTGCAACAAATAAATTAATAGCAATACCGCATCAGCTACCTGACTGTTTTTGCTTGCCTTGGTAAATGCATAAGTGCTTTGTCTTTAATTAAATAAGACAGACTGTTTCTCGATTGAGACTGATGCCTTAGTAAACCATTGTTTCTTTCAATACTAAAGGCTCATAGGGCAAGGTGCATGGCATTGAAAAACTTGGGCATGTGGGTTTATGCTTTACATGTCCTGGTGTTGAGAAATTCCTATAGGTTTTTTTTACTACTGTAAGGCCTATCACACTCATTGTCTAACAGAGGCTTACCATATTACATTTATTAAGGGCTAAGTTTGGGTTTGGGGCAGATAGAGATATGCTGTTTACACTGAAATGAATTGTCATTTAAAATCCTCTTTAATGGCAAAGTCTAATTTCAAGTCACAATTCTGAAAATTCCACTTATAGAAAGTTGGCGTTTTCTAGTTCCATCCATTGGTGCCTTCTGCCACTATCCTGGGTCTTATGACTGTGATGTGGCCAGGATGGCTGGGGGAGGAGCTGAACCCTGCCTCACTTACACTTCAAAGTGCTTCCAGAAGAAGAACTTTCCATAATCAGATGTGGAGGTGGGGCAGGGTGTATCCCCACACACAAAGGCTGGCACCATGTAAACCTATTGGACCCTGCTGCCAGAGGACTACCCTGCTGCTTGAAGGATTGTCTTGCAGTCTGAGAAGGAAGACTGTTTCTGCTTCCCTTCATCCAATGCTCACCAGTGTGACTCCAATGGTCAGTCGGCTGACCTCCTGTTTCAGCGATAGGAACACTATAAGCTTCAGAGGCCTCCCTGCAACTACTCAGCAGACATGCTGTACTGTACCTGTCCGGACCTGCAACTGGACCTGCTTGAGTCCTGCTGCTGGCCTCTGCATGGAGTGAGTCCCGATCCCTACGAGATGTCCCCAGGTCCTATGCCCTTGGCTGGCATCAGATTGTACTTCTCCCTGCCTAACTGTGGGTTCCATCATTTCCGATGTAGCGTGAAGCAGTTCCAGACAAGACCTCACACCGCA
Source organism: Calotriton arnoldi (assembly GCA_963921515.1). Lineage (NCBI taxonomy): Eukaryota > Metazoa > Chordata > Amphibia > Caudata > Salamandridae > Calotriton > Calotriton arnoldi. The sequence goes on from CAWUFW010002411.1 coordinate 910,297, forward strand.
CCCCTCGCTCTCCTGTTTGGCGGCCTCATTGGCACCGATGCTGTGCAATGCAATTTGACCCAGGACATCAAATCCCAGCACCACGCAGCTACTGATCGAAACCAATGCCGAGCGATGCAAAGTCTCACCTTAAAGACATATGGTACAATTCTCAGTGGGACTAAGCTGGTCTCTGTATCTGGCCCACTTGCCATCACAGTTGGCCAGAACTTGTGACTTTCGTCCCGGTCAGGTGCGACAAGATAACCACAGTTTTTACTAAAAAGTTTAAAAATCAATATCACCGGTACTACCAATGGGATTTATGTCCTTCAGGTATCATTTTATTTATTAAAATAGACTCCATTGTTTTAAATTGGTTTGGGATTTTTCTTGTGTTGTGTTTTCACTTTATTACTGTGTGTGTGCTGCATAAATACTTTACACATTGACTCTAAGTTAAGCCTGACTGCTTTGTGCCAAGATACGAGACGGTTAAGCACAAGTTAGTTTAGTGAGTTTTTGTGGTTGTTGACTGAGTTGGCTTCCACCCCTATTTAACCAATAGCGCAATTGCTTACATTGATGTTGAATGGTGAGATCCAGTACTAAAAATAAATCCCATATAAATAATTTGACATCAGATCAACTCCTTTTTAAATTATCTTTAGTTTGTGATTTGGCCACATTTTTTTGCTTTTCAAATTTAAATCTTGCCTCACATCTTTCCTGCAACAATGGAGTTGGAGCTGAGTAGCATTGAAAACCTCAAGAAGACAGAGCTACAGAGGCTTTGCAAAGAGAGAAGGCTGAATGTTGGAAAGAGACCCAGCAAAGTGGACATCCAAATAGCCCTCAGAGCACTTGAGGAGGTCAGGAGGATGCAGGCTACAGTGGAATCTCAAGAGTATTATACCCCAGAGGATGAGGAGGTGGACTTGGAGGATGAGGAGGAACATGTTCTGGCTACAGGACCTGAGCTACAGCGCCCTGAGGAGGTGTCATTGTTGCTCAGAAAACAACATCCCAGCTATCCCTGAAAAACCTTAAAAGGAAAACACCCAGTGCCCCATTCACAAAGGCAATCTGAAACAAAAGTCTAACTTTACGACTTTTGGTATTCACAGAGGTAATTTACGAGTCGTATCTTTACATCCGCAGTCGGGCCGGAATCTCCGGCTTAGGCCGTACTCTCCGCACCCGGGCAGTACTCTCCAGCTCGAGCCGTACTCTCCGGCTCGGGCCTGATAAAGTGTAATCAATGGGCCGGAATGCAATTTTTACAAACAGGTACATTAGGAATGTGCGATTAATGGTACAGGAGATCATGAAAATCAGTTTGGGCAGGAAAAAGGGTGTGGCCGGACACTACATCATATCCCAGAAAAGTTTGCTCCTTTGCATCGTGGTGCATGCAGTCCAGAATTTGCACTCCCTTCAGTGTTGACTGTAGTGTTGACAAATGTAGTCCAGAATTTGCGCTCCCCTCAGTGTTGACTGTGGTGTTGACACTACAGTCAACACTGAGGGGAGTGCAAATTCTGGACTGCATGTACCATGATGCAAAGGAGCAAACGTGTTGTCCGGCCACACCCTTTATGATACCATGACTGATGTGCCGCAAGGGCCGTAATTCCATTGCTCTTGAATCCTGAAAGCATCCATCAGAACTCGTGAACCAATAGATTATCTTGCACCCGCTGTTACTAGGGCCTTGGTGTAGTTTTCCATTGAATCCCTGCAAGCTTCCCCCAGAATCCCATGAGCCAATGACAAGCCTTGCTCCCGCTGTTACTGGGGCCTTGGTGTTGTTTTCCATTATGCACGTTCAAGTGAAAATTATACATTTGTTTCTTGTTATTTGATTCCAGTCATGGAGTTATACCTTCACATTCTGTACGGTCAAAGCGACTGTACTAACACATGTTTTCTTCAAGAGTTCGAGAACCTTCCAGACGGGCATGTGCTCCATGTGCCACATGTGATCTAGCTACATCCATTGAACCTTCAAGAGGGTATATAAACCCCGCCAAACCCTGAGTCGTTGCTTGGCTTGCTCCCTCCGGAACAAGCTTAACCCTTCCCACTCACCTGAAGAATCCTGCTTGAACCGAGAGGTGCTCAACTCTCCTTCAAGTCCAAGTGAACTGGTTGTTCCTGTGACTCTAGCTCCCTTGATGTCTTCCTCCTCTCTCCCTCCTGCACAGCTACTCCAGACCCCTTGCGACTCCCTGAGTCAAAGCCTTGAGATCCTCTTAGAACTTCAGTTAGTTAGCACTAATCCTCCTATAGTAGTAAGCAGGACCGAGAATCAGCGTCTTAAAAAACTATAGACCTTTCTTCCATGCCCTCCTTGTGATTTACTCCCGCAGTTTTTGTGTGTTTATACTCCGGACCCTTCTTGCAACTTTGGCGCTAGAACTGTAATTGCTCAAAGACTAAAGACTTTAGCTCCCTGTTTCTCTGATGAACAGTAGTGCCACAAGATGGCACTTCAGAGTCTTTGATATATGCATGAACCTTGTGCCCAAACCTGTGTTCCAAGTTTATCTCTAGGAGTGCACACACTTCAATCTGTGATTTTGGTTCTACTGCTCTCATGTCGTGCTGCTGATAAAACCTGTAAGTGTATGTCACTAAAGTCAATGTATGGTCATTATGTAAATAATCCTGTTAGTGTACTGATGGTAACTGCCTCCTCTTGCAATTTCCAGTGTATTTGCATCATCGTAAAACCAGAGGGTCTGGTCCCATGCGTATCTATGTCACAGACACAGAAGATCTCTGGAGCAACAAATCCTGTTACGCAGTATCGCACAGTTGCTGAGTAGATTCAGTAGTGCAAGTCTCTCTTTTCTTATTTTATCCAAACCCCCTTCCCCCGGGGGACAGTGTTTGATCTAAGGTTTCGGTTCCTTGACATGTTATGTCCTCGGGAGGGATAGGAGGTCCAGCATCGACTCCAGTGTTGGGTTGGGACCAGGTGCGTGCATGACAGAACACCTAGCATTGCATGCTTCCACCGTTCAGTCGATATGGATGACTAGATATACATTCAGGACCTGGCCCTGGCCCTGTTCAAAGATACCCCAAGTGTTTTAGATCTAGCAAGGGCTTTAAGGGATGTACAGCTCTAAGTTCAATCCTTGCAACTGGAAAATCAGTCGCTTAAGGACGAACTGGTCTGATGTCGCCCATGCCAATCCCCATGGTTATCTTAGGGGGCTGGGTCAGTTCCCAAGGGTACACTTCCAGTTTTGCAAACTTCACACTTTGGTGATTTGGGAAATCAAACCAGCACTTCTGCTACCGGAAGTGCTAATGCTGTTCATGTCACAGTTACCACTCCAGTTCCAGTGCCATTGGCCCCACCAGAACGATTTTTTGGAGATAGTCACATTTGTATGCATTCTGGAGTCAGTGCCAGTTGTAGTTTTTCTGTAAACCTGGAGCCTTTCCCTCTGATCCAACTAGGATTGCCTTTATCATATCCTATCTCAGGGAGACAGAGGCTAATTGGGCTATTTAACTCATTGCAAATAATGACCCGTTTTTACATGATTTTGGAAGGTTTAAAGAGGCTATGCGCTGTCTCTTTGCTAAGCACACTTTTGTTCAAGCCAGCAATAACGATTTGTTAAACCTACATCAGGGTAATAAGGATCTTCTTACCTACATTGCTGCCTTTGGTAAACTAGTTACAGAAACCCAGTGGTTAGAGGAAAATAGAACCTCCCTCTTTTATAGAGGGTTACGGGGTCACTTAAAGGATTCCCTGGCCACATTGTAGATTTACCATCAGATTGTTCTGAGTTCATAGACTTAGGTGTCAGGCTTAACCATAGGTTACATGAATGATAGAGGAACACTCCCGAGGGGAACCCAGACTGCTAGTTGTGCAGTCTGAGCGGAATGAGACAGAGTCTAACAATCAGTATACTACAGAACCCATGCAGATTGGGGGCTTGTGCTCTCCTCTGACCGCAGAGGAAAAAGAGCATAGCAAGAAATTAAACCTGTGTTTGTATTGCAGTAAAGCATGGCATTTTGCATGAATATGCTCTGCCAAACCGAAGGGAATTCAGAAGACTAGTGCCTTGACATCTGACACAGTACAGGAAAACTAGAGAGCCGGGCTGGCATAGGTGTCAATCAGTCGGGTGTGGTTATCTTAAATCCCCCCCCATTACTTGGCTAATACTTCACATAAGGTTCCACAATATTTAACAATATCAGTCACCCTTATAATTTCACAGCAACAGAGGCAGGTTCTACCAATGCTCATAGACCCCGGGGCTACACGAAACTTATTTTAGATCTAGCCTTGGCCAGTTTTTTACATATCACATGATTTAGGAAAGATGAGCCAGAGCAGGTTAGAGCTGTGAATGGCTCTGAGCTCTCTTCTGGTATGATAGTATATCAAATGATTCCATCACCTTTAGTATGTGAGAATGGGCATACTGAGACCTTGACCTTTAAATTTATAGACACACCTACGTTTGGCATTATTTTAGGGATCCCTTGGCTTCAACTGTATAACCCTGTCAATGACTGGTCCCTCCAACTTGTCACCTTGGGATCCCCTTACTATCGAACTCATTGTTATATAACGCACAGGGAGCTTCGTCTCCCTTGACTTGTGCAGCCTTAAAACCAGGCCCTTTGCAGCAGCTTCCAGTAAAATACCGGGACTTTCAAGACATCTTTAATGAACAGAGGGCTACACAACTACCTCCCCATAGGGAATTTGACTTAATTCAGGGTGCTGCACTCACCTGCATTCACATTTACGCTCTCTCAGAGCCAGAGATGGAACATTTTAAAAAACACCTACATGACATGCTAGCCTTAGGGTTTATATGACATTCCATTCTCCTGCGTCATTGGCGCTCTTCTTCATTTTGAAGTGGGACGGCGATTTTCAGGTATGCATAGACTACAGAGCATTGAACAAAGTGACCGACTTGTCCGTTCAGGTTCGGAAATCCACTGTGTACACCAAATTGGACTTGCTTGGGGCATACCACCTTGTTCGTGTACAAGAGGGTGATGAATGGCAAGATCGCCTTTCGGACTAAGGGCCTCATTTACAAGAAGCCTGCACCGCCGGAGCGTCACTTTTTATGGCACTCCGGTGGCGCAGGCCTCTCAATCAGATCTCTGAGACGATGCAAAGCCACCCTGTGTGGCTTTGCATGGCCTCATAGATATGGAACTGCCTTGCCTTACTTCATGTCAAGGAGACGTTCCATGGGCATTGCTGTGGGTTTTCCCACGCAACACCCATGGGTATTGACACATTTCCAGATTTACAAGGATCTGTAAATCTGGGAATGCATCAAAACTGTGCACCTCCCCAGGGGAGGTGTAACAAGGAGAAATAACTTTATTTCTCCTAGTTTTTCCCTCTATCTATGTGTGCTACATTCTGCATTCTGAAAGAGGCAACGCCTCCATTGTTTGGTTTTGTGCAGGAAGGGGCACCTTCCTGCACAAAAAAAATCATTCAATTGGCGCTAGGTACCAATTTGTGCACCAGAGCAGGCAGAAAGGAAAGGAATGCACCATATTTCATTAATACGGTGCATTCCTGCCCTTTCTTTTTGATGCAGGGCAGCGCAGCAAGGAGCCTTGTAGTGCTGCCCTGCACCAAACAGTTGTAAATGAGGCCCTGCGTTCAGACTTTTTGAATGCATCGTTATGTCATTTTGGTTGTGTAATGCCCCAGCTGCTTTCCAGTACTTCATCAATGAAGTTCTGCAAGATTTGCTGGACATTTGCATTCTCGTATACATCGACGACATCTATTCACAAAACATGACTGAACACAGAGACCATGTTAGGACAGTCTTGTAATGACTCCCAGAACTTTCCCTTTTTGCCAAGTTGGATAAATGCACGTTCTATACCCAGTCTGTTGAGTTCCTGCAAAATATCTTGTCCCCAGAGGGTGTGACAGTGGATAGAAAAAAGGTCAAGGCAATCGTAGATTGGCCAGCACTGACTACTGTAAAGGAGGTACACAACTTCCTGGGTTTTTCAAACTTGTACCAAGGATTTATCACCCTTTTTTCTGACATTGTTAGCCCCATCTCTATACCCCTATGAAATAAGTAATCTTCTGAGTGATCCCAGGAGGCCAATGATGCCTTTAACTTACTTAAGGAGAAATTGACAATGGCCCCAGTAACCCACACACCCTTATTTTATGGAGGCAGATGCCTCCCAGTTGGCTGTGGGAAGTATTTTATCACACCGTGACAACACAGCAAGACACATGCACCCAGTTGCCTTTTTTTGCCAAAAAGTTATTGCCAGCATAAGACAATTACACAATTGGAACCAGGTGAATGCATGACAATCAGTTCCCCAGTCCCGACCGACAGCTTGACATTTTTCACTCCCTCCTTCTATCTTTCCTGGAGGAACAGCATCCCTCTTTTGTGCAATTATGATAATTTAGGAGCGTGGGTGCTGGACCTTATAATCAGTTCCTAGTCCCTCCCTTGATTTACTACTCATGAGTACAGACATTCTAGAATTTGCTGAGTCATAGCATTTAAGAACTGTTGAAAATCTGCACCTAAGGAAAGAGAGCTAGAAACATTGAGTCTAGGAGAAAGAAAAGACTTTCAAGAGATGCAATTATGCATTTTGGGAAATTGAAACCAGAACTCTAAAGAGAGAGTCTTTGAACTATTCTAATTACTTATTTTGGAAACTGCAAAAAGAACTCATAAGAGACATCTGAACTATTCTTGGGGAGTCAGTGAGAGTTTGGAGATTTTCTGTGAAAAGACCAACAAAGACCTCACAGTTGTAGAAATACTTCTGTCAGTAGGAATCGAAGTTTATCAATCAGAGCCCCGCAAGGAGGAATCTCCTCCAACCACAAAAAGAAGATATTGAGAGGGAGATCCTGGTGTAGATAGACAACGTTAGGACAGCGGTTGGTCAGTTTCTTATTTTGTCCCATTCCCTTGGGTGATCTCTGGTTGTCAGCCTTGACTTGTTGACCCTGCAATGGACCACTGAGGGGTGTAGGACTCTTATTGTGCATCACTCCTGCCGGATACTTAATGCTACTGATCAGACATGCGCCTTGGGTTTTGACAGCAGGAGGACAACTTGCCCACAGGAGAAAGGTCTCCTGCCAGGACAGGGAGCAGTGTATCCACCCGCAACCTGTCTCATGAGGAACTGGAGGATAGGAGGGCTGAAAGAGAGCTAAAACTACAGCTGGCCAAACTCAAAATGGAGGAGCCAGCTGCCCAGAGGGACTTGGAGGAAAATAAGCATGCTTTTGAGGAGAAGAAAATTCTGCTGGCTCATGAGATGAGTTAGAACGCGCTAGACCTCAAAGTCAAACAACACATAGAGCCCAGCAGTAATGGTGGCAGCGATAATCCAGTGTCCAGTAGAGGCAGGAGGGTCCACATCCCCAAGGATCTGGTGCCTAACTTTGTTGTGGAGGATAGCATAGAAATGTGGTTTGAGGCATACAAAATAGTTCTAGAGATGCACATGGTCCCTGAGGAGGATTGGGAGCCAGCGTCTGGAGGCATATACCTAATTAGGGTGGCTGCATTCACTGCTATCCCTAGGGAAGGGTGACAGGCTGAAGTACCCATTCATGAAGGAAGCCCATGTTGGGAAACATGGTCTTACCCCTGAAATGTACAGATTGAAGTTTAGGGATAGCCAGAAGATGTAAGGTTAGTCCTGGGTGGATTTCATGAATTGCTCCAAGAAGACACTGGATGGTTGGGTGAAGGACAGTAATGTGAATAATTATGATGAGCTGTACAATCTTATTATCAGAAAGCACATTGTTTAAAAACTCACTGTCTACTGTGAATTTGCTAAGGGAGCTGAACCATGGCTCAGCACCAGGGTCCACCGAAGGTAACTGGTAGTAGCCCCAAGAAGGGCGGTGCAAGATCTCCCGACAGAGTGATAGGGAGGTGAAAGGTGACACAGACAGGCCCCAGAATTAGGTGGGAGGTAAGGTTCCATGCCCCTTCTGAGAAACAGGGGGAGGCTCTAATGGGCAGTGGCCCAGGGCATCTAATTTTCAACCCCAGTGCTTCAATTGTTCCCAGTTAGGACATAAGCAGGAGGACATTGTGTATCCTAGGAAGCCACCCACTGGTGGGGCCCTTACGTGGCTGGCCTTGTGGCCTTGGCTGGATGTAGTACCCAGGAGCAGAGGGTAGTTCATGTCCTATTCTCCCTTAATTGGGAGATAGACTCAGAAGGCAGACTTGTGAACCCTAATAATGGGAGTCACCACTTCCATCAGATCATAGGAAGACGCATCCCTGTCACTGCTCTGCGGGATCCTAGTGCCAGCCAGACCATGGTGGTAGAAAGGCTGGCTTCCCTAGATCAGTACGAGGGACAGATGTGTAAGGTAACCCACACCATTGGGCCAGACGTTGTCCACCCTATGGCTCTGGTGTCCCTGAAATGGGGTGGGGAAGTGACCCAGAGGAAGGTCATGGCTGGTCGTCAGATGTCCATTGACTGCATTCTGGGAAATGAGTTACGACCTGTGTCAGAGGAGCTGGGGGGTGGCCCCGAGGTCACCCTGAAAGCTCTGGTTTCTGGGTGTACTACTCTCAAACGGAGGATATGGAGGGGCAGGGGTTGGAGACAGACCACAGTGGGAGGACCATTCGATCAAGGGTTGCCAGCTCTGAGAACAGCGACTGACCCTGGTAAGGCCACTTCTGACCTGGAGGTGCTCCCTATGCTGTCACAGAGACAGAGGGTCAGAGTGCTGCACCAGGCAGGCCCCTTCATGACACAGACAGAGTGTGTCACCCTTGAGGGGGTGGTGGTTTCACCCCTGGAAGTGCCGGCTTGCTAGGTCCTTGTACAGTCTCAGGGTACAAACTCTGGGCTGGAAAACAAGTTCCAGGACATAACCCCTAGACTGGTAGGCAGGAGAGGGGATGTAAGGTGCCTAACACCCAAGGCTGTTGGCCCCAACTCTGAGAAGCCTCAGAGGTCATAGAAAACTCAGGAACAATTAGGGAACTCCTTTCAAGACTCACGTCTGGAAGTGAGGCCTGTCTGAAGCCCCCACTTAGAACCTCCTCTTAGTGATAGCAATGGCACTTACCTGAATAACAGGTCTTCTGCAGGGGCCACGAAGGCCCACCCATGCCCCCTTGAGACAGCTTTCAAAGAGAGCTTGATGATTCACACAAATTTTGTAGATGTCTCAAAGGGAAATGGGGGTTGAGATGGAGAAAAGAGGGAAAAGACACTTCCTCACTGCTCTTGTCTCTTCTATCGCTGGAGAAATTGTGGATCTGACTCTAATCTTGACAGTGGCTGTTTGGTGACTCACGGGATAGGTGTGCTGTTGAAAGAACAAAGAACAAATCAAGTTCACATTCAACACAAACAACATTATACGCTGGATTTTACGTTGTATATGGGTTTTTGCATTCACTTAAACCTAGCTAATAATTTAAAAAAATTGTGTTGCCTGAGTTATTGTCCTTGACCAGAGTTCTTGCAATTTGGTCAATCTCAAATGTTCTTGGGAAAGGTTATATATACTGTTGATTGCACAGTCAGTGGGGAATCCCAAGGTGTACTTGACACATTGAATAGTATATGGCAACATTATTTTACACTTTCTCTTAAGAATTCTTGGTTCTCTTTGTTCTTAATTCAATCACTCTTGACACTGACAGCTGTCAGTGGTCTCTGTTGATTGTTGTCCTTATGGGTAGTTTTCTTTGGGTTGGGGACAGAAGTCTGACCCAAAGGGCCGAAATGGCCATATCACCTTGTTGGCCATGGTGGCACTGTCTACCTACTGGGATGCATCTCTGAGTAAATCAAGGATAGTAGTCTCGCAGATTGGTCCACAGATGAGGAGAAGGGGTCCTCATGGATCAGCCCACTGGCTCAGGAAAGTGTTTGCAGAGGGATTCAGCTTGGTTTAGAGGAGCATAGATCTGACAAGTGCCACTGCAAAAGAGAGCTATTGGCCATGTTCTATCCTCTAAGCATGGAAGTCCATCAAGGCAATTAATTAGTCAACCATGGTTTTAGGCTGGAGTGCAGTCATGTTAGACCTAGCCCTCTCTCTGTTTCGCCTTCACCCCTCCAGTTTTGCTGAATTGGTTTTTGCTGGCCTTGGGACTCTGCTTTTTACCAGTGATAACCAGTGCTAAAGTACTTGTACACACTTCCTAACACATGGCAAATATGGCCTACAGCAAAAATGTAATTTGCTTATAAGTAACTAGGAAATGGTATTGCATGTACCCAGGGCCTGTAAACTAAATACTACTAGTGGGCCTGCAGCCCTCATTGTGCCACATACTAAAGTGGCACTTTAAAACTTTAAAACATGTCTCAGGACTACCTTTGCAGCCTTTGGTGCAGGTTTAAACTGCCATTTCGACCTGGCAAAATAAACCTATTGCTGGCCTAAATTTTCATTTTTATTACTTATATCATGCCTCAGGTAGGCCCTAAAGACTGCAGGGCAGGATGCATGGTATTTAAAAGGTAAGACATAGGGGCATATTCTCAAGGACACATCGCCGATATAGCGGCACTTTTCCGCCACGAAAGTGGCGATAGATTTATCGCCCTATTCACAAGCCTGCGCTAACAGCCGACATCGCCAGTTTACCTGCGATAGCTGCCGCTAAAAACATCGCCAAGGCTGACAGCGACAACTAACGCTAATCATATGCAGAGTAGGCGTTCCCGTCCAAAAACTCACGATAACACCACTTCGCGATATTCTCAACGACCAGCCAGATCGGCGATGCGGGCCAAAAATAGGTGATAAGGCACATTAGCAGCAGGAACTTAAGACCTGCTTTTTTCTGGTCTTAAGTAGGACGAAAACCTGCAGTATAAAGGGAGCCCAGCCCAGTGCCACATCTGAAGACCAACAGATGCCATGGAGCCACTAATCATGCAGCTTGGAGACCCAAGAGGGCCACAACACCCACCGCCACCACCCCCAGGACCACCCCCCCCGGACTACCACCGAGGAGCGCAGAACAAGACAGCGGACCTTCCGAAAACGCACCAGCCTCAGAGACTTAACGCCAGAGGATGTCATTGCCCACTACAGGCTCAAAAGGACAACCATCCTCCGCATCCTGACCCACATTGCCCACAGGCTGCCGGTACCAACGCAGCGGACAACCAACATCCCTCTGCAGACAAAGCTGCTGGCTGTGCTGCACTTGTTGGCCTCTGGTACCTTCCAACCAACAACTGCCAGAGTCGGAGGAGTCTCACAGCCAGCCCTATCAAAGTTCCTCACACCTGTCTTGGATGCCATCATCAGCTTGATACCCGAGCACCTTCACTTCCCCCACACTGCGCAGGAACAGCTGGAGACCAAGCAAGGCTCCTACGCCATAGCTGGCTTCCTGCACGTGTTGGGGGCAATTGACTGAACACATGTCCTACTTGTGCCCCTTGCCGACACTGCACACAATTACCGCAACAGAAAGCACACACATTCCATCAATGTGCAGGCAATAGTGGACCACCGGGGACTGTTCACCAATGTCGTCGCCAACTTCCCCGGCAGTGTACATGATTCCTACATCTTCCGACAGTCCATCATCAACCAGCGCTTTCAGGATGGCACCTATGGAAATGGACTGCTCGTTGGTAAGTACCAACGGAACACACCACACACCTCAACTCCACAATCATACAACTCACAACTGTGGGAATGCACACGTAACAAAATCCCATACAACATGCCAACCAACATGCCCACCTACCAGACACGACAACACATGTAACTGTGGTAACAGGGGCCAGACATGTAGACAAACCATCCACAAAGGCATAGCCCCTCTGCCACACGATTGCAGAATGTGGTGAGAGGTGGGAACCAAGAATGTGCGAAGGAGGCAAGTGACCCATGAATAAGAATGTACACAATGCCAAGTGTGGCGGTGATGTGCTGGACAGTCTTGAGTATGCAGAGCACAGACATGTCCATGTGGATATATACTGCTGGTGTTTGTAATGTTGTGGACAGTGGACGCAACCATGTTACCTCAGGCAGTGGGGAAGACCGTGGACATGTAGCTATGTCGCCCCCCCTGTAAGCGTAAGCGTAGTGGGCTGGGCCGGCGTACGCCAGTCCAGCGTAGGAGTGTGAATAAATAGCCGGGCTCTGGGCGTGGTTCACTTCCGGGATGGCCACCAAAGTAACTACTGCGTGTGTCTCTGTGTCTGCCATATCCTGACCATAGGCCTACACACACGTGGCCGACCACCTTCAACGGCCAACATTACAGTGTTGTTGTCAGGCTTGCGCAGACAGGCATGACAATGGTGTGCCGTAGGAGTGCAAGTGATGCAACCCCACAGCGCACACAAGTAAATAGGCTCAGGGGGAGGGAGGAGCAGCAGTGAGGCTACGTAATACACATTGATACCGCACATTTGCCAGAAGCAATACATGGCAAACATGAATCCCACAGTCGCACAAATCACACACCACAAAACTTGTAAGTCTGCCAACACAGCATGCAGAACCACCAATTTACACTAATCTCACTTACCTCTCACAGGTGATCAAGGATATGCACTCTGCCCGTGGATGATGACACCCCTCCGAGCCCCTAACACCCCGGCCCAGAGGCAGTACAATGTGGCCCACAAATGCAGCAGGGGCATTGTTGAGCGCACATTTGGCGTGTTAAAGTCACGTTTCAGGTGCCTGGACATCACAGGTGGAAGACTCCTGTACAGCCCAGAAATAGTGTGCAAGATGATCATTGCATGTTGTGTATTGCACAACATATGTGTTCGCACCAATGACCTATGGATCCAAGTGCCAGATGCACCGGACGATGATGAGGAAGATGAGGCAGGTGTGCCACACCCCACTGCAGCTGCAGCAGGAATAGCCCGAAGGAACACAATCATTAACAATTTCTTCGCATGAGCACGTCACATTGTGACTGTCCTTAGCAATCATGGAACAGTACAAAATGACCACATGAACAGCATGTGCAAATAAATTCATTGCAACACACATTCCCTGTGTGCATGTCAGTCCTCTGCATTAGCACATCACTCTGACAAGTGTAAGTGCAACATTAAGTGCTAACAATCTCACAAATAGCAAATAGATGGTGGGTATGTCACCTCTGTACAGAGAGGCTGTTTAGGGTGTCACGTATTCGAAATGCCATTTCAGGGTGTCAAATGTAGTACATAACCCCACTCATCAGCGTATCACATGTGTACAAAAACATGACATGAAGGCTGTCATTGGTGTTCATAAAAAGACAACAGGGTGTCATTTGGGGTCAAATATGAAATTGCGAGTGTCATTTGGGGTCAAATATGAAATTGCGGGTGTCATTTTGGCTCAAATATGAACCACCCTGATGCAGAGATGCACCCTGTGACTCAAGTCCCACAACATGAGCAACATGGATCTAAGGGGGATGGGGGCACAGTGAACACCTCAGCAACATGGGAGATGCACACCAGCCAAGAAGCCAGCAGGAATACCTTGCGTGGAACACACCAAGGTGTCTCCTGGACATATGTGCCATGTACAGATCACATGTGTACTCGGAGTTTGTGGGGTGCGGGTTGGCCTCTGTAGTTGCTCCAGCTTCCTCCATGGTGCTTCTCAGTTGTTTGGGTTTTAAATTTAAAAAAAATTGCAGCTTTTATGGTGAATTTTCCCGCCTGACGTGGGAATAGCAAGCCTGCCGCTGCTTATCACTGATATTTTTATCGCTGTTGGGCCCATCGCAACTTTTTTCATGTTCGGGTTTTCTTTTTTATCGGCGTCACAGTAAGTTTAACGCGGTCATTTGATGCGTTATCAGGATACTATCGCCTGTTGCCGGCGTGTTGAGAATACGCCGTTAACACAGCGTTAGTTTCCCGCGATAGAGGGCGTTATGTGAAAGTGCGTTAACCTAGGTTGTGGATGATTATCGCCCGTTCTTGAGAATATCCCCCATACTGTCTTAAGTTTTACATGTCCTGGTGAGGAAAAACTCATTTTCAATACTCTAAGGCCTATTTCTCCCATTGGCTAACACTGGGTTACCTTATTACATTTAATTAAGTGCTAACTTTTGATTGGGAGCAGATAGAGATATGCTGTTTACACGCGAATTAATTATAATTTAAACTTCTCTTTAGGTGTAAAGTTGGATTTTAAGTCAAAATTCTGAAAAAGGCACTTTTAGAAAGTTGGCATTTTCTTGTTCGAGCCATTGGTGCCTTCTGCCAGTGATGGCTCTGTTATTGGGGTTTGTGTATTCCCCCCAGACAGAGATAAAGGGTACTTTGTGTGGGCAGGATGGCTGGGTGTGGAGCTAAACTGCTCCACTTCCATTTTAAAGGGCTGTTCCTACAGCACAGACTAAGGGACCTGACACCAGCCTTCCGTAACATCAGACAGTTTGAAGCCTTGACACAGGAAGGGAAGAACTTTCCAGAACCAGATGTAGAGGTAGGCAGGGTGTCCCCCACACACAAATGCTGGTACCAGGTATAAATATTGGACCCGCAGAACCACTTTTCAAAAAATTTCCTGGAGCTATGGATGTTACAGAAGAAGGACTGCCCTGCTGCCAGAGGACTGCCTGCTGCTTGAAGGACTGCCTTGCTATCTAAAAAGGAAGACTGGACCTGCTTGCCTTCATCCCAGGCTAACCAGAGTGACTCAAAGGGTCAGTTGACTGACCTCCTGTGAGCTACAGGGACACAACAAGCTTCAGAGGCCTCCATGCAACTACTCAGCTGACCTGCTGTACTGGACCTGCCTGGAACTGCAGCTGGAGCTGCCTGAGCCCTGCTGCTGGCCTGTGCCTGGAGTGAGTCCTGATTTCCAAGAGATGCCCCCAAGTTCTGAACCCTTGGCTGGCATTAAAGTGTACTGCTCTCTTGCTAACTCTGGGTCCCAATAAACCCGACGCAGCTCAATGCATGATTTCGCATTGCAGCAGTACACAGCTCCTGATCGGGACTGGCACCGAGCGGCTCAAAGCCTTATGCCAAAGACATGAGGTACAACTCTCAGCGGGGCTAACATGGTCCCAGTATCAGGCCCACGCACCATCGCAGTCGGCCTGAACTTGTGACTTTCTTCTGGTTCGGCACAATCAAATAACCAGAGTTGGGGCTTTGTGCTTTTGAGGCAATTTTTACTAAAAATCTTAAAAGCCAATATCTCTTGTACTACTGGTTGGCTGTTTATCATTCTGGTATCAGTTTATTTATTAAAATGTACTTTATTTTTCTGAATTGGTTTGGGATTTTTCTTGTGCTGCGTTCTCACTTTATTACTGTTTGTGTGCAGCATAAATACTTTACATATTGTCTCTAAGGTAAGCCTGACTGCTTTGTGCCAAACTACCAGAGGGTTAAGCACAGGTCAATTTAGTGACTTTTTGTTGTTCACCCTGATAGGGATTGTGGTTGTTGCCTGAGTTGAGCTTCCACCCCCTCTTCAAATAACCCAATTTCTTACACCCCCACCAACTGCAAATCATGTGTTCACCCGGATGCAAATGACAGCCACTCATTCAGGGCTGCTTTCCGGACTTGGAAGGTCTGTGGATACTTCATCTCATCACATTCTACTACTGACCCCAGGCAACTTGGGGTTTGCCTTTTTCCCCTTATGACCAGTCCTTCCCAGCTCTCCATCATCGTCTCCCTAAGTGAGCACACAAACATGTAATAACTCATGGGGTTTCATCTTTCTCCAAAAACATTTTAATATATACGTCAAAAATTCCATAGTACAAAAAAAATGAAATGTGATACAGGTTTGGCCTGCGCAACAAGAAAACCTCGACATTAAATAAAGGCAGTTTCATTGTATGAAGAATTGCAGTTCTCCCGCGGCTTCAACAAGTCAATAAGCACAAAAAAAGCCACAGCGGCTTTTATCAATTTCTTCCCAATGTGGCTAATAATGCCCATTGATTAGTTGAGGTAGTTATATCATCACTTCACTTCCTTTTATGGAGATTACCTCATTCATTCAAGAATGGACAAGGGAAAACACATCAGGAATCGAACAGAAGCTTATATGTACGCGCCCAGAAGAATATGTATAATCCAGTGGAAATGCCTGCCACACGTATCTTCAATACTGATAGAGAAAACCAATTAAGCACTTATTGTGACATTACAGTTTACATACAGGCACAAACAACAAAATTATGCCTTGCTAATACAGCAATAACAACTTACAGGGGTTGTTCCCATCCATCTTCCTTACCTCTTACATTACTGACAGCACATGATTCTCAATTTCAGCCTCTCTACCACTTAATGAATATCTAGCACCCGTCACATTTTATGTTATGTTTTTGCCAGTACAAGTGGGTGGAATATGTGGATGAACTAGGCTGAATATGTAGTAGACTTCATTCTCTCTAGACTTGAAGATTGCATGTCAAAGCCCAACCTATCTAGGTGACATAGTTGGGTCAAGAATTGGTCAAGCAAATAGGCCAGAACAATCACAGGATGATGTAGAGAATATGGTTGGCTGAAATCCATAAAGATTGAAGATATATAAGGTCCTGCCACACCCTTCTCCACTGTGGATACATAATGTTGCAATATTCCGACACACTATGAACGGCACCAAAGTGGCAGTATTTTTTAATGTAATGTTGGTTAAAAAATTTTTTTATATATCAATGTACAATAAATTGACATTTTTACATAATACAGTAGTGTAGATAGTGTGGCTATACATTAGTAGATAAAAAACAAATGTCTTCCCTTTTTTTTTTTTTAAATCAGGAGATATAGTCATGAATGGTGTGAATCAATGTGTGTGTAACAAAAGGGATTTTATTTGTTCTGATTAACTTTGAGACCCTGTCCCTTTTGGAATAGAAGGGCACCTCTCCCAATTTTTGTTAAGCAAAAAGCAAGGCATGTACTCTTAATTTTTGCATGTCCTGGTAATGAGAAACACCCAAACTTGTTTGTCACTACTGTGAGGCCTACTCCTTTCATAGGCTAACATTGATAATTTCTTAATACACTTTTAAGCTGAAATTCGTGATTAGAAAGGAGTAGCTGTGTCAGGTTTTATATCTTTGGAATGGTAATGACAAAACCTCTTTGGTGGTAAAGTTGGATTTGACATTGCTATTTTAGTAATGGCACTTTTACAAAGTGGACATTTCTCCTCTCTTACAGATCTGTGTGCCTGCAGCCTGTCTCTAATACATGTCTGGGGTGGTTGACATCCCCTCTAGATAGCCACAAACACAAGAAGGTTAGATGTGTCTGAGCACTCATCTGCATTCTGATGGCTCTTCCTGGGCAGGAAGGGAGGGAGGAGCTGACACTTACACATGAATAGGCAGGTTCTGGTCCCCACACAAAGGGCTGATTACCCCTACAGTTATTCTGGAGCCAGGGCTGGGAAAAAAGGGCTTCTGTGCACTTCTGGACCCTTCTTTGAAGTCAGCACCACTTAAAAGGCACAACTGGGTATAAGTACTGGGGCTCTGACCCCACCAAATCAGACACTTCTGGACCTGTAACTGAACTCTGTCAGAAGAACCTCTGTGCTGCATCAAGGACTGACACTCTATTGGACTGTTGATCTGGAAGACCTGCTTTTCTGCTGTGCTGTCCTGGCTCTGTCTTGCAACCAAAGTAATCTCCAAGAACTTGTTGACTTGCCTCCTATTGCTTGAGACTCAGGGCTATCAAAGTCTCTACCCCTGCTCCTGAGCCTGGTTCACTGGAAGTGGACACAGATACTTGCACTAGAGAACTCGATGCATCTCCTGTCTGCATATAGCAGAACCAGCACATCAACCCTGATGCGGAGTAGAATGGGACATCGCCTCCGGAACCAACTCATCTCCTCCAGAGCCTGACGCATCGAAACCCTGTATCGCCGCTGCAGCAGTGTGGAGAGATCTACGGATCCCCTCGACTGCATGTAGAAACCCAGAGCATCGAACTTCGGAACTAACGCATCTCGACTCGGTGCTTCATCCTCAGAACCAAGGCATTGCCCTGCATGGAGAAAATCGATGCAGACCCATCGCTCGTCTGCACCCCTCATCTCGCTATTGCGAGCAGGATCAAGGTACTATGTTCACCAGTGTATACAAAAAGAGAGAGAGGGACCCAACCACCAAAGGGGAGGGGTACCAAATACGACAAAAAGTCACAAAGAATCCCCCCTTGGGTAAAAAACACCTATACAACACCACATTCACACGAGAAACCTTATATCACCAACACGTTAACAGTAAACAAAGGATCCAAGAAATAAACAAATCAAGTTAGTTCTCAATGAATAGTACAAATTTATTAAATTCAGTACACAATAATTAAAAATTCATCTTAAAACTTCACAGTATTTTTCTAACGTTCATCATAAAACAATGATCAAAGAAGCTTTATCAAGTTAAAAAGGATTAGACACACATATCTTGAGGGCAGATCAATACATACAATTAAAAAAGACAAGACACAAAAAAACATATATGGGAGAACGAGCAGGAAAATTGTTTCCAAGTCACAGGTATAGCCACATAATCATATACAGATCAAATGTCAACTCATGAGAGAAATCTCTCCTTTGTTTTGTACTCAGTAACAGTTGTCCACATCGATTTAACCCCTTCCATGCTCATGACGAGCTCAGCTCGTCATGCTGCGCAGTGCTCGTGTGCGCATGACGAGCTGAGCTCGTCATGAACCCGCCCGCTTAATGAAACGCCCCGCACAGGGCGAAAATCGGCCGCGCATGCAAGGGGTTAAAATGGGCTTCCCTTATCTGTGCATCGACGCGTTTCGGTGGGCACTATGTTTAGGCCAACACCTTCTTCAGGATAATAAAATTGCTCCCAATTTATCAATCACTTTCTCAAGTATCTTAGTGATCACACCTCCTTGGGTGGTCCGTATCTATAGTTGTCACGATAAAATCAGATAAAATCTATCTTCACACTTTTCCAGTATTTAGATAATACCTCCAATTCACAGGCACCTTCCTTGATACTCTTTTGTCTTTACGATCAAACCAGTACCGGATACCTTATGATTTTTGAGGAAATAGGGAAAATGGTCAATGAGTCAAATCCTTCCCTTAATCACATCAGCTTCTGATTTGTTTATAGTTTATTTCGTCTTAGAAGACTGTTCAAGATCTGATATCTCAGTCCTGCTGAGAAAACGGGGTGTATGCCTCCGTCAAGGTCAATGTTCACCAGGCCTGCATGGTTCCTGTCCATAGCCTGCGCTCCATCACGGTCAGCCTGAACTGTTGACTTTGTCCCGGTCCAGCGTGACCAGATAACCCCCATTAATGCTTATTGCTTATAAGCACTAGAACTCTTTTTATTCTTTGAAAATTCATGTCTCAACTTCTACTTATTAGATGTTTGTTGTTTTGGTCTTGATTTATTTATAAAATTATTTTCTATGTTTCTAAACCAGTCTGGAGTCTTTTTGTCGTGTTTTTATTGTGTTACTGTGTGTACGCTGCAAAAACACTTTCCACATTGCCTATTTAGATAAGCTTGACTGCTCTGTGGCAAGCTACCAGAGGGTGAGCACTGGTTATCTTTTTGTGTGGATCTAGCTTATGTTGACTAAGATTGTGGTTCCTGCTTGGACACGGTGTATACATCTGCCAACCAGAAACCCAATTTCTAACATTGGTGATCGGCGGTGGGATAGGACTTGTGTTTGTGCAATACAATATAGTAACTTATTGTTCACTACTACTCTATACTGAAGACCAATTCGAACTCTTTTCAATTCTCCCTAATTGGCTTTTTGATGTTTTTGCTAAACCATGCCTCTTTCTGGGGAAACCGTACCTCCTGTAATTGATTTTGAGCTGGCCAAGTTAGAGTCCTGCACTGTGACCCAGCTTAAGTATTTTTGCAAGGGGTTTCAAGTGTCCACTAAAGGCTTCACCCAGAAAGTGAAGCTGCAGAAGGCTTTGAGAGCATGGGCAGAGGCCTGTATGCAGGGGCTGAGGTCATAGAGGAGAAGGAAGAGCAAGAAATTGAGGATGAGCTGATCCTGGCATCTGATGTGGATCTGGGACTGCCTGTGGAGGTGGCCAACAACTTGCTGGAAGCAGAAGTGGTTCCCAGAGCAGGGGGCAGTGTCTCCTCAAAGAACCTGTAATCAGAGGAGCTGGTAGGGAGGAGGAAGGAAATAAATCTCAAGCTGGAGATTGCTAAGTTAGAACAGGAGCAGAAACATGTCCAACTGGAGAAAGAGCAGGCTCTGGCTTAGAGAAAACAAGCTTTAGAAGAGAAGAGGATGGCCATGAAGGAAAGGAAGATGGCCCATGAGCTGAGCCTCAGAGAGCTGGACATTAGATTCTTACAAGAGGGATCCAGCAGCAGTAATGGTGGCAGCATACCTTCAGTGTCCAGTAGTAAGACAAGGATCCGTATGCCCAAAGACTTGGTGCCCAGTTATGTGGTGGTGGATGACATCGATAAGTGGTTTGCAGCCTATGAAGTGGCTCTGACGGTGCACAAGATCCCAGAGTAGTCCTGGGGTGGTAATTTAGTGAGGTACATGCCCACAGTGGGGAAAGACGCACTCCTTACACTAGAGGTGCGAGACCAGATGTGCTACATTGCAATTAAGGCCATCTTAGTCAGTAAGGTTGGACTGACCTTTGAAAATAATAGGCAAACGTTCAGTGCTAGCCACAAATTCTTGTCCCAGACATGGGTGGATTTCTTGGATTATGCTTGCAAGTCACTGAAGGGCTGGATGAGGGGCAGCAAGGTAGATGATTAGCAACCTCATGACATTTTGCATGGCGTTGTGCTGGTTTGACACTGAAGACGGAAGACGTGCGAGGAGGAGCTGCGAACCCACGAATGCTGTGAACCAGCGTAGGAGCCGTGCTGACGACGCCTCGAGCTCCGAGCGCCGACCCGGCTTTCAAGTCTCGGGTCTGCAAACTGCGGTCCTTGGTCGTGGGGGGGGTCCGGCAGTTGGAGCGCAGGCAGGCGGTGGAGTCGACAAAGGAGCTGCACTCCAGGCAGCCGAGCTAGCCGAGCCTCTACTCCCTGAACTTCTTCGGAAGTCCGCAGTCGACCCTCCTCCGAGCACAACGTAGGAAGAGGAGGGGTCGGAGGAACCACAGGAGCAGGAGCCGGAGGAGCCGCGGTATGCCTTAAACTACCAGCAGTTTTGCGCGGACTTGGTTTTTCTTCAGTTTGCGCCCCCCCCGGGGCATGATAGACACATGGGGGTGCAGGAAAATTAGCGGTGAGACCACGGCCAGAGGAGGCTTGCCTGGTCTTACCTGCGAGTGCGAGTGCGCTTAGCTTCACCTGCGAACGCGAGTGCGGCTGCTGTCAGACAGCTGCTGAGAGTGTGCCCCAGGCAGTCGCGGAGGCGGCCCGGTTAGTCCCGGGTGCAGCCTGCACCTGCATGTTGAGCCCCACTCGCCCTGCTCACCTCCACTAACCTTCACTCGCCTCCACTCGCCACATCCTCCCCTCGGATCGTGATATCTCTACCACAGCTATCGGACTTTGTGGCATTTTAGTAACAAAGAAAACGGATGCCTGTGTGGAGCAAGAGGTAGCACCTGCAGTAGTGCATAAAAAGCCATCCTTGGCTAGTCTTGCTCCGCTCTGTTTGGCATCTTCCTCTGAGGAGTTAAGTATAACTCATCCAGGACTACTCCAGGACTAGTCTTTGGTGCCCCTGGTGTTCCTGGGCCCCCCGTATTCTACCCGGATTTCTGTTGAAGGGAAAACAGATGCCCTCCAGGTGCTTGCGTTCAGGGCGCTTTACTGCTTCCTCTGGGTCCCCTGCAGGATCTTTAGGGTCTCACCCAGGGCCAGCCAGTCACTCCTCTGGTTATATTAGTCCTCTTAAGTTGTTTAAGACCGTCAGGCGAAGGAATACTTGTGGTCACCTCTCACACCTGAAATCTTATCCTTCTGTGATGTCGATGCTCACACAAGGTGTGAGGAGATCACTAAGGAGGACAACGGCAAATGATAAGACCCAGGGAGACCCTCCGTCTTCAGGGACAGTACATGAAGGCCAGGTGGGTGCTCTCCCTGCTCCACATGAGCCAGCAGGTCCACTACCCCCGATGTTTTTCCATCAGAACACTGGTGGGGCAACCACAATTTCTCCACTAACCCAGATTGACGATAGAAGTGCTCTCCCGGTAGTGGTGGAAGACATTGAGATGGAGATGGACATGCCCATGGAAAACGGCAAGGCTCAATCTGGAATAAAATCCCCTGGGAGCCGGTATCCTCAGATGGTAAACTTAGTCCTTTGAGCAACAACAAGTGTTGCTCTGGTCATCTCTTCCACAAAAGGTCTCAGCAAATGCCAGACTGTAAACTGTAGCCTCGAATTTGGGGACTTGGAGGACTACACCTTGCCAGATATTGCCATCCCGTTGGAAAGAAACAAAGTCTTGGCAGCCAATTTAAAAACGCCAGTCTCCAGTCAGCTGGGGCAGAGACTTCCATCAGTCACTCACACTAGCTGTCCCTGTATGCCAATCCTGTACAGTAGCACCCCCTCTAGTGTGTCTTGTGTGCACTCTCTAGATCTGTCTAATCTGGATGCCAGATGCGTCGCAAGATAAAGGGGTTCACGAAGTTATGCAAGAATTAAATGTAGCAGATAATAGATTGGTGGGGAGGGGGTATCTCGAGATATGTTATGGTATAGAGAAGATTCTTTTGTCAATTTTATCTTTGTTGGAGAAAACCACCATGAACTCTGATCATATATTGGATGTCCTTCCACCAATCTTCATAGGGGTCCAGAAGCTTAATCCTGTTCATCTCAGTATAAGTAAGCTTGGAAAGGGCATAGAAGTAAAATCTCAGGCATGCCAGATGCAATTAGGGGTGTCTAGCATGGGAATTCAGACTGAGGTTCAGGGAGATAGGGGGGTTTTCAATGATCCTCCGATTAGAGGTAGTCCCCTGGTATGCACTGTTCTTGAAATACGATGCATAGGGGACCCCACGTTTACTAGTCCTAGAGACAACACAAACGCAATTGCGCCTTTGAACCAATTACAGGTGTACCCTATTTTTATAAAAGGGAAAGCAAACGTATCACGTACCACTGAATTATTGCCCAACTGTCCCCACGTTAATCAGCCCACTGACAGTCCAGATGCTGTTCTCCCTGGGGAGGTTGCCCCTCTGAAAGAAAGTAACGGTCCAAAAGGTCGGAGGGGAAAGAAGAACAAGATCCGGCGCATTCCAAAACGGAATCTAAAAAGATTGCGATTTCCTACTGCACTTGAGGAGCCAGATATCTAAACCTGCCTCAAAGTGTGAAGGATACTAGGTTTCTAGCTTCTGATGACGGCCAAAACTTGGGGTGTTTAGACATAAATCCTCCCACTCCTTCTCCCATTGTAGCTGACCCCTATTGGAAGGAATTGGGGGTACAAAAAGGGCAGGAAGATAGAGGGACCTTAAAATCTAATGTTGGGGTAGCAGAAAATGTATGGGAGAACTTTAAAATTCATATTAACATAGATGTGGCTTGCCTAGGAACTGGAAAAGATCACAACTCAGGGAACTTAATAGTACAAACTCATGCTGCTGTGCCAGACATAGGACAGCCCAAGGATAATGTCCCTTCCTTCCGTCCGGGCCGGGGTACTCTCCCAGCACGGTTTGATCCCGGCCAAGGGAGGATTTCGGAGGGGGGTCCAGCCTTGCTCCTTGCTCTGGGCTGGTGTCCGCATCAAGTGCTAAGACAGATGCCAGACACAGACTTGGGCAAGCAACTAAAATTTTGATTTTTTTTCTCCCTGTTTGATACTGATTTAGCCCTACTTAACAGAAGCTCTCGGCTGCAGTTGCTAGCAGAAATAGATGTCTTAAGATTAGTCACAAGTAAAGACATCGAGCTGGGGCCACTTAGATCTTAGCAGCGGTACCCCAAATACCAGAGTCACATTCAGTTCAGGGATAATTGCAATGCTAGTATTGGCTAATGCTGATCACTTCATGAAAAAAGGGATAGATGTGTTTCCATTTGCGGACCCTTTGGTGTCCCAACTTGAATGTAATAGGATTAAATATCAGGAACAAGGTAGTAGGTTTCCAATTACAAAGGGTGTCATAAATCCAAAAGACATCAAAATATTAGTGAATAGCTCTTTAGGAAAAAGAGAGATTAACATCAAAGGACCCGAGGTTAAAAGTCCCATCAAACCCATAGGGGATGAGGATATGGCACAGTGGAGTTGTGTAGCTGGCTCACTGAACGGCTCAAAAGAAAAGGCAAACCTGCCCATGTTGCATAGGTAACCCACTGGGTAAAATTCTGTCCTGGAACCTAGAAGGTGTCAGAAATTCCAGTCTCAAGTTAAATTCCCTACTAGTACCCGATCCTAAAATAATCTGTCTCCAGGAAACATGGAGCTGCGTGGACTTCTACTTTGAAAACCTTTTTGTATACTGTAGCGCAGCAAAGCCTTCAGCTAAAGGTCACGCTAGTGGCGGCTTAGCCATCTTACTTAGCTGCACTGTAAATTGAAATCTTGTGGTCTTTTCCATCCTTCTAAGTTTTGTATGGGTGTGAAACTTAGGTTAGGTAAAGGTATAAGAGGTCAGACTGTATCACTATTCTTGGCAAATGTATATATTCCACCTGGGAGAGCATCAGACTCACTGGTTGAATCGATTTTTTCCTTTGTGCACAAGACGAGTATCTCCGAAGAGTGCACCTTTATATTGATGGTGGGTGATTTTAACGCTAAAATCTCGAACTCTTCTTCAATGGCTTTTTCTAACCCTGAGCTGGAGGATGTATGGTCCATCCCGGAATCGTTATTACCTGGCCATATTAGATCAGATAGAAGGGGGCTGTCTCTCTTGCATAATCTGAGAATGTGTGATCTTTCTTGTGCTGTTGAATGGCAGATTTTCAGATGATTCTCCGGCCTCTCTCACTTTTCGGGGTGCACATGGACACTCACTGATCGATTATATGTTGGTCTCCTATCAATTGTTTGGGGCATGTACGCAATTTAAGGTACTTCCTAAAAACTTGAGTGATCATGGAGTTCTATTAGTAGATGTTAACATGGAACTCGAGCTACTGGAACCCTGGAATCTAAGGGATGAATGCATCCTATATAATTAGACTAATGGGGGTACTTTTTGGTCTAGCAAAACCCTGCCATGTTTTAGGAGAATTTTTGAAAGTGCGCATCCTGGCCTTAGCCAGGAAGATCCCATTTCCAAATTTGAGAGGATATTGGGTTTAGTTAGATTGTGTGGAAGTAAAAAGCAATCCAGCAGAATTAAGCCCTTAGTGCAGATACCTTGGGAGATTAAAAAAACGGAATCGTGAGATTATTGCCCTGATAAGGGAACAATTTAAGGAGTCGTCAATGGCTAGACAGAGGGAAATTACTAGATTAAAACGGGTAAGAAAAAGAAAAATGATATCCGAGCGTAGAGGGGTAGAAGATGCAAATTGGATAAAACTAAGAGAGGTTGCACAATCCGGAGATACACGCAAATATTGGGCATTAGTAGCCAAGTTTTCTGATGGCAGAACTAAGGCAAAACCCATTTTGATATCCGATGAAGAATGGACCACATACATTTCCCAGTTATAGGCCAAAAATCCCTCGGTTGGGTGGAGTTTAGGCTTGGTCATTGACCCCTCGGTGGGGAGCGATTATGGCGCGCCCCTCATGCAATGAATTTGAGGGTTACATTAAAGGGGCAAGGTACTCAGGTGCGATGGGTCCTGACGATGTACCGATAGTTATAGTCAAACAGGACAGTGCAGCATGGGCACAATTTTTGTGGCCGTTTTTTTCTTATTGTTACACACATGGGACCATTCCCTCGTCCTGGAAGGGTAGTATAGTGGTCCCACTATATAACAAGCATTTGCAATGCAATAGGTCTCGCATTTACGCGAGTTTAAGCTATTGGCATTGTAAATGACAATGCCTTTTATTTATGTTTTAAAAACGGAAACAAAAATAAAAGGCATTGTTATTTGCAATGTCAATAGCTGAAACTCGCCTAAATGCGAGACCTATTGCGGGGGCGTGGCTACGAAGCCACCGATGGCGGACGCGTGAGCCGAGAGCTCCGCGCCAGCCAGGTTATTTATCCTGACACTGTTGTATTCCTCTTAGGGTGTCCATAAACGGGCTTTCCAGTATCATGTCCTTATATAGGCACAATTCGCCCTGCCCTTATATAGGCATAAAATCCCAGCCCTTATTTAGGCATTAAACCGTGCACTCCAAATACAGGCATGGTCTCTGACATCCGTCCACCCTAACGTCACAACGAGTTCTTGAAGAACAGACCCTTAGGCTGCGGGAGTTTCCCTAGTCCAGGACTATTGATTTCTTCAAGGACTCATATATTATGCATGAACCATTATTCCTTAGGGGTTCATTCATGACGTCTTCCGCTGTCCGACTCACGTCAATGCTAACATTCTGAGGTAATTCTCAGGTATAAATATACCTTCCCTAGCACCTGTAAATCAGAGGAGACCTCGACTTCAGAGGAGCCCGTTTCCCGGCCTGACGCACTGAGAAGACGCTGTCATCCCTGCACGCAGAGAGTCCAGCTTCCAGTGATCTGACTTCCCTTGCGGGGTGTTGGAGTTCGAGATTGGCAAGAGATTCCTACCTCTCTCATTCTTCAGGTATGGAGCAGACTAGAACCTAGAGGGACTCTTGGCATACTATGCATACTGGGGTTAGCGTACTCTTAGTATACCATAGTAAGGAATACTTCACCTACTTCATACCTCGTCCTATACCTAGGTTAGGTTAGGTACATTGGGGTAGAACTAGATTAGAAACGCATCGTATGAGTACTCGCATTTTTAGTCTGTGTTATTTATATGCATATATATACTAAAAGATAATGCTCTCGCAGTATTATTTATTTCTACTGCTCACACTGTACATTATTTATCTCGCATACTGTCTTGTGATCGCAACAGCACATTTTACTTACACCAGAAACAAGACTGTTCAATAAATCTTTTATTGAAACACCTGTCTATTCTTTCTGTGTAACTTGGAGAAAACTAAGCATGCACGACTGAGCTGAGTGAAATAGTTATCTATTGTTTCCACAACTCTGGGACACGTTCTGATTCTAAAGGGAAACACAGTGGTCATGTTTGGCGGCTGCCAGAAACTACTCCTTCTTGTTGTCAAGGAGTTTCTAGTGGCCTCTGAGCTAGCTGGCACAAGTAATTAAGTTTAATATACTCGATAGGGACATACTGACCTTAGTCCTATGTCAAACCTATAGGATATATTATTCCAATGCGCAGAGCCTATTAGGGAAATAGGAGCTACACTACATGGCGCCCAACGGTTTGGTAAGGCAGTAATTCAATGTTAGATACTGAGTAACTCAGCCGTGCTTTTTGTTTCAAGAGACCCCTACCCATATACTCCAAAAGACGTCTGGAGTGGGCAGGGTTAAGTATCCACCAAGGCTACATAGGGCAGTACCCTATATATTAGCTGTTTGGTTTGCTCAACGTTGAAGGATACAGTGTTCCAAAATATTGTGCACCTTATCTTTGTTTCCTTGAAACTTGTTCTACATTTTTCAAAAAACAAAATGACTGAAGACGCCGGAAACGGTGTAGCTGCGGCTGATCCAGCCCAAGCAGCAGCCTTTAACATTACAGGTTTAAATGAAACCGAGGAGGGTGTTATAGACATCGCTCCAAACTTAAGAAGAGCCATCACTCTAAACTTATAAAACATGGCCTACCACCAAGAGGCGGTAGAGCAGTTTTCGTGATAGAGGCACACAAATCCTTTCAGACAGAGGTATTCTATTCATGGGTAATATTTCCTGAATCCAATCCAGTAACACACATGTTTCACTTCTACAAAGAAGATGAACCACCAGAGGAATACATTCCTTTCGAGGATATGGAAATTCCATTAACATACCAGGAGCATCAGCTCTGGTTTAAAGGCGCCCTAAAACATCACAGAAACATTACCAGGCTCGGTCCACTAGGTAGACCAGGAGCAACATGGCCGATTCTAGCCGGCTACACACCTCATCCTGAACTGGATATAATGTCAGATGAGGACTTACTTGTTCAAATACAAGAATTAATAAAAATTTACAGACAATTGGTCCAATATGTCATGCGGACTTTCACAGTCCAACCACCATTGACACTTCCAAATCAAATCCCTCACCAGGGGAACACTCTAAAAATTACACCACAGACTCTATACGCAGTCATGGGTAAAATGCCCACAAAACGTGAGCAAATTCCGTTCTGGATAGCTCAAAAAATTACTCAAATCGAAGCAGTATTTCCAAATACTAGCCCGTATGAGAAACACAGAATACTGACAATCAGTTTACCAATGGGGATCACACCACAACTAGAAGACTGCACCACTTGGGGCTCAGTCTTTGCTGCCATCTATAGTAAAACACATGGCATTCCGTCAATTGCGGTAATACCTGATGTCCTGAAACAAATTCAAAATGAATACGAGGCAGAGCCTGCTCTAAATTTAGGTATGAAATTACTGAAAAATTTCGACCAGGTCTCAACAATAATATTATCTAATATTAAAGGGAGGCAGCAGCAGTGGCGATCCGCCAAAAATTAAGGAATTTGATGTTACAGAACATCAAACAGAGCTACCCAGAATTATAGAACAATTTTATGCAGAATTAGGCAGAGATAGTTTGGGTGGAAGACCAGTGAAGCCGAAGCTATCTGACAGTCCTGACAAGGACTGAATTAAACAAACTCCTACATCTTCTAAAAGAAGTGGGAGTCTACTAAACAAAAATCAAACGAGAAACGTTCTCAATCCCGAGGTAGGTCTCCTCAAAAGGAGCCCTCTGAAAGGAGGTATAACCTCAGGAATAGGGATAATTTGAGAAAACCTGACAGGTATCAAGATACTGATACACGTTCCTCTCGTCCCTTTCAGATATCATCACAGACTTCGGAAAGAAGAGGACGATCAGAACATAGAGAAGAACGAGTGAAATCGAAAGACGACAAACACGCTCCAAAAACTAAAGCAAAACCTCAATTCTCCAAAAGAAAGTAGCAGGTCTAAAGATCAGACATGCCGAGAATACTGAGAACACAACTCAAGAACGGAGAATGGGCTCAGACAATGCTGGACAGTGCAGCAGAAGCCACAATAGTTCGCCAGAACCTGAAGGAACTTCTGGAGATAGTGGACTTGAATGAGTACATCACAGTTGAGACTGTAGACACCAGGGTTAGTACTCCACAAAAGTTATATGACATAACACTCCGGATGGAGGGAGACAAACCTAGACATGTGAAAGCACTTTTTGGGAAAGACTATCAAGGGGCTATGACATACTTCTAGCAGAAAAAGACGGGCCACCACAATTTGTCAGGGAGTGCCCACATGGCGAGGACATTATTATGCCTGCCTTCTCCAACCATATACCAATGCATCTAAGATATACATATGCCAGGAAATGGGCAGTGGCCCAGGCCCCAGCATTATATAAAAATCATGTAGGATGGGATGAGGACTCACCTCACCATAAAATACATCTGAAACATGAACCAACTGCACAACGGCAGTATCCAATAAAGCAAGAAGCTAAAAAACAGGTCAGGGAGATCTTAGATCAACTTGAATATCAAGGGGTGATTGAAACATGCACCTCCTCAATGAACAATCCTTTGTTTCCTGTCTCCAAACCAGACAATAAATATCGTCTAGTTTTGGATTACAGACACCTAAACACTTGTTCTAAAACTTTTGCAGTGCAAAATGCACATAGCACAGCATTAATGAATAACATTGTGCGTAAAAAATATAAAACAACATTAGACATCTCAAATGGTTTCTTTTGTCAAAACATAGCACCTGAAAGCAGGTACTTAACAGCATTCTCCATAATGGGGACCCAGCGTCACTTTTGTCGACTCCCACAAGGGTTCAAGAACAGCCCAGGTTTATTCTCAGCGAGGGTAACGGAGTTACTACAAATTTATGACAATGAGGCATTGTCCTATGTCGATGACATCTATCTGACAGACGATGACCTGGAAAAACACTTGAACAGGGTGAGCACCATTATACTGGGTTTCGCCTCTGAGGGCTACAAGTTCAACTTTAAAAAGTCCCGAATTGCCCATCTCAATGTCCTATTTCTGGGATATGAGCTTTCAAGTGAAGGCAAGAGCTTGGCAGCTAACTTTCTAGAGAAATGTGCGCTGCTCCAACCTCCAAAAACGCAAAAAACTTACAATTCATCATGGGTTTCCTAAATTTTGGAAGAACATACATTCTAAATTACGCAGAAAGGGTTAAACCTCTCTACGCATTAATCAAACCTGATTTTTTTATCAGAAACTGGACACAGGAACACACAGAAATCTTGCGTTCACTCCAGGATAACATGTTAGCAACAAATCACTTACAAACACGCGTAAGTCAACGCAATTTGGTGATCCGAATAATTTCGGGTCAATGCGGATTCACCTACTTAACCTTCATGAGGGTGAGAAAATACCAATCGCATACAAATCTCATTTGTATACACAAGCGGAAATGCGCTTCAGTTCAACTGAAAAATTCTAACAGCAGTTCAAACCGCTGTAGCAAAAGAAAGAGCCTTAGCCCAAGGGAAACGCATTATTGTCGTAACCCCAGTACCAGCTTTAGAGAGCGGTCACAAAAGCAAGCATTCCAAATGCTAAAGCATTACATCCAAGATGGATACAATGGGTTAATTCTCTTGCTGCAACAGATGTTGAATATGTTTTTGATCCAGATTTAAAAACACATGCATTCCTACAATATGAACAAGAATGTCCTCTGCCTACTGAAATTCTGCCTCTCGATCAGTACGAATTCATAATTTACACTGACGGATCCGCACAACCCGCAACAGGGAGTAAGCAAGCTTACAGTGCAGCGTGTGCAATCGTTAAAGGAAGCATGACAAGACTTTCTTCATTTTCTGAAAAAGACTTATTTGGTTTCTCCATGGATTGAACTCTGGATTACATCTGGACTTTTTGTTTTCCTGCTCTGGTTAGCTTTGGTAACAACTGTGAGCGTGCTTATAAGTGGCAGATACATCCATGTGAACACTGAAGGAAAAGACGTGAACGTACTTTTGAAACCTCATAAATCTTCCCATCGTGAAGCAAGAGACTTGTCGTCAGTGAACATCACAGCTGTTCCTGTTGTAATTTGGCAGCACTTAAGTTAAGCATTGGCTAAAGACAGCCTGTATTTAGAGGCTAAATTGGCCGCTTTGTGGAATCCATTTTGTATTTCTGGCAGCCATTTTGGTTGCCATGTGCTGCCATGTGCTCACCATGTGCTCTGTCCTACCTTCCTGTTAACTGCTCTTGAAATCTGCCTAGAGACAAGTTATATTTAGTTCTCTTTGCTTTGCACATGCTCAGTTGATCTTGCAGCTGTTCCGAGTTTATAAATGTCAGGATGTGTCTACTAGAAGTAGAAACTGTTAGCTCCACCCACTCTGTCGACTGTGCATTTTCTGTATGACCTTATATGTATCTAAAACCAGCATTTGTGTTTGTACCGCCTCCATTTGAGCCCCTGTGTGGGTATAAAAGGACCATGGTCCTTCCATTCAGTGTGCTACTACATGCATTACTGAAGGGTGATGTGCGAATTTAGCTCCACCTCATGAGGTTTAATAAACTCTGTCTTTCTTATTCCAGTTTCTATGCCAACTTCTTCCTAAGTGTCTGAGGACTCTGTGCAGAGAAGGGTGAACCCCTAAGCACTGGTAGGCCTTGCTGAGGCTCACTACTACAAATTGGCGCTTCCAACGTGGGGCTCATCAGTGACTCGGATGCCCGAAGGACTGGTCGCGACGAAGGATTGGAATCTCGCTCTTGGACGCGATCGCTGCCTGAGGAGACCTGAGTCTTGGCACCCATGGCGTTTTTCCTTTCTTTCTGATCTGACCATCCCGGCGGCGCCGGTCCTCGACTGAGATCTCTTCTGTTGATTCGCCGTGCAGTGACCATTTGGTCGATTTGAGAACTTGGCAGTTGGAACCTGGACACCATTTGATTGGTAAGAGCCGCTTTGCGGCACTTGCTCTTGGTTTGATGCCTTTGATTGGTAAGGTAGTTTTAGTAACACTTACTGTGGCTTTGTTTGTATGATTGGCCAATTTTGGAATTTGTTTTGTAAATTATATATGCATTGCAATACATATAGGCAGGTAATGAGGAGAATTTTCTCTATTTAAAATTGTTTGAACAGCGCAACGTACGAAGAGTACCTTAAGCGCTACTTTGATTATAATACTGCATATTTTGCACAATTTTTGGCATGCCTGTTTTCAGCACACTTTCGTAGGATGTGTTGCTTTTGTAGTGGTACCAATTTGAGACTTGACGAAGCACAACCAGCTCTCCGGAGGGGACGCCTAATAGGGATATGTATATTAAGCTATGGTATTTCTTCTATAATGTACTGCACGTTATGGAACAAATATACTAGTAAAGATCCTGAGTTGCGTTGGCCTATGTATGGGTCATTTGATTTGCGAAAAATTCAGTATGTGGAACAATGTATGTTTAAACGAAAGACTAGGCAAGATATGTTTGATTGTGTGCGAATGTGGGAGAAAGAAGTGCGTGAGCTTGAATGAAGCGTGAGCAAGCCTTGATTGACAAAGAACAGCGAAAGACCATTTATGCGAAAGCATTAGAGTTAAAAAACAAGGAGATGAAAGAAATTAAGGAGAGGGAAGATAGGGAACGCCATTTACAGGTAACTGGCCAATACGCTGTTAGGCAGCCCCTTTATCCTATCCTTAATAAACCGCAGATGATTTCTTGTTATTAGATCGTTCTCCACCTCCGTATATTTTTTCTTCCGCTCCTCATGAGTCAGATTAGGACTCTTTTTCAGACCAGGACAAAGTCGAGAAACTCGCTCCATGCTAACTGCTGAGCGTGCATCTGACATCAGATCTACTGCGCTGTAAAGCCGTTCGTAGTACTACCACTGCTTCTGGAACTTTTAGATAGTATAAAAGGATGGCAGGAAAGGGAGCAAATATATTTTACCGATACATTTGCTGCAGAGGTTATTGAACAATTTAGGAAGTATTCGGTAGAAGTGGAGCCCGATGATGTAGCAGCTGATTGTAAACAATTACGTGACGGTCTTTTTGTCTTCTCCCAGGTGGCTGACACGATCAGACGCTTGGTTAAACTGCGTGTTGAAGCAGCCCGCTTGCGAGAGGAGAAAAGGCAGCAGAAACAGCTGCACCAGCATCTCAGATCAGCATGGCATCGAACTTCTACTCCTGAAACAGATAAGAATGTTGTAATTCATGTGAAACCCATGCGGAAGTCGCGCCTTTATATGTTCCTCCTAAAGGAACGGGTACAGAGGATGATAAGACTTCTCTTAATGCGAAAGGGTACTTTATTTATAATTGGGTTTACACTCCTTGGAATAGAGCAGATGTTATGGCCCTTAAAAATGCATTGCCTGACCCGCGAAAGAATCCAGCAGCCTTTTATGAGGAAGTTGAGGGTGCAATCAGCTCTTGTACTATGACTTTGTCGGATATTGATTTGTTTTTGGATTAATATTACCACCTGATATGTGGAGAACTGTGCGCAAAATAGATGATAATGCGACATTTGGAGCATTGTGGAAAGATTTAGAGCGGTTAGATGAAGATAGAGAACCTGCACAGAAACCGTGTCAGTTAATTTTAAATCTTCCGGCAGCTATATTAGTTAAGTTAAAGACGATCATTCCCTCTAAAAAGATAGATTGGACAGTGCTAGCGTCTTGCAAGCAAAAGGTAGATGAATCAGTTTCTGACTTCTTCACACGCTTTGAAGAAGCATTTCACGATTTTAGTGGCCAGTCATTGACAGATGACACGGGTAGGCATCTGTTTGTCGATAAATATGTCGCAAACCTTTTGACAGGAATAGCTAGTCGCTAAAGGCCAGTGAGAATTCATGGACTACATCTTCTCCGGTTTCTCTTTTAACTATGGCCCAGTATTATGAGCGGCAAGAATTAGAAACCAAAGGTAATGAGGACAAAAAGTCTAAGGAGTTGAAAACAAAGGTTATGTTGGCTCAAGCTTATGGTCCGCCTTCTAGAGGTAATGATAGAGGGGGATGTGGATCTTATGGTTCGTCCTTTCCTTCCTCTGCCCGTTCGAATTTGTCTGTTGATCAGTGTGCGTACTGCAAAAATTTGGACATTGGCTTCTGATTGTCCAGTGCTGCGTGCTCAGCAGAATCTACGTAGTCGGGGACAAATGAGAAATCGTTCAGGATATCAAGGGCCTAGAGGAAGCGCGAATGATCGTGCTCGGTTTGATGCTAATATACGTGGGCAGGATGGGTTTAACACTTTTGATAGAAGGAACCAATATCAAATGTCTGACTATGTGCCCTCTGATTTTCAAGACTCTGCTTATGCATAGGATTGCCTAGGATGGGGTAAGGTATCAGTTGAAGTTCCAGTAGATCAGAGGGGTCCCTATGTTACAGCAACATGTTTTGGGTTCTACTGATCAGTTTCTGGTTGATACAGGAGCTACTCGTAGCGCCTTGTCTAAACAATTGGTTCCAAGGGCTCCCTGTCTGGCTTAACCATTACATCGATAGGTTTCGATGGAACACCTTCCCTTAGCCCATTGTCACAACCACTTGCATTTGATGTTGATAAGTTTACTGCTCCATGTCCGTTTTTGCTTTCTCCAAACACACCAGACAATATTGTGGGTCTTGATATGCTGAAATATTTTAGGGCTACGATACGGTGTTCTCCGGAAGGAGTACGGGTTATTTTGAATGACAACTACCCTGTGATTGAGAGATCTTGTATTATTAAAGAGGACATTGCACTAGCCTCACTCCCTAGTACTTTGTGGGCTACTTCGGACACTGATGTAGGACAAATGGTTATTCCGCCAGTACATATTAGTGTTAAGGAGGGCGCTTTATTGCCAAGACTGCCTCAGTATAAAATTTCTCGAGAAGGAGAAGAAGCACTCACACGTATTGTACATGATTTAATTAAGGTGGGGGTTGTGGAAGAAGTTCCTTACAATGTCTGCAATAGTCCGATTCTTCCCATTTTGAAAAAAGATACTGACACTAGGATCTATAGATTTATCATCGATTTGAGAGAAGTTAACAAGATTGTAGTACCACAGTACCCTGTAGTATCTGACATAACAACATTGCTTACCTTGGTCCCTCCAACAGCAACTACATTTTCTGTAATTGATCTGAAGAATGCTTTCTTCTCGATTCCTATTCATCCTGATAGCCGATATTTGTTCGGTTTCACTTTGAATAATAGATCATACAGATTTTGTAGAGTTCCTCAAGGCTATACTGAGAGTCCTAGTATTTACAGTCAAGCATTAAAAGACAGCTTGATTCCTTTACCTTGTCTAAAGGAGTGGCTCTCATACAATATGTCGATGACATCTTGTTGGCAGCTGATACACCTGGAGCAGTGTGAGAAATGCACTTTGTCTTTGCTTTCTTTTCTTGCTACACACCACCATAAAGTATCACGGAAGAAATTGCAATATTGTAGACTGAAGGTGACCTATTTAGGACACCTTCTGTCTAAGGAGGGCCGTGCACTGACACCAGATCGCATTCAAGCAATTTTAGACACCCCAGTACCTTCCACGCAGAAAGATGTCCGTGCATTCATTGGTCTGACTTCGTTTTGCAGGCAATGGATATTGGGTTTTTCACACAATGTTAAACCCTTGCTAGCACTTTTGACTAAAAACACTCCGATCCCCCTTCCATGGACAGATGAATGTCAAAATGCTTTTTGTCAGTTGAGACAAACTCTTTGCTCTGCACCAGTGTTAGGCACACCAGATTACACGAAGCCTTTTACACTCTATGTACATGAGAAAGAAGGATGTGCATTGTCAGTTTTAGTACAGACACACGGGGACAAATAGCGTCCTTGCGCATACCTTTCTGCAGTTCTTGACCCTGTTGCTCGTGCATTACCTGGGTGCTTCCGTTCAGTTGCAGCGACGGCTGTGTCCATACGTCAGAGTGAAGGGATAGTTTTGTCACACAAACTGTTGGTGCTAGTACCCCATGCAGTAGATGCCCTTTTGAATCAGACTAAGACTCAGCACTTAACTAGTGCTCGCTTTGACAGGATACGAATTGACACTGCTAGCACCTCATATTACCTTGAAGAGATGTGCGACACTGAACCCCGCCACTTTGTTGCCATATCCTGCGACTCAGTCTCAGTCAAAGGAGCCTCACGATTGTATATTCGTTACTGAGGAACAGACAAAGGGTCGCATCGATTTGCAAGATACGCCCCTTCCAGATGTAGATGGGGAACTGTGGGTTGATGGGTCCTGTCTGAAGTTACCAGATGGCACGACTTCAGCTGCTTATGCAATTACCACGCTTGAGACAATAGTGGAAACAGCTCGCATACCTCAGAAGTCGGCTCAAGCTGCTGAACTAATAGCTTTGACACGAGCATGTGAGCTTAGCACTGACTTGTGGGTGAACATTTACACGGATAGCCGCTATGCTTTTGGAGTGGTTCATGATTTTGGCCTACTCTGGAAGGAAAGAGGCTTTCTTACATCCCATGGGATGCAGATAATGCACGGAGAGTTAGTGCATAATCTCTGACTGCACTTACATACCCAAAGAGAGTTGCTATTATGAAGTGTAGCGCACACAAGAAAGTGACTGACAAAATAGGACAAGGCAATGCCTTTGCAGACCGCGTAGCTCTGTGAGACTGCGATGCAGCGAAGCACTACACCCATGTACGTAGTGAAATCACAAGCTGAGCGTTGGCATGATGCTAGAGAGGAAGTATTGGATATACAGAGATCTGCTTCTGTGGAAGAGCTTGAGCAATGGTCTAAAGAAGGAATATTAGATGATGAGGGTTGTTGGCGTAACAAAGAAATGAATAAGTGGAAATTGCCTGCGTGCCTATTTGCAACCTATGGTTCAAATGGCACATGGGCTGGCACATGTTGGAGCTCTAGCAATAACTAAATTGCTTACACAAGTTTGGGAGCATCCTGAAATTGCTAGCACAGCCAAAAGGGTAGTACAGTTCTGTTTGATCTGTTGGCAGTATAATCCTGGAAAAGGGACACTAACTCCTACAGGAGGGTTTGCTACACCAACCGCACCTTTGAAGTTTTGCAGATGGATTACATCCAACTCGAACGCTGCAATAATCTGAAATATGTCCTAGTGGTGGTATGTGCCTTTAGCAAATGGATAGAGGCATACCCTACGAAGGATAATACTGCTCTCACCACAGCAAAGGTGCTTCTAAAGGAGTTTTTCCCTAGATACGGTGTTTGCAAACTTTTGTGGAGTGACAATGGACCTCATTTTATTGGGCAAGTTGTTGAGCATGTCCTGAAAGGATTAGGGATCAAACAGAAATTCCATACAGTTTTCCACCCGCAATCAGCAGGATTGGTGGAAAGGTACAACGCTACTTTAAAATCAAAGTTGGCGAAAATACTGGCTTCCACGCCCTAAAGTGGCCAGATGCACTACCTTTGGCATTACTATCCATAAGATCGGTGCCACATTCACGATCAGGTCTTACCCCCTATGAGGTGGTGTTTGGGAGACCGATGAACATTTGGGGAATTCCTAAGCCACGCCCATACATGATGTTCCTTGTGTTCTGATGAATGATTATTTGGCACAGTTAACTGACAGTTTGATTTCTATTCATCAACAGGTTCGAGAAGCTCTTCCTGACAGATCTACAGGTGAGGCCCACTGAACTTCGTCCTGGTGACCATGTAATGGTCAAGGTCTTCGACAGATCGAACAGCTTGGAGCCAAGGTGGCGAGGACCAGAGCAGGTGCTCCTTGCGACAAGGACAGCAGTTCGAGTGACAAACAGAAAGAATTGGATCCACAGCACACACTGCAAACGCGTGTCGCCTGCCTTGGTGGAACCTGCTGTGTTGACCGACCATCGAGAGATTCTGGAGACGGAGAAAGGCCAAGCTATCTCACCTGACGAATCTGCGGAAGTCTTCCCGGACCACACGATCACTGGAGTATCCAGATATCAATTGAGACCGAGGAAAGGATCTGCAGTTTTGAAAAAGACTGGTTGAGCTACCGCCCTGGGTTAGTGAAACGGAGAGCCAATGTGGCAAGGGGAGGGGGATCAGCCCTGTATTAGTGTAGTGACACCCGCTTTGGCCCATGGTGAAGAAATCAGCGGCTGCCCAGGGAGAAGAGCTCCAACGATTGTTTTCAACAAGTTTTCAGAAAGATCAATCATTACTGCTGCTAAATGACCAACAAAAGAATCATTTGTGCTGTAGGGTTTGTTGTTGCTATGGTGGCTATGGCAGCAATTACATGGTACATCGAGAAGGTGGCTCCTGTTCGACAGCTTTTGTTGCCACTACGCCAGTACCCGTGGAACACCACTACTTTACTCTTCCTTACCATGAGCAAAAGCATCGACAATCTTATCTAAACAATACTTTTATCCAGATGTTGCACCATACTCACAATGCTACAAATACTACCAACTGTTGGGTGTGTGGGATGATACCTGCACATCAAAAGAAAGGAGGAACACCTTTTATTCCTCTTCCATTTTCTCACAATGGTTCTTGTCAAGCTTGGTATGCGCTCTTGTTTGCATATGGAAAGCCTTCAGTAGGTGGGATTATTTTTCAACTTAATAAAGTATGTTATCAAAATAAAGAAGGTTATCCACAAGCCAAAGGGACTAAATGGGAATGGGAAGAGTATCAACCGGACAATATTTCAACACCATATGTTTTCACAAATGTGAGAATAATAAAGAACATTGGACCTTTTGTGATTTCTGTGACAAAAGCTAAAGCAGATTTGTGTATTTGTAGTGTTGGAAGAATTCCAGTGGGGAGGAGCGAGTGTACTGTAATCCTGACCATTGAAGGTGCCAATAAGAGCACTTTCACAGCCTCGCATAACACGTATTTTGTGTGTGGAAATAACGGATATTATCAATTACCTGTTGGGTGGTCAGGAATCTGTTATGTATCTTTTCTGTTGCCCCCTGTGTTTCTGGCACCTGCATTGTATCACCGTGATTTTAAACTGTACAATGATATTTCCAAAAACAGAAATAAGAGGACAATAAGTATGGATGAAGTTGACCAAACCGACACTACCCTACAACAATATGTTGATTTCAACTTGGGCTTATTTTTCTTTGTGGGTGCTGCATTAAATAGCAGGAAGATCAGGCGACTAACTCGTGTTGTGGAAGCTGTTACCAATCAGACAGCTATGGCACTTGGGAACATTACAGAGGAACTACAGATTGCAAGGATTGTAGCACTCCAGAATAGGATGGTGCTAGACGTAATTTTGGCTGATCGAGGTGGTGCATGTCGCATCATCGGTAGCAGCTGTTGTGTATTCATACCGGATCACTCACCTTCAGTATATGACGCAATATCAAAACTGCATAAGATTGCTGCAGAAATCCATCCAGAGACTGGTACTTGGACTTTTGCTGGATGGTTTTGGACTCTTGTTTCTGCTTGGGGCTGGAAGCTACTGACTATCCTGTGTGTAATAATTATAATACTTTTTTCATGCTGTGTATGTATCCAATGTGGTCCAATGCTTTGCTCCATTTGCATCTCTGCTTGTATACCTCCCAAAGGGAACGTTGCTGAAACAAAGGCCCAACAAATGTTGAATGAAGAGGTAGCCGAATAATGTTAATAGATGTACGGGATGAATATTTAGATTAACCCAGATAAACGAATGTCTTCAGCCAATGCTGAAAGGGTCGTCTGTTGTAATTTGGCAGCACTTAAGTTAAGCATTGGCTAAAGACAGCCTGTATTTAGAGGCTAAATTGGCCGCTTTGTGGAATCCATTTTGTATTTCTGGCAGCCATTTTGGTTGCCATGTGCTGCCATGTGCTCACCATGTGCTCTGTCCTACCTTCCTGTTAACTGCTCTTGAAATCTGCCTAGAGACAAGTTATATTTAGTTCTCTTTTGCTTTGCACATGCTCAGTTGATCTTGCAGCTGTTCCGAGTTTATAAATGTCAGGATGTGTCTACTAGAAGTAGAAACTGTTAGCTCCACCCACTTGTCGACTGTGCATTTTCTGTATGACCTTATATGTATCTAAAACCAGCATTTGTGTTTGTACCGCCTCCATTTGAGCCCCTGTGTGGGTATAAAAGGACCATGGTCCTTCCATTCAGTGTGCTACTTCATGCATTACTGAAGGGTGATGTGCGAATTTAGCTCCACCTCATGAGGTTTAATAAACTCTGTCTTTCTTATTCCAGTTTCTATGCCAACTTCTTCCTAAGTGTCTGAGGACTCTGTGCAGAGAAGGGTGAACCCCTAAGCACTGGTAGGCCTTGCTGAGGCTCACTACTACATTCCTATACAGGATGGTATAGTGTGGGACAAAACAGATTTTGAAATCTTCGGTCCGACAGAACAATTGAACATTCCACATTTGTTTAAAAATTTCACTAAGTGATCTAATTACGTCCAGTACCTATTCAGATGATTGGGACTTTGAGACTGTGAATGACATAATGTTTGACCTAGAAAAATCTGCTGCATTTTCTAAACATGAATATTTAGAGGGTTCATCAGACTATGAACAAATGTATTGTTACAACCACTACGGTCATCATTATTTGCATAAATCTGCATACCCAAGAAATGTGTTTATGTTTAACCAATGGGAACATTGTCCTACACCACCTAAAGGTAGTTCAAAAACATTTGCTAGTAAGTTTCCATATTTTTCAGGATACAATACATCTGAACCAGAAATGTTTTACTATAAAAATGTAAACAAGACAGGGCTGAAAATTATGTTAACAAATACAAAACAGATTTACTCTGCATTATTTAATGCCCAACTGTCTAGACAGGGTTTCAACTTTTGGAAAGACACAATAGACACCAAAACAGTCTGGGGTACTAAAGAATGGCAAGTGCAGGGGATAGAAGCTTTATTTAGAGCCTGTATCATCCCTGAACAAATAATGTTTTTGAATGAAACCATCCAACAAACATCTTGTCTTGGAGTAGCCAAGATCAAAGAAATGAACACACCTTCTGTACCAACACCTGCCAAAGATAACGATACACAGGCAGTGGTGACAGTTGACAATATACTACAACTCAACAGATCTAATCCTGATTGGAAAAATGGTTGATCTGGCCCACAGACACGAATAACTGTCATGGAAGATTCCCTGAATAAAACTCAGGGCTTTACTATTAATAGGCCAGACCCAAGATATGTCCAAAGACAACATCCGGGGGTAGTAACA
Organism: Calotriton arnoldi; assembly: GCA_963921515.1. Taxonomy (NCBI): domain Eukaryota; kingdom Metazoa; phylum Chordata; class Amphibia; order Caudata; family Salamandridae; genus Calotriton; species Calotriton arnoldi. Next base: position 951,699 of record CAWUFW010002411.1, read on the forward strand.
ACATACAGTGTAGGAAAATTATGCCTTGATTGGCTGCATAAGTCTACACTACAGGATGTGAAACAACACTTAACCTTACTTAAAAAGGACGCAGACCTTAGGGAATTCTTGCTTGGACCAAGAAGACCGCGTCAAAAACGTTTCATATATGCCGGCATTTATGCTATGTATAATGAAGCATGGAAAGTATCACAGATGGAGGCTGCAGAACGAATACGTGAACTTGATCGTATTAATTTAGAGAAAACACTCTCTGTGTTCGACAATGGGTTAACAACTTTGTCCTCCAGAATATATTCATTGGATGGCATTGTATCCTCTGCTATCGACATACTAGAACAAGATTTGGCAAGGCCAGTCTCAATTACGTTCTATTATGTTATTAAGATGGACGCTGCAATCTTTGCGAGCGGGCTATGTGCCTTGGCGTTTCATCAACACATCGGCTCTGTTTGCAGAATACAATCTAACTGATAAACAGATCGAACTGGCACAAAGAGGAGCAAGGTATACAGTGCTGAGCATTGACAAACTGGAAAAGTTACCATTCACAGTGGCAGAAAAACCAGCTACAGAATGGCTTATTCATGGCAAAATAACATTACCTGTGAGTACTTTTCAGTTTCAGTATTGCCTCAGACAAATGCAAGCAGGCAAATATGAAAGGTTGGGTAAGGAATACATTAAGACATCTTGGGATTTACACCGTATACATATAGATGTTGGAGTGGGGATCGTGAAGTGTTTTTGAGCGGTACACACTGTAAACGTGCACTGAGCGGTTCACTTATATGTCAGGACATTTCTTTACACGGGGCTTGTAATGGTTCTGTGGCAAATTTGTCTTGCCATCAGCAGGGTACACCAGCTGCTGTGATTAATCCAACGTTTGGACAACTTTCTAATGGGAGTTACCTCATGTTGAATGGGCACCCACGAGGAGGCTGGAGCAGCTGGCGATGGCCGTCATCTCTGCATGCTATTGCCGCGGAGGGTAATTACGGCGGACTGGGCGCTTGTCTCTCTGAGGGCGACTTGGGACACTTGGCGGCAGAGACTTGACCCTGTGGAGCCTGGCAGCAGCCCCCACGCTGGTAGTGAGGAGTTGGTGATCTAGGAGGGGACCGGAGGTGCGGTGAGGAGTCCCGCTGGCGTGTGCTGGCCTGCTCGGCCGTGTGACCTCCTGTTGGCAACGCCGCGGTGGAAGTGGCGCATCGGATGGGGTCTCCCTTTCCCCCCCTGAGCAGCGGGGCGTCGATGGTTGGAGGCCTGCCCCGAGTACGGGGAGAAATGGAGTGGTGGTAGTTGGCAGTGTGTAGGGGCACACAGGCCTGTCGAGGTACACGCTTTGCGGGCGGTTTGTTGCCGTGCCTGAGACTGCAGTGACTCTCCTTGGCACACCATTGTTGGGTTGCTTGATTGTGGTGACCCCCCGCCTGGCTGAGTGGGGCTGTGAGGCTTCGTGCATTGTGGCGAGACCGTGCTGCTACCGGGGGAGGCCGGGCGGGAGCTGAAGGTCAGTGTCGGGCGGAGTTGAGAGCGATCCCCTGCGGAGCTGCACCGCTCGACGGACGGGGCACGGCGGCCCAAGTGGTGGCCCGGACTCGAGGTGAGAGGGCTTGTGGAGGGCTCCCGCCTGGGGAGTGGACTAAGCTGGCAGTGGATTCGGGGGAAGTCCGGGGACACAGGGGTACCATCAGCACGGTCTGAGCATGAAGTGCCAGTCGGGGGGATCCGGGACTGGAGCGGAGGGGGGCCCCCCTGGGCTGCTGGAAGTTGGTACCGGGGAAACAGTGAGGGGCCCGGGTGCGGACCCCGGGCGCTTGTCTCTCTGCGGGCGACGTGGGACACTTGGGGGCGGAGACTTGACCCCGTGGAGCCTGGCAGCAGCCCCGCGCTGGTAGTGAGGAGGTGGTGATCTAGGAGGGGACCGGAGGTGCGGTGAGGAGTCCCGCTGGCGTGTGCTGGCCTGCTCGGCCGTGTGAACTCCTGTTGGCAACGCCGCGGTGGAAGCGGCGCATCGGATGGGGTCTCCCTTTCCCCCCCCTGAGCAGCGGGGCGTCGATGGTTGGAGGCCTGCCCTGAGTACGGGGAGAAATGGAGTGGTGGTAGTTGGCAGTGTGTAGGGGCACACAGGCCTGTCGAGGCACACGCTTTGCGGGCGGTTTGTTGCCGTGCCTGAGACTGCAGTGACTCTCCTTGGCACACCATTGTTGGGCTGCTTGATTGTGGTGACCCCCCGCCTGGCTGAGTGGGGCTGTGAGGCTTCGTGCATTGTGGCGAGACTGTGCTGCTACCGGGGGAGGCCGGGCGGGAGCTGAAGGTCAGTGTCGGGCGGAGTTGAGAGCGATCCCCTGCGGAGCTGCACCGCTCGACGGACGGGGCACGGCGGCCCTAGTGGTGGCCCGGACTCGAGGTGAGAGGGCTTGGGGAGGGCTCCCGCCTGGGGAGTGGACTAAGCTGGCAGTGGTTTCGGGGGAAGTCCGGGGACACAGGGGTACCATCAGCATGGTCTGAGCGGGAAGTGCCAGACGGGGGATCCAGGACTGGAGCGGAAGGGGGCCCCCCTGGGCTGCTGGAAGTTGGTACCGGGGAAACAGTGAGGGGCCCGGGTGCGGACCCCGTGTGCGCTCCACAGAGGGATCTGCGGGTGCCCTGTCCCAGCTGTCGTTGGTGCTGGGTGTGGTGTGGAAAGGACATTTCTGGGCTCTGGACTCATTGGTGGCCAGTGGAGGGGTCTTTGCGAGTTCTACCTGGCAAGGTGCGACCCTGGAGTGGTGGATCCCAGCTGAGCAGGGGATAGTGGATTGCGCGCCTCAGGCCTGCCACACAGGGACGGGGGCGGGGGACGGAGAGTCTTCAGCAATGGGGAAGCCGCGGGGGAAGCAGATTGGTCCCCCCCTGACCTGGAGGACGGCAAGGTGGACTCTGCCTCAAAAGATGCTGGGGAGGAACAGGCGGAGGTGCTGGTTCATCAACAGCTGGCCAAAATCCTCGAGGCCATAGCGGACACCAAGGCGACCCTACACCAGGACATCAGCACGGTAGCGGTCGGCCTTGGATTGTTGCGCGCCGAACACTCTAAGCTGGCTGAGAGGGTCAAACAGACGGAGTCATCACTGGAGGCTCTGGAGCCAGCCCAACAGGTGCTATCGACCCAGGTGAGAGAGCTGGCCTCTAAGGTCAGTTACTTGGAGAAGCGGGCAGAGGACGCAGAAGGGCGTAACAGGCGAAAAAACGTCCGGGTGGTGGGCCTTCCAGAGGGAGTGGAGGGGCAATATATGGTTGGCTACTTGGAAACCTGGGTGAGGGATGTTGTAGCACCTCAGGGCCTTTCTTCCTTCTACACTTTGGAACAAGCTCACCGCGTGCCTGGCCGGCCACCTCGTGCTGTGGTGGCCAGACTGCTCCATTTCCGGGACAGAGATTTGCTTCTCAGGAAAGCCCGTGAGGTGGGTCCTTTTCTTGTTGACAACAGCAGAGTCACATTGTTCCCCGATTATACGATGGAGGTTCAGAGACGTCGCTCCTCCTTCCTAGAAGTTAAGAAAGCTCTGCGGACTGAAGGGATACAGTACTCGTTGATGTTGCCGGCCCGGCTCAAGATCATGCTCGATGGGACAACCCACTTCTGTGAGGACCCGAAAGCAGCCTGGGACTGGATTGAGTCCTACCATGCGGGGGGTCCTTCACGGCCTCGGCCAGAGAGGAGGCCGCCTGGTGTGGAACATCCGGGGAGGAGACTGCAGAAACGGCGGAAGAAAACGGAACTCAAGAAGCCGAGCCCGTCCAGAACGGTGATGGAGAGAGCTGCGGCGTTGGAGGCTGTCTCTCTCATGGGGAGATCTGGGTCTTCCGCAGCAGAGACGGATTCCGAAGCAAAATATGGCGAGGAGGGGTCTGAAGCGGATGCCTCACAGACCTCAGGAGATAACATGCCGGTTGTGACTCCGCAGCTATCTAATGACTTGTAGAGCTGGGTGACTAGGAGAGGAACAGATGGCTTTCTCCTTTCATCCTTTCCCCTGCCTGGTTGTGTTGTGGACTTATATCCTTTATTACTTATTGGAGCGGGGAAATGTCTTGGGTGCACATGTGTCATTGCGGGATGCTGGGGGTTTACTGGGGGGGCGTCCCCGGGTGTGGGCTGGAATGGCCTGGCATGGCTATTGCTTAGTACTGATAGTGATTCAGCAGTTTGGTTGGTATTCTGTCACGCTGCGCCCCCCACAGGTCCTAGCGCAGTTGGCCGTGGATCTTTCCGTATTGGTGTGAGTTTTCACTATGCGATTTGCTGGTGTGTTTGGGCAGCTGACCGTTGTCAGTCCGCTCTTGGGATGGGGAGTTGTTTTGAGGGATTGTGTTGTTCTCTGCCAGGAGGGCGGTGTGGGTGTGGGTGGGGGGCCGGGGGGGCTTCTTGGTAGATCCGATGGCTGCGTACATGGGCAGCCCTGAGGGGGTTAAGGTTATGACCTGGAATATTAGGGGCATGGGGACACCTGCAAAGCGTTATAATGTGTTCAATTATATTAAGAGACGGGGAGCACAGGTGGTTCTCTTACAGGAGACCCATCTCACTGAGGGAGAGGTTTCACGCTTGCAACGCAGATGGCGGGGCCAGCTCTTTGCCACGACCTACTCGGCCTTCTCCCGGGGGGCGCTGATATGGATCAGACCGGGGGTGCCCTTTCAGCTAACTCGGAAGGCACTAGATCCTGAGGGGCGGTATATAGTGGTCACGGGCACTCTGGAAAGGCAGGGAGATCACTTTGGGCAGTATCTATGGCCCTAATCGGGAGCAGCTTCCATTCCTAGATAGGTTATCTGGGGTGTTGGCGGGTTCCCTCACGAGACCTTAGTGTTGGGTGGCGATTTTAATTGTGTTTTTGATATACAGCAGGATAGGTCCACCCCTCCCCTGCGGGGTGTCGCGACGGCTGCCTCCGCTAAGGGACTGCGGTCATGGGCGATGGGTTGGGACCTTCATGAGGTGTGGCGATTGCACAGCGAAGGGTGTAGGGAATATTCCTACTATTCATATCTTTATGATCTGCACACACGTTTGGATATGTTTTTTTGTTCTGCCCCTTTGGTGCCCATGATGACCGGAGCGGAATACCTCGGCCGGTCCCTTTCGGACCATAGCCCTTTGCTTATGGGGTTTGTTCCAGTCCTGGAGAGTGCCCCGATCCCGCGTTGGCGGCTGGATCCGGCACTGCTGGAGGATGACGGCTTCCGCCAGGGGCTTGCTGAGGTCTTATCTACCTATTTCTTGGTCAACCAGGAAACCGCCAGCTCCCCGATGGTGGAATGGGAGGCGTTTAAGGTGGTGATGCGTGGGCATTGCCTGGGCAAGACTGTAGGCGCTCGACGAATGATCACTCAGGAATTGACGGACTTAGAGGCACAGATTCTGCTCCTGGATAGGGGAGCAGTGGGGACGATTTCAGATCTGGAGAAATTAGCGGAGGTGAGGAGCCTTTATAACGCTACTTGGGACAGACTGAGAGCTCTTGATTTTAAACAGTATCAGACCACGCAGCACAAGGAAGGGGGCAGAGCTGGGAGACTCCTGGCTTGGTTAATTAGGCCCGAGAGTAGAGGTTCCCCCGTGGTGAGCATCACGGACTTTCAGGGTCGTGTTCTCTCCTCCCCGAAACTAATCAATGATGCATTCAAGGTCTACTATGAATCGTTCTACGGTTCCCTGGGACCGATTCTGGGAGAGGAATTGCAGACGTATTTGGAGGCACAACCACTGCTTCAGGTAGAACAGGATGTACGGGACCTGTTGGCTTTACCTATTAAAGCCAGCGAAATAAGGGCAGCCGTTAGGGAGATGGCTAGAGGGAAGACACCTGGGCCAGATGGCTTCCCAGCCGAATTTTATAGTGCTTATGTAGATACGCTGGCCCCGAGGTTGGAACAGATGTACGCCGCCGCGTTCCATGACATGCGCCTGCCGCCCTCCCTCAGGGAAGCGTTGGTGATCCCTCTGCCAAAATCTAAATTGGTTCATCCCAAATTGACGGAATTCAGACCATTGTCCATGTTAAACATGGATCTAAAAATGTTGAGTAAGGCACTGGCCCTAAGACTTTTGCCCCACATGTGCCGACTGGTACATCCCGATCAGTGTGGGTTTATTCCCTCGCGCTCCACGTCCAGTAATCTTCGGAGGTTGTATCATGTTATGTTTCATCCGGCACTGCGAGATTACCCTGGCGCAGTAGTAGTGGCGATTGATTTAGAGAAAGCTTTCGACACTGTACGTTGGGACTTTTTACTCGCGGTGATGGGTGTCTTGCAGATGGGGGATGGGTGGTTGCAGTGGATCCGTTTGCTTTATGGCGACCCCATGGCACGAGTGTGAACGGGGTCTACTGTTTCGGTGGCCTATCCCATTTATAGGGGTACCAGGCAGGGGTGCACCTTGTCGCCGTTACTTTTTGCTCTGTCCATGGAGCCTTTGGCAGCACGACTGCGGAGGGACTGCGACAGGCTGGGGGTGACGCTAGAAGGGGTCCCCCACATCATCTCGCTTTATGCGGATGATGTGTTGATCTACTTGCGGGATGGGACCTCGGGAGTCCGTCGGGTACTGGGCATTCTAGAGGAGTTTGCAGCTCTGTCTGGCCTACGGGTAAATGGGAAAAAACTTTCGTGTTCCCACTGCACCCCACCTTGCCTAGACCATTGAGCCTCCCAGCTTCTCTGACATGGGCACCTGTGACTGTCAAATATTTGGGGATACAGATTTATCACACGCTAGGCGGATATGTTTGAGGGGAACCTCGGGGCACTTTGAGGGCGTTGCGTCCGCAGGTGGCCTTCTGGCGTTCTCTTAGCTGCCACTTATGGCTAGATTGGCATTATCGAAAATGATTGTTCTACCCCGCTTATTGTATTACTTTGTCAATCTCCCGGTATTGATACCGAAGTCTTGGTTTAGGACGTTGGACGGGTTTCTCAGAGATCTCATATGGGATGGTGGCCGTAATAGAGTGTCTTTACAGACCCTGCGCCTCCCGCTTACAGATGGAGGTTTAGGGGCCCCAGACTTCGAGGCATATTACTTGGCGGCCCAACTCCAATGGTTGGCAAGATGGATAGATGGCAGGGATCTGCTTACGTTCTCGCTCCCGCTGGGGCACTATATACGAGGTTACTTCCCAGAATTCTTGACCGCAGGCAGAAGATGCTTGATATGGGAACACTACTCTCTGTGGCGGTGCGGTGTTGGGACAGATGTGTGGCCAGATCCCGAATGAGACAGTTATATGCCCCGAGCCTTCCATTGGTGGGCATCCCCCAGGCGGGGCTGGGCCCTCCTCTCACGCAGCAACAATTGATGGGTTGGAAGGAGGCGGGCATACGCACGGTGTGCGACTGTTACAGAGATAGCGAATGGCTCCCGCTGGCCGATTTTCTTACTTATCACGAACTTCCCCCAGGTCAATTCTTAAATTATCATAAGCTCCGTGGGGCAGTGACAGAGCTCTGGGGTGCGGCCACGGGCGAACCGGATGTCCACCAAGTCCTGAAGACGATGGTGACTCTGGGTTCTGCAGGACACCTGATACGTTGGCTTTACCTGGCTATCAGGGAGTTGGCGCCTAAGACGCTTCTGGGTGTACGGGAAAGATGGGAGAAACTGTTAATGCGACCATTGTCAGATAAGGAATGGCAGAAAGTCCTAGCGAGCCCGAAAAAGATCTCAAGGAACACGGCCTTTAAGGCCCTCCAATTCAACATCCTGCATAGAACTTACCTCACTCCGCATCGGTTGAATGTGGTTTATAATAGGGATGATCAGTCCTGTGCTAGGTGCACATTGGGGAATGCAGACTTTGACCATATGATCTGGTCCTGTCCGTGGCTTTCCACTTACTGGAACAGGATTGTGGATCTGGTTAATAACGTACTGGATCGCGCGTTGCCGTGCACCCCTGAGGTTTGTTTGTTGGGCCTCTTCCCGAGACCCAAAGCTTGTAAGTTAGGGCATAGATTTGTAGATCTGGCCTTCCTCCTGGCCAAGAGGAGAATCGCGCTTCATTGGAAAGCTAGGAATCCGCCACTGGTTACCTCGTGGAAGCGGACGTGACCTGTTGGGTCAGAGCAGAGGAACGAGTACTTATCTCTGACGATAAGATCACTAAGCGGCGTAAACCATACGCCGAGCCTTGGGGTGACATAGCTAAATCATGGGACACTCGTCATGGAGTGGAAGGGGATGCGCGGGGGGTGGGACTGGGGATACGGAGTAGATATTCGCAAATGGCCGCCCCATCTGTTCGTCCTGCTCGCTCTAGGCTGTGGTGTAGAGTTGCCCCCTTCCTGAGGCCCCTGCTTGCCCCCGCCCCCTTTCCCCCCCCCCCCATCCGCATATAGCGTGGTCAGTTTGCTCCTTTTTTTGCGATGGATCCGCAGACTCCTGGCAGTTAGTTATTGTTTTTAGTTGTTTGGGTAAGTTTCCTTTTTCTTTTCTCTTTTGTTCATGTGTGGACAAGAATCTGCTTGGGCGGAAAATTCCTGCTGCTGCCTGGGTTCATCCCTTAATAGTCGTACTCATAGGACCACTGATAGTTGGGAGTATCAGGGAGGCCACCTGTGAATAGCCATCTAGAGGGTCAATTGGTGGCCCTATACTGTTGATAGTTGTTTACTGGGGCATGGACCAGGGCTAACACCTCATTTATAATGCGAGACCTGAGCACGCAGATGTGAACTGTCGAATGGGGGAAATGTAATATATTGCTGCATATACGGTTGATAGATTTGGTTTCAGGGAGTGCGAACATTGGAGGTTATGTTTTGTGGTATTTGCCAGGGCGACACCCTGTCCCTTGAACGGAGATACTGTCTTTGTATAATATTATGCTATTAGGTTAATGGGTATAGTGGCGACTCTCCTTTGATGATAATGCATTTCTGTACTTGAAGTCTGTTAACATGTCTTTTCAAAATTTAATAAAAAAGAATTATAAAAATAAAAAAAATGCGAGACCTATTGCATTGCAAATGCTTGTTAGATTAGTGAGTAGAAATGCTCCCTTTCGGCCTGCGCGGCAAATTAATTAAATAAACAAGCACATCCGCTAAAGTGAAAGCGGACCACCCTGCAAATAAAAAAAAAAATACTGCTTACCGACTTATGAAGGAGACCGTGTATCGCCACAAGTAAAAGATCCAGTCTTCATGGGAGGTAACAAATGGCGACAGGGCGGTAACAAGGAGGGACTAACAAGCCTCATTATCAATCGGAAACCAGCATTTACCAAGGACAATGACACCAGCCAATCAAAAATATGGGCGGAGAGAAGGCGAGGCTTCCACAGCATTCTCGACTACTGCATGCCTCAAAGAGCGAGCAGTGCATGCGCAGTGCCCGCTAGGCTCGTACTAAAAAGGAAATTTTTGACCTGTCGAATGGGTGAACTTCCAGCGTTGCTGCACAGCAAGCCCTGGTTGTGGACACCCAAGGAAACGACCTGCAGGCTATGCAGCAAGGCTACAGAAAACTTGGTCCACACCATCTGCCTTTGTGACAACACCCTTGGCATTCGGCGGAAACTCCTACGAACACAATGGAACCAGCAAGGGGTGCGTACTTGTAGGGTGGACATCCTGTCAAGCTTCACGCTTCAGACCAGGGGTCAATTGCCAGAACTGTCAAGTACTTACAAAGGGTCGAGAAGGCCCTCAAAATGGCAGCACAGTAGAGTAGGGTTAAACACATCGACTTGTTGCTACAATCAATAATTAACTTTGTTCAACCCCAATCTCTCCTGTGGACCACCTGCCTTATCCTCCGTTTGATGAACAAAAACCTTTTAGACACTGGATTGTTCTTCGCAATGTTTTTATTCACTCTTTGCCATCTACTCCAAGAGACCTACACACAAAAACTTGTAAAATGATGTATCACTTTCTCCTCTTGGCTATTTATTCCATGAAATTCACATGATTTTCTTTTTTTTTTAATTGCTATCATTATACGATTGTTTTTTTGGATTGGTTTTATTGTAAATATTTTGAATAATCGAACAATAAACTTACTTTACTTACAATAAAATAACCACGACTTTTCTACAGAATACAGGGTCAAAAGACTCAAACAAAAAAAAAATGTGCACAGTACTAGAAAACTGAGCTTTAAATATGCATCAAAAATTTCAATAACCAAAATGTCAACAAGGTAAATACTGTTAGGTAGACTTATTTCCACATACATGTAGCTTGATTACATAAAGACCTAGGACCAGTTTCGCAATAGTTAGGGCTCATCAGCCAGCTATAGCTGGGTTTATGTGTATACTAAAGTGTGTCGCCCTAAGTGGGACAGGTATGCCCAGATGTGGGTCTCATGCACACTGTAACTAGGGCAAAACGGGTTCTGGGTTGCATATATTCCAGTTCAGGGAGGACCATGCCTGGCAGTTTGGACTGGGCTATTCGATTGGAGCACGGTCAAGACTGGTTTGTATATGGCTAGGTCCAATCGGAGGTGGCATTGTGTGCTAAATAGTTATGTGTGTGAGGTTCTTTTGTCTCTGTTGTGTCCAGTGGTGACGGTCTCCGTGATAACATCACGCAAGAGGTAACCTCCTCCAGCGCCATTGTCCAGACAATGTCAACAGCCAGGCGCTTCAGCAGTAACCAAAAGCAATTTCAGACTAAGGGGCCGATTCCGATCTCGGCCGGTAGGGCACCGAATCGACCCGGCTTAACCGGATCCGATCTCGAGCCCTCTTTCCCGACCGATCAGTACATGCGTCCCGGCCGAGCTGAATATGATGCGAGCGCATGCGAAATCGCCTGACCGACTCGTTCCTGGTCCGAACTAGCTCCGACCGACTCACGCACGTGACACGACTCGCGACCGCACAATGGAGACGTTCTCCAGCCGGGCAAGTACGATGCGCGCCTCGAGCAGTCCGACCGACTCGCGCCGTCCGGCTCGAAAGGGCAGTCGGAGCCGGACTTTGGGGTCCGTGTCGGACCCCTCTATACGCCGTAGCCGCTGCGAAGTCGCACACAGGGGGACCCATGGGTCCCCCTGACCTGTGCATGTACGCTGCGAGTCACATCAAGGCATGCCACGCTGTAGGGCGCCCTTGTTCGCTCGCACCCATTGGAGTCAATGGGAGCCCGCGTGACGCGTTGTACGTCCGGCTCCCATTGACTTCATGTGGGAGTCCGACCGACTCGAGTCCGACTGTATGCGTGCGCATCGTACTCGCTCGGTCGGACTGCCAGAGTCCGATTCGGTCGGAAATCTCTCCGGGTCCGGCTCGGTCGGAGTGATTTCCGGCCTGAATCGGAATCGGCCCCTGAGTTTTGACAAATAATTCGACAGGCAATTCTCCGATTTTTTTAAACAACTAGATTCAGATTATGAATTCAAAATGGACACATGACTGTTGTAATCATCTCTACAATGACCTGTCCTGCTTTTTACACGTTAACACTAGCAGATTTTTGATCCAAGTGTTGCTTTCTTAAAGATATAAATATGTATTTTATTTTGTTTATTCTTTATAAATGTTTTGCAACGTACGCTTGTACTTCTGCCTGGTTACAATACCCAGAGTCCAACTGTTACTTTTTAAGAGTGCGAATGTTACTCTTTTTTTAAACTTTTCACCGCTAAGAAAGAACACGCTAACCCAGAATATGAGGCTGAACAGAATCAGTACGGTTTTGGAGGTGATCACCCCGCAGTCCATATTTGAACTTCAGTTGTCTTCGAGTCCTGCGTTGCTTGCTGCCTGTCTATCTCTGAAACACCTTTCTCTTCTCTATGTAGCTCTTATCGCTCGCTTGATCGGAGAGTGAGCTACCAGGCACATGACTCGCATTTATCTGGCGGAGGTCACGTGGCTGCTGTCCCTGCACCCCAATCCTCCAAGGAGGAAGTGGGGCGAGTCATGCTACACTTGTTCCACAGTGATATGCTACCGGAGCCGCCATCTTTAAATGAAGTCCTTACCACGCCACTGTTTAAGCAGCTTGAGGGAATATTGGGAATGTCATTTATTTATTTTTTAAACGGTGTTACATAGCGTGAACTCGACCCGAAGGTATTGGAGCGCATTCAGGGCTTTAGGTGGGCCGGGTACTGCCGGTGTTCTAGAAACCAGCTGCTGAGATGGGTCCCTATCGGGCTGTCAATTTTTGCCCTCACTCTCAGGGTAAAATAAAACAAGCATTTGCAATGCAATACGACTCGCATTTACGCGAGACCTATTGCATTGCAAACGGAGGGCGGGCGGGAAAGCACAAACAACGGGAGTGGGGGGGCAGGAGAGAAGGCACAGACAGCGGGAGGGGGTGGGGGGCACGGGAAGAAATAGTGCTCATGCAACACGAAGTAAAGGGGCCAGTAGCCATGAAAGGACACAAATGACGACATGGCCATCATAAGGAGGGACTAACAGCCTATAAACCAATCGGAAGGCAGCATTTAGAAAGGACAAACACAGAAGCCAATGAAAAAGTGGGCGTGGGAGTGGGCGTGGCTTCTCCCCCGTAGTCTACTACCACAGATCAACCCCAGAGCAGCGCTTACGCGCTGGCTCAGGGCTCGACCTAAAAAGGGACTAAAAAAATCCCCTGCAAGTTTTAGACAGATCGCACTACTGGATGCGACCGGAAAATTGTTCACCAAGAGCATACTTGTCCACCTTCAAGACTGGGCATTTGGGAACGGCTTTGTCCCTGTAGAGCAAGCTGAGTTCCGTAAACACAGCGGTACCCTCGACAATATTGCTGCTCTGCAAACGTTAATAGAAAAATATTCAATGAGCAGGGGTATGCCGTTATATGCGGCCTTCATAGTTTTCTCCACGGCCTTCAACCGGATTGACCGGGGGACGCTGTGGAGAAAATTGACCACTATAGGAATACCAGTGAATCTCCTTAGATTAATCAATCCATTCCTCCACTTGGACCCAGGTCCTAATGGGTGGAACTCAGGGCTTGTCAAGAAGAATAGAGACCCAGAATGGGCTAAAGCAAGGGTGCTTATTGGCCCCTCTTCTCTTTTCCCTGTTTATTAATGATTTGCCAAACAGGGTAGGGTCTTGTAAAGGGGATCCACCAAAATTAGAAACTATGAAGTTGAGTTGCCTGCTATATGCGGATGACGCCATTTTATTAGACCTCACTCTAATCGGACTCCAAAGACAACTCACTGAGTTAGCACGTTAATCAGAAGATTACTTTTTAAAAATAAATATTTCAAAAAGCAAAATTATGGTTTTTAAATATCGGGGTTGCCGAGTTAGGAAACAAATGCACTGGTTTCTGGGGAAGGATAAACTTGGCGTGGTTAAGTTATATCCATAATTAGGGAGAATTTTCACAAGTACGTGTTCTAGTAGCGATCATATTGATCAATGCAGAAGCAAGGCAATCTCACAGGCCTCCGCAATCAGCAGACTCTACAAGCATTGCGGGAAAAGACACTTTCCGCATGTTTTATTAGTTTACAAAATCAAAATACCTCCAGGGTTGAGTTATGCCTGTGAAACAATAGATGAATAGTACTGGGAGAATTTTGAGAAAGTAGAGGGGCGTATTTGGCGCCAAATATGTAATTTAAATTGCGCAGCACCTATAGCTGCGATTTGGCTTGAATTTGGGTTACTCTCCACTTATGTGTTTTCTATGGCTGCGTGCTTAAGATGGGGTAATACATTATTGAACAGTATTGAGAACCCTTTATGGGTAGCAATGCGTGAAGAAATCTTTGATTCCTTTAAGGGAAAGAGCGTCCTTTTTAGGAATTACCAGAAAGCGGTAAAGTTGTTTAATTTTAAAATTGTCTGTTCAGGTTCTCTTCCCAAACAAGTTTTGAAAACGAGAATTTAAAAAACAATTAATGATGTATCTTGTAAAAGAGATTCAGTACTGTGTGCACAGCGTCAAAATAATGATCTTATAGTGGGGAGTAGTATTTATAAAAAGCCACAACCTTATGTTCTATGGAATCTTCAACATGGAGAACGTAGAGTAATTTTGTTACTCCGGCTGAATTTACTCCCTTTAAGAATTGTAACAGGCGCCTGGGAGGGTCTTCCAAGGCAGGAAAGACTTTGTCCCTTATGTGGCACATGTGTACAGGACTTAAATCATGTCCTATTTGTCTGTCCATTGTTACAACCATTACGACGCAGATATATGAAACCCTTTTTTCTAAAGTACAATATTGTTACAGCTGAGGAGGCCCGTAATTGTCTTCTGGCCCCTCCCTCTGAAACTGTCTGTTTTACATTTTTTAGCTTTTTAAAACAATTTTTGAATATATTCTAGAGAAGTATTCAGCTGCCCCGTTTAGCCATAATAGGCCTGATAGGCACCACTTGTGCTGTACCTAATGAATTTTATAACAAATACTTTTGGGTAGTTTCTTATTAGCAGGTTGTAATTCATTAAATTGCTATTGTACTATTATGTTTGTTACTATCTACATTATGGTCGTATTTCAACAGGGTCTTCTTAATGCTGATGCTACAGCTCTGTATCTGGACTTTCGTCTCCTTACATGCTACGAATTCCGTTATGCGCAATTGTGTATCTATTATTTTAAGATTTTGATACTTGAGCACTTGCACTTTATTCTTCCTCTTCGATGCTGCTAGTAATTGTATATATTCTACTGATTTTTAGAATTTTAAAACAAATATTTTTTATGATATACGTATCTTTGCAAAAGCACAGTTGAAGCCGTCTAAAAACCTAAGGGGCTTATTTATGAGCCCTTGCGTCACTTTTGCACCGCCGGTGCGTCACTTTTTGTGACGCACCAGCAGGGTAAAAAATGTGCCATGTTGCGTCATATTTAGAAAGTGACGCATCTAGGTAGATGCGTCACTTTGTAAACCCCTGCGCCAGGTATAATGTATGCAGGGTGGGCGTTCTGACGCAAGTAAGCCTCGTAGAAGTGACGCAGTGAAATCTATGCTAATCTTGTGCTAAGTCACCAAGATGTAGAATTCCCCAGTGTTTTTTGATGATCCGTTTGATCATATTAGATTCTGGGATGAAAGTGGTGACACGTGATTTGTTCTGTGTCAACTTTTGGCCGGATCTCTAGGAGTGCCTCTCCTTCGCTTTCAAAAGAACAGCCAATCTGAAAGATTTATTGATCAGTACTAGACCTAAGAAAGAACCACCTATAAGAAATCAGCTGTGGAATCTGCCACCTGTAACAGGCCACTACACTTGTGGGCAGGTCATTGTGTGCCCATTCACCAGTGCAAGTAAAACAGTTGCTCTGACCAACACATTTACATGGCACCAAAAGAAACACACTAACTGCAACACGCGCAATTGTGTGTATCTGATTACCTGCCCGTGTCAGCTAAAATACATAGGCATGACTACGCGCCTTGTAAAGACTAGAATTACGGAACACAGAAGCAACATTAGGTGTAAAAAGACCAACACCAGGATGTGTACTCACTTCACTGAATCAAGCCATACTACAGATGACTTACATTGGACTATTTTGGAATCGCACCCACAGATCAGGAAGGACACGTTGTTCAGGAAGGAGCAACAATGGATTTTTAGACTTTCAACCCACATTATGGGTCTCAACGATGATTTCCCTTGGGTGGAACTGAACCGCATTTAACTACACCACCGCCATACCAGGGCAACCTTATCTCCCCTAACACAGACTATACATAGTGAGCTAAGCAACTGTGCGTATTGTCAGTGACACTACGCCCACCAGTAACGGCGGTCATCTATGCCTAACCCACTGACTTTAATAACTAGGGGGTGTCATCATGCTGCTTATACCCAGATGCATCACAACACCATGCAAAGCACTTGTTAAAAGACCCGAAAATGTCCTTGTTCTTAGACACTACTCCCGCCACGGTAGTGGGCACAGTGACGTTGCGCAACGCCTTATGGATGTCGACTATGACCACCTGGGATTTTTCTCATTCTTTTGAAATTGTTAACTAATTGGGTCCACCGGGCTTTGTTAACTTTAGTTATACCATACAAGGCACATGAAAACCCCCAAGCCACCACAATTGAGTTACGGGCTGAGACTCCACTATCCATTGTCTCCCCATTAACTTCATAAGATTGTGCCATACACAGCGACCCGCCCCATAATATTGGGCTATATTTCACTTAAAGTAACACATGTTTACCTAACAATCGTGCAAGATCGTTGTTGTTTTTTCTATGTGGTTCAATAAAGTTGAACTAAGTTTGACTTCCAAGATGGCTGCCGTGTCCAGCCTTCTAGCGTTCTCACGCAGGGACGCCGACACGCACCATTACGTATACTCCGGGCTACAGAGGCACATACACGGGGACCAGAGCAAGGGTAGGACAAAAGCTAGTTGCCACGCCACCCAAACGTGAGTAATGACTGCCACCAACCATGGGGATTTGCAATACGGTCAGAAATCACCTCGCTGGTAAGACCATTAATATGTGTGTTTAAACCGAGATGCTGGGCGTTTTCGTCCTTTCTTTCTTACAGGACACAAGCAACGTAGTACTCTGTTGACACCTCCCCCGTCTGCGTCGACCTCAGAGTATAGGGGTGAGTGGGTTTACAATAAGTCCTATTTGGACTGGAATTTGACCTTTTTTACTTCACACTTTTTGGCAGCGTCAGGCTATGAGAAGTGGACCTTAACTATGTATAATTATGTGTGAACTGGCGAATGGCACAAACTACGGGTGTGTATGTTACCCTGCATTTTTGCACACGGGTAGTCCACACATATATGGTTACCATGCTGTATGTCATCCACCCTTGTGTTGTGTTATCGTGTTTTGTCTGTAGTCACGACTATCACCACTAGAGAACACCTTTTGCGACCAACTGTATCAGGTCAATACACCGACATTGATACTGTCACCTATTGAGAATAATTGTCCTCTCATCTAAATTCGAATTGTTTGCTACGGGCGTTTCAACCCTTTATTTCTCGACTAAGCTGACTTTAAAACTGAGCACCACATTGCTTTACATGTGCTCCCCAAAACAAAGATTTGGCCTATCTGAGAGCATAATTTGTCAGCCACTATTCCTATCCACTTGGATTGATCCTCCACAAGCATATCCGATGACAAGCTGAAACATTTCACGAGTGGTAAATTCCTTCTCTTTCACTAGGAGTGTGGTGAGACCCATGTGGGGTGATATGACTCCAAGACCAGGTGTCCTTGCTCTAACATCTTGAATTTTCACTCTCATTTCAGGTCCCAGTATTCCAGGCCAAATGACCTGTTGCATAACAGCAACGCTGGTTACATCATGACACTCAGAACCAGCATTGTGGTAGTGTAAGAGTTAAGATCACCTTCTCTTCTTTTTAGACAACAGTCCTGATGAATTGCCGCTTGACCCGCTAGGGGCTTTGAGGCGAGAAACATGTTGACCATTTACACCAGATAGACCCTGTAGGATCATTATTTCCAGGCTGGGTTCACACAACTTTTAGTTAGGTTAGTGCACCCCCAAAATAGAATTAATTGCTAAGGGTAGAACTAGACCTATTTTAAGTCACATTGCACACTTACCACATTACCCTGTCCACATACCCTCACACACCCAACAGCTTCATCGAAAAAGATCTCTGCTAAAGAGCCCTTTCGTGGGTGCCCGTCGGGCATTGCAGCGCCGGCCCGACGAGGAGCAAAGCCCCATGATGAAGCATGACATCCTCCAGGGTGTGTGAGGGCAATCCATAAGAGACCTGAACACTCCTTCACAGTAGGAACTGCACATTGACATTTTTTCATACCGTAAGTTGGGAGTAGATGTGCAGGACCTGGTTAAAAAGCTCCTGGTTCCTTCTATTTGAGAAACAGTTTATTACTTGGACATCATCTTGTCTGCATTTTCTTGAGAATGGTGGTGTCATTAGGAAGTTCCTGCATTATACTGCTGTGTTCATGTCAATGAAGGTGTCTACCAGTGGCAGTGTTACTAAGGGGGGTCAATGAAGGTGTCTACCAGTGGCAGTGTTACTAAGGGGGTGGAAAGAGGGCGTCTTTTGGTTCCATATGGGAGATGTAAGTAAGAGGCAATCACCATAAGGCGTCAGAATTTATTTATAGAAACTTCACACAACGGAACA
The DNA here is from genome assembly GCA_963921515.1 of Calotriton arnoldi. NCBI lineage: Eukaryota > Metazoa > Chordata > Amphibia > Caudata > Salamandridae > Calotriton > Calotriton arnoldi. Next base: position 969,824 of record CAWUFW010002411.1, read on the forward strand.
TTGCGATTGCAAATTCCTGAAGTCTAGCTCTGGAATTGGAGTCACAAAAGTGCTTTTCTTTGCAGATCTCCTCACAGGCAATGTTATTGCACTGTTTACACTGTTTACTTGTGCCTCACTACATAACGAACATGCTCCTAAAGCATGAGTCATTATGATTATCGATACACTGAAGTAGGCATCCCTCCTTCCACACCACCATCACAGTATCTGTGTTAAAACAACTTTAATGGCTAAAATGATTTTCTCCAAACCTTACAGTGTAAATATTCATCTAGCAGTCGGTGCCACTCAAAATGTCACATGCATGACCCTGGAATGTCACGCATAAACTAACAGCAGCTATCACAATGTCACACATAGACAATTAGAAAACCTGGCAGCCCTGCCAATGGCTGCGGTACTGTGCAGGTATTCCCGTGGTGTTTTGTTTCTGTCAGGTGGGGGTCTTTATTACTGGAAATGTCAAACGAGACTGTGAAAGAAGCCTTACGGACATTATGTGCAGCTGGGGGTGATGACCTAATGAAGCCAGGAGTATTGTCCCAGACGTGCGGCGTAAAGGGTTGGAGAGGATGAGGCATAACGGCCAGAGCTGAGGACTTGGAAACTGGGTTCAAGTCTTGTCATCGGCTCAACATCCTTTGAGACTGTGCAAATTGCTTAATCTTCCTGTGCCTTAAAAAAAGGAACGTCTCCTTGGGTAATGTAACTGGTGCTCATGTGAAGCAGGTCAAGTTTACGCTATCTAAAACTACATAAAAGAAAACAAAATGTCACCGACCAGAAGGGAAGCTGCGAGAGGCGTTGCAGCAAAAAATTAATTTAAACATGCAGTCCCTGTTAAAAAGGAGGCTGTGGTACAGGTGCTAGAGCCTAGTGAAGGGTGCATACATTCCTCCAGATGCATTGAGATGGTTTCCCTGATATGGGGGCCTGCAGTTGTCAGTGCTACAAGAGCGCTGGGTGGGGACTTTAAGCACCAGCACATTTGGCTCTGTGAGAGAAGAAAAATTGGACGAGGGGGAAATTTCACAATGGATGCTAAGAGTAGGGAGTAACAGAAGTGAAGCCTACAAACAGAATGGAAAAGGGGGAGAATGTTAATTTGGGCACACAGTTTCTGTGTCATAGGATACCCAGACACTGCGGGGAAGGCTTACAGAGTTAAGGGTGAAAAGAAGACGCTGCACGCGTAGCAGATGGATGGAAGGAGCTGGAGTGAGGTGTGATTACAACCAGGTGTTTGTCAGTACTGCACGTCGTGGGATGATCAAACGAGGAAAGGGGGATAAGGCAGTGAGCACACATTCAGTGGTGGTAGGGGTAGACAAGAAGGAGAGTGAAAAGTTGGGAAACAAGAAGAGTGAAAAGCAATAGTGTGAAATAAAAATGCTGGCAATTCAATTACCCATAAACGGTCCCTGTGTCCACTTGTGGCGTGCCTGGCGAGGAGAGCACATCTGTGAAGGAAATTTCCATTTTGAAACCTGGGCACGGATGAAGGACGTACAAAGCGGGCACCGGGCTTGACCGGAATTGTAGTTCAATTCATTCAAATGTCATCCTTCAAATACCACTGTAAGTGCTGGGAAGAATAATCCCAGTCATGATTTTGTGTATGACAATCGAAGGTATAAATCTGCTATGGCCCATAAAGATATATGGTCACAATAGAATTGTGTAGGCAGGAAAAAGGGAACGCCTCGACAGTGGAAAGATATTAACAAAATTACAAGCAAAGGGGTAGGACAGAGGATGTGGTGTAATGGCATGAATTGCTGACCTTGGAGCTGGGGAGCTGGGTTCAAGTCTTGGCGTTGGCTCAACATCCTGTACAAGTATGCTTGAAATGCATGCTAACACAAAAAGATTAAATCAAGGACAGTGGCCTCAGACGACAAGCACACTTCAAATGCGTGCAGGCAGGGAAAGATTAGGTAACGGTAAACAAAAAACGTGGTGCAGGCAAAACCGAATTAAAGAAGTTCCACCCAGCAATGCGGATGAAAAGGAGTACTTGGGCCACGGGACACTGATAAGAGCAACACCCAAGGAACAACAGGAAACAGCATGCTACAACCAATAGAAACAGAGGAAAAGAAAGTGGCAAGCACACAAACCAAAGAAAAGTGAGGGCAGGATGTAAGCCCCTTTTAAGATTTATATTAAATACAATAGATGTCACAAGCACAGCACAAGCACTGTACAGGCAAAACCTAAAAACTAGCCTGACAAAAGTCAGCAGCCCAAAACTCCTAAGTGCTGTGAGCGGTTTGAGTATCGAAACTACAAGGGGGATCCCAAGGGTCCAAAACAAGCGCAACCTCCCACTGGAGGAAAGGTCCCAGGGGTGATGAGTATAGGGCTGCGGGAGGAGTTTGTCCCAGTTAATGGGGGGGAGTTTAGTGGGGTTACCTAGTCTCCCTGTGTGACAGTGAGATGGTTCCTAAGATCCATGTGCCCTCTAATACTGCAAAGTATAGGGAACTGGAACAGCTGCAATGTTCACCAGGGAAAGGTCTCTTCGCACATTATGTGATGAAGAATGGGGTTTCAAAACCTCATTTACCAGTTCAACAGCAGAGCGTACTGGGAGATAGTGTCCATTCAGAAGCAAAAAAAAGACTGTCACAAAACCAATCCAAAGGAAGAGGAAAAGTAACAAAATTGTAATCCAAATGTAGATCCATGGAGGGATAAAGTATGTCTTTTTGATCAAAATTTAAAATTCACGTGGTCCCATTTGTGGAGGTGGATCTAGGTCTGAGAATCTAAAGAGAAGTAATCAACGTCGACAAAGTAGCCTGAGGCTATTAGTACAAAATTGGGAGGCTCATGTAGCTGTGTACAACTGGTAGATGACTCTAATGCTCCTACTTTGCGGTAGACACCATCACTTGTCTTCTTGCAGAATTGAAGGTTGTGTTTCTGTACATGATAATTGTATGGCATTTGTTGATGTAACAGGAAGAAGTGATATTTCGGTGGGTTCACTGACAAAATATCGATGTTAAAAATATAGAACTAAAAAATATCGATGCAAAAATATCGACGCCCGATACTTAAACAGATAAGTACAAAAATATTGAAAAAATAAATATCGATGTAAAAAATATAGTTGTACAAAATATCGAATTTTATATATATATATATATATAAAATAAAATAATAAAATTAAATATGTTAAATAATAAAATTAATATAAAATAATAAAGTAGATTGAATATAAAATTTAAAAATATAATAAATAAACTTCATTTAAAAAGTTAAACGCACATACATAAAAATTCATATATATTTACTTTAAAACAAATTATAAACTATTAATTTTAATTTATTTTATAATTTTAAACTTATATAAAAATTTACATATATATAGATGTATGTATGTACCAATAACATAAAATCTAATTAAAAACATCCTACTATAAATTAAAACATAAAACTATTTAAAAATCTTCAAACTTAAATTTCCCACTCCAGTGAGTGCAACAGTAGGGAAAGTGTTGGATAGCGGAGGGGTAAAATTGACTATTCCCTCTCCAGTGAGTGCAACAGTAGGTAAAGTGTTGGATAGCAGAGGGGTAGAAATTACTATTCCTACTCCAGTGAGTGCAACAGTAGGGAAAGTGTTGGATAGCGGAGGGGTAAAAATTAATATTCCCACTACAGTGAGTGCAACAGTAGGGAAAGTGTTGGATAGCTGAGGTGTAGAAATTACTATTCCTACTCCAGTGAGTGCAACAGTAGGGAGAGTCTTGGATAGCGGAGGGGTAAAAATTACTATTCCAACTCCAGTGAGTGCAACAGTAGGGAAAGTGTTGGATAGCGGAGGGGTAAAAATTACTATTCCCACTCCAGTGAGTGTAACAGTAGGGGAAAGTGTTGGACAGCGGAGGGGTAAAAATTACTATTCCCACTCCAGTGAGTGCCACAGTAGGGAAAGTGTTGGACAGCGGAGGGGTAAAAATTACTAGTCCCACTCCAGTGAGTGCAACAGTAGGGAAAGTGTTGGATAGCGGAGAGGTAAAAATTACTATTCCCACTCCAGTGAGTGCAACAGTAGAGAAAGTGTTGGATAGTGACAGGATAAAATTTACTATTACCACTCCAATAATTGTAAAAGTAGGAAAAGTGCTGGATAGCGGAGGGGTAAAAATTACTATGTTAATGTTAATGTTAATGTTAAAACAGATTTCTAGAGTGCACAGCTACTCAATAGAGTGTCCCGGCGCTTAAGACAGAGAGGACCAAAATGCAGAGAGAAAAAGAAAAAAAAAGAAAAGAAGAAACCGAAGAGGACGGAAAATAATTATATTGTTTGTTGAAACAACCAGGTTTTCAATTGTTTCCTGAAGGCGAGCAGGTTAGTGACTTGCCTAAGTGGAAGAGGCAGCTTATTCCAAAGTCCAGCCACTAGCACTTGAAAGGAGCGACCGCCTTTGCGGGTTCTAAGATATTTAGGAATGACCATGAGATGTTGATGGGCAGATCTAAGAGATCTGCCAGGTATATAGAAAGACACTCTTCTGGAAATATATTTTGCTCCTATACCGTGCAGGGCTTTAAAGGCTAGGACCAAAGCTTTGAAACGGATTCTACTGCGCACCGGTAACCAGTGCAGATTCTTAAGGTGGCGAGAAATCCGATCTCTCGGCCCTAGACTCAGAACAGCCCTAGCTGCTGCATTCTGCACTACCTGCAGTTTGTTAAGTAAGAACTCCGGCAGGCCCAAATAAAGGACATTGGCATAGTCCAACCTTGAAATAATAAGGGCCTCGATGACCATTTTTCTATGCTCGGTCTGTAATAGAAATAAAAACCTCCGGAGCATCTTCAGGAGACCAAAACAGGTTCCGACTACCGACTGAACCTGAGGTACCATAGAGAGGGCGTCATCCATTTTTACTCCCAAGTTCTTTACAGTCCTGACCGCGGCCTGGGGAGGAGACATATCTTGGGGCCACCATTGTTTCCAGACGTCCAACGGGGGGGAGCCGAAGAAAATGATTTCGGATTTGTCTGAATTACATTTCAGATGATTATGTTTAAACCAGGCAAAAGTTTCTTTTAGGCACTTGTTGATCTTCTCCCCGTTGAACTCCTCACCCTTCCTGCAGGTGAACAGCAGTTGAGTGTCATCAGCGTACAATATTATTGTGACCTCGTTCTCTGCAGCCATTGTGGCTAGGGGGGCCATGTACAGATTAAAAAGTACAGGGCTCAAAATCGAGCCCTGTGGCACACCCACCCTTAAAGTCGGCACACTGGCCGAAAAGGGAGGTGACCAGACCTCCTGGTTTCTACCCTCTAAAAAGGAAGCAAACCACTTCAACACCGTGCCCTCGAAACCACCCTCCCTCAATCTCTGCAAAAGGTGGTCATGGGGCACGGTGTCAAACGCCGCCGAAAGGTCCAAAAGGACCAAGACCGCCTTGCCACCTGCGTCCAAAGTCTCCTTGATGGATTCAGATACCTCCAATAATGCCGTCTCGGTACTAAGATTCTGCCTGAAACCAGACTGGCTAGGATGTAACAGATTGTTAGCCTCTGCAAAATTGCTGATCACTGAGTGGACATATTTTTCAACTGTTTTTGCAAAAAAAGACAGAAGAGAAATGGGTCTATAGCTAGTAAAGACCGTGGGATCTGCCGTGGGTTTTTTTAGTAAAGGGATTATTTTTGCTCTTCCATCCGACTGGGACTAGTCCGTTAAGGAGGGACTATTCCCACTCCAGTGAGTGCAACAGTAGGGAAAGTGTTGGATTGCAGAGGAGTAACAATTAATATTCTCACTCCAGTTAGTTAAAAATTAAAAACAAAGTTTTGACAACAATAAAAACATTTAAAAAACAAAATAAATTAAAAAATATATAAATGTGCTAAAAATTAAAATACAAATATATTTAATATTATTGTTTTTTTAAATATATTATAATGTTAAGTACATATAACAAATACCTACAAATAGTATATTTAAAAAAATAATAATTTCCAAACAAATAAATATTTTTAATTAAAAATTATTTAGAAACAAAAACATTAATTATTACATAAATTTACTTTTTTATTTCCTACCCTAAAACACCACACAATTCACAACCCACATCTAAATTTAAAAAAATACTTCCTCAACTAACATAATTAATTACCAATTAAAAGAATATTATTAATTAAAAAACAAATTAAAACTCATTAAAAATATTTAACTTTTCACACTTTACCCCTATAATCCCCACAACCCACAGCTAAAATTAAACTGTAAAAAAATTAATTACACAATTAAAACTTATTTTCAATTAAAAAACGAATTGTATTTAACAACTAATTATAAAGCAATTAAAATTAATTTACTCCCTGCACTGTACCCCTATAACAATAAGACCCACACACAAAAAAATATAAACAAATACACTAATTAAATATAAATTAATTAGTTAATATAAATTAACAACTAATTATTAATTAATTAAACATAAATTACTTCCCACCCTTTACCCCTATAAACCCCACAACCCACACCTAAAATTAATTACACAATTTCCGTAATTAATTTTCTATCAATTAATTAATATTAATTAAGAACTAATTATGAATTAATTAAAAATAAATTACTTCCCACCCTTTACCCCATAAACCCCACAACCCACACCTAAACAAAATAACACAATTACCATAATTAATTATCAATTAATTAGTTAAAATAAATGAACAACTAATTATTAATTAATCAAAAATAAATTACTTCCCACCCTTTACCCCTATAAACCCCACAACCTGCACCTAAAAAAGTACACAATTACCATAATTAATGATCAATTATTTAATTATTATTAATTAACAACCAATTAATAATTAATTACAAATAAATTACTTCCCACAATTAATGCTATAAAATCTAAATTAAATAAATAAAGAAATAGTGATTAATTTATTATAATTAAATTACTTCCCACCCTATTCCCCTCTAAACCCACAACACGCTATGGAACTAAAAAATGCAAAATGTAATTAAAATTAAATTCATAACTACTAAAAATTTAACACATATATTAAAAAACATAAACAATGCTTATACAAAAAAACATACATCACATACAATTAAAATACATAACACTAATTAAAAAAATAGAGATTTTCAACATCTATTTTTTTGCATACAATATTAATGACTTCTATATTTAAAAAAAAGACATTTCGTACCTTAAATTCAATATTCTTGACCACGATATTCTTGCTGTAGATATTTCTGGATCACAATATTTTCAACTCGATATTTGTGTAAGTCGACATTTCCAACTCGATATTCTGTCTCAGCACCATTTCAGTGTTAGCTGTCCCCAGTTGGGGAGAAGAAGCTTCATCTTCGGTCAAAGCTTGTGAAGGGACTTCCTGTAGGGTAGTAAGAGGATGCAGATAACTACCCAGGAGTTCTCAAGGCCTACTATGTAGAACCGGCCACATGATGTGGTTTAATGAGATCAATAGACAAAAATCTCTTGTGTTTGCTACCAGCAAGGGGCGGTAAAAGTACAGGTCTGTTACCTTTAACAGTCAGGACAGGTACAGGCTCTGTAGGATGGCCCGAAGTCCACAATTTTCTCCCAGACCAGATCACCGATCTTTGGAATCCAACCAGGAGTTGCTGGTGTTTCCTTCACTTAACCAGTGGCGGACCGTTTCTCTTGGATGTTGCTCTGAGCTTCTCTGAACTTGTGCAGGTCCTGTAAAACATCCAAATGTTCATTGATATTCAAAAGGCGCTTCCGCCGCCACTGTACTGGGACTTTCAAGGTCTGGAACCCACATCTTAACCCTGAACAGGATCTCATAGGGAGTCCAACCATCCAGGGATTTCCTAGGCAGATTATTTAGGGCTCTCTGGACCCCATACAGGTGGTGAGCCCAACTGAAACCTGAACCTAGAACTCTAGCTGTTAAAGACTGCTTTAAGTGCCGGTTCATCCAGTCCACTGCCTTGTTTCCCTCTGGATGACAGGGGTAGGAGTACTGCACAGTCACACCCAATTTTCCCATGGTGTCTATGTAAACCCTGGAGGCGAATGTTGTACCCTGGTCTGAATGGAATGTGGCTACTGCATGTGTCCCAATAAAGGATCACAAGTACTTTATAACAGTACGAGCAACAGCCGATCGCTGTGGCCATACCCATAGGAATCGAGAGCAGGATTCAACTGCCACTATGATGTACTTGTATGACCCATCTGAGTGCAAGGGTGCGCAGTCATTCAAATAGACACAGATGCTTGTCAGAGATCATTCGAGGTGTCTATGGTGGGCAGGCTATGGTGGACACTTTCATCTGCTGGCAGATGTCATATTAAAGGGCAAAGTCCTTGGTCTGTTTGTATAGACCTGGCCACCAATAGCGTTGCTGAAATAATGAAATTGTAGCCGCCACCCCTGCGTGAGCAGATGCTAGACCCTCTTATGCTGCTAGGATCAATCCTAATCTGCAGTCTGAATTAAGTATAACTCTATCCCCCACTCCGGGAATATGAGCAAATGGAATGTTAAGGGCACTTAACTAGTTGGAATATTTAGTTGGAAAGCCTTTCAGCAAGAGGGTGCTATTGTGCGCAGTGTTGACAGCTGTCATGATGTCTCCATCTATCCCAGTACTCAAAGAAGTAATTGCAGTGACTACAAGAGTTTACACTGTTGATTTTGAGGCTTTGACGTCAACTATTGAATTCCCTGCAACATGTATTCCCAGTGGCGGCTCGCAGAGGGAGTGCTGCGGGGCGGTGGGGCGGGGGAGGGGCAGGGTGGGGGGTAGTGGAGTAGGGCATACGACGGGCAGGAGTAAGGTAAGTAAATAAATAAATAAAACTATTTACCTTGCGCTCGCTGCATCGCCAACTCGGCGATGCAGCGAGCGCAAGGTAAATAGTTTTATTTATTTATTTACTTACCTTACTCCTGCCTGTCGTATGTCCGACTCCACTACCCCCCACCCAGCCCCTCGCCCGCCCCGCAGCACTCCCTCTGCGAGCCACCACTGGGTATTCCTACACACCAATTACTCAGTGTGTGAATCACATGAGTCAGTGGCAAACATGCTTTTAGTTTGCCCACTTGCCTGTAAGCCAGCTTGTACTTTATTGTGTACTCTTTGGAATCTCTGAATCCATTCTGGCTCTAGTACAGTGAGTACTCATTGTAATACTGGACACAATAATATGAATCACACACAATAAGTGTGGGGAATACAGGATGCTTATTTTCAAGGACCAGAGTTAGAGCTTTCAGTTTAGCCAGCTGTGCAGTGCAATCACCAAGAGACTGCGTATATATTTTATGAGGTTGGCATTCTCCATCCTACATTCTTACCTTTTACCAGTGTGCAAGAGGCAGAGTATTGGCTTTTTGTCCCTACTGCAGGCTGAGCAGAACCATCAGTGTGGATTATGTAATCATACTGATCTGGAATTATGACTTCATTGGGCAGAGGATATTCGTGTTTATAATGGAGATATAGCTTGTGTTTGTAATGTAAAGTCAAATATATAATCGGCTTCTGTTACTGTGAGCAAGTTGACCCATTGCATCCATCTTGGATGGAAAGCTTTTGGATTTGGAATGCTGGCCTTTATGACAGCCTCTAGGCTAGAATGGGAGTCACGGCAATTATTTGTTTGCCCCGAGCCAATGATCTTTCTTTCGGTACAGCAGTCTGTACTGCTGTCAGAATATTTTCTGTCAATGCAAACGTAATTCTGCATTTATATATAAATGCAATTTATATGTAATAGGTACAGTGTCTCCTTCATGGAATGTAATATATGTGTATCTTGATGTACCCACAATTATACGGATCACCAGATTTGTGGTTTTAACCAGTGTGTGTAAATGTTTGGATGCTAGCATGTCAGCTGATACCGAAAATGTGTGTGTGTTCCGCTGTCCAATGAAAACTTTAAAAGTCTGGACGAATCAAGTTGTGGAACGGTTTTACTCATTGGGCATAATCTGGTATGTATGTTCTGCCAAGAGTCAGGAAACTCAATATAGGTTGGAGTTTCTTCAATGTACTTGGTGGTTGTAACAGCTCACACTTTTCTAGGAAATATATCTCCAGGATTCTACGGTCACTTTGCAGCTCATATCCCAAAAACAGGACACTAAGATAAGCAATTTTTGATTTTTTAAATTAAGTTTGTAGCCCATGTGAGCAAATCTCAAAACTATGAGATCTACTCTAGCCAAGTGAGTTGACAGCTAATGATCTGTCAAGTATAAGTAAAAATAAAATGCTATAAACATTGGACAGTGCCTGATCATCGAAGTCTTGTTTTTGAGAACCTAGAGCACTGAATGCGGTCAATACCTGCTTTCAAGCTATATATTTTGGCAGAAAAATCCATTTGATATGTGTAATGTGGTTTTGTATTTTTTGCTCTCTATATTATCATTAGTGCTTTTCTATGCACGTTTTTACAGCAAATGTGCGTGTAGCAGTGTTTAAGTGTCTGTAATCTAAGACTAAACAATATGAATGGTCTGGTTTTGTTACTGCAAACAAGGGATTATTTATTGTTGAGGTGCAACTTACTATTAGACCTTGGTATTCAAGTTGTATGAGTATTGCTCTAACTTATTTTTAGCCTCATGTTTAATGGGGTATTGTCGTTGTGGTCTTGACCTCACAGGTTTGACGTGATAAGGGGATCCGTCATCCCAACCCACATGGTTGTGGTATAACCCCAGAGCTTGCCCTAGAGCCCACGCCATGGCGAATGTATGTTTAGGTGATTCTGGAACGAGTTCGGAAAAAGCAGGTAAAATTACCATTTCTCCCCATGGACAATCCATAACAAACTCCAGAGCTCAATCCTTTTCAGCCAAGAAAATGTCATAGCTGAATGACAAGTTCTCGCAAAAGAGAACATTTATGGTACGTGGTATATCCCCCTTCATCTGGAGTTGCAAATCATATTATTGACTAGGGACACTCAGTCTCCGGTCCGGTGTTTCCACCTGGATGTAGTCACATGTTGCTAATTCTGCCAGACACTACATAAGATTCCGGCGAACTATTGTAACTTCTGCCACGCTGTCCAGCATGGTCAGAGCAAACTCCCCGTTCAGAAGCAGTGTACTCAATATCCGCGGCATGCTTGACTTTGATGCCAGCTACCTTCTTTTCTTTGAATTGAGGCTTGGACTGTGTAGGTTTGTCTTCCTTTTTTATTATGAAGTCAGAAGAGCTCCGTGAGTCTTTCTTCCCTTTCACATACTCCTCTGATCTGTGCTCCAATTGCCCTCCTCTCTCCAAGCATCTTTTTCTGATGTCTCCAGAATGGAATGAGAAGGACGTGTATCAGTATCCTGATAACTTTCATGCGTGTTAATTAAATCACAGTTTCACAAATTCTAGCGCTTGTCCAAGGACTCCTGTCGAGGAGATCCACTCTGTGTTTTCTTTATTTTTCTTATTATCCTATTTCTTCTTAGAAGACTCGGGTTCCTGATTCGAATTATCCTTGTCAGAATTACCCTTAATCTGTAGTCTACTTATTCTGGCTCCCAAATTATCTCTACCAATTGTTACATAGGTTTCCTCAATAATTTTAGGTAGTTTTCGCTCCTGGTCTCCCAGATCAACCTGTGTGAGTGGCTGGCCTATAGCCAATGCTACTGCTTCCCCTTTTATATTGCTTAGTATAATTGAAGATACTGTGGCAAAATTGCCTATCAGTCTCATCCCCAAATCAAGGGCAGGGCCTGCTCCATACTCATTTTGGATCTGTTTAAGCACCTCAGGCAAAACAGCTGATGAGGGTGTAACGTGTGTTTTGGTATATACTGCAGCAAAGACTGTGCCCCAAGTGGCTCGGTCTTCCACCGGGAGAGCCATCCCCATTGGTACGCATATTGTGAGAATTCTATGTTTTTCTTGGGGTCCGGTATGTGGAAACACTGCTTAAAGCTGATAAATCTTTTGTGCAATCCAGAACATAATCCCTTCTCGTCTGATGGGAACCTTACCCATGACTGCATTGATGGTCATTGGACTAATTCTTAGCATAGTCAATTGCGGTTGAGCAGCTTGAACAGTCCTTGCGGATTTATCATCATTGTTCGCATCACATATTGTGTCAAACATCTATATTTTCTGACCAGACTCGTGTGGAGGGAACGTAGCTCTGCTGCTGTCAGATTTGCTATATCTGGATAGGGTGTGTAACCGGTTAAGACTGGACATGCCGCTTCCTCATTGCCAAGGGGACCAAGTCTAACATTGTTTCTTATATGTGGTAGGGGACCTTCAAACCAATTTAGGTGTTCTTGAAATGCTATTTCTAGTGCTTCATAAGCTGTGTAGTTGTTAGGAACGGCAGCTACTTTGTAAGCATGAAAATCTCTTAATTGTGCATTCAGTGCCAGGAAAGTGACCCATGAATAAAATACCTCTGCCCTGCATGCTTCGTATGCCTCTACCACGAAGTCACATCTCCTCCCACAAGGGGGAGCCCATGTTGTAGTAACATTTGTGTGACTATGCGTCTGCAGTTCACCGGTATGTTAATTGGTGCCACATTAGCCATTTCCATATGTGGAATTCAGAGAGGATACCTCTGTGGGGTGATCCTTTTTAAAGGTTCAAGCTTGAACAACCTACAGCCAATACATAGGGGTTCCCTACTCAGCCTTAGAGGATTTTTCTCTAACACCACAGACGTCTCGGCTAAGTTGGTGGTTAGGGGCTTTGGGTACACAAAAGAAAATTACTCGGACGATCCATAATTTAAGAACTCAAGCTAGAACGTTGGCGGCGCCATGCTGTACGGTTCATACTTAGGGCCCGATTCTGATGCGGGTTGGAAAAGCTTCCCGACCGAGGGCCTGATTCTGATGCGGTTAGGAAGGCCTCCTAATGGCATTTGCTCCTTCCAAATCGGATCGGGAACGTGTCTTCCCGACCGAGGGCCCAATTCTGATGCGGTTAGGAACAAATGTTCCCATTGAAGTCAATGGGAGTTCAACCAAATCGTATCTGGAAGCATCCGGATGCATCCTACTCCACCGGTTGGACTTTCCCGATCCGAGTGGGTCGGACACCATTTCCCAACCGATTCGGTCGGGAAGCTTTTCCAACCCGCATCAGAATCGGCCCCTTAGTCAGTAAAACTGTGCGTTTGTTAAACAACATAAACATCAAAATTGTGCGAGACTGAGTCCACACACACCATCAGAATATGTATGCTTAAGTCCTGATAGCTCACAGTGCACCATCTGTACCCCTAACCTGTCAAGGTAACAGGTGGAATGTGCAACCTCAGATCATAGCAACGCTGACTCCCAAAGGACATTGTGGAAACAGATCTAGAACCTTTTCGTTTGGTAAACTCATGCATGCCCATAGAGATCCACCAGAAATACACAATATGGTGTTTCAATATTTATTGTAGCATATGATTCATGTGTAAAATATGTGTGCTGCAATTATTATTTGAAGGAAACAAAGTAAAGTAATCAGCCTCACAAGAATGGTAAAGAAAATGAACAATTCAACCATTGTGCTGTAACGTAGGATTTATGCTTGCATATGAGTACTGTTATATTTTGTGCTCCTACCTAGCGCTACCTATCCTAGTGTGTCTAGGGTGGGTGTATCTGCCAAAATCACTCCTCCGTTACCTGTGGGTAAGTGCCATCAGGGAGCCCATCTTGGTGTAGAGTTGGATATTGGACCTTCCAGGAGGTAAACAGGAATCAACTGGGCTGGAGTTCCAGCAAGGGGAAACTTCAACTGTGTCAGCAAAATGCTCCTCTGTCTCACAAAGGAGTAATGTTGTTTATATGATAAACTTCACTCATGTAATCGTACCAAAGACCTAATAAGGCCACTATTGTTGATTCTTTCTTGATAGCTCTGTCGCCGAGGGGACAATACAAACAACATTTTGCTCAGTGAACTTAGCCCTTGAACAGAATGTTCAAGGCACTAGATAATATGCCTACACAGAAGTGTAAATATAAGCAAAGCCATTTTAAAGAATATTATCCTGCGCTGGCACACAAGCAGATAGGTGTCAAATGTCAGCGTTTAAGAAAAGAAGGCAACTTTAAAACGTGAGTGTTTGAAGTTGGCCTGGTATATGCTGTCCACTAATTAAAGTGGGCACCTTGCACCAGTCCAAACGACCCTTATGATGTATGAGGTCAAAGATAACCTTTAGAAAGCTACCCTAGTGGTAGCTGTGGAGAGCAGCCTTCAGGCTTAATCTTGAAAGAATGTAAAGCAGCTTGTTTTACCAGAATATCACCTCCTGCATTAACTAAATGAAAGGAGAACCACACAGTAGTTATATAAAAATATGTATTTATTAATATAACACTCTCTAGTATCCTCTAACTGAGGATAGAACACAAAGCACACAATACGAGATCAATAGAACAGTTGTAAGTAGCACAATATACAGTGGGTTCCCGGTGGAGACCAAACCATATACTAAAATAGTGGTATAACAACCACGACTCGAGTCAAGACAAGGTCTAGACCACGTAGAATCGTTGGGACCCCAAGGAACCACCCAAAGTGAGTAGGTAGGGACCCCACAGAGGACGGGTGCAGAGTGCTAACACGACCGCGGGCTCTGTACAATTCTATGGAGAAGTCACGGTTACAATTATACAGTTTAAGGACCCTTCTAGGAGGACTTCGAGGAAACCCTTTGAAACTTAAGAGGTTGGAGAGCCACCCCACCCGTGGATACCGTAGTATCCGAGTTACCTATCCCAGAAGAGCCGGGTGCATAGGCCTGGAGTGGTGTCAGAAACCGCTGTCGTTCTCACTGGAGGGCTGCGAAGAAGTGCTGCTACTGTGAAGGTGAAAAGGGTCCGGTGGAATCCAAGGATGTATTCTTGAAGAGAGGAACCTGAAAGCAGAGGGGACAGAGGGGACAGAGTCTGGGTCCCTTCAGGGTGACCAGGGGCTCGGGAGCCGAATGCCCACCGATGTCGGATGCTTCAAGTGCGAAGAAGGGATGCTTGACTCTGCAGCTATGAGGACCAGGAGACCTCGAGGATGACCAGGAGCCAGATGCGAGCTATCCCACAAAGGATGTCAGGTGCTGAGGGGTCGGTGTCCGGCTGGAGCACCAACAAGCCTTGGCAAAAGCAACCCACGGAGGAAAGTCAAACAGATTACGGTGAGGACCAGCAAGGTCCTGGGGACTCCCCAAGCAATGGAGAGTCAGGGCACGGCTGGAGCAACCAGGAAAACCCAAGAGAATTCAAGATGACCCTCAGGAGGACCCACAGTCCGAATGACCAGGAGTCGCAAGGGGACCTCAAGCAAGATCACAAAGTACCAGCCTACGGAGCACTCAGTGTGAGGAGGCTGGAGTTCTTTGGTGGAAATACTGCTCGGGGTCAGGACTATACGGAGTCCAATGAACAAGCTCAGGAATTGCCATCAAGCATATGCACTTGCAAATATATGCGGTGCACAGGGGTTCGGGTTATGCGGTCCCCACGAGGGATACTGGCCTCAAACTCAGTGAGAGGGCAGCTCAACCTCAAGGAACATAGGAACCCACCTCGTGTGTTGCTAGAGCCTTCAGAGTCTGCAAGAGCTCAGGATCAGCAGACTGGTCAGTTGCATTACAGTGCCTGCGAATGCAGGGGAGTGACTCCTTCACCCCAAGGGAGATTCTTCAGTTGTCCTTAGTGCACCACAGGTCCTGCACAGAGCCTGTATGGAGCAAGGGCACAGACAAAGCTTTGGATGGAGAGGGAGATGAAGTCGGGCCCAGTCGAAGTCCAGCGAAGTCCAGAGTGTCCAGATGGTTGAAGACCAGTGGTTTCTTCTTGTAGAATCTTGTCCACATAAAATCTAAGGAGCTACAGTCAGGTAAGCCCTTTTGTACCCACAGGAGAGGGTTGGACAGATTCGGAGGACACTCCTAGGGGAGGGTCTGAACAGAGGGGTGGTTACACCCATGTCGTTTGTCCAGTTTCGCGCCAGAGCAGGAGCCAACGGCTCCCAGAACTGGTTTGAGCTGGACTATGCACAGGGACACCAAATGTGCCCCAGGTGCAGACTTTCAGGCACTTTCAGAGTGCACCCACCCAGCCCCAATACACTAAATCCTGTCTGGGAGGTGGTCACACCTCCCTGTGGCAGGTTGCCTATTGTGCTGCCTTCCTCTGCTCGAGCTTGGCTCAGCAGCAGGAGGGCAGAAATGTGTCTCTGGTCGGCAGCATACATTTTGTGCTGACTGGGTCGAGAAGGCTGGCACCGGATAGACCAGTGACCCCACGAAGCTCGCTTCAGAAGGGGGGAATCATACCTCCCACACCAGTTACCGATATGGAGGTATGATTTCAAGGTTTTTGATACCAAAGACGATATGTTTCTATGCAGCTGTTTTCGAGATAGCATCTACCACGAGGTTATAATGCACCTCTACCTATATGTCCGGCTGAGTCACCGACAATTTGGGAGAATGGTCTCCGAAGGCTGCAGAGGGGCTCTGCTCATGCAGGGGCACCCTCTCACATACAATCCAGCACCCTGCCATCAGGATTGTTAAGGCCTGCTATAGGGATGACTTATAAGTTTTAAGTAAGTGGTGCAAGCACCAGCTTACACAGGTTGCAGTAGCAGACCTGTGGTTCCTTTTTGCATGGCCTCTCATGGGTGGCATAATACATGCTTCAGCCCAGGGGAGGCCTCTGGGTACCTATGCCCTGGGTACATGGGTACCATATACTAGGGACTTATAAGGGTACCCCAGAATCCAATCTGGAGTGTACCAAAGTACATGCATAACAATTTAAAGGAGAAAGCAGATAGACTGGGGTCCTGATTAGCAGGATCCCAGTCAGACTAGTCAAAACAGTGTAACATCAAGCAAAAAGTGGGGGTAACCATAAGAAGCAGATCCTACTTTCCTACAGTGAGCAGATAAAATGGTGGTGACCTACTCTGGCCTAATGTGACCACATGACACACCTGCAGTGGCTGAGGCCCTAATGGGGATTTTTATCTGAGTGGGTTTCCCCAAAGAAGTAGAGTCTGACAGGGGCACCAACTTCATGTCTGCTTATATGCAGTCAATGTGGAAGGAGTGTGGGGTAACCTACAAGTTCTCCATCCCTTAACATCCAAAAGCCAATAGGCTGGGCATTATTAAAGGCCTACCTGAGACCTT
The DNA here is from genome assembly GCA_963921515.1 of Calotriton arnoldi. NCBI lineage: Eukaryota > Metazoa > Chordata > Amphibia > Caudata > Salamandridae > Calotriton > Calotriton arnoldi. The sequence continues at coordinate 987,013 of CAWUFW010002411.1, forward strand.
GAGGCATAAGTGGGAAGTCCTCTTGCCATGCCTTCTTTTTGCCTACTGGGAGGTATCACACACAGGAGTTGGCTTCAGCCTAGTTGAGCTTCTATATGGACACCCTGTCAGAGGACCTCTGAGTTTGGTGAATGAAGTGTGGGAGCAAGCTCCCAAGAAGATTCCTGAGGATATAGTGAGCTACATGCTGGCCTTCAGAAGCCAAATGACTAAGGGCCCGATTCACAGAACTAACTTAAGACAAAATCCTAAACTTACTACCATTTTGGTATTCACAGAAGGCACTTACTCATTTTGGTATTCACAGAAGGCACTTACTCATTTTGGTATTCACAGAAGGCACTTACTCATTGATGAGTAAGTGCCTTCTGTGAATACTAAAATGAGTAACTTACTCATTTTGAGTAACTTACTCATTTTGAGTAACTTACTCATTTTGGTATTCACAGAAGGCATTTACTCATTGATGAGTAAGTGCCTTCTGTGAATACCAAAATGAGTAAGTGCCTTCTGTGAATACCAAAATGAGTAAGTGCCTTCTGTGAATACCAAAATGGTAGTAAGTTTAGGATTTTGTCTTAAGTTAGTTCTGTAAATCGGGCCCTAAGTTGTGGAAGAAAGCTTCAGACAACTTAGAATCCAGTCAGGAAGTGATGAAGCAGTGGTATGACCAAAATTCTATCACTGTGGAATTGCAACCCGGGCAGAAAGTGTGGGTGATGGAATTTGTGGAACCCATGGCCCTCCCGGTCTGCTGGTCTGGGCCCTATGAGGTGATTGAAAGGAAGGGTGAGGCCACATACCTAGTGGGCCTCAAGACCCCTAGGCACCCCCACAGAGTGTTCCATGTAAACAGCCTCAAACCCCACATTGAGAGGTATGAGCTCACCATGCTGTTGATGACAGATGGAGAAGAGGAAGAGGAGATTGAACCTCTCCCTGACCTCTTAGCCTCCAAGGAGAAAGATGGATCAGTGGAGGGAGTAATCCTGTTCCGCGGTCTGACTCCTGAACAGCAGAGGGACTGCCACCACACCAAGAGCTGAGGCAGTACTCCTCTCTGTTTTCCCTCAACCCTGGGACTACACACCTGTGTACCCATGATGTGGACACAGGAGAGAACCTTCCTGTAGAGAACAAATCTTACAGGTTGTCTGACAAGGTGAGGGCCAGCATTAAGGAAGAGGTTTCCAAAATGCTGGAGTTGGCGGTGATAGAACTCTCCAGTAGCCCCTGGTCCAATCCTGTGGTACTGGTACCAAAAGCTGCCCCACTGGGCACCACACCTGAAATCAGGTTCTGTGTGGATTATAGGGGGCTTAATTCAGTCACCAAGACTGATGCTCATCCCATCCCCTGGGCTGATGAGCTGATTGACCAGTTAGGGGCTGCCCAGTACTTAAGTACCTTGATCTTGTATCAGGGTTCTGAAAGATCGCCCTAACAGAGGGAGCAAAGAAGAGGTCAGCCTTCTCCACTCCAGAATGCCACTACCAGTTTAGGGTGATGGTCTTTGGACTAAAGAATGCCCCAGCCTACTTCCAGAGGTTGGTGATCTAGGTTCTTGCTTAAATGGAGGCCTATAGTACTGCCTATCTGGATGACATAGCTGTCTTCAGTAGCAGCGGAAAGAACAACCCTTTCCACCTCCAGGAAGTGCTTCAGGCTCTGCAACAATACAAACCTGATAATCACGGTCAGTAAGTGCCAGATAGGGCAGGGGTCTGTGGTGTACTTGGGACACCTTGGGACACTTGGGCAGGGGTAAGGAGCAGCCCTTCCAGGCCAAGATAGAGACTATCATGGCCTGGGATCCTCCCCCAAAACCCAGACTGAGGTCAGGGCATTCTTGGGCCTCAATGGGTACTATAGGAGGCGTGTCAAGGGATATGGCACCATTATTGTCCCCTTGGCAGAGCTGACTTCTAAGAAGCAGCCCAGGAATGTGATTTGGACAGAGGCATGCCATAAAGCATTTGAACCCTTTAAGCAGGCCATGTGCACAGCCCCTGTGCTCAAGGCACCTGACTTTTCCAGGGAATTTATTGTTCAGTTGGATGCCTCAGATCATGGTATTGGGGCAGTACTTTTCACAAATCAATGAAGAGGACCTAGACCAACCTGTAGTCTTCCTCTCCAGGAGGCTACTTCCCAGGGAACAATGTGCTATTGAAAGAGAAGCTTTTGCTGTGGTCTGGGCACTGAAGAAGTTGAGACTATACCTGTTTGTGACTCACTTCCTGATTCAGACTGACCACACGCCCCTCAGGTGGCTCATGCAAATGAGGCGTGAAAATCCAAAATTATTGAGGTGGTCCATTTCCCTACAGGGTACGGACTTCAGGGAGAAACACAGACCAGGGGTAGAGCACAAAAATGCTGATGGTCTATCCAGGTTTTTCCACCTTAGTGATGAGAACTCCCTATAGGTTGGGAAGCTCTCCCCACTTTCAGCTGGGGGGGGCATGTGTTAGACCTGTCATCCTTAAGGTAGTCTTCTCCCAAACGTTTGACCTGTTTCCTTCTCTTTTTGCTGATTCTTTTTGTTGGCCATAGAACTCTGAACACTTTACCACTGCTGACCAGTGATAAAGTGCATGTGCTTCTCCCCTAAACATGGTAACATTGTTGTATACACAATTGGCACATTCAATTTATCTGTACGTCCCTTATAAAGTGGTATACCATATATCCAGGGCCTGTAAATTAAATGCTACTAGTGGGCGTGCAGCACTGATTGTGCCACCCATACAAATAGCTCTTTAAACATTTCTCAGGCCTGCCACTGCAGAGCGTGTGTGCAGTTTAACTGCCATTTCGACTTGCCATTTAAAATTCTTTGCCAAGATTAAACTCCCCTTTTATTACACATAAGTCGCCCCTAAGGTAGGCCCTAGGTAACCCATAGGGCAGGGTGTTGTGTGAGCAAAAGGTAGGGCATGTTCTTTTATGTTTTGCATGTCCTAGTAGTGAAATACACCTAAACTCGTTTGTCACTACCGTGAGGCCTACTCCTCAAATAGGCATTGGGAATTCCCTTATACACTTTTAAGCTGCAATTCCTGATTAGAATGGAGTAGCCGTGTCAGGTTTTATATCTTTGGGTTGGTAATGACAAATCCTCTTTGTTCCCCTGCTCAATCTTCCTTTCTTTGTATAGGATCCCACCTGGTCCCACCGTCTTTCTACTTCCTTCAAGGGCTGTCAATACCTTTTTATGTCCTGTTTTCTTTTTTTGTGTGTTGGACTGTGGTTTAGAGTTCTCCTATTGAAAGCGGAGTTACTCTGAGTGCACGTCTTGCTGAGGAAGAATGACCCGGATTACTTACCAGTAATCTGCATTACTCCCAGTCCTACTCGTCATCGACCCAGTCATTCAACATTGAGGTTTTAATGAATCAGAGGGCATTAAACAACACAGGTATGCTGACATTATCCTCACCCACCATCAGCTGGGTGCTATTAATAGTATAGCGTTCCCTCAGCACATCTTGAAATTCAAAGCTCTGTCAAAAGCCTAGAAATTAGAAGGGAGGGTGGAATGTGATTACAGTGTCAAGGACAAGTAAGACTTGCTCCACATCCCTCAGCCTCGACCCAGTCATTAATCCATGAGGATACATGAAAGTAAACAAGGCCTTTGACCATAATAAAATGACATATGACCACCGACTCAAACCAATCTTGGTGATTTATTTGCCAAATCTTAAGTGAGCCATAAAGCAAACTAGGGAATCAAAACATTCTTAGGCTTTGCAGCTTGTAATACTAACCAAAATTTTGTAGAAATTAAAGAAATCCAGATAGGTTCCAAGTAATTTATTTTCTTGATGCAGCACAGCAACATACACAACTGACCAGCAAGAAGGACCAGCGTAACTGAACCATTCTAGCTGGCACAGCAACAAGGTTCCAAATGGAACTAGAATGCACATCATAAAATGCACAGTAATGAAATACATTAGGACAGTGAGCTAAAGATAACAAGCATTGAAATGTAAAAATATAACATACCTCCCTTATATAATAAAAACAAGAAAAACTAAAGTAGAGAAAAATAATGGGATAAAAATAAAAAAAACTTATCTAACGAAATCAGACAATCTTCTGGGAAATTGTCTAATGCGATCTGAACCTTTAACTCTAGAAGCAACTGTATCTTCTGAACTATTGTGTGCTTCAGTACGTGAGTTTGAAGTCAATTCTTGATTGAATCTATGACCAAAATCACCACATCTAACCAAAGAATATTCCAGTGCTTCATCATCAACATTTACCATATTGGATCCATTTGGACATTTGGCAACATGCTTAACATTCCACAATTTACCATCCTGCGTGATAATACTGTTATTGAAAACTTTAATAATCTTCATGGCCTTACTAAATCTATCTGAGCATTTACTAGTGAAACCAGGTTTTCTAATTTTAACCCTGTCTCCAACTTTAAAATCATGAGATTTAGTTTTCCACTTATTGTCATACCAGACTATTGTTTTAAACTGCTTAGCTTCCACTCTTTGTGCAGCACCATTCACCATTTTATCAGAAACAAGATTATTTTTACACTTCTCCTTGAACCACCAAGGACAAATCTTGGACGCAGGATCTCTTCCTTTTAAAAGGCGAAAAGGACTAACCTCAGTAACGGTATGTGGCGTGATACGATATAACCACAATCTTTCTCTTATTAAATTTTTCCAGTCACCTCCCAACTTAATGACATCAGCTACATAACCCTTCAAAACTCGGTTAAAGCGTTCGACTTGACCATTCTCGTGTGGTTCATATAATCAGGTTGTTACATGTTTAATATTGTGACATTTAAGAAACTCTTCCATCTCAATTGAAGTAAGCTGCACTCCATTATCTGTAACAAGAAGTGAAGGACAACCCTCTCTGGCAAAGACTTATTTAAAAAACTCCATAACAATGTTGGTAGTTGAGTGTGACACAAACTTCACTTCCGGCCACTTTGAATGGTAATCCACAAGCACCAAAGCATATCGTGAATCAAACGGTAAACACATGAAAGGACCAGAAATGTCAAAAGCCAATTTTTTCCACGGTTCATCAGGCCACTTTGAATTTTGCAAAGGAGGAACATGCATTTTCAACATTTTCTCACTAGACATGCACACTTCACATTCCTTGACTGTGCGATCAACCATGCGATCCAAACCTGGCCACCAAAAATAATTTCTTACAAGACGTTTCATGGCAGACATGCCAGGATGAGATTTATGTGCCAACTCCAAGATTAAATTCTGCACACCAGAAGGTGGCACACATTTGCCATTTTTGTACATGAGTTCACCTTCTAACTCTAACTCATCTGCAACCTTAAACATAGGCATGACTTCAGCACACAAATTTGCTTTCTTTGGCCATCCCTTCAGAATTTACTCCTTGATGGTCTGCCATAAGGAATCTTCTTTTTCACTCAATCTCCACATGTCCTCAGAAATACCTTCAAACTCACCAGAGACAACAACCTGAATGGTGGTAACTACATCAGAATCATCAAAACTCTCACAAACTTTTTCCTGACAAGGATAACGTCACAGAAAATCGGCCATAACATTATTTTTCCCAGGAACAAACTCTGTCTTGAAACAATGCTCCTATAACCCGGAGGTAAGTCTCGCAATGCGTGCTGTAGAGTTCCATCCACCTCCTGGAGATAAAATATTAACGAGAGGTTTGTGGTCCGTTCTTAAAATGAACTTACTTCCCCAGACGTAATTCTGTTAATGTTCAATCGCCCAGACACAAGCTAATAATTCGTTTTCAATTACAGCATATCTGCGTTCTGTTTCATTCAAAGTGCGGGAAGCAAGGCACACATTCCACTCCTCTTTTCCACACCTCTGCGACAATACCCCTCCAATCCCATAAAAGCTTGCATCCACTGTGATTACACATTCTTTGTTCATGCAGAACGGTTTAAGAGTGGGAGCTTTAACAATATCTTCTTTTATAGATTCAAAAGCCTGTTGTTGTTCCTCTTTCTACTCAAATACTGCTTAAAGTCTCAATAAATTTCTTAAAGGTTCCATGTTTGATGCAAAATTACTAACAAACTTAGGGGTCCATTACGATGGCGGGCGGACAAAGTCCACCCGCCATCGCAACAGAGAAAGGGACCGCCTGCCACATGTGTGGCGGTCCCGCGATTTGAATTAGAATGCGCCCGCCACACTGACGGGCGCATCCCCCATACTCAGCATTGTGGCGGGCGGTGCTCACAGCACCGCCCGCCACAATGCTGGAAATGCATGTTGTGCATTTGCATGCACAGGGTGACAGGCACCGCGGGGTGCCTGCCACCTTGTGCATTCAAATGCAGGGGGGGTACCATAGGTACCCCCCATGTGCACCCCCCACCCCCCCAACACCCTGGGGGCCCGCAACGGGCCCCCAATTGCAATTAATGTATGCCTTTCCATGGCGGCAACGCCGCCATGGAAAGGCACACCTCCGCCAGCATCGTAATATGGATGGCGGTGTCTTGCAGACACCGCCACCATATAATGCCTTTTTCCGCCGGTCGACGAGTCGACCGGCGGAGAGCCGGCGGACGGTTTTTCCGTCCGCCGGGGTCCCCCGCCATAGTAATATGGCGGGGGTAAATGTGTGGCGGGCGGAGGGAAATAGCGCCCGCTATTGTAATGACCCCCTTACTGTAGTATTCGCACATACCTGCAAACGACAACAATTGTTCCTTGTTGGTGGGTGCCGGTGCATTGACAATCCCCTCTACATTTGATTTTTTAGGCACCACCCCATTACCTGTCAACGTATGTCCCAAATATTCCACTGTGTTTTTGAACATTTTACACTTATTTGCTTTAAGAGTTAACCCATTTTTCCTTAACCTTTCGCATACCTCCATTAAATGTTTCAAGTGCTCCTCCTCATTGGATGAAAAAATTAAAGTGTCATCTTGAAAACATCTTACAAACACATCTGCATCTCTAAAAATATTGAACATGACTCTTTGAAAAACTGAGGCAGCTGATGCTAACCCAAACGGCATCCTTGTATATTGATATAACCCCTGTGGTGTAATAAATGCCGTTAGCATTTTAGACTCCTCAGCCAAAGCGATTTGGTGATAAGCTGATCTTAGATCGAGCATTGAAAAAACCTTAGCACCTTCCAACATTGACGCAACTTCATTAATGTTAGGGAGAGGGTGACAATCCACCACAATCCCAGCATTCAATGCTCTGAGATACACACAGACTCTCAATTTTTTATCAGGTTTCCAAACTAAAACGATGGGAGAAGCCCATTCAGCTGAGTCAATAGGTTCAATGATGCCTTCATTAACCAATTCATTGAGCATATTTTTCAATTCTTCCCTGACATTTATGGGTACTCCTCTAAGTTTTTGTTTAACAGGTATAGTGTTATTTTTAAGTTTAATCTTGTGTGAGTAATCTTTCAATTTACCTAGTTCCTCAGAGAACACATCCTTAAATTTCTCTTTTATGAATACTTCCTTTTCTTCACACCCTGTGACTGCTACATTTTCAACAAAGATACTTTCATCCAACATAACAGGTTCTTTTGAGCAGGGATTAAAAATAATACCTAATTTCCATTGGTCTTTCCACCCTAAAACATTTACTCCTTTAACAGCAACGTACAGTTTAACAGATGCAACTCTGCTTTTGAAGCGTAAGTTAATCTAAAAAAAAAACTTCCATATCGATCTTAGAGGCATCATAACTCTCCGCTATGATGTCAGGCGGTAATATTTCCTAAAATTTAAAACATCACTAAGTTTTTCCATAAAATATTGTTTTGAAATAATATTCCATGGTGAACCTGAATCCGCCATGAGTTCTAATTCTACACCTGAAACTTCGACAGAACACATGGGGGCTTTCTTGGTAAACTTATACTCAGAGTCATTTACATTGGAAATCTTCTCCAAAAGAGATACAACAAACCCATTTTTCTCCTCTGTACCTGTACACCATTCACACTTATATATACTGTCACATCTTTCTGATGTGCAAGATACTTTCCCACATGTTTGAATTGTATTTCTCCTTTGATCCTTGCACACAGTGGAAAAATGACCCATTCTACCACACCTTACACTCCTTGTTTATCGCAGGACACCCCCCATAAGATGCCATGTGTGTCTTACTACCACATCTATAACATGCACCAGATCTTTCCTTCTTATAAAAAAAATTAAAACCACCATAGTTATTCATGCAAGATGTGTTCAATCCTGAAGTTGAAGCCTCATTGCGCCGAAAGTCAGATTGTTTAACTGCACACACTTCTTCAATTTTTCAGTCTTATTGTTCACATTCCTTACAGTGTGCATCCACTTTTCGGACTGTTCTAATGCCTTGGCTGTTGAAATGACTTCAGAAAGTTTTGGGTCTCCCAATACCCATAATTGTTCCTGCATTTTTTTACTTTTCACATGAACAATTATCTGATCTCTGATCATCTCATCGCACATATTTCCAAAATTACACTGCATGCTCAGAGATCTTAAAGCAGTTAAAAAATCATCAAAAGATTAATTTTCATTTTGAGCCCTTGTATAAAATTTGAATATATTAAGTGCGATGTTTGTGGTGGGCTTAAATCTTTGTTCCATTCTTTGTACGGCCTCTTTATAAACATTAGCATCAACATCACCCTCCGCAGAAATGATTTGAGGTAAAGCTCTAAAGACAACTTGTCCTTCAGATCCCAAACAATGTAAGAAAATACTCTTTTTCCTTTCTGCCCCCATGCGTTCCCCATCAATTGCCTTCATATAATTTGGGAATTCTTCCTTCCACCTTGTCCATGATATTGGGGGATCTCCTTTGCTTTGTAGGAATTTTTCAGGCGGATCAAATTGCATATTTCAAGTAACAGAATAACTGTAATAAAAGTATATATATATTTTTTAAATATTAAAAGTGTTCCTGCAGAGTTAATTCCAAAACAAATAAACTTACTTGTGGGTGAGTTTAACAAACACTCAAATTGTGGATCCACGTGGCTCTAAGTTTAATTTCCTTTTTGCATATGAAAATAATAATGGTAATTTATGTTCGCTTGACGATTGTTGCTGACTTCTCTGCTGTTTTTTCGAAGTGCGCATTGATTCAATGCTGACTATCGCAATTGAATTAACGTTGCTATGGTTACCTAAAATGAAGCAGGATAACCAAGATGGCCGCCACGTTGCGTATTACATCATAGCATAACGTGCGTGACATACGCACTTCCTGAAACGAAGCAATATGGAACGGAATGAACGGAGGCAGAGCTGGAATCCTCTGTCAGCCTGCACGTTCAAGCCTCACTCGACAAGGTATTTCCTTTCAAATATGCTCAACGTTCGCTCCTCGATGGCTTAATCCAACGTTTGCGCTGATGTAGAGCAAACACAAAAAACATCAAAATTGTCTAACTCTGGGTACCAAACTCACCCGAAGTCCCGGGGTGCCTCAGGACCGTGCGTCCATTTCTTTCTTAGTAATAAATCCTCAGACAAGCATACCAAGCTCTTCCATAGGTTCAGGAACACACCGCTCCTGTGCTGCTACAACCTGTTGTCAGGGGTGTTCCTCTCCTCAGCTCGTCGCCACTTGTAGAAATTAAAGAAATCCAGATAGGTTCCAAGTAATTTATTTTCTTGATGCAGCACAGCAACATACACAACTGACCAGCAAGAAGGACCTTCGTGGGGGCGTGGCCAAGACCCGAACCGAGATGGCCGCCTAAAGAGGGAGCTCCGTCGTAGCTGATCTCCCCACGACTATCCGCCACACAAATCCGGAACCCAAAGGTCGGGAATTGCACCGGAACGATAGCGGAAGGCATTGAGCCGGGCGCGAGGGCCGAGCTCCGCCTGAAATAGACACTGCGACCCTCGTGAGAAGAGGGCCTGTGAAGCCGGGGGCTCGATTTTCGAGACAGGCCGCCGGAGCGCACCACAGCCTCGGCCTCTACCACCTGGGGCTGACGGGTCGGCGCGGTGCCATATGCGGACCGGGCGAGCGGCTGAGACCTGCGGGGGGCGCTGGCTGTGGTTGAACCAGGAGGCAGATACAGCCTGAACGGAGAGGTGAGGTGGCAGGAGACCCCATTAGCGAAGACACGGGACGTGAGGGAGGCGACTGACCATCATAAGAGTCGAAGAATATAGACACAGTGCAACGAGGGCCTACAGACAATCCAAAGCCAGGAGCTCGATTTCCACAACAAGCCACTGCACTATATTACGCCCTCGCCTCTCTCTATCCGTGCCTGCTGGGACCAGTGCGGCGCCGGGGACTGTCTGTGGTGGTGCGGGGATCTAGCGGAAGTGCCGTGGACAGTGGTGTCCCTGTCACGAGAGTTGCCGGGGGATTGGCGCAGACTGGAACACCAGGTTTGGAGGCCCAGGGTACCAAGTGACGGGGTGTGGCTGCAGAGGGCCACCTGGGAGTCGTGGGCAGTAGCGGTGTCCGGACCCTCACCACCCTCTGAATTTTCCGCATCCCGTTGCGGGGGCGATTGACTGCCCTCCCCCATTGATCCGTGATACGGGGGGGAGACGGGGATCTACTGGAGCTGTGTGAAACCCTGGATGCCGGGCAGGCCCGGTGGCCTTGAAAGCAACAGCCTACCTCCACGCCCTTGTCGCGGATAGACGGCGCCCAGCTGGGAGTGAGGCAGCTGCTTTGCGGCCCGTGCTGCGGTCGCGGGACATCGGACAGAAGTTCCGGACGCCCGGGGCATGGTGAACGCGACGTCTCCCTCTCCCTGGCTTGGGTGCCGCTGATTTCTGTGGGACAGGCGGTGAAGGGCGACAGTGTCAGTGACCGGGCCACGGCTCAGGAGAGAGCCAAACTTGGACTTCTCAAGGGGCACAGAGAGTGTCACTAAGCAGACATGGAGAAGAGCAAGTCGGCAAGTGCCAGGGGCTCTAAGGCGGTGCAGTCCAACAAATTGGATCGCTACACCCTCCCTAAAGACGTGATCCAACGCCGTCAATCCAGGGACAGCCCCGCGAGTGAACAAGGTGGGGAAGACCAGGAACTGTCCCTGCGGGATGTCATGGATGCCATCTCCAGTGTAAAAACCTCTCTGGAACACAAAATGGACACAATCGCCATAGAGGTTAACTTAATCCGAGCAGACCTGTCTAAACTCAGTGACAAAGTCAAACAGGTTGAGATTACCACCTCTAGCTTGGTGGGAGACGTGGCGCAGATCCAAGAGGAAATGCAGGAGATGCGGACATTCCGTGCGGCGACTGAGTTAAAGCTGGATGACTATGAAGGGCGGCTGCGTCGCAATAACCTACGGATCCTAGGAGTGCCGGAAAAAGCGGAAGGGCAGTCCCCAGACCTCTTTGTGGAGGACCTTATCCTGCACCATCTGCAGCCCAAGGGTCTCAGCAAGTTCTTCGTCATCGAGCGGGCCCACAGGGTTCCCGGAGGCCGCCCCAGGCCGGGGGCTCCGCCTCGCCCGTTGTTAGCTAGAGTTCTGAATTTCCGCGATCGAGATATAATCCTCCAGAATGCCAGGGCCCGACCCGGCCTCCGCTACGAGAATGCAGACATTTCTTTCTTTCCGGACTTCACACAACGAGTGCAGAGACAAAGGAGGTCCTTCCTCCCTGTTAAACGAACACTAAGAGACCGAGGTTTCAAGTACGCCATGCTATTCCCGGCACGTCTCCGGGTGGAGGCGGAGGGAAGGGCCTGGTTCTTTGAGCGGCCGGAGGAAGCGGCGGAGTGGCTGGACTCACACTCGAATAGGGGGACGGACGGCAGCGGAGCTACGGAGGTGGAGGCCTCTCAACAGCGTGAGCGAAAGGACTAAGAGAAATATAGGCTCTCCGTGGAGCGGACGCTCTCCTCTGAAGCCCTGAGACAGGTAACGGGCGGGGTGGGGGCCGAACTCCATCACAGTGGCCCCCCGGCCCTCGGTCTCTACCCAGATTTGTGGTGCGTGACTCTCTGAGGGACTTTCATACTTACTGAGTGGGGAAGGTCAGCTAACTGGTATGGCATGCCCCCACGTTTACTACTTTTAGTGTTCATTCAGGGCGACAGGCACTCTGCAGAGTTTTTATGGGCAGTTCTTCGCTCACAGTGCAGGGAAGCAGGGTGGGGGGTAGTTGGGAGGGGGTTTCATATTTCTATGTTTGTATTGTTTTTGAATTGTTATTTCAATTTTATTTTGCAACAGAGGAGCCTGTAATTTTTGAACTAACTAATGGGTGCACAAGGGGGGGGAGACATTAAGATATTGAGTTGGAATGTTAACGGACTGGGAGACAAGATCAAGCGTAGTGTAGTCCTCCAGTATATCAAACGCCAAGCACCGGATGTCGTCCTACTACAGGAAACACATCTCATTGGTAACAGATGTAAGGCAATGCACAGATGGGGATACAAAATGGTGGCCCATGCAGGATTCACCTCGAGTTCAAGGGGGGTGGGCGTCATGATGAAAAACTCCTTTCCCCTGACTGTGAGCGCCACGTGGGTGGACGACCGGGGCAGATATGTGGGGGTGTCGGGCATGTGGGAGGGGCGAACCATCACATTTATGTCAATCTACGTCCCACCGGGACTACAGAACACAACATTTATAGGCCTGAGCTCTATCCTACTCACTATTCCAGAGGGCCACTTGATTGTAGGGGGTGACTTTAATGCAGTAGTCTCTGGCACATTGGACCGTTATCCCCCGCGAGACATGGGGCCTTCTTGTCAATGGTTACCTGACTTCCTCAATTCCATGGGACTGGTAGACGGGTGGAGAACATATCATCCAGAACAGCAGCAATATACCTTCCACTCCGGTGCGCACAATAGTCTCTCCCGGTTGGATTACTGCCTGGTTCCAGCAACACAGGCCCACTGCATACAGGACATCAAACACTTAGCTAGAGGCATTTCGGATCACTCGCCAATATGGTGAGCAGGATCGCTCCCATTAACCCCTGGTATCTAAAAAAACCCAAAATCCGGAACGAATTAGTGAAAGCTATGGACAACTATTTCTTGGATAATGAGGGTTCTGTTTCCTCACCTCAGATACTGTGGGAAGCATTCAAGACGGTACTCTGAGGCCAGGCACTGTCACTGATCTCTGGAGTTAAGAAAGACAATCGTAAAGAAGTGGTCGACATTGAGTCCGAAATCAGTGCCCTGGAGGGAGACCCTGAACTCGGAGCCACGCCAGAAAAGCTCCACCTGTTGAGCCTAAAACAACATGAATACAAGGCCTTAGTGACAGATAGGGCGAGGGCATTGAGCAGGGAGCAGCTAGGAAGGGTCTATGACCTTGGAGATAAAGCGGGAAACTTATAGCGTGGCTCGACAAAAAAGAGCATGCGAATAGGCTGGTGCCGGAACTTAGGGTTGAGGGAGAGATGCCCATTACGGAGCCACAAACCATAGCGGACAGATTTGCTACTCACTTCTCCCGCGGTATACAAAACTGTAACCCCGCACTCCGAAGAAGACTCACAGGAACTACTACGTGACATTAAGCTCCCCGACTCACTTTAGAAGACCGTCAGTATATGGACAGCGACCTGACAGTAGATGAGATTGGGCAAGCAATTCGCGCTTTGAAGTCAGGGAAGGCGCTCGGTCCTAATGGAATTCCTATTGAGCTATACAAACTCCAGCCAGATAAGCTGGCACCATACCTGAAGGCCATGTTCGAGGAGGCCAGAGAGGGCGGGGTGCTGCCTAGGGAGCAGAGGCTCGCGACCATAGTAACAATCCACAAAGAGGGCAAGGGCAAAACCGAATGCACATCATACAGACCCATCTCCCTTCTGAACGCCGAACCCAAAATATTGGCCAAATTATTGGCCACGCGCTTAGCTAAAATAATCAGCGGCTTGGTTCATCCGGACCAATCTGGATTTATGCCACATAGGAACACGGCACTAAACCTGCGCAGATTACATGGAGTGGTGAGTAGAGCACGCACTATTCAAGAACCAGCGGTGGTTGTGTCCTTAGACGCCACCATGGCATTTGATACTATGGAGTGGCCCTACTTGTGGGCAGTCTTGGCCAAACTGGGCTTTGGGCCTAACTTTATCCAATGGGTACGTCTTCTGTACAGTGACCCCCTAGCCCAAGTGGTAGTTAATAACAAACTTTCTGCAGCCTTCCCACTTAGCAGGGGAACCCGCCAGGGATGTCCGCTCTCGCCCCTCCTCTTCGCCCTGGCCCTTGAACCTTTTGCAGCATGGATCCGAGGTGACCCAAGGATAAGAGGACTGAAATGGTCCCCGGACTGGGAGGACCGCATTTCCTTATATGCGGACGACATCCTCCTTTATTTAGCCTCGCCGAAACACTCCCTGGTGGTGATATTGGATATACTGGAGGTCTTTGGCAGATTTTCTGGCTTCACCGTAAACTGGAATAAGTCCCTGTTATATGCCCTTAGTGGTGACCCACCTCTTCCCCCCAGGAACTGTCCAATACAGATAAACACAATTGGGTTTAAATACCTAGGCATATTTGTTTCCCTAGATGCCACACTTCGATACGAGCGGAATCTCCTTCCACCCCTTCGCAGACTCCAGAAGGATATTGCTAGTTGGAAAACACTCCCCCTTTCGCTTTTGGGTAGAGCAGCCCTTTTTAAAATGATGTCCCTCCCTAGGTTTCTATATATCCTACAGAACACGCTGGACCCTGTCCCAGCTCACTACTTCAAAGAGATCGAGAACCTCCAGCGCACTCTGCTATGGGAAGGAAAACCTCGCATTGCTTTAACTAAACTCACCCTATCGTGGTATGAAGGAGGCATTAGCCTTCCCGACATTAAAAAATACTATTGGGCAGCACATCTTGCTGCCGTCAATCACGGCACCTACGGTCGCCCAGATGACCCTGGCTATGCTATGGACAGATGGCTCCTCCCGGGAGGGACGTATGGTAGAGCACTATACTCAAAGCCTGGACGGTTTGCCCTAACTGGCCCCACTGCACACACCGTTCAGGTTTGGCACAGCGCAACTACCTCACTGGGGTGGGGCAATACATTGACACTAGCTACTCCACTGTGGGACTCAGAGAAGTTAGGTAGTTTGTGGAAGACGAAAGGGTTTGACAGGTGGGACCTAATAGGAATCTCACACATCAAAGATATGTTGGGAACCAGTGGGATCAAACTCTTTGCAGACCTCCAAAATGAATATAAGCTGGCAGACACTGAACACTTCCGCTATGTACAAATCGTGCACTCACTACGTATGCACCTGACACGAGACATTGTCCCTCCTGACGCTTCACCATTGGAAGATAGAATACTAGACGGGTCACTACCCGAGAAAACCATTTCTCTCATATATAAGAAGTTAATCAACAATGGGGAGGACCAGCTCCAAACACTGCGGGAGAAGTGGACAAGGGACGGGATTGAATTGGATGAGGAGGATTGGCGGGAGGCGATATCCTCTCCCAGGGTAGTAGCCATATCAGCGCGCCTCAGATTAGTCCAGCTTAAAATCCTACACAGGATTTACATGACTGGGCCTCAGCTAGTACACATGGGAAGGGAGATAAGTGGGGAGTGTAGGAGGAACTGTGGGCACACAGGAACATTTATACATATTCTTTGGGAGTGTCCAGCCATCAGCACATTCTGGCGCAGGGTTCAGGATGTCATCAACTCGGTACTCTCGATCTCGCTTCGCCCTGAGGTGAGACGCTGCCTCCTGAATATTTGGGAACCTACTGACTTGAACACAGCCCAGACACAATGGTCCACACTGGGATTCACGATAGCAAAGAGGAACATTGCGCAGCGATGGGGAGCAGAGCAACCTCCCACAATAGAAGCCTGGGAGAGGGATCTAGACTGGTGCATGTATAGGGAAAAAACGGTGTACCTGGCCAGGGGTTGCCCGAAAAAGTGGTCCCGTGTATGGGGCTCTTGGAATATATATCGAGGAGATATATGCTCACCGCCTCGCTGTATTGACATTACAGACCCGCCCTCACCGTAACATTCCTCATTTCCTGTAATTATGTAAAATGATTTTCCTCCCCCAGGATACCTCATGCCCTTAAGTGATTGACTCCTCTGTAATGTATTATTGTATTTATGTTTGTTTAATAAAAAGAAATATAAAAAAAAAAAAGAAGGACCTTCGTAACTGAACCCTTCTTGCTGGCACAGCAACAAGGTTCCAAATGGAACTAGAATGCACATCATAAAATGCACAGTAATGAAATACATTAGGACAATGAGCTAAAGATAACAAGCATTGAAATGTAAAAATATAACAATTCTTTTGTGTATTCTGGATATTTTGAAGCCTGTAATGGTTAAAAAAAGGTATTTTCAGTATCCCAAATCCCATCTCTAAATATCTCACCCGGAGGCACACAATGGAGCTCTGCCCAAGAGGCAACAACACTACGTAGAACATCCCAGAATATTGCCTGGCACAGACTCATTCATCAAAGAATAGGCCAATAGAATAGTCTCCTTAATCCACCTGCTCAATGTCACCCTAGAAACCATTTAACCTCTTCCAGAAGGTCCAAAGGTACAAATAAACAGTTTTTCATTCTGAAGTCGTTGGATCTGGAGAGATAAACAAATAGAGCTCACTTAACATCCAACAAACTCAACAATCATTCATTCTCAAAAGTAGGAGAAGGATACAAATAAGGAAGAATTAGTCCATGAGAAGTGCTAAATTTTGAGTTTAGTGTAGGCAACACTGAAGGATCCAATCTTACCAACACATCATCTTCAAAGCAAAGTTGATAACTCCTCCAACCTTCGTGGCGAAGTAACCGCCACCAGAAAAAAAAGAGAGAAGTTTGAGATCCAATGAATGCCAAAGTTCAAAAGGAGCAACCTGGAGTGCCCTTAATACCCGAGGGAAATACAAAAATTACAGAAGTATGGGCAGGAGGACGAGAGAGAGGAGAACTCCTAAACATTCTCCCCACTAAGGCCTCTGCTCCTTGAATGTTGCTAAAATTCTCTCAAAATGCCTTGATAGCATACCACTGTACTTTCAAGGTAGACAGAGACAAATCTTTGTTAAATCTTTCGAGAAGAAATTGAAGAGTATCAGAAACAGAGGAAGGCACCAATCATCAATCAATAGATCTTTATTCGGAGTCATAAAAAAAGAACATCCATAAAAGCAATTACACATAAAAGAAGCGAGCAACAGTGCAAAGAACATTGATACATACATTTCGTTTCGCTTTCCAATAATAAATTACACTTCTTATAGTATAAAACATGAAGTCCTCGTATAAAAACTTTCATCCGATTCATTTCGCTTTATGTTAATAAGTTACAGTTATATATATTGTAAACATTGGCACATCTTGTTAAAAATGTATAATTATAATTGCCTCCTGCTGCATTTCCTTCCTCCTTTATACTTGTGCTTTTTGATATAAACTAAGTGGAAGGAGCTAGAATGTTCTTTTTCCTGGCGTAAAAACAGCCCATAGGAATGATGACATTCTGCAGCACACCTCTAATGTTGGCACGATTGTAAAAACAAATATGCAGGGCGACATTGTAGAGGGGACATGTGTCTAATAAGCGGGATAACATACCTTTTTCTATACACAGTGTAAAATTTACTAAAAGTACCGTGCATGCATAGTATCCTGAGGCATCCTGTCATCACAAGGGCAGTTTGGAAGATTTGGAGACCAATCATTCATAATGGGAAAGGTAATTAGCCTGTGAAATATGTCTAATCTTAAACGCGTAAGAATATACTCTATGACGAGTATTTAAAATCGCATTTAAGATATGGCTGTATATTAAAAGTAGTTAAAATCAGTTGATTTTTAAAACACTAGGTTTACAAAGTTCGGTAGTCAATTTTTGTGTATCCAGGTGTGCCATTGCTTCCATTTTTAGCGTTTTTCTACTAATCATTCCCAATGATTCCGGTCTCTCAAAGTACTCTGGGTGCGCCATGTCATAAAAGAACCTCTGGACATATGCCAACCATGCAATACGTGGGTGCGAGGCTGATTTTAAACAATCAACAATTAGTGCACGGTTAAGATCTGTATGTTTGAAGTCCAAATTTTGTGCCACAATAGAATTGGTTCTATCTTAATCATGTCTGTAACAAAGGGAGCGCCAAGTTCAGCATGAGATACGTATACTGAGGTACTTTTTGGGACTGCCAAAAGGTATCTAAAAAAATAATTTTCTACTACCTGCACACCTTTGCACTTCTTATGTCCCCATATACCCGCCCCATACAAAGGTATACTGAGGCACTTTACTTTGTAGATCTTCAGCATCATCTCGGGGGGGGTTTGAGCCCAATCGCATTGCGAAGGTTCTAAGAGGGTTCTAAGAGCCCAACATGCATTAGTGAATAATTTCTGTCTATTGTTGATTGCATTATTCCAAGAACTGGCTTTATCGAATAGGACCCCTAAATAAGAGAAGGTGTCAGTGAACTCAATCTTTGAACCAGATATTGTTATGTCCCTACATTTCATGGTTTTCTTATGAATGGTTTTCTTATGTATGTTCATAATGTATGTTTTTGATCGGTTCACCTGGAGGCCCAATTCTCTCATATAATCGACAAAGCTCGTAAGCAGCGACTGCAAGGCAAGAGGGGTACGAGCCATAAGAACTGCGTCGTCGGCGTAAAGGAGGGCCGGGACAGGGCGCACACCTATTTGTGGAAGATCTTTTACAAGTGCCGCTAACTCCTCCCCCACGCTATTGATGTGTAATGAGAAGAGGAAAGGAGCTAGGACACAACCCTGCCTCACCACTCTCTCCATGCCAAACATTTCTGTGCATTCCCCTCTGGCACCATACCTAACCTTGGCTCTGCACCCAGTATAAAGGTCTCTCAAGAAACTAATAGTTGGGATCTCTACCCCCAAGTCTTTCAGTTTTGACCACAGTTTGTCATGTATCACGCAGTCAAAAGCTGATGAGAGATCAACGAATGCTAAATAAAGCATCCCCTTTCTCATCCTCACATACTTCCCAATACTTATATTTAAATTAAGGCTTTGTTCTATCGTGCCAAGCCCAGTGCGAAACCCATATTGAAGGTCGGACAATTTCTGGTGTGTTTTAGCCCAGTTCTGTAGCCTCTCCAAGATTATACGTCCTGCTATCTTGGCTATGGAGTCAATCAGGGAGATAGGCCTGTAGCAGGCAGCGTTTAAGTGATCTCCCTTTTTTATAGATAGGAACTATGATTGATTCTCCCCATGTTGTTAAATGACCTATAGTACATATGGCCCGCAATACTATGGTCAATAGTGGACCCCAAAGAAATATTGCATTCAGAACACCAAGAATCAAATGTCCGCCAGTGCTTAGAATGGTACTTGATATTAGAAGATCTTCTAGCTCCTTGAACCACCTCAATAACTTGAGGGGTTAACCTCCACTTCTCAAGGCTCAGCCTCTCAAATTCCAATCTGACAGGGTGAGATAAAAGGGAAGAAGACTGCCATTCTTCAGAGGAGATGGAATTTGAGGAAGGACTCTGGGAGACTGAAGAGCCATTTCCTTGAGAAGAGGGAACCATGTCCTCCTGGGCCAAAATAGAAGGACCACCACAACATGGGCTTTCTCTTGCTGGATCTTTGCTATCAACTGTTGACTCAATGGCAATGGGGGAATGCCGAATAGCATCTCCTGAGGCCATTTTCTAGAGAGCTCCCTACTCCGGAAACCTGTAACAAAATTGTAGAAGCAGAGCATTTGTCTTGTTTGGAAAGAGGTCCATGTATGGGACTTTGAACATGCTGCAAATCAAGTGAAACATTGTCCTGGTCAGCCTCAAATTTTAAGAGGAGGGAAAAATCCTGCTTAAGTGATCCACATTGTCCAGTCCCTTGAAATGGACACCTGTAATCAATAGCAAGTGTTACTCTGCCCGCAATGCCAGAGAGCATGCTACTTTGTTGAGAGAATAAAAGTACTGCCTGAGTGATTGATACAGGCCACCAAAACCGTGTTGTCAGACCTTACCACCACATCACAATGAGACAGCTAATTCTTGAAGTGAACGAAAGGTCTGAATACAGCCATCAATTCTCTCCAGTTGTATGATCGTATTACTCCTGCCAGGTCTATTTGGCTAGGAATGGCATGCCCCCCAGAAATGCACTCCATCCAAAGATGCTTCCATCTGTTGTTAGCACCTGAGCATTCCCTTGCATTCCCTGAGCATTCTCTGACCAAATTCGACTTGTTTTTCCATTTTCTCACAAAGATCTGTACACTGAGAGACATCCTGTAAGGCTTTAAAGACCTACTTAAAGTCTTATTGGAGACTTTGAGCAGTGTACGCACTATTAACACCAGTGCAAAGTGTCAGATGGGAACCAGAATACACCTTCTTGAGTACCCCATCCACTTTCTTCTCAGCTGGATTTTTAGTATGCTCTCCTCTGCCATAGATGAACACTTGATGAGGCTCGCCACTACGTAGTCCACATGGATCACTTCTGGAAGCTTGCTTTCCATGTCTTCTAGCAGAAAAAACTTTCCCATGAATCTAAGAAGATTGAACTTTTCTGGTTCCTTCCATTTATTTAAAATGACATCTAATACATGCTGATGTATGGGAACTCCCACACTGACCTGTTTCTTACATTATCAGAATTGGAAGGGCCCACTACTTCATCATCAGGAAATCCCATATTACACTTCATCTGGCTCAACAATTCAGGTAACAAATCTCTGGATTTTTCTTTTTCCTTTTGATCCAAAGTAGGAAGCAATGAATCATCAAAGATCTGAAAAAGACAGATCAGAATAAATGCTTTCCTTACTAGCCTAATCAAAGATATCTCCCTTCTTCTCTTTTAAAGAAAGTAAGGTCTCCAAAATAAGTTTCTTATTGTGGTCATCCTCGTCCTTACACACCATCCTTCTTCTATCAGGGGAGGAGGAAAAGGCGATCTGCAAGTTGAAGAAGAAGAAGGCGAGCACTGCCTCCTCTTGACAGAATTCTTATGCATTTATTTTAGCCAAACAATACCACTGCACAATCCCAGAAGTAATCCCAACTTTCTCAAATGTTGCCACTCTTACCTTTAAAGGCCGCATTTAATTGCAGAAGCACAGTAACCCGCAGCACATGTGCTGGAAATGGAACACTACTTGAAAACATCACACATGCCCCCAAGCAAGAACAGATTCCCTACCAACAGTGCATGTGTAGAAAGCAAGTAGCTTGAAGGCAACAAACAAGCAAAAGGTAAGCGCTGCTTGGAGAATGATGTCAATGCAGAAATAAGTTCCAAGATGTGCCTCGCACAAGCAGACTCATTTGCAAGACATTACAACAATTCCCTCCACAGCTTGTTGCTCCCTCATCAGTAGCACAGTTCTCCCCAAACCCGGCAAGGAGAGAATATCTGCGTCACGTCGGAGGTCAGGGACTGGCTCCCACCTCCCCACTCCTCGTCCTCGTCCATGGGACCGGAAAGAAAACAGGATGTGCTGAGGGAACGCTATACTATTATCATCCAGCTGGGGGTGAGTGTGGTTAGTGTCAGCATTCCTGTTTCGTTTCCTGTCCTGTTATTGGTCACAACCTCAAGGAACGGAGATAATAACTAAACCGAAGGATGTGTTCATTAAAAAGAGGTGCATTGGCCTATTTGTTTAACTTCAATTTTTGTCTTTAACTATTGGTGTGTAGGCCTGTGAAAGTGGGGTTTAACATTGTGGTGCAAGGGGTCGACATGTATATGTTGTATTTTTTAGCGTTGCAAAGGCCCACCTATCTGATCTTTTCTTTCAAAAGCGTGATGTGAAATCCCATTCATAAATCCTCTTCTTTCACTAGGCCGGTGTGAGGGTCCAGTGGCCCCTGTTTGAGCTTTGCGTTCGATTTAGGCAGTACTGGAAGCCTTTGGATGAGGGTTTTCTTTTCCAGCTGCTGTTGAAGACATGCGGCTATATACAAGAGTACGTTGTTTGGGCTCGGTGCAAGTTCCTCACAAAAGAGGTGCTCCTTTTCCTGTTTTTTTTTTGTAAAATGATTCATCAATTTTCATCTCAACTAGTGCTCATTTACAAATATTGCACATAGAGAAAACAGCGGTAATTACATTTAAATAGGACCATTCATCAGGTAGTAGATCGCCATACAACACACCTTAACTTTCAAGCTCCTTATCACACAACACTAATCAAACTATCGATTGTCCAACAGGAGGGTAACAAGTCTCCAGTAATGTGGTATAGGGTGTGCTGTACAAGCCAAAAGGAAGATATAGCCACAAAGTAGGTCAAACAGCTCATGACAATCATGATGATGGGGCTCTAACCATTTAATTCATCACATTCAATATAATTTCTATTCTTTTGTTTGCGGGGGTTTATCATCATCTTTTTGAGGAAGCTTAAGCAAAATTGTGCCCCATTTGCTAAAGTACACCTGCCTTCCCGCTTTGTAGCTAGAGCCTCTTAGTCCAACACCTTCAGCCTGGGCCCATTTGACTAAGTGAGTTTGCCATGCTGTGACCAGTGACGGATGAGGCGGCCTCCAG
Organism: Calotriton arnoldi; assembly: GCA_963921515.1. NCBI lineage: Eukaryota > Metazoa > Chordata > Amphibia > Caudata > Salamandridae > Calotriton > Calotriton arnoldi. The sequence continues at coordinate 1,009,557 of CAWUFW010002411.1, forward strand.
CAAAAGTAATAGCTTTTCTCGCAAGCACCGTAGCTAAATCAATAAAACAAGTAATTGTTCTATCTGTCTTAGGGCTAGGCATAATGCCTAGCAAATTCACCTGTGGCTTACACAGACATCATCATCTTGGCCATTCTTGGACTAAATCCCCTACCTGTGTCCAGAAGAAAACCCACTGGGAGCATAACCATACCATAAGATAAAAAGAAGCTTTCGCACTCCACATCAGTGGCAGTCTCCTGAAACTGTGGGGGACATTTTATCCAATCTGGCTGGAGGGTGTGGGTCCAGAGTACATAAGTAAATTGGACCAACTTCAAACAGGTTTTCCTTGACACGTTATGGAGAAGTCTGGATATATCTGCCTAATCCATCCAATAGTACCCCACCAAGGTCTCCTCTCATCCATTTTTAAACCAATCGAATTTGTCCCCAACTTCAGCTTAATGGATTTGTATATGTTCAAAATCATGTACCTCCCTTCTCCATATGTCATCAATGTCTGTGATATGTGGTCTGTTTCAGGTTCAGCAGGCATTTGTTTCCGTGTAGCAGTTACCGATCTGCATAGTGCTGCATGTCCCAAGAACTGCCCTGCCGATAAATTGTTTTCCTCCCTGATGTCAGTGAAGGTTTTGAGGGATCCTGAGTTGAACAGGTAGCCGATCTTCACTGTGTCATCTTCCAACAAGATCTGACGGTTCACCATTTCCACAACCAAAGCAAATTCCTGTAATGAAATGAGAGTTATTTCATGGGTATATAAAGTACTCTGCTTGATTCTCTGTAAATGCCTGAGCCAGCACTGGCTGACAGCCATTAGCATAAGGGGGCAGCCTTCAGGCAGTGCTCTTTTTCCTATTCGGGACAAGAGGCACACTTGGCAGCCATTTATGTAGAGCTGGAATTTGTTTGTCCAGTAATTGCCGGAATTAAAAATATGTAGACAAGGGAGATTATCTATTGAAACTCTCACTGATTTTTAAAAAGTGGTGTTATTGGTTTTTACTACCTAATAAGGAGAAAGAAAATGAAAATAATAAAATATTCGGAATATAAGTTCTTTTATTAACTTTTCTCCAGGTTTCTATCTAGATCCCCTATTAAGGATGTGCATCTCAGTATTTTTGTTGTTGTCATTCCTTGACTCAAGATGGGTAAGCACACACATAAGAAACATTGTAAGTTGTCACATTATTCAGGATGAAAGAAGAGACATGGAGAATAAGAGCATGGTTCCAGAGATAATCATTACCCTTATGCTCTAACTCAGAGGCAGATCTAAACTCTTGTCAAACTTTGATTACTCATTAGGGAATCTAGCTTCTCCCCATCACTCTCCAAGTTTCTCTTAGAATTCGCAATGTTCAGTGACTTCACCTTTTGTCTATGAACTCTTTAAAGCCCTCTCCTGAGTATGATGAGGAAGAGGTCTTCGTGGAGCAAATGTGTTCAAAGATTCAAAGAGATGAGTTACATGCTGTGATTTCACACCTATCATCCAATCTTCAATAATGTCAAGTTGAACCACAGCCACCATCAAGTGGTGAATGGTTATGACGGTCTCAGAGAACAAACACTCTAACGTTGCCCATAAATTTTGCAGTTCAAAATCTGTTGAAGAGAGAAAGACAAGACCCAGATTGTCCATCAGTTTCTAGGTTTATGGAGTGTCTGTATCTTTTTGCAAAGTGTAAAATAGACTTCCTGAACAGTCTAATAGCAGATTCACTTTTGACAAATCTAATAGGTCACAAAACACTGAAGAGGTTGTTATATTGACTCTGTCAAAAACAAAAGTTGAATCTTCACTTAAAAGAGCATATGTTCAGTTCAGTCTTTCTATGAGGGCTGAGATTTACAGTGTGCACTTCACAATCCTTGGTGAAGGACTTTCAGTCTCTGCCTATCGCAATACAAGAAAGTGAATATTATTTCCGATTTGAACACAATTGGAAAAGTTTCTTTCTGACTTAACAATTGATACATTTAAAGCTTATGCTATGGCCTCAAGTGTTGGATTTCAGTCAGATATTATCTACATTTAAGAGGTTGGAAGGTGGATGTGGCCTAGTAGGTGTGTTTTTTGAAAATATATTTTTCCAGGAATAAATTGTTTGGTAATGAACTAGAGACAATCCTAATTAAGTTGCTTAAAGCTCAAAAGCATACTCAACCCTTTAAGCATTGGTCCGGATATTGTGATAAGAATAGGAAACCTTATGATCACTCTACCTGCAGAAGATATGATCAAGAGGAGGTAAAACGGCTTCCTGATCAACTAGTTAATTCAAATAGGAATGAGCAGCGTAGATCCTGAATATTTTCTGGATATCAGGTCCAGTAGGAGGCAGACTGTCACTTTTCCAAGACACTTTGAGGATTTAGATAAAAGGCAATTGGCTATTAAAGGTGGTGTCAGTAGGGTGTACCACAGATTGTATGTCAATTCAGGAAACTTTATATCTCCTTGGACACTGAACAAAAGAAAAACTATGGCCTTACGAGAAAATATAGAGACACTGGTACAAAAACAGCTATAATCCCACTACCCTATAAAGAAAAAGAATTATGGTGGTACCCAATTTTATTTTGGTCTCTAAAGTTCAGGAGGGTTTAGTCTGGTAATTGCCTGAAACAATGTAAATCGATATTGGAAGACAATCCATTTCAAGATGAATTTTGTACAAAAAACTCTGCCTTTGATACCAAAGGGAGAATTCTTAACTACAGTAGGCCTTTAAGATGCATATTTCCACATTCTAATCAGGAAGTGTTAAAAAAGGTTCCTGAACTTTTATGTAGGAGAACCTCATTGACACTTCATGGTTCTCCCATTTGGACGGAAACTTTCACCCCAAACATTAACAAAGGTGTTTGGGTCTCTGCTGGCATTGTTGCATCAGAAGGAATTCAAGTACAGCTGTACTTAGACAACGTGCTGATTCAGTCACCTTCCAGCAATCAGGATTTCAAGAATTTTTCCAGGACAGTTCAACTTCTCTGGAATAATGTTTATTTTGATCAACCTGGAGAAAACTCATATGGATATGGAACCCACTCAGAACCTCAAATATATAGGAACACAGCTCTGGACATGTGGCAATGGTTCCCCTTTCTCTACACAGGACATGCAGACATCTCTGGAGTTTATGCCGCCTGCTTCCGAAGAATTTGACCATGGAAAGGAAATGGCATTGAGTACTAGGGTATATGGTGAGAAGCACTCTGGAAGTTGAAATCTTCTTTTTTATTATTAAACACAGAGGATACTACTACATTTTTGTTTGTTTTTCTTTGTGTTTTATCTGGGCAGCGTACATCTTTGTCGTTCTTTAGGTTTGTCTGCATTTGGGTCATTTGCTGATGCATATACTACCATTTTGAGATCCAATCTCCTAAAATAAAAAAATTAAAATTATTGCAGTCACTCTGAAAGTCAATTACCTTCTAGAAGAGAATCAGCGAGGTGAGCCTTCACATGATCATTTTTGCTCCTTTTTCCCGAAGCGATGTGTGTTACGAGAGCTATCACTAGTTCATTATGTGCCATAGTTAATCTTACAAGTTTTGCAGGAATGATATGTCAGTTTAGCAAAGGTGTCCCTCATAAGCTAAGTTGACAAATTTCCCCCACAAGCCTGATGGAGGAATTATGCATTCACCATGGTGCAGTTCCCCATTAAGGATGCACAATTTCTCCTTGACCCCCCAGAAAGGTTTGACGACCTCGGAATTGCCCTTGAGATCAGGCCAACCTATCACCACATATTGCAAAACGTGCTTCCTGACTCCGTCTCTTTCAGCTTCCATTTCCCACTCAACTTTATTAATGGCCGTCTCCCTGAACCCACCTGATCTGGTGATCAACCACATCCAATCCACAATCTCTCTCCACAGGCAATCTGGATAGACATTCCGCCGGTATGTTCCTAGCTCCAGGTATGTACTCTACATGGTTATTAAACTCAATCAAGCTCTCCACCCACATTTTGATGCTGGGTGTAGTAGTGCTGATGTTCCTACACCACAGTAACTGAACCAGCAGTTTGTGATTAGCCCTCAATACAAAAGGTAATCCCCACAGGAAAAGCTTGAAATGGTGCACTGTTTATACTCTGGCCAGGGTTTTTTCCCGCTCCACCACAGAGTATCTCTCCTCAGCACCTTGCAGGGAATGAGAACCCAAAGCGACCACTCTCTCCTCTCCATCCACCATCTGGGATAAAATGGCACCAAGACCTTTCATGCCTTTATCAGTTGTAAGGTAGGTCTTTTTAGAGGTGTCAAAATTCTCCAACGTTGGCATTTTGGCTATGCTACCCTTTACTACCTCAAACGCTTTTGTACAATCTTCTGACCAGACAAAATGAGCCCCTTTCTTGAGGAGCAGTCTAATCAGTTGAATCACACTAGCAAAGTTGGGAATAAATTTGGCATAATATTCTGCAAGTCCTGTGAATGATCTGACCTGGTCTTTATTGACAGGGGTAAGTGCATCCAAAATAGACAACCAGTTCCAACTTTGGGCTTATCCCCACCCCTGAAATAGTATGTCCAAGATAGGAGACAGAACTGACCCCAAATTTACACTTTTCATTTTTGAGGGTGAGGCCACTATGTCTGAGTCTCATCAATACCTACCACAGTACCCGGTCATGACTCTGTGTGTCCCTCTCATAAACCATATGTCTTGAAAGAACATCACGGAGTTAATCCCTTCAAGCACTGTTTTTATGAGTCTTTGAAAACACGATGCAGCTGAGGCCAACCCAAAAGGTAGTCTCACAAATCTGAAAGCCCCTAACAGAGTCACGAAACAAGTTAATGCCTTAGAGTCCTCATGTAACAGAACCTGATAGTATGCAGCAGAAAGATCCATCACACTGAATACACAAGCATCTTTGAGAAAGGACAAGGCTTCTGCTATGTTGGGCAGAGGCTAGCAATCCACCCAAATATTTTGATTCAGGTCCCTCAAGTCCACACACATTCTGATCTTGTTTCCATTATCCTTGGGGGCCAAAACAATTGGAGCCAGCCACTCTGAGGATTAAATTTTCTCCATCACCCCTGCGGGCAACAATTTGCCAATTTCCTCCTGAAGCGGTTTTAGCATCAGATTAGGCACACTCCTCATCTTGTGTACCACAGGCCTTGCATGTTTTTTAAGGATACATTTGTACTGAAAATCCGTGAGGAGACCCAGCCAGAAACTCTTGAATGACAGGAGAACTGACCTCGTGTCTGGCGACCAAAAGGACTTGATCTCTGGAATTTGGATTTAGAATAATTCTCAAATCCCTTTTGTACCGCCAGCCTAGAAGATTGTCTCCCCGCTTGGCCACGTGGACCTTGCCAAGCATCTCTCCCCACTTAAAGTAGATGCTCATGACCGTGTATCTAATTAAATCAATTGTTACTCCCCTATAACCCTTTGGTTTAATATCAGGAGGCAGCAACTTCACACCTTCTTTCCCAGAGATTCTCTCCCAGTTCTTATCTCCACTAAGGGTAAAAGAAGATCCTGACTCACCATCAATATCAGCTCCTCTCCACCAATGGTCATGACACATTCTGGCCTTCTGACTTGCCCCCCATAAAACTCACCATCTCACATTATTTACACTACTGGACAGAACAGACACTTGAAGGATAACACCTTGTTCTTCTTCCTCCCATCATACACTTCTTGTACTTTGTTGTTTTTACACACATGGGTGTAATGCCCCCTCTCACCACAACCCGGCACACAGCATTACGTGCATAACAATTAGGACTGTTAGACAAATGGCTAAAGCTACCACACTTGAATAACTTAAATTTTGGATCTCTCCCCTGGACCAACCCTTTGGCCCCAGAGGTTTTGTAAGTAGATTTTTAATAGCCCTCATGTTTTTTATGCTACATGTTAGTTTTCTTTCCTGGTCCTGAACTGGTTACTTGATCAACAGTGGTGGGAAGTGGGTTTCTCAATTCCTTTACCTTTTTTTCAAAGTCTATCGTCCTCCTTTAAAGTGGGATTTTTAGTCAACAGTTTCTCTTGAACTCTGGTATCATTGGTGCAACGCACCAGTTAGTCTCTGATAAGTAAATCAGCCAAGTCCCCAAATTTGCAAGTGTGCACCAAATTCTTCAGGGAATCTACGTGGATGTCCAGTTTCTTTGTCTTTGCTTGTACCTAGAAAATATTTTATGCCTCTCCATGACAACCTTAATGCGTGGACCAAAATGCTGTCCTAACATCATGAGTGACATTTCAAAAACATCCCTAGGCTGGCCCTCAGCAGGCCCGGGCACAATCTCATCTAGACGTTCGTAAATATTTCACCCCTCATTTCCTAAATTGTACAATGAAACTCCTTGTTTTCTTGCTGCAGAAAATGTGTTGCCCCCTATGGCGATCAAATATGAGTCGAAAAGTTTTTTCCTCTTCTTTCAAAGTAAAAACGGTTCCCCTGACTCAGATAAAAATTGAGGAGGTTAAGAAATGCTCGGCGTCAACATTGTGGCCTGTAAAGCAATTAAGCACAACAAACTAAAACAGTACAATGGAAAAATAAACCAAAATAAAAACTCTGCAATAAATAAATTAAAAAACACAGCTCCATAAGCAAGAAGCTAAAATAACAATCTAACACAGCAACAGCTCAATTCACTGTACTTGAGCCACAACTGTCTTTCAGATGTTCACAGCAATGTTGTCCAATATAAAACTTTAAAGACACAGCTTCCTGCTTCATAAGCTATTCACTTCAGCAATTGACAGTTTAGGCATTAAGAATACTTTCTCTTATCTCAACAAAAGTCATTTTACAGTCTAGTTGTTACCGATTGCAACCAACTAGCATCAGCATAGGCTGAGTTCCACAGATCTGACTAATTGGCTTGTGTGACCGAACACGCCCCGTCCCCCGACCGCGTTGGCTGCTGGCCCATTGCCCCTCGGAGAGAGAAGGCAGCCAAGAACAGGAACTGGCTAATCACACTGGATCCCACAGCAGGGCGCTCTGAACAGCTGTACCTTCACCGAACAGCACAGCAGTAATCCACTGGGTGCAGCGGCAGCCAGCACAAGGGAATCCACAATGATGCGCCGACCAGGACGTGCTAGATGTGTCTCGACTTCGCTCGAGGCGGCGACCTGCGGGAGTTGGTCTTGTGCACACCGTAAGTTGCTTAGGCAACACTTTTTTAATACTGCAGAGCACAAGCTAAACTGCAGCGTCACACCACTTCATATACGCGCTGCGGCCCCCTTCTGAATTTAGACGGTCTTCACATAAAAACATTGCCAATACACCAAAAATGCTGTGCATACGGCATACAGAAAACAGGGCTATATTCACGATACCATGATAAACAAGATGTCAAAAACGGGTTCAGATAATAATATGTTGAGGGGTGCTGATGGACGTCCTGCCCCTCACAGGAACTCGTCACCAGTGTTAAGAAGTACTCTGGACGCAGTCACAAGTTCAAGTCTTCTTCAATCCACCAGCATGTTCAGCACAGCCTTGTTAGCACCTCTCACCCCTACAGCCAGGCTCCAACTCCCCACCATTCTATCACTTGTAACCATGGAAGCGCAAGACATCACATGGAATACCTGAGTGCCATGGTTTCACCTGAAGTGACTATGTTAAGATGGGGAAACTGCACAGTTCTATAGAATTGTAATTTGGTAATTTGTAAGTCCTTCAGTGTGTTTGAAAATGTAACATAATTGTTCATTTATGAAACCATTACTTCAAGAAAATGCAGGAAAATCTCAATAGTGCCCTTTGGGAAACACCACCAGCTGCTGAAGTGATACCCTCTTAACTATCAGAGGCCGTAAGTTGAAGTTAGTACAGTATCTGAACATGTTTAGGTGTGGCATTGCTTTGGAGAGTGTCTCTTCATAGAGGTGGGTGTAATTCATGAATGAAGTCCAAAATCACCTTACTACTTAGGGCCTCATTTAGAAATTGATGGACGGGATACTCTGTCACAAACATGGACAATATCCTGTCCACCCTAGTACAAGTCCGCCAAACTTCAAATAAGGCCATTTGTCTGTATTTGTCAAACACCTACTCCTCTGTCTGTTGTAAAAGTGTAATAATGACCATAAAATTCATTCCTGTCTTCTTTTCTTCCTCTGCAGTGCATCCAGTATCCATATCCACCTCACCATCACATACAATGTTTCCATTGTGGAAGATGCTGTTGAATTTTAATGCAAGACCAGAGATAGATATCAAGCATCTCCAGTATTGCTTTAATTTCAATAGTTTCAGTCAATAACAACAATAAACTGCATTTCCCATAGGTCTTAGGAAAAACAGCCCAATGGGAAAACATCAGTAGTACCAAAAGAAACAAAAACAAGGTACAACTATTAGAGTTATCTTGACTGCAATCAGTCCTCTTTTCTTGAATTAGAAGGCAAACTATGTATTATGTAGCAATGGTAGAATGAGAAAACCTATAGAAAGAGCTAATAGCAAGGTAAAATGTTTTGGGGAAAAGACTGTAAAAGCATTCTGGGAATCTGGACATCTCCTGGATATTGCAGCATCCTGATGATCCTTAGTTCAGGTACTTCTTGAAGAGTAAATCCAAGTGCCATGGAAGTAGTCTGAAAACATATTTATGTGGATAGAAGGCCTACAGTTCTCACTGGAATTTTCAGGGAAATGGATGAAATCTGGAGAATTTGAGAAATTTCCAGTTTTATCGCCTTTACTTTTGGACTGGGGTAGATGTAGGATGGAAGTCTTTGAATTTATTCATAAACTGATGTAAGGAATTAGGGGCCATATGTATGAACACATTATCCCATAGACACAGAATGGGTAAAACCCTTTGATACATCTGGCCCCAGGTTACTGGGGCAGGGGGTGAAACCCTTCTCAAGCTGCAACCACAATTCTTCTCAGGGTGTAGTCACATGTAACCCTAAATTAACCTGTGCTCAACCCTCAGGTAGTTTGGCACAGAGCAATCAGGCTTATTTCAGAGGCAATGTGTAAAGTAGTTGTGCAGCTCTTCATACAGTAACACAATGAAAACACACCGCAAAAGGATCCCACACCAGATTAGAAAAACAGGGTACATTTAAATTAATAAAACAAGACAAAAACAACAAAAATCCACTAAGTAGAACCAGAGAGATACAAATTTAAATATTTCCGTGAACATAGCGTCAAAAAGCACAAAGAGCCAGCTGTTGATATCTGTTTGCGCAGTACCAAGGGCAAAGTCACAACCTCAGGCTGACCATGATGTAGCACATGCCGGCTACAGGAACCCGGTTAGGCCTGCTGAACAGGAGCATCTTTGATCCTGGTTTGCAAGCGTTGCGAGGTTCCGCTCTGAGTGTGTGTCACACAGCTGAGGTGATGCGTCAGTTTCGATGTGAGGCGGAGCTGTGATGCGAGGTCCTGTATCGTCGCCAAGAATCCTGTCAATGAGGGGCTTGTGATGCGAAGTCTGTCATCAAGGATGCTTCGCACTGTTGAGGCGATGTGTTGGTCCAGAAGAGCTGTGAGGCTGCGGTGGGAGATCCTGAGTCATCATTGAGGCTGCAGTCGACGAGGGATGCGAGGGCCTGCATCGGGAAAGCTTTGCACAGGCGCATTTCCAATGCGGCTTGGGGTCGATGCAGAGTCCTTTACATCTGACGAACCTTCGCAGCAGAGGCGGTGCATCAGTTCCAAAGGTGATGCATTGAACAGCAAAGGCGATGCACCAGTTCTGCTATTGATGTGCTGCTCTGTGGTTCTGCTAGGTCCACAGATGGGCTGGCAGAGCACCTTCAGGCTCACTTCCAAGGGTCCAGGAATGTGGTGAGACCACTTGACTGGGCAGGACTCACAGATAGCAGAGCCCAGGTGCTGGGATCAAAGTTGTTGGACCCTTCAGTCCCAGAGCCTCTGGTCAGGAGATCAGCCAACTAGCCCTTGGAGTCACTTCGGGGTTCTGGGTTCCACAGATATAGGTCCAGTCCTTCTCACCCAGGCAACAGGTCAGCACAGCAGAGCACCAGCACAGCAGTCCTTCTTCCTGGGTGAGTAGCCACAGATCCACAAGTGTACGGAAGAGGTGGTGTCTGAGGTCCAATATTTATACCTGGTGTCCTCCCTTTGGAAGGTGGGAGAAGTGTCTATAGGTTTACCCTTGAAGCCCCCAAGCATCCTGCTTTCCCTTTCCTGGCTTCAGACTAACTACAGGAGGTATGCAGCACTTTGTGTGGAGGCAGGGCATACCCTATTTAAGTGTAAGTAGAGCTGTGCCCAGCTTTGCCCTCCCATCCCCCCAGTGATGGCCCATCCAGACACACATACTCTCTCTATTGTGCGTGACTCTCTAGGAGGAATACACAAAGCCTAACTGTTAGCTACACTCAGTCATGTGGCCCAGAGACAGGCTACATGCACTAAATGGCTAAGGCATGGAAATACCAACTTTCTAAAAGTGCCATTTTCAAAATTGTAATTTGAAATCCGACTTTACCATGAGAGAGGATTTTTCATATTAATTCCAAAGACACCAAACATAAGCTGGTTACCTGCTCCCACTTGGAAAGCACAGCTTATTACATGTAATAAATAAACTCTAAAGTTATCCTATGGGAGAGGTAGGCCTTGCAGTAGTGAAAAACAAATGTAAGAGTTTTTCACTACCAGGACATTTAAAACTTAAAATGACATGTCCTACTTATTAACTACACTGCACTCTGCCCTCTGGGCTGTCCAGGGCCTACACTAGAGGTGACATATGTATTAAAAAGGAAGGTTTGGGCCTGGCAAAAGATTTATTTTGCCAGGTCGAAATGGCAGTGTAAAAACTGCACACAAAGACTACAATGGCATGCCTAAGACAGGTATGCAAGGCTACGTAGGTAGGTGGCACAACCAGTGCAGCAGCCCCACTAGTAGCATTTAATTTACAGGCTCTAGGTACAAATAGGACCATTTGATTAGGGATTACCAAGTAAATTAAATGTGCCACTTGCGTATGAGCCAATTTTAACATGTCTGTGGAGAAAGCACAAGAACATTAGCACTGGTTAGTAGTGACAAAGTGCACAGTGTCCTAAGGCCAACCAAAGTGAATTCAGCAAAAATAAGAGGAGTGAAGGCAAAAGGTTTTCAGATGACTCTGCCAAAAGGGCCAAGTCCAACAACAGAAAACGCCATTTGTCTTGGGGGATTCAAAGTGGATTTCTCCTGATTGAGAATGAAGCTTAAATCTTGAAGCAGCATAGATGTGATAAGTATTTGCTTCTGTGGAGTTTGTATGTCCTGGAACATTAATAGGATATCATCTAGATAAATAGTTGAATTAATACCCCAAGGTCTTAGGACTGCAACTTCTGGTTTCATGACTTTTATGAAGCACCAAGGAGCTGATGACAATCCGAATGGAAGAGTTAAAAATCGGTATGTATGATTATTTCACTGGAATTTAAATTAAAGCAAGACTAGAGAACCATAATGCTGGCCTTCACATCTGTAATAAAACATTGACTTTCCTTCATTAAACACTAAGAAAATAATATGTTGGAGCCACTATATAGGTTACACCTGATTACCACCTGCTTCCACTTAATGGTAAATTGCACTTGCAAAATGGCCTCTGCAACTGGTCACAAATGTTGAATCCCTAATACATTTAAATAGCAATTCCTTATTTGGAAATCCCAAATAACCAATTGCTATTTGAAGTCAGTAAATTAAGGAATTGCAATTTGTACATAGGAAAAAAGCCCATTTTAGAGGTTGTTAAGCAGTTTGCAAATGGCTACCAAATCGTTATTCTTTTGTCCATCCGACACCTAGATTGCAAGGCCATTGCCCATTTGTGCAAGAACATGGCTCAAAAGCTTGTTACAACTCTTTTCATTCTCAGTTTACTGTTTGAAAGCTTTCATGTTCACAGACATAGAACTTCTTTTCTGAAGCAGCATCCAATGCAATGTCATGTTCAAGCCTTTTCCTAATGACTCATTGTGTCGCAAGAGATTTTCATGTCCTGTTATCTCCTAGGATACAGTGAAATTTGTGACAGCTCATGTTTTCAGAGATTGCAATGCCACAAGCTTTTCATGAAAGAGAGGAAAGCGCACGTCCTCAGCTGACTGCTGTACTTACCAACCCATGAAGGTGTCAGCATTGACAAAGAGGCTGTGATGGTGAACCCGACCAATCAAGGTAAGAAACTTGGGCCTTAGAGCCTGGGGAAGAAGCTATCAGCAGTGGGCTAGTGCTCACTCTCATTGAACAATACCAAAATCTGTTGCCAGAGGCATTCAGTACAGAAGATAAGACCTTAATGGTTTTTCTTATAATTGGGTGCTCAGCCAGGCATAAAGGAAATACGAAGAACCTGATTTAATTCAGAAATGTTCACTAGCCCAGCAGACACTTCTTGCCTTGGCAGGAACCACCATCACAGTGGTTCCTGTCAATGCATTGTAAGTTGACAGACGACTCCATCAACATGATGGAGCCTTACAGCAAACGTACAATGTTTTTCATTTATCTTCAAAAACTGATTTTCTTTTTGAAAATAAAATAAAACAATGTCCCCCTACCATGGGAGTTTACTCTCAAGGCGAGGGGGGCGCTGAGCACTTTTCAATGCCTCTCACTGCCAGGTTTTTCCTCGCTGTAAGGGGCAATAAAAATCAACTGTATGTCCGCCATCTAAATTAGGTAGGCGGACATACAGCTAAACCTCCAACTGCCCTTACTTCATCGGGCCTTTGGAGGGGTTTCACCACAGCAGAGATGAAGTAGTCGCTGCTGTAATCAAACTAATGGTCCTCCCGAATTATCAGGTTAGCGGACCATAACATTGGTGGGGAGGGAACCCCGCCAACATCGCATCAAAATAGACCCATTAAATTGACTTCCCATCTCTGCCTTTCAATGATTTTGAGCATAACAACATAAATTGAAACTTTTTAAAGTTGCTGAGACAATCCTTTTGTTTTATCAAGACAATGTAGTGACTGATTACACATTTGAGCCAGTTAACTGTTCTTGTGATCATCACCAGATCATTAGCATAGGGTTTGAGGATATTAGCCCTGCTCCCTGCAATAGGGGCTTCTTTGCAGCTGTCCATCAGTTTTGCATTCATACGGTAGCATACAGACTGGAAAGGATGGTCGCCAGCACACAGCCAGGCCTCATACTTCCAATGGACTGAAAATACGCAGTCTTTTAGGACCATATCTCAGTCTGACAGAGAGTTAATCATGCATAGGGTTTCCAGTTAAAACTGATTTTAACTGATAAAATACCACCAAAGGGAATATTTACTTTTCACAAGAAACCAGAAAACACCAGATTTTGCTGCTCTTTCACTGCTTTGGTGATCTCTTCTATCAAAGCAGGAGAGGTTTGTCTATGATGGATGCTCCCACTAATACCCTCTTGGGCCATGGTAAATTAATTATATGCCATTTTGACCATGCTCTAGGTCCCTGGACTCCTTAGACCAACTTCTGTTCCCACTTTGGGAAAATGACTCAACTCATATTGGATGCGGCTTATGGTTCACTGCATATTGCTCTGTAGTGGCGAGTAAGTTCACATCTGAACTATGAACAGGGTCTCAGTTCTGAGCAAGAGGCACCGCTATGATGTCCTCCTCCTTCACTGAAAGCAGGACAGAGTTTTACTTTCTGAAAGCTCAGGTATTAAGATTGTGACAACAAAGATCACTGTGTATTCGGATGTTTTTAGAATCAATGGCCTCCTGTATGTCAATGGCCTCCTTTTCTCATACTTACATGGCAATGGTTTGAAAACACATACCTATTGAAGCTGCATCCCCACACACAGAATGACAATGACCATATCATGGACATCTTCAGCAACAATGAATAGGCTCAAAAGAGGTTCATGCACTAGTTTTGTTGAAACTGAGTTGCCTAAAGTGCAAAAATAACTTGGAAAATCTACCAGTTAGTGTGTAAGTTGCAGACAGTGCATCTTAGAACACGAAGAGACAGCCAATGCTCTGTGTTTCCAAGTATGTGCTTCCGTTCAGCAGAATTTGAGCAAAAATAAGTCCATGGATCATTTCTGATCATGCACACTGAAGTAGAACATATTCATGATGCAGCCTGAGGATCGCCAAGTTCTGTATTCATCATGATGCATTTATTATATCAACTGCACAGCAGCAGGGATTCTGTCACCAAAGACCATATAGCTAACAGTGTGCATGTTAATTCCATATCAGACATTACCCCTATGACATGTAGAGCAGGAATATACCCAGATCAGACAGTACTGCTACATGTATTAGCCCTCTCCTTTCTTAGGATCTCAAGCCAAAGAACAGGGCAGTGTGACACTGCTTAGCAAAAACAGAGCACTGAGCATCCCACAATATACATCTCATGGCCTAAGTAGAAAATCTTCATTCAGCTGTTTGTTGTCATTTGTCTGAAGAATTAAGCTGCAGGAAGGTGTGTTGAATTTTCAACATTAACCTTTTCTCTGCTTAGTGGTGTGCAGACATGTTCCCATTCATGTACATTTTGGACATAGGGTGGCACTGGACTGCTGGAAAGAAGAGTTTGTGTGCTGCAAAATGAGACAGATAGGAAGGTGAGTGCCAAATGCCTTTCAGAGTGCCACAGGGAAAGCAGGAGCTACTGGTCCCAAATTCAGAGGTTGATGCCTTTTACTCCTGATGTCCCATGTACCGACCTATTGTGGGTCCTGGGTAACTGGGCTACTTACTACCCCTTCAGGACTTGAATCTCAGTGGTAGCAAGGTTCAAGCAGTGCAGTGCTTTGCGGTAGGGGGAGGTAAGTGCAAGTTTTCCATGGTCACAAGACTCAAAATATGCTCAGTAACTCCAAAAAATGAATGTCCAGCCAGATACTTACTATATAAAACAAGGTAGTATTTATATATGAATTCAAAGTAAAATACAGCACACTACAAATAACATAAACAAACTTCATAAGACCGGCATTCTAGCATTGTTCGGGCAAGGTCCTGAGTCACACCTCACTGTCTACTGATTGTGGTTATTCCCCATTTATATGAGCCAACATTCGAGCTAGGCCCGCTAGTGAGCACAAGTCTTCGAAGTTCCACAATGGCTTTTAAAGTCAACACGCCTCAGCGCCATAGCGCTATAGTCAGAGCAAGTTCCCCCAATGGCTCTGCGCCCCGGTGATCAGTCTTACCCACTCTCGCTGGGGTTGTGATATGGAAGCCCGGCACCATAGCAGTGGCTCAGAGCCATCTGGCGATTTGGCTTTGCAGTCACAATAAGCAGATGCCAGGCGTTAGAGCAGTAGTCCCCCGGTTGTTCTGAATGTTTTGTTTATGAGGTTTGTCACCTTGGCAGCTTGCATGTTCAGCCAGCAGGGGGTATAAAAAAGTAGTCCTCAGTAAATCTATATTGGATGCTATTTTTGAGTAGTTCTACTTTTAAAGAAAAAGTTACTGACAAAAAATTTGTTGCACTTTACTGCAAAGTACAAGAAGTACATTTGTTGTTAAAAGCCTTGCACTAGCACTTTACCGAAACCATACCAACCGTATTAATGAAGAGCATCTGAACGCTATTTTTAGGTAGTTGAATTTTTTAAGAGAAAGTTATTGACAAAAATCAGTTGCACTTTACTGTAAAGGTCAAGAAGTATATTAGTTTTTAAAAGACTTGCACCAGCACGTTACCAAAAGCATATCAACCGTATTAATGAAGAGCATCTGAAGGTTTTTAAACTTTTAGCCTATACAATGAAATTTATTTTAACCTTCTGGAATTATTACTATTTATTGAAGATTAATGAATATCTTTTTATTAAACTGTATGTGCTATGTGTGATAATCTGATTAAAAATATTGTAAAGGTTTGTGAAAACAACCATAAACAATAAAGATATTATTAGTCCTCAGGCTGTGCAGTAAGTCCTCCTAATTCCAACAGCAGGTCTCTGGGGACATATGGTTTCTGATGCCAAAGTTGATGTTCTTGTGACACGAGTCCCAATTCGCTTCACTTTCATGCGCTGCACAAGGGCCATGGCCCTCTCTCTTCACTGTGGCCCCCACCTGGAATATGGGGGCTGCGAACTGCGGCACACGTAGTATCGACCCTTTCAGGTCACAGTGTTGCACATGGCAACAGCCCTCAGCAGTCATAGCGATGCACCTGCCGTACGAGGTCTCTGACTCGAGTGGCACATGGGTAGACTCCCCCATCAGTACGACAATCCTGACTAGACCGTGAATCTCACACTTCACTGAAGGATCCCTACTGGACCTTGCTCCCTCCAGGCACTCCCTTCCTCCTCATAGGATTCTGTGGTCTTGGTAGGCAGGCCGATGCTGGTGCTCCAGGCTCCAGGGGAAGCGGTCTTGACTCTCCTGGATGACGTCCCCTCACCAAGCAGGAAGACAAGCAGACCTTGGTCCCCAGTCCTTGTCAAAACAGGCAGTAGTTGTGCTGAGCTTCTCCAAGCTGATTTAAAGTTAGAGTTTGGAAATTTAGGAAACTCAAGCTCCTCTTTTTATAATTTGTTTCCAAACACAGTTGTGATTTGGTGTCTCAGTCTTTGAAATCTGTGCTGTGGGTGCTGTCTCCTTTGGAGTGCTCATTTATCTAGGGGGCAGCCTGTCACCGCAGAAGCAACTCCACTCTCTATAGCCCCTCACACAGGCCATGGGAGTTACAAGAGGATCATACCTGGTCGTCAGCCTTACTGATATATGCCTAACAAAAGGTTTCAAAGGCCTTAACCCTGCTCTTTATGATGCCCTGCTTCTGCGGGGCTTCCCTTGTCAGCCTCATTATCTCTCTGACAATGAACCCAGACCCCCCTGACCAGTAACCTTTCCAGAATCAAAGAACCATTTTGAAGTGCACATGAGAGCCCAGCTCCCCCTTCCTGCAGTGCCTATGTCCCATACAGCTCATGCGAATGCAGGTAAGTCACAAACCTGTCTAAAATGGCTCCTCCACCTCCGTATGCCTTTCCAAGGGCCTGGGTTTCCAACATGGAAGCTGCAGGCCTCCATGTAGTGTACCATACACAGGGGTATATAAATTACAGCACGCACACACACATGCGCTCTGCACAGTGCTATACACGCAGACGCATATACATTACAGCACACACTACCATAATGTAGGCCATTGTTGAATTGAATACACAGCAGCAGAACTTTACATGAGTGGGCCAATAGGCCCCACTCCAATGACACAGGTAAAAAGGCCTGATCACTCTACTGATCACTATTACAAAAACATTATGCTGCCACCACTGCCACCACTGCACTTGTGATACTCAACTTTTGGTAAGGTCAGTAGCCCTTTATCACTATGACGATAGAGCTTTCCAAACCCGTCTTGGTCCAACAATAACAGCTGGGGCACTCAGAGCCAGGTGCACATACGTCACCATGCAGGGGACTTTTACATCCAAACAGTGAGGTAAACCATGAAACGTTATTTAGAAAAGGTGCAGAGCAGATAATTAGACGCAGAAAAGAAAGAAGAATTAAAAATAGGTATGAACGATGGAAGGAAGTAAATAAAACCCACATTTTTTTATAAGCACTGGAAAAAACTATCCCCATGATTTGATATAGAGCAGAAATTGTAAATACTAATAACAACAGACTAACATTTTTTTAAATCTTTGGAAAACACTGAAAATATCAATCTAGAATTCACAACAAACAAACTGAAAAGTGGAAAGCCTAATTATGCCTTCATTGAAGAAAGCCTGACAACTCAGGCCCTTATTTATAAAGGTTGTGCGCCTCCGCTGCGTCACTTTTTGTAATGTTGCGGCGGCGTAAACAATGCGCCACACTGTCCCTTACTTACAAAGTGACGCGTCTAGGCAGATGCGTCACTTTCTAAAGGCCTGCGCTGCATTATACCTTCGTCAGGTCTAATGTATGCAGGGTGGGTGTTCCCCCATGAAGAAGCCTTGTAGAAGTGGTGCAGTGCAATTATGGGATTTCACGGCACCACTTCTATGACTTGACTCCGTCACAATCCTTATGCCTGCTTCAAGCTTTTCACATGGGACTCACCCATGTGTAAAAGGCCACTTTTCTGGAGTTGCATCAGTTATCCGACACACTCCAGCAATGCATCATTTTTGCGCCACCAGATACGTTAGGATTCCTGACGTATCTGTAAATCCTTGTGCCATGGAGCGCCGTATTTACAATACGGCGCTTCCATGGTGTTGTATGGATGGCTCTATGAAAAGTGACGCATCGCTGTTTTTGCCCAGCGATGCACCACTTTTCATAAATGAGGTCCTCAGTCCGCCCCTGTTTCTCAAAACAGCTGATCATTTTGTATTTTTGTCAAAGGCTTACCACGCAATTTGCTTTTGCAAGCAGCCACGAGCTTGAACACTGTTACATAGTAAGCTTGATCCAAAGCCTTTTTGCTGATATAATGCCAGTATTGCAAAGTCTCGGAATCTTCCCATCATCTTTTTTTTCCAAATGTAACTTATGTCAGTCACTCTTTTAACCTTGGTGTTTCAGCAGCCGTCATCTTTCTCCCTCCTTTCAGTTCTTTAACACATTTAAGTAGAAGTACAATCATCACCAGTGCTGTGACTCAAAACGAGTAATTTTACTTTGTCACTCTATGTAGAACACTCACACAGGAAAAACAGACCAGAAATTCGCTCTCCGAAATATACACAATCATATGGAAGTAGAACACACACACACATTCACACGTCAATAGATCACCCCTGTAAGATCTGATCACACCTTCAACATTTACATCTTTTACGAAACAGGGTACTCTTATGTTTTTTGAATAAGTCAGATCAGTTTGTTTCCCTCTTCTCTGCAATCACTCTCAAGTTTCACCATTTTGCTCTGCACAGGATTTTAAGTACGTTTTCAGGAAAGGATGTTTCAAGCAAGGATGCTGACTTTCACAGTACACCAGACAGAGAAGCCATTGTGGATGAAGGTGATCTTGAGTGTACATGTAGCGCCTCGCCGGAACACTCTGCTCACAGCGCTCAGTTAGAGAGGGTTATAATGGTCCAATATTCAATGATTATCAAAATCATTAGTACAGTCAACATGGAAAATGCTTTAAACTGAATAGTCTACATCTATTGATAATAGGTGGTGTTATAAACAAACTAGACTAAACTTGTTTCATTAGGCTTAGAAGAATAGACCTGTTAGGATATGAACCGATTACGTTCAAACTAGGCACAGATCCCTGCAGTTGCTGCATTAGGTCATTGAAGTATTTCACCAAAATAATCTGTTAAGCAGTGCTTACAGAAACACTGTTAACATCATTTCTTCTTCACGTGTCAATTGTGGTCATTTGCGGCCGGTACACCAGGGTCATAAAATAGACAAGCCACATTCTTCTTTGTGTCATTTTTTCTTCGGGAATAATGTCAATTTCTCTACCTAGTCTCTTTACTTGCAATGACTGGGTTACTTTCAAGTATTAGCAGCTTTCAGGAAAGGGCCCCACAGGCACAGGTTTCCCTAGATGTGGGAGCCGTGTGGAGATGAGTGGGGCTTAGGTTGGTCAGAGCATGAAGTGATCGTAGGTGTGACATTGGTTCAATTTAGCCGTGTCTCTATTTGATTGTTTCGAATGTTTCTTGTTTTGTCTGTAGGACTTTGCTAATGTGGAGCTCACATAGCCAGTGAACAGCTGAGTGGGAATTAACTAGGATTGGATCATATGAAACGCAGTTTACAAATAGACTCTGCAATAGTGACATTAACCCACTGCTCTGACACTCTATGATTGGAATTTGTCACAGATATATTACACAAGAATCTCTGCAGTTGGCATAAAAACCTGCTGATCTCTCCATATGATTGGAACCTCTGACCAGTACATTACACAAAAATATCTGTAGTCGGTCCATTAGCCCATTAAGTTTTGTCCCTGAAAATACAACCTGTGAGCTGTGAGATCCATGCAGAACTCTGCAGTACGTGTGTTTACCTGCTGAGTTGTCAGTCTGGACTTTCAAACAGAAAGTTATTTGAAAAGCCTGGGAGAGTCTTGCTATCCTACCCTGTACCAAGCATGAAGCACGCAGACACCAATTCAAGTAAAAGTAGTGGAGCATTTTTTAAGGGCACCTCACCCATCAGAGACCAGGAGCAACTGCTTCAAGCAACTGTCACATGGCTCCTGAACAGCCTTCATCATTCTATGTTCTACATTCTACATTCCACATTCCAAACTAACACTGCATAACTGCGTAAGTAGTATACCACACTTCTCCCTCCTTTAACAAAACAAATATATGTAAAGATTTAAAATACAATAATAACAAACTCTTACATAAAACAATAGTTCAACTGTGATACACAATGTAACCTCATTAGTATGCATTTTACAAAATAATTATTTAAAAAAAAAAAAAAAAACGTCTACAGATACCTGAGATGTGTCAGATAACTATATTTGCAAATACTAAAATTAATTGTCTGTAGGTACTTTCTTTACATACCAGTAAAAAGGCAGATTGTTATACCATAATTCATCAAACATACTCCCTGAGGTATGTCGGATATCTACATTTGTGAGTACTTTTCCTCCTTGTTATAACCTTTTGTTTTGACAAATCATTCCCATTCTGATTAAAACTCTCATCTTGTGTCTTTATAGTGTCATTCCCCAGACTTCCTTCGCCATCTTCCACTTTATGTTTTAACACCGCAACACGACCTTTGTTCCACACTCTTCCATCCTCAGTTTTAACAGCATTGTTGAAATACTTGACCACTCGAGTTGGGGAAGTGAATTTTGACCAAAGCATATAAACTACTGGAGCCTTTATCCTAAACCAATCTCCTACTTTTACTGCAATATTTTTTACACATCTTCTTTTGTCAAAATGCACTTTTCTTTTCTTCTGCAAATTCAGTTCTCGTTCTCTCCACCAACTCATACCATTATATTGTATCCCTATGTCTTAATACATCCAACCTGGACACAAGACAGTGCTGGGAGCTCTACCCTTGAATATTTTTAAAGGAGACTGTCCTGTCGAAGAATGTGGTATCATGTGATGAGCTGTTATACACTTTTTTAACTCATCCCTCCAATTTAAAGCATTCACCCTAAATAACGGTATATTTTCTTTAATTATTTTGTTGAATCTCTCCAGGGCTCCATTAATTTCTACCTGATAAATAGAGCATTTTTATGTAAGATTGCACAGGAACTTAAAAATTCCTCCGTAGTTCTTTACACAAATTGAGAACCATTGTCTGAAAGAATTGACCAGGAAAACTTTCTCTCTTGAAAACCTCACTCAGAAATTTGATAACAGTATTTGATGTTACCTCTTGTACACATGTGACCTCAACCCATCTTGAGTATAAATCCATTAACACTACCAAACAAGGAGTGTTTTGTTCACCCCTTAATGGACCTACAATATCAATGGCAACTTCCTGCCAGGGATGATCTGGTAAATTACGACACACCATTGGCATCTGGCAATGTGTCAAAACCTTGTCACTAGACTTACAATCTATGCAATCAATCCCTCAACTCATGCTCAATACTCAAATCCATTCCTGGCCACCAGAAATTTGCCCTCAGTCTTTCTTTGGTTTTTACAATCCCGAAATGACCCAGATGTGCCTCTAATATCACACCTTTCCTTCAATTCAAAGAGGGCACTAATCTGAGGGGCGTGGCTTGCCGTGCTGCAGGATGGCCGCCTTCTAGAGGGGCTCTGCAGGCCAGGCCTAATTATCCTTTGTAATCGCAATCGATGCCTGGAATCTATCACCGCTAACGTGAGGAACTATGGCCTAACTCCCTCCGCTCTGGATGCGAGGTTCTGCGGGAGTGGGGGCACAACAATAACAAAGATATAGAGCTTACTGTGCCGTGGCCTGGTTCGATCTGCGACATCGCCGCCATATTGCTGCAGAGCCGGTAAGACGAGTGGCGCTCTCCCAGACCTCCCCCTGCCTCGGTGGCCCAGTGGAGAACCGAACTTTGACTGTCTGGTGTGGATCAGCCGGAGGCTGGTTCCCCCCCCCCCCGGTGGAATTGACAGCTAGATCTGTGCTGGCCTGACTGTGAGCCCGGAGCCTGCGCCCGTGGAAAGTGAGGCCTGTAGTGTCATCGCCAGACTTCGAGAACCAACAGGCGGGTGGTCCCCGCTTCGACAGACGGCGCGTTGCGGCAGGAAGGAGCATGAGTGAAAATGGATCGTATCCGCATGAGGAGTCTGGCACGGGGCGGCGGATCGACCCAGTGAGGTGAGTGCGTGCTGGGGCCGGTGGGGCGGGTGCCGGCTTGTGCAGCTGCCGCCTTGGGCTCTCCCCGCTGGGCTCTCCGCCCTGTGGCGTTGGGACCGGGCAGGCGGAGGGCGCGTGTGGGCTCGCGCTCTGTGGCGCTCAGTGCGGCCCCCTCTACTGGGCTATTTCTATTTATAGGGCCTCCCCGTGCACGTTAAGGGGGCTGCGGGCCGGCTTCTGCGATCCTCCATGCACGGTCAGCAGTTAGCTCGTGTGTGGGGGCGCGGACCCCCCCTGAGACCGCTCGGGTGAGACCCCCCAACTGTTGCATACTCCGAGTGGCAGCTGCTCCCTGTGCTCCGCTCTGCAGAAGAATATCAGTCATACTATAGAAATTTTAAATTGAGCAGAGCTGACTTCTGGTAACCTGCTAACAGTCCTCAACCTAGTGCACCCAGCTATAAACCAAAGTAGTGGAGATTTGACTGCATATAAAAGTTAGCGCGTGCTCAGGTGTGACAGCAGGCGCAATGGGAAAGACAGACCCCCGACAATCAAAGCTCCCATTTGAAAATAAGCGCCAGACCCGCATCACGGAGGCCAGCTCCGATCCAGACACAGATCATGGCGCCAGGGACATGGGGGAGAGCCAAGAGGAGGACCCGCATACGATACTGTTGGATGTTCTCTCCAGTATCAAAACGATTGATATCAAGATCGATGCCCTCACCACGAGTCTAGATAGGGTCAAAAAAAGAGTTGACACTCATGAAACCCGTCTAGATACCCTGGAGAACAGGCTCTCGGACACCCATGACTTCCAAACTGAATCTAGGGCACAAATCCTTGACATGGAAACGGTATTGGCTGTGATTAAAGCAAAAAATTAGGATTTAGAAGCGCGGTCTAGGTGCAACAACCTTAGAATTATTGGCCTGCCGGAGACCACTGCTATCCCGAGAATGGAGCTATTTATCGAGAACCTACTGCATGAATTATTTGGACCAGTGCTCTCATCAGTAAGGATCGTTGAATGCGCGCATCGCTCGCTGGGCCCTAAACCGCTGGTGGGGACGACGCCCCGCCCTATAATAGCGCGGCTTCTGAACTATAGGGACAGAGATAAGATACTAAAAGCCGCTAGAACCAAGAGCCCTATCACTCATCAAGGTAACACACTTTCCTTTTTCCCAGACTACACACCATCAGTGCAGGCTGCATGCAGAGAGTTTGCACCGGAAAAACGCAAACTACAAAGCGCCTCCATTCCATACGCGATGTTGTATCCTGCCAGGTTGAAGATAACGTATGAAGATCAAGCTCACTTCTTCACGGATGCCAAGGCGGCCCTCAAATATACGAAGCATATCTCTGCCAAGAAGACGCCACTTCAAACCTCGCAGAAACCCGGTCCAAAACTAAATCTCAGCGACAATGACTGATTATACTAACTGTTTCTGGCACACTCTGGATA
Source organism: Calotriton arnoldi (assembly GCA_963921515.1). NCBI lineage: Eukaryota > Metazoa > Chordata > Amphibia > Caudata > Salamandridae > Calotriton > Calotriton arnoldi. The sequence goes on from CAWUFW010002411.1 coordinate 1,033,291, forward strand.
TGCACCCTGTACTGTACCAACAACATTAGTCCTAACTGCTATCCAACACTGTAATGCCAGGAGCGACCTTATTCTGTCTCAATTTCTTACTGCCTCACATTTAAATTTAACAGATTCCATAAAACCTGATGTGGCCGGGCCACCCTACCACCAGGCAGGATTATGCCTGCGACCCTAGCCCCACAGGGAGATCTCCCATGTGTTCCTTAGTTTGTGTTAACTGGGGGGGGTCCAGGGAGGGGGCGGTACCAAGTCACAACCTGATTGGGAGGTTGGTGTGGGCGGTGGGGTGGGGGGGAAGGTTATAACTTTTACAGACATACAGTTGATTTCTTTGCAGACTCGTCTTACCACAGATCAAAGTTCATCCAAGTGTCAACCTGTTGTATTTATCTATGCTTACTTAAAGATTATGTTCCAAGATCACAGAATCTGGTTCAAGTTTCACTGTGAAAATGTCCTGCACAGGCACACATCTCATAGCATCCCTAAAGTAACATGTCATAGGTCAAATTTATAACTTGGAATATCAGAGGGCTTAACGACTTCAGGAAGTCTAGACTAATGCATGCGTATCTAATCAGACATCGTGTGGATGTGTGTTTTTGCAAGAAACGCACTTGAGGGGGGGCGCGGATCCCAAGATGCGCAATAAATACTGGGGAGAGGTGCACTCAGCCCCATACTCGAACTACGCACGGGGGGTTTCGGTGCTGATAAGGCGCGGAATAGGCTGGACTACCACTCAAGTACAGACTGACCCGGAAGGGAGGTTCATTATCATACGGGGCATGCTGATGTCCACAAAAATGACACTGGTGACGACATACGGTCCGAATGTGGACGACCCACAATTTTTCCTAACAGCTTGGGCCAAGGTACTTGCAGCTGGTGATGACACTGTCATCTGGGGCGGCGATTTTAATGTCACATTAAATAACGAATTAGATAGAGTGGGAGCAGTTCGCAGCCCACACACTAGAGTAGCCCAACAATTGAACACTATTATCCTCAACCATAATCTCATTGACATCTGGTGCAGCAGAAACCCTACAGTTAAGGAGGGAACATGTATCACTTCACATCATAGGGCCTGGTCCAGATTGGACTACTGGCTGGTCACTGGTGACGTGGCCGCCCGGACCATAGACGTGCTACACTTGCCCCACACGCTTTCAGACCATGCCCTAGTTGCATTACGCTGGACGATACCTCAGACTATGCCCCACGCTCTCCTGGACACAGCATTTAAGGAAGAGATTAGAACCGAGATCACTCAATTCTTCTCCACAAACGAGGGGTCGGTGGACTCTCCCTCCACTCTACGGGAAGCCTTAAAGGCAGTTATTAGGGGAGCTTGTATCTCAAGCAAGCTGGGGTGCTGCAGTCAATAAGGACCACACTATCAAATTTGGAAACTGAGATCAGATCCTCAGAATTGATGTTTTACCAGTCGGGGGCACCCACACACCTTGCTTCCATGAGGGAGAAGATATCAGAATTTGAGGGAGAGGCTGTCAGGGAGACCAGGTTCTTGGGGAAAGATGCTAAAGCACGCAATTATGGCGCAGGCGACAGGCCAGGCAGAACCCTTGCCACCACACTTAAACAGCACTCATCTCCAGCCTTCATACCTGAGTTACTAGACGATGACCTGACTCCAATCAGGAGACAACAAGCCACACACAACCACCTTACAAACTTTTATTCCTCTTTATATACAGCCACACAGCGCGCTCCACACCCTGAGCTACTTGCATATCTTGATTCCATCGAACTTCTTTGGCTGAGCGAAGCCCATAGGGCCTACCTAGATGTCCCATTCTCTGTGGAAGATACAACACAGGTTATAAATAGCCTGCCGGGCGCTAAGGCGCCTGGATTAGATGGGCTGACAACGTCCTTCTACAAAACATACGCAATGGAGCTTGCACCCCGCCTGCTTGATGTATATCAGGAATCTCTGGAACGCGGCTCGCTGCCGCCAACCATGCGGGAGGCGGTGATCATCTCCCTTTTGAAACCAGATAAACAACCCAACCTATGTGACTCATATAGACCCCTATCATTGATCAATGTGGACGTAAAGATCCTCACTAAGCTGATTGCCAACTGGCTATAGCCGATCTTACCACTCATAGCTAGACCTGACCAGTCCGGATTCATTCCGGGCAGATCAACAGCCCATAATTTGCATACCTTCTTCGCTACGGTCCACCAAATTGACCCCAAACTACCAGCCATCGCCACGTTCTTAGATGCCACTAAGGCATTCGATTCCCTGGAATGGCCCCTCTTATTTACAATATTGCCCAGACTGGGGCTCAGCCCCAACTTTATCAAACTCATCAGCCTACTCTACACTAGACCTATGGCCCGCCTAAGAGCTAATGGACTTCTCTCAGAACCATTTGATATAACACGAGGTACTAGGCAGGGCTGTACGCTTTCGCCGTTGCTCTTTGCATTAGCAATGGAGCCATTAGCGGCTAGAATACGACAACATCATTCCCCCCGCGGACTATGGTTCTCAGATAGAAGCCTCATAATCTCAATGTATGCGGACGATATCACCCTATACATTCGTAAACCAGCTGTAAATTTAAATCCTGTGTTGCGGGAAATACTTCAGTTTGGAGGCATGTCAGGCATAAAAATAAACTGGTCCAAATCTTCAATTCTACCACTAACCGATGCACCATTAGAAACCGACTTGGAATTCCCGCTTACTTGGGCTGATGGCGCTGTAAAATATCTAGGGGTGTGGCTCAGCAAAGACTTGCAAGAAGTCTGGCGTTTGAACTTCGGGAAACTGATGGAATGGTTAGAAAATAAATCTAAATTCTGGTCCGCCCTGCCTCTGTCATTAGCTGGAAGGATGGCCATAACCAAAATGATAGTTCTCCCCCCAAGTTTCTATATCTTTTCGTGAATATACCTATCCCCCTAACCAGAGCCTTTTTTAATTCTCTTCGCTCTAGTCTTATAGCCGTGGTGTGGGCTGGTAAGCAGCCGCGTGTGAGCTGGGAACTACTGACACTTCCGCTATCGCAGGGAGGGCTGGGTGCCCCGGACCTTGAACTTTATGCACTATGTGCACAAGCTCAATTTCTCCATTTCTGGATACACCCGATCCCATTTCAGCCACATGTAGCCATCGAAAAGTACGTGGCGGATCCTATTCCGTTACACGTTGCTGTTTACAAACCATATCATAGAACCCCTGGCGAGGTGAAAACAGTCGAGACTCTCCGTTGGGCCTGGGACGGTTTAAGAAAACGGGTCGGCGCCCCATTGCTCTATGCTCCTTCCACCTCTCTTGCACATCACCCACTGCTCCCTACTCTTCAGATTAAAGGCACAATAGAACGCGCCCGCAAAATGGATATCTCCAAGATGGGTGACTTATACCCGCAGGATACATTCTTAGGGACACCGCAAAACCAAGAGGGCAGCCCAACTCCTATTCTTGAATTATTACTATATTACCAGCTTAGAGCGACTTGCAAAATGATTCATTCTACCTTCCTGGCGCCTCCAGCCACTATGATGCCCTTAGAGCACCTATTAGTCACTCCGTCCCCCCGGAAACTGATTACCAGACTGTACAATCACACGCAATCAAGCCCCTTACAAGTGACCTCGAAGGCCCTGGTTAAGTGGAGAATTGACCTAGATGAACTGCCCACAGATAAGCAATGGTCATTTTGCTGTTCCCAGCTGAGTCACCTATCCCGTAATTATAAACTGAGACTAATTCACTTTAAGTTCCTTCATAGAGTGTACCGCACCCCCTCACAGCTATACAAGCTAGGATTGCGCCAGGACTCTAGGTGTTGGAAGTGCAAACAGGACAATGCAACATTTCTGCATGTGGCGTGTGCATGTCCTTCCATAGCTAGATTCTGGGAGGAGGTATGTGTTACCATTGGGGAAGTCACAGGGACGACACTTGACTGCACGCCACTTGTGGCTCTAGTGGGGTACGTTGAGGAAGCCCCGCTAGAGAAGCGCAGGCTCATTGCAATGATGCTCTTACTCGCAAAGCGTAGAGTGGCCATACACTGGGGTGCCCTTCAATCTCCCTGCATTAAGATTTGGATACAGGACGTTGTCTATTGTCAGGAGCCACTTGCCGCGTTTTGGGACCTGATGCCCATGGCTTCTCGCCCTAAAGACATCTGGGAACCCTTCGTGTCCTGGCTAAAAGAAAAAGAAGAGACTGTTATGGTTAGCCCAGAATAGGTCACTAATCCCTCAACACCAAACGTACACTATCTGCTGTTCTGACTTGGAATAGACTGGAGTCGCTGACCCCTGTGCGGGTTTGATCGTGCGGGTAACACACAGTGCATGTATTCTGTATCAGGAAAATGTCACGATTTTTACTAGCATTGTAAACACTGACCTTTACTGTTTCAAGACAAATAAGCCAACCTCTAATCAAACGCTTTATATACCGGTGCTTTGGAGGGACAAGTGAACACTGTATGTTAATCATGATGTTTCGCATGATGCAATGTGATATAATTTGGTAATCATATGTAAGTTAGCCATGGGTGGATACAAATCCTGCAAAGAACTGTAAGACACGAAACTGCACTATAATTTGTAATATGTTTATGTCTGTACAAAACTTTCATAAATACATTTTTTTTAAAAAGAGGGCACTAATCTTGCTCCCCTTAAAAGTAAACCTCTGTCAACTGTTAACTTATCTTTTATGGAAAACCCAGATCTTGTCAATCCCCAGACACGACCTGACTGAATTGCTTGCATGATCTCAGTCAATTCATTATCTTTCCTAAACTCCTCTTTCCACGCATCCTCCGTCAAAACACCTAAGGTTATTTCACACACATTAATATTCTCCTCCAAATAGCCTTTTAGTTAATCTTCATGAGTTTGTTCGGACACCAACTCGGATAAACAGTCAACAGATAATTTATTGACTTGAGGTACATACTCTACTTCAAACCTGAAGTCTTGTAAAGCTGCCACCCACCTTCTGATTCTGGATGATATGAAATCCAATTCTTTCTTCTGAGAAACTTCCTTTAGTGGCTTATGATCTGTGCATACTTTAAATGTCGTTCCCCAAACAAAATTCCAAAATTTGTTTAAAGTCCAAAAAATGGCAAAAGCTACCTCCTCAATTACAGATTAGCTCAATTCTGCACCATGTAAACACCTTAAAGAGCACGTGATCAAGCATTCCTTACCATCTCTCTTTTGTTTCAAAATCGCACCCAGTCCCTTAGAACTAGCATCAGTGACAATGCATGTTTCTTTCCTGCAACAAACGCTTGTAAGTTGGGAGCCTTTCTTAACTCATTTTTGACAGACCCCTTAAATGTGCAGATTTAACAGCTACATTTTGTATGAGCTTGCCATAGTACTCCACCATGCCAAGAAAAGATAACTTCTTCTTTTGAAGAGGGATCTGCCAGTCTTACAATAGTGTCCACCAAATCCTTTTTAGGTGCCACACCCTCTCTAGAAATAAAATGACCTAAGTAATTTAGTTCCTTTACCAAGAACCTACATTTCTTTTGTTTTAATGACAAACCAGCATCATGAAGCCTATGTAGTACCTGTCTTGCACTGGAATTGTGTTCAGGAATGCTACTACCATAAATCAACAAATCATCTTGGTAACATTTCACACCCTTTACCTCTTTGTGTACAGATATCATCACTCTCTGAAAGACGGATGCCGCTGACACCAACCCAAATGGCATCCGCCTAAATTTGAATCTATGCCAATGGGAGTAACGAAGGATGTATGCTCTTGTGAAGCTACAACCAATTCCACCTGATGGTATGCTGAGGTGAGAGCAAATGTTGTAAAGTACTTTGCATCAGTCAATGTTGACATAATCTCATCAATATTTGGGAGAGGAAACTTGTCAACAATGACCTCCATATTTAATGGTCTTAAATCTGCACAGTCTGATATCTCCAATACATTTTTTAACCACAACTATGGGAGCTAGCCACTCCATTGCTTCTACCTGTGTTATTATTTCTTGATCAAGTAATCTTTGTAAATCTTGATTTACCTTATCTAGAACCGCCACAGGAATGGTCTCACCTTGGCTGCTACAGTTACAGCCCCTTTCTTCAATCTTATATGATGTTGGTAACCCTTCAAACAACCTAAATCTATTCTAAATAGACAAGAAAACTCTGTTACAAAATTTACTGGACCTGACTCCACCTCTTGTATTTGCACCTGGGGCTCAGCATTATGATTGAGCGTAACCCCTAATAAAAGCTGAAGAGGTCATCCAATTAAATCATCTCCTTTCCTTGAGACATAAATCTTACCAGGAAGAAATCTATCTTCCAACTCAATGCATGCATTAAAATAACCACACAAACTCATGGATTGTCCTCCGTAATCACCTCGACTTACCTCCATTGCGTGCAACTTATTTTTCCTCTCAAACTATTGTGTATAAGTCTTGTTTGAAATCAAGGTTAAATGCGAAAACGAATCAAATTTCCTGCTTAATTTTACCTCATCAATCTTCATCGTTCCACTGGGATGTTCCCTCTCAGAATGCCTGATTCACAAAGGTAAAGTAAGTCGAAAGTCTAACTTTACGTCTTTCGGTATTCAGAAAGGTCATTTACGTGTATTTACTACTCGTAAATGCCCTTTGTGAATATCGAAAGTCATAAAGTTCAACTTTTGGTATTCTCAAAGGGCATTTACGAGTAGTAAATGCCCTTTGTGAATACCAAAAGTCGTAAAGTTAGACTTTCGTCTCACTTTACCTTTGTGAATCGGTCCCAGAGTCTTTAACTTGAAACACAACTTCAAGTGTGACTGTTTTGATTTCCTTGCCCTAATCTTTCTTCCTTTTACATCTGCAACACTTACTAGAATTACTTTTTCCCCACAACTATGACACGTAACATTCAAAGCTGGACAAATCTTTGCATAGGCCCTATGGCTGCTTCTGCCACAGCGATAACATTGACCCACAAATTTCACACAATCCTCTTTCACACCAACTTTACTTTTCACCTCACACACAATCTCTTCAATCCTTTCTGGTTGTACAGGCTCTTTACTTTTCTCAGTCCTCAATTCAGATACACATTTCATCATGTGCTCAACCCTCTTTGCTACTAGAAACACCTCCTCCAAAGGTGGTTTATCCTTGAGCTAAAGTTTGTCTCTTATTTTATCACTTCTGCGCCTCAACACAAATTCTTCTCTTATTCTTTCTTCCATAGACCTGCTAATTTGCAGGTAGATGCCAATTTTCTGAGACTTGTTACACATTTCTCCACAGATTCATCCTTGCCCTGTTCCCTTAGTCCAAAATGATATCATTCCAGAATTGTACGAATATGTGGTAAATTATGATGATCAAGTTTCAAAATACATATCGCGTATTAATTCAAATCCATCTGTTCTTCGTCTCTTAATTCTGGTAAATTTTCCAGAACCTCCTGACCTTCCCCATCAAGACAGTGCATTAATAGGAAACATATACGTTCCACACTCAGATTCATTGTGCACACCCTTGTATAGTACCCAAAGATCTTCTTCCATTTGCTCCATCTCACTGTTTGATCACCCGGGCTATTCTAAAAGAAAGGCGATGGTATTACATTCTGCATTATCCACTGCATTAAGAAGCGTGCTTCCTTTTTTCATATTTTCGATAACTTTAAATACCAATATACAGCTAAATTACAGTTCAGACTACAACCCAACCTCCCCAACTTAAAATTGTAATACCAAGCAACTTCCACAATTACTATAAATCTAGTGAAAGAGACAACTTTTGAAGAGCACCAATAATTTCCCTGTTATAAACTTAATATATTTGACCCCATAAGATGGTAAAAGGGAGTTGATGTTCCTATTATGGCAACCGTAAGTAAGATCCTAATATTGAAAATGGTATATCAAACAGAGCAATAGTCAAGACCAATTACACACAGGTGTGCCTGTCACCGCATGAGGTATCATAGCGTCAGGCTTGAATGTTAAGGTGTGCCTGTCACCATAGTCAGATAAATTTGCAGCTTTGCAACTTTAAATCTTCCTGTAGTTACATGTACACAAACTCAAATGCCCCCAGAACTATTGATGCTCACCAGACATGCCAACTTACATGCGTGCCAACTTGAGTGCTTCTCAAAAGTGTGCCTGTCACTGTGACAAACACTATGCACCCTAGAAATGCACCGACCAGAATGCCTGTCATACGAGACCACAGTACACACTATAATGTCCCAACTTGCTAACTTATATGACTCACAGCCGAATCCACAATGCACACTATTATGCATCAACTTGCCTGACATGTACCCAATGTGCACTTATTATGCCAGTGCCGACTTAACTGCCTCCCGAAGGTGTGCCTGTCACCATGACAGACAATGCATACTATGATCGTTTCTACTCACCGCATTGCATGCAATCAAATGACAGTGATCTCAACCACTCAAAGCAGTGGCACACACTCTGTCCTATGTGCTTTCTACAGGAATTTCCCCTTGTATTACCGTCAGGAGGTGGGGAGCCACGCCATCGCTATGATTACACATACAACACCATACGTGTTGTTTCTATCACTTATTGCTCCTGCTTTCTCAGAGGCCTTGCACATCACAGAGCCTTCCAGCTGAAAGCCTTCCTTCACGTTCACCAGGCCGCAATAGAAATCTAATGTGTACGGGCGGTTCACACGTCATGAGCTGCTCTGAAGCCTCTCTCCTTCACCTTTCGATGCGAAATACTCTCAGACACGAATAAAGCCAAAACTCATTGTCTCCCAAATAACACTGCCTCTCTCCGTTCTCCGAAACTATTCTTTTTGCAGTACATAAATTCAGACCTGATGAGCAAAGACTTCTCTGACGTCGAGGTGCCCTCACTTCTCTAAAAATCCAATGGTCGTCACCAAAGTAACAAGGCACAAAGCACGCAGACACCAATTTAGGTTAAAGTAGTGGAGCATTTATTAAGGGCACCTCACCCTTCAGAGACCAGGAGCAACTGCCTCAAGCAACTGTCACCTGGCTCCTGAACAACCTTCGTCATTCTATGTTCCATATTCTACATTCCACATTCTAAAAAAACACTGCATAACTGTGTAAGTAGCATACCACACTCATTAAGTTTTTCCCCTCTAATGACAACCTGTGAACTGCGAGATTCATGCAGAACTCTGCAGTGTGTTTACCCAGTCGTGGCCGGTGCAGGTAAGAGCGGTGGGGCGGGCGGGGGGGGAAGTCAACAGACAACGACGAGGAGCAAAACAATTTAAAAAAAAGAAAAACACTTACCTTGCACTCGCCGCATTGCCGAGTGGGCGCAAGGTAAGTGTTTTTCTTTTTTTAAATTTAATTTTCCCTCATCATCATCTGTCGACTTCCCCCCACCCCACCACGCCCCCGCCCCGCCCCACCCCATCAATCTTACCTGCACTGGCCACTACTGTGTTTACCTGCTGAGTTTTCAGCCTGGGATTTGAATCAGAAAGTTATTTGAATGGCCTGGGGAGTCTTCCTACCCTGCCCTGAAGTTTTGTTGTTTCCCCCTCATTCTGGGCCGAGGTGTCAGGTCTTAGCCACTGAAGTTGCAGCAGTGTCTCTCTCAGTAACATACCATCTTCCTGTTTCAGCTGACTCTTTGTGAGATGCTGTGTGAGATCCAAGGAACATTCCCATGGGCGAGTTGGCACCAGACCCAGAGAGACTCCTGTTATCCCCAGTCCATGTATTTGCTGACCACGCAGTGTCTGTACACCTGATGGTTGGAGGTACACCACAGAATTGAAGCGTGCTCCAGAGCTGATTGTCCAGATCTTTCCATATGTACTAGCCACTATCGGCAGGAGGACGGTGGCTACTTGATCCTAATGGGACCACCACAGCATCAGGAAATATAGGTAAGCGTTCATGATGGCAATATCCAAGGGGGTACCTGTGGCTGTTATTGTATGTACGTGCCGTTCCCATTGCAAGATGTCACATGCCCTCAATTATTGAGGTTACACCTGGTAGATTTCTTAATCCCTAAAAGCGAACTTTGACCATTTTAGAGAAAATAAAAACTGGTAGGTGTCGCTCACCCCACCCACTGAGTTTAGCCCTGGTGGAGTAGGGTGTTGGGAGACTGATAAACTTGTCAGAGATTTCATAGATTGCATCTCACATAGCGAAGCCCCAGACTGAACCCTGAAATCAACACAAACATAAGTATTGTTACTTTACTACAAACTGATACTTATATGCTATTTGCCTACAAATAATATCAATATGAATATATTCAATTCAACAACAGTGACTAGAGTAACATACAAAAAGGCCTATGATGTATGGTATATTATCTTAACACATAGAGAAAACCTTTCCTCACACATAAGAGAGAGGAATGGGGACACCCTAGGGCATTGGGGCCAGCAGTGGCCAAGAGGGCACACTGATAGGGGCCCAAGATGGAGGTTTCATACACCACAGAAGTTGACCCCAACAAAAATAAACATAGGCTGGCAATGAACAGGTCGGACCCCAACAATGAAGGGGGTAAACATGCCTCCCCAGTTATAGGACCAAGACAGCCCTCAGTTGAACAACTGCATCCCATGACAATGGATGCTGGTTCCTATGATGCAGGCATGTCAGGAACAACAGAAGTAGGACACAGGATAATATTGTTACAGAACAATATGATGGGGTCAAGAGGGTAGGAATAGCTGTAGACCCACAGATCCATTATGGAGTTGAGGAGCTGTAGTGCTGGGACTCCAGGGAAGACAGGTAGGTTCCCATGCCTAAGTGAAGGAGGAGAAAGGATGGTTGGGTCTGACACCCGAGTTGGGGAGCACATCCAGTTTCAGTCCAGGATGCTTATTAGCAGGAACAGGTTTGCAGGAACTTTGATAACAGCACTACTACAAATGGTGGGAGGCTACATGCAGCTGCCCAGCTAGTTGGGTATTGGCATAAAGGGCAAGCCCTGCTTCAAAAAGACTGGTCTTGGAGATGACGGGCAACAATATTAAGCACAGAGTTGGTTTTGGAAAAGAAGGGATTTAGTAAATAAAGCTAAAGTTACCTGGAGAACAGCAGTGAAAATTCACAGGATGGGTTAAGGATTCCAGACAGGGGGCAAGTTGCCCCACCCATCAATGACAGAGAAAGACAGCCATCTGACTGATAGAAGATGAGGCGAGGGAAGAGGCAGAAAAGACCTCATCTGATAAGGATAGCCAGAACAAAGGCGAGGTGAAGATGTCTGGTAAAGGTGACATGGGAAGGTGTTTAGACAGACTGTGGCATCCAAAGTAGTGGTTCAGCAGAAGAGGGGACTGGTAAGTGATGAGGGTTCTTCAGAAGGTGAGAGAGACAGAGTGAGAGAAGAACGGTGAGCTACAGCCTACTGAAGAGTGAGACACCACCACTAGGAGAGAAGAGACAGTTGTTACTTGGACTGGAACTAGAGAAGCGGAGCTGTTGATAAGAGGACCAGATGGTCAGGGAGGTTTGATGCTCGAGGTATGGATCAAGCAAAATAGTAAGTGAGTGATTGGTGCATTGTGTGGAGGCAAAACAGGCCTCTGGAAGTGAACAAAGGCATATGTTGTAGGCATAGTATGATGAGAGAGTTAAGCATAAAAGGAGTTTCAATTTTGAGACTTTTCTGAAACCTTGGTGGGATTTCTGGGTAAATATTGAAAAAGAGGAGTCAATTTAAAACAATGATAGGTAGGCAGCAGGGATTGGAAAAACTGATATTAGAGGGTGGAGTGACTTTGGAGACTATGACAAACACAGAATAAGTGAGGACAGAAGTGGAGCAATCCGGAGTGGGAGGAAACAAGGTTAGCAGTATGAGGATCAATGACACAACTCAAGACATAGGGTCAGGCGTAGATGCCAACTGTAAAGTCTTGAATGAGATAGCCACTGTGGCAATTGTTAAGCTGCCTTTCATGGGCATTGCAGCACCAGTGTGTGGGGCATCTTCTTGCAAGTACAAAAGACAAGATATGGGCAAGGTAATACATTGACATTTTCAAGCCATTACATAATGGAGACATGGTGTAAAGCAGGGTTGAAGGCTGAAGAAAAGAAAGTTGCCAAAGGATCTGGGGCCTACCAACATCGACACATGAACAGCAACATGCATCATTTACACCAGCATTGTTTAGTGAAAAAGAGCCAGAAAGCAGTGTATTATTGTTCGTTGTCTTGGAATCATGAGGACAGCAGAGATTAGTTTTTTGGGCCTAACATGACTCAGGTATAATGAAGAATTTAGAGTCAGGAGAGATCTGGGCGCTTTGAAATCTTGTGGTGAGAAAGGCAAAGAGTTATGGGTACAACTGATGATGCCAACCCAGCTAATACCAGTGGTGCACATCACAAGTGGGCAATCTCTTCACTATGTGCCCTTTCAAGAACACTGTACCTCAGGGGGCAGGTCAAGAGCTGAGCATTTGCCACATGTTGGAATTTCAACAAAGTGGCACTTTATTGATCCTCATGCAAATTCTGGCACACATGTTTGAAATGTAACAGGAAACAAGGCCTGGTACAATGCTTTGGTAGTAAGGCCTCTGGATCTGGTTTCAGGGGAAGGGGAAATATGAGAAGGATGTTTTGCAATGGCCAGTTCACCGAATGAGAGGAGTCATTTTGCAACATCAGCACAGGCGCTAGCATTCTCCAGCGGAATCCCTGAAGTCTGGATTACAATCACATCTATCTCCAACACTAGGCGATCGAGCCTGGTGAAAATAAAATTCCCTTCACGCGACGCTAGATAGAATTAACGCCGGGAGAGGTACATTTGAGGACTCCCCATCCATACTACAATCTATATATTGACAACATTGTCCACTCTATATCTATTAGTGGCAACAAATAATGAAGTAAACGATAGACAGAGTGCATATATCGGTGAAGCACTTCTCTCTTAACCGTTGGACAGGCTTTGCCTGGCGGTCAAGTACTGTTAGGAAACGTTGATCTTAATCCCAGCATCCAGATCCATATCTCACGTATATAAAATAGAGAGAGTTGAGACGGTCCCCCTGATGAAGGCATCCCAGCCGAAACGCGCGTAGCTTCCATCTACCGCCAGCCTTTGAATTGTTTACAGTTCATCTGCTCCTTTTTCTATATATATGTTTAACATACAGTGAAGTCAATTAATTGTCTCTGTGTACTTTGTGTTTATGTACATTCTCTTCATGGATATGTAAATGTGTTGCAGTATGTTTTTTTATGTAAATCAATATTTATCAGACAATTAACAAATAAAAAAATATATTTTGATACCAATTAATTAGTATTTCTAGCACTTTGAATAATAAAACATTTTTTTGATAAATTACACAATCATACAACATGATTATGTGTGTATATTTATCATAGTGCATTTTGTTTTATGCATTATTTTTGATCTGCAGCCTGAAATTTATAACCTGTCATTATTGAATAACTTGTATTTAGCATTTGTCTTTCCCCCATTGCAATGGCCAGTACACCAGTTAAGATGACAGCAGTGGAACAGTGGTTGGAAAAATAGACAAACAGGTGGGTTGCACCAATGTGAGTAGAAAGGTTCACAAATGGCTTTAGGATTCTATAAGAAGACCCACAGCTGAGTAACCGGGTGAAGAGTTTGAAATCAGTCAATGGCATGAGAGCCAAGTTCATAAATGAGTTTATTTAAACCATAGCCTATTAAACATATAAACCTTTAAAACACACAGGGGCAGATTTACAAGAACTGACGCATCTCTGCATATTAGCAGAGATGGGTCAGTTAAATTGCGTCACGCAAAAAAACCCTTGTGCCACCATGGATGCGACGCATTTACAATGCGGCGCACCGTGGCACAAGGATTGACAGATGCGTCACGCATCTGTTGGCGTAAAGGTAACGCATTGCTGGAGTCGTGTCGCAAGCATGACGCAACTCCAGCAATGCTCAGGAATGCTTATTCCTATTGTGCTGCATCACTCCTTACACCTGCTTCAAGCAGGCGTAAGGTTTTTACGCAGTGGCGTCGTAGAAGTGACGCAGTGAAATCTTGTAGATTTCACTGCGTCACTTTTACGAGGCTTTTTTGCGTCGGAATGCCCACCCTGCATACATTATACTTGACGCAGGTATAATGTGATGCAGGGCTTTACAACGTGACGCATCTCCCTAGATGCGTCACGTTGAAAATGTGTTGCAACGTGGCGCATTGTTTACGACGCCGCTGCGTCACAAAAGTGACGCAACGGCGCGTAAAAGTGTTGCAAGGGTCTTGTAAGTCTGCCCCACAGCATGTACAATTTAAAACACACTAACATTATACAGTTGTTTGCTTCATGACAAGGGAACAGTTAAAAACAGCATTCACAATGTTCAAAGGGTATTCAGACAGAATATCGAGTTGAAAGTGTCGACTTACACAAATATCGAGTTGGAAATATAGTCACACAGAAAAATTGACAGCAAGAATATCGTGGTCAAGAATATCGAATTTAAGGTAAGAAATATCGTTTAAAAAAATATAGAAGTCATTAATATTATTTGGAAAAATATAGTTGTTTAAAATATCGATTTTATATTTAGTGTTATGTATTTTAGTTTATATTTTAAATGTATGTGATGTATTTTTTTGTATAAGTATTGTTTATGTTTTTTAATATATGTGTTACATTTTTAGTAGTTATCAATTTTATTTTAAGTACATTTTAGCACCCTATCAGGTTGTGCGTTTATAGGGGAATAGGGTGGGAAGTAATTTAATTATGATAAATAATGATTATTTTTTATTTATTAATATTTATTTGAGTTTTTACAGTGCTAATTGTGGGAAGTAATTTATTTGTACTTAATTAATAATTGGTTGTTAATTATTATTAATTAATTATGGTACTTGTGCAATTTTTTTAGGTGTGTTGTGTGGTTTAGAGGGATAAAGCGTGGGAAGTAATTTTTGATTAATTAATAATTAATTGTTAATTTATATTAATTCATTGATTGAAAATTAATTAGGGAAATTGTGTAATTAATTTTAGCTGTGGGTTGTGGGGTTTATAGCGGTAAAGGGTGGGAAGTAATTTATGTTTAATTAATTAATAATTAGTTGATCATTAATATTAATTAATTAATAGATATTTAATTAGGGTATTTGTTTATTTTTTTGTGTGTGGGTTTAACTTTCATAGGGGTATAGTGTGGGGAGTAAATTAATTTTACTTACTTTATAATTAGTTGTTAAATACGATTCGTTTTTAATTGAAAAGAAGTTTTAATTGTGTAAATAATTTTTTACAGTTTAATTTTAGCTGGGGTTGTGGGGATTATAGGGGTTAAGTGTGGGAAGTTAATTCATTTTATGAGTTTTAATTTGTTTTTTAATTAATAATATTTCTTTAATTGGTAATTAATTACGTTAATTAAGGAAGTACACTTTAAAAAAAATTTAGATGTGGGTTCTGAATTGTGTAGTGTTAGCTGGTAGGAAATAAAAAAGTAAATGTATGTAATAATTAATGTTTTTGTTTCTAAATCATTTCTAATTAAAAATATATATTTGTTTGAAAATTATTTTTTATTTTAATTAGTATAATATTTGTAGGTATTTGTCACATGTATTTAACATTATAATATGTTTAAAAAAATAATATTAAATATATTTGTATTTTAATTTTTAACATATATATATTTTTTTAATTTATTTTGTTTTTTTAAATATTTTTGTTGTTGTGAATATTTTGTTTGTTTTTAATTTTGAACTGACTGGAGTGAGAATATTAATTGTTATTCCTCCACAATCCAACACTTTCCCTACTGGTGCACTGACTGGAGTTGGATTGGTCATTTTTACCCCTCCGCTATTCAACACTTTCCCTACTGTTGCACTGACTGGAGTGGGAAATTTAAGTTTGAAGATTTTTAAATAGTTTAATGTTTTAATTTATAATAGAATGTGTTTTTTTAATTAGATTTTATGTTGTACATATATATATATATAAATATATATATATTATCTACTGGCGGTCGCCAGTAGATAGTTATAGTTAGGACCAATTATCCATAGGAAATCCGTAACATTCTATTCCCAATAACTTTGGCGTCGTTTGACGAATCATCGCGAAATTTTCAAAACTAGTGGGGCGCTCCGGTCCACTCCTGTCTTGAAAGTTTCGGGGTGATTCATCAAGCGGGGACCGAGAAAAAAGGGGGGTCCCAAAACGTGTTTTCTCCATGTTAATTCCCATAGGAAATTTTAGCCACGGCTACAGCCCGAACTGCTGAACGGAATTACACCAAATTTGGCAAAAAGGTAGCACTTGGTTCAGAAAGTGACCTTTTTTTTAAATGGTGTAAATCCGTTCAGTAGTTGCGGAGAAATTCAAAAAATAAGAGTGAAAAAATCAATTTCCCATAGGAAACTTTATGCAAGGCTACAGCAAAAACTGCTGAACGGAATTACACTAAATTTGGCAAAAAGGTAGTGCTTGGTTCAGAAAGCATCCTTTTTAAAAATGGTGTAAATCCGTTCAGTAGTTGCTGAGAAAATCCAAAATAAAAGTTTTGATATCTATGCCACGGTGGACCCTCCCGACCACGAGCTGCATGCTAATTGGCGGTCAACACTCCAAACCAGGAAGTGTTGGCAGCCATCTTGTTCCTCGGTAGAACCAAGGAACAAGAAAGCAGTAAAACAAGTGCGCAAAACGCAAAAAGGGGGCAGGGTAGAAACACCCTGACCCCCTAGGTCTGCTCAGGGGGTCCCACAAGGACCCCCTGGGCAGAAAAAAGCATATATTTTTTTAAAAAATCGGCGGGATGCGCGGATCCCGCCGATTAAAAAAAAAAACACAAGAAACAAGTGTGCAAAACGCACAAAGGGGGCAGGGTAGAAACACCCTGACCCCCTAGGTCTGCTCAGGGGGTCCCACAAGGACCCCCTGGGCAGAAAAAAGCACACAAAAAAAAAAGACCGGCATCGTGCCAGAGGCCCCGCCCCCTCCCTGCAGCAGTCTGCAAATGCGCCCCCTGGCGCGTTTTAAGAAGGGGAAGTAATTCCCCTTGAATACTGGGGGTCCCTGGGGCCAACTAGCCCACCAGGAACCTCCGGTATGAGCCAGGGCCTGCGTTGCAGAGAGGTGTACAGAGGCCACGGCCCTTTTACACCTCTCTGCAACGCAGCTCTGTGGCGCTTTTTGGAGGTACATGGTGGGCTAGTTGGACTCCAGGGACCCTCAGTATTCAAGGGGACTTAATCCCCCAACTTAAAACGCACCACGGGGTGCGTATGCACAGTGGTGAAGGGAGGGGCCGTGGCTTCAGGTGACATGTGTGCAAACAGGCCCCGTGGCGCGTTTTAAGATGGGGAATTAAATCCTCTTCAATCCTGAGGGTCCCTGGGGGCCAACTAGCCCACCAGGTACCTCCAGTAAGTGCCACAGAGCTGCGTTGCAGAGTGTTGTAAAAAGGGGCGTAGCCTCTGAACACCTCTCTGCAACACAGCTCTCTGGCGCATACTGGAGGTATCTGGTGGGCCAGTTGGCCCCTAGGGACCCTCGGGATTGAGGAGGAATTAATTCTCCAACTTAAAACGCGCCACAGGGCGTGTTTGCAGACATGTCACTTCAGGCCCCACCCCCTTCCTTCACCATGGTGCAAATATTCCTCTAAAATCAGCCGAACTACGAATTCCGATTTACTCACCTGTTATCAGGAGAGACCTCAGTGCTGCATCTTTGAGCCCAGTACTGATCCTGAAAAGTAATTTTAACCGTACTTACCAGTAACTTGAATTTCCTTCCAAAGGATTTCATTGCCTGCTTTTTGCTGAAAAAGTTTCTAAGTGTCGATTTTTGAAACATACAAATATTCCTCTAAAATCAGCCGAACTACGAATTCCGATTTACTCACCGGTTATCAGGAGAGACCTCAGTGCTGCATCTTTGAGCCCAGTACTGATCCTGAAAAGTAATTTTAACCGTACTTACCAGTAACTTGAATTTCCTTCCATAGGCTAACATTGACTGGTTTCACTTGGAAATTCTTCTGTGTGGAGTTTTGGAACTTAATAATATTCCTCTAAAATCAGCCGAACTACGAATTCCGATTTACTCACCTGTTATCAGGAGAGAACCCAGTGCTGCATCTTTTAGCCCAGCACTGACCCTGAAAAGTAATTCTAACCGTACTTACCAGTAACTTGTATTTCCTTCCATTGGAATCCATTGTCTGGTTTTCAGCAGAAAAGTTTCAAAGTGTCGATTTTCACAAACTACAAATATTCCTTAAAAATCGCCTGTATGACTTAAACGCATTCTTTCAACTGTTTACAGGAGATGCACCAGTGCTGGATCCAGGATCCACCACTGAGTAAGAAAAAGTAACGATAACACTACTTACCTGCTAAGTGAATTTCCTCCCATAGGATAACATTGGTGATTCTATGTGAAAAAGTTTCTAAGTGTCAACTTTTAAAATACAATAATATTCCTTAAAAATCACTACTGTAACCAAAACACTTTTACTCAACTGTTTACAGGAGATGTCCCAGGACTGAATCTAGGATCCAGTCCTGTGGTTAGAAAAGTAATCCATAAAGTAACTAATTGTATTTAACTAGAAATTCACATTGAGCTCAATGTTGCATTGTGTTTGAAATTGTGTTGCCCATTGCAACAACTGTAACTACTGTACTTAAAAGTCTATTGCCTATTTGCAAAGTATTTAAACTAAAGTAATTCATTCTGAGAAAGTATATTTTGTAATGTAATGTATAATGTAATTACAATGTAATTAAAAAAATTAAATATGTAAAAATAAATAGTTTAAAAAAATGTAGTAAATCAGTATCAAAAAAATAAATATAACAATTAATACATTTAAAAATTGTCATTTACAAAACCTTTGAAATTCACTGAAAAAAACCATAGGTTTCAGACATGTTATAGTTAGGAATTAGCATTTAAAAAACCTTTGAAATTCACAGAAAAAACCATAGGTTTCAGGCACGTTATAGTTAGAAATTAGCATTTAAAAACCTTACAAATTCACTGAAAAAACCATAGGTTTTAGGGACAGTTATAGTTAGTTGGACATTGCACTCGTACAAAACCCGTGAAATTCCCCCGTTATAGTTAGTTCAGCTAACTATAACTCGCGCCCCGCAATGCACTGCTGATGACGTCACATATTACATCACTCATGACATGGTCAGTGACATCACTGATGACATCTCAAATGACATCACTCATGACATCACTGATGACATCATCCACGTGATAATCTGATGCACCTCCTCACACCCTAATATAACCTTTGATACACTCACTCTAAATTACAGACTGCCATTCACAAAACCATAGACACTCCAACACCAATAACTACATACCCACTCACTGATTCTTAGGTCTACACACACATCCACTCACTCACCCGTACAGTCACTCATACTTACGGTCACTCAGTACAGGACTATCATATGCACTCATACTCCTATATAGACACTCAAACACCGCCACTCATCCATAGAGGTACTCACACACCTAGTCAGTCATGCAAATAATTAAACACACTGCCATTTACTCACCTATACAGTTATACACACACCAGCTCACTTACTCATACAAATACTAGCACATTCTTATGCTCTTATACAATCACTGATACAAGCACACACTCATCCATACAGTCACTCTCAAAATCACACACTCTCACTTATAGCTATTTATATACTCCAACACACATATATACTGCCTTTCACATATGTAGTTACTCACACATGTACCACTGGGACATACATTCACTCACTAACACACTCTTACACACACTTACCCACCCATACAGTCTATCACAGATGCACTCTTGAAACCATCCACCCAGTGAATCACCCACTCACACATCTATGCACAGAGTCGCACACACCCCACCCACACAAACACTCAGGCACCCATACAGATACTCAGACAACCAATCAATAACTCATATAGACACTCATGTAGCTATTCACAAACCCATGCAGCCACTTACACAGCAATAGACAGACGGATACAGACATTCACCCAGTTTAGTCACTAACCCATGCATTCAGTTAGATACGTTTAATCACTCACTTATAGAGTTAGTCACGCACCTACTAAATCATCCATACAGACACTTATACACCCACTCATTCTTCAATACGCCTTTCCCTATATATATTAAAAATATTTAAACTTTACAGAAACACAAGTCACTGGATGATGTCATCAGTGATGTCATTTGAGATGTCATCAGTGATGTCATCAGTGATGTCACTGACCATGTCATGAGTGATGTAATATGTGACGTCATCAGCAGTGCATTGCGGGGGCGTGAGTTATAGTTAGCTGTACTAACTATAACGGGGGAATTTCACGGGTTTTGTACGAGTGCAATGTCCAACTAACTATAACTGTCCCTAAAACCTATGGTTTTTTCAGTGAATTTGTAAGGTTTTTTAAATGCTAATTTCTAATTATAACGTGCCTGAAACCTATGGTTTTTTCAGTGAATATATATATATATATGTACATTTTTTATCAAATTATAAAATAAATTAATAGTTTATTAATTGTTTTAAAGTAAATATATATATTAATTATTATGTATGTGTTTAACTTTTTTAATTAAGTTTATTTGTTATATTTGTTAAAATTTATATTAAATCTACTTTAGTTTTTTATATTAATTTTATTATTTAACATATTTAATATTTATTATTTTATTTTATATATATATATAAAATTTGATATTTTGTGGAACTATATTTTTTACATCGATATTTTGTTCCCGATATTTTTGTAATTACCTGTTTAAGTATAGAGACTTGATATTTTTGCATTCTATATTTTTTCATCTATATTTTTTACATCGATATTCTGTCAGTGAACCGTTCAAAGTCTTTAAGGCTTTTTCAAAAATTCCCAATGGAATGTGTTGTATTCTGTACATGTAGACACTGGTAGCCATGTTGTAACTTTCTAAGTCTTCTTTATTAGTTCCAGGTCATGTGGTATCAATCAAGGTTCAGCCATGTAACACCTCCTACATCTCCTACACCAGTCCCACCAGGAGCAGCCTGCCTAGCTGCTCAGCCCATCTCCAACTGTCATCCACACTCATCCACACAGGCACCCAGGCATTCCATTCATCACATTCACACCAACATTCCGTTGCCATCTCTCACTCTGGCTGAGCAGCTAGGAAGACCTAGGCTGATTACATATGAATGTAAACTCAGGATATAACATTATCCCTTTCCTTTAAATAGAAACCAAAAATTACAATACTAAAGAAAACTATACACAAAAAACAGAAATGTACATAACTCAGGGATGCAACTAAAAGTAAAACATCTCAAGAGAATAAACATGCAAATCAGGAAAAGATGGGCAAAATATGACAAAAACATGCATCAATATCCCCCATCCTCCCTCATCACAAATTATCAAAATATTTAGAAGCGTAAACTTGTAGAAATCAAAGACACATTGTAATACTTTGAAACAAGCTGTACAATATACACTATAATGCAAAAGGTAAAAACCCCGCAACGCCAATCCCAACAACAGGGAAACTGCCAAGAAATGGGACAACGACCCATAACACTGTGTGAGGGGCACGCACCCAGACCCACACCCTAGTTGTACTTCTGTACTGCGCGCAACTGTAAATGGGGTATATCCATGACGTACATTAGTACTGCGCACAACTGTAAATGGGATATAAACCCATAACTAACCCTGTGAAAGGGTTACCGTAAGAACGATTGAGTATGGGAACTAACCCATGACCTAACCTCATGTAGAGGTTACTAACTGGGACTCAAACCCAACACTGATAGGACTAAAACAATAGCCTTAAACCCATCCCTCATTTAAGGAAAGAAATATGGCCAAAACCTATCCCTCATGTAAGGAATGAAATATGGCCAAATCCTATCCCACATGTAAGGGATCATCTGTGATGTCCACCCACTAGGAGACTATGACGTCCCAACTATTAAACTGCGAAAAACTGTGGCATCACGAAAAATGAAAATTTTACTGTAGAACATTAGCAACCTGTGCCCCACGCCAGTGAGTAATCTTTCACCCGTGTTATGCCATGAAACAAACCCCCTTGCGTAAGGGAACTAAATAGAGAACATGCCTAAAAGTAAAGTAACACATTGAGAAAAACATGGCACAAATGTGACAACAACACGAAATAAGATAACTGTAACTTGCTACCTAGTTATCACATATCAACATGTTTAGTGTAAGGACACCACCAAGATCACATTGTATGGATCACACACAGTTAAAGAAAAATTTCTTGCAATATGTTACCAACAGCTAGTCTAATCGAGACTGTGGGAAAGAGCAGAGATATGTCTTCCCTGCTCCAAGCGCTGCAACAATATGCCCCATAAAGATAGTCTCATGAATAAGCACATCTCCAACAAGGATGAAGTGGAGCAGCCCACCAAAAGGAATCCCTCGTTGACGATTCCCCATCTTGCTCTAGACAAAAGAACACCGCATTGTCCCCGGCATCCATCTTTTCTTGCTAAAACTTTATTCCAACCAACAAAAACAGCGTGGTTGGCAGATGCAGCTTGGTTGGCAGAACGAAGCAGCGTGGACGGCAGAACAAAGGCAGAGCATCATCAGACTATATGTGCCACCACCAACCCCAAGATGGCGGCACGTTGTGGGCGTCGCGCCGGGTGACTCCCGGCACGTAGGTGCTTCAAAAACATCAGAAAGCAACAAAGGAACAGAGTAACATGCGTCAAAGCTGATCCACAGAGCTGCAGGCATCTACAAAAAGGTAGGATTGCACGCGCTGTAGAGAGCTCGTGCTATGTTTTGTTTCAAACTTCCAAAACGACGGTTTAGTCAGCAATAGAGCGGTAAGAGTCTCAACAATGAATAAATAATCAAAGACCAAAAGTGTCTCACCTTGGCCAATACGTAAAGCCTGTGTCTGTGTTTGCGCTCTCCACCCGTCTCCACAGCTTGCCTCAGAGAATGTAAAGAGGCACATAATAAAAATGACACACATTTTCCTCACCGCAAAAGTTGTACTCCTGTTGCAGGTTCCACGACCAAGTGACACTTGAAAAATAGTGAATTGCCCAGCATCAGAGCACAACAGACGTCAAGCTCTCCTCTGTAAGGCTCCTCATGGGCAGGGAGCATGATAGAGATAAATGTATCCTTTTCTACACATTGCCAGTGTAGAGACATCCATAAACATCAAACCTTGAAACAAAAATGGATGTAAATCCGTCTTAAGACCTTCGTGAAAACCGAAGTGTGTAGAGAAGTGTGTTGGAACACAGGCAGTGAACAGGCACAAACTCTGCACAGCATGAAAGAAGTGAAAGTCTGTTCCAACGCCGGCAGTAATAATGGACACACTCTGGGCAGCGTCATTGTGGTGAAGGGCAATTCAAACGCAGGCATTAATCAGGCAGCTACTCTGTGCATCATCAATGCAGAGAAGAAATATGCATACTGTTCATGAAGGCTCAGTCTGCGCCACATCACTGTATTTCGCTATAGTAGAAAGCTCTTGAGACCATGTTCAGCACGTTTGTGAGGGGGCTTCCAGTCATGCACTTTGTAAAATGTCCTTACTTGTGCTCTACTTGAGACCAAAGCACAAGACTTAGCAACACCACACCACTCCTGTGTTGCAATAAACTTCACAGAGTTAGGTTGTAACTCACATTTTGTACAGCCACAGTTCCTTTACGCTACAGATACATCCATGCGGCACATAAAAGGATGTGGTAGGGCAGACATACCCTAACATAACAGACCATACCTGTGGACCATTCCATGGAGCAAGTTCAGGCTGGTGGGAGGGCCGTCCGTTGACTTGGACGCTGGTGGGGCTGGCTTGCCTGTTGCTCCATTATGCTTCATGTAGTAGCTTACGTTTCTTGAAGTTTCTTGAAGTTTCCTTTGTTACTGTGGTTTCTTTGTAGACTTTTAGTTTCTGTACTGTCCATAGGTACGCTTGGGTCCTGGTCCGCTCGTCGCCAAAAAGATGTTGTGTTCTGTACATGTAGACACTGGTAGCCATGTTGTAAGTTTCTAAGTCTTCTTTATTAGTTCCAGGTCATGTGGTATCAATCAAGGTTCAGCCATGTAACAGCTCCTACATCTCCTACACCAGTCCCACCAGGAGCAGCCTGCCTAGCTGCTCAGCCCATCTCCAACTGTCATCCACACAGGCACCCAGGCATTCCATTCATCACATTCACACCAACATTCCGTTGCCATCTCTCACTCTGGCTGAGCAGCTAGGAAGACCTAGGCTGATTACATATGAATGTAAACTCAGGATATAACAGAATGGTCACATGTAAAAAGAACACAGTTATCACAAGAGATTGTGTTGCTTCATGAGTCAAAGTGTCATTTAAACAGTGGTTTTAGTATTCTATTTTACTAATATCATGCAATCCTGCCCTATATGCTCAGGGGTACATTTACAATTCAGGTTCATCCTATCAGGTGCTGATCAGAGAAAGTGAGCACTTGTTTTTCGAATAATTAATATCTCTATTTTCTATTTAAAGATGTTGACAGTGATAAATACTTCAATTCATATTTGGAACAAGAGAATGGAACCAGAAATTTATAAACGTCTTTCATATACTGTTTCCCTAGTGAACATAGCTTCCTATGTGAAATTTGACCCCTGAAGTCCTCACTGTTAATAATTTCTTACAAGCAATTTAGAGAGATTTTATTCTGTTCAACATGCAACATGCAAGAGCTTATTAAAATATCTCAACGTATGAACAGCTGCTTTGCCACATCATGCAATTAGGTGCAGTTCTGATCTCACCACTAGCATCATAGCTGATGAAGGAAATGAAAATAAACACTTAAAAACGCGACTCTCTACTGGGACCCATTTTATCTTCGGCCCTAACATTAGAAGTTCTGATCCAGATAGTACTTTTGGGGGACCATTTAGCTGGAAATCATGACTTAAAGGGGATTATGAGTATCATTTGTAATTGTTGGTAAATTTGTGGAGGCTGTGATTAGTTGTTAAGGATCAAAGTAAGAAACAGTCAGTGTGTGTTGTCTTAAAGAACATTAATTCGCAAATGCATTCTATTTCACCTGTAATCCAATTTGAGTACAGTCCATTATGAGTAACGGCCTGATTTAGATCTTGTCGGACGGGTTACTCCGTCACAATGGTTATTAATATCCTGTCCGCTGAAAAATAAATCCCATTATATCCTATTTTTACATATAAGTCACCCCTAAAGTCAACCCTAGGTGCCCCAGGGTAGGGTGCCATGTAAAAATAAGCAGGGACATTTAAAAAGATGTTTTATATGCCCTGGTGAGAAATAAACTACCAATTTCATTTTTCCTCCATTGTAGCACTTTATCTCCATAGGCTAACATCAAAATAATGTAATACAGTGTACTTATAAAATAGAAGTGAGCTACAATAATATTTCAAGCACCTAAAAGATTGGTAATAAAAGAATCCAACAACTTGCCACTGTTGAATTTGGCATAAGACCTTCTTTTCTGTGAGCCAAAATCCAGCCTTGTAGCAGCCTCTCCTGATTGGCTAGCCCTTAAAAGGCTTAGCCAAACTGCCTTTAGAAGGTGATAAGTTGCCTGCACAGAGACAGAGGTTATCTGATGGGGGGAGCTCTGCAGCTTCAAAGACCAGGCCAGGACAGGGGCTAGGTAAATCAAACTGTGCTTCAAAGAGAGCAGAACAGTCAGGAATGCCAGCCAGGCCTACCCCCTTTTCCTGTACCCTCCAGCCAGATGGCAGCCCCAAGAGTGGAGTGTTAAGAGAAATGAGCCACACCAGTGGGTTGGCTTAGCCAGCTCTTAATTTCACGGAGAGAAATTATCCATCTTGAATTTTAAAGTGCAGTGCTTTGTGGGACACGAAAATGCCACACTTTGGAGGAAGCTGCCATGCTTTTGAGTGGCACCCAGAACCCCATTGGTCAGGGGTGCCCCTCTGCTTGTTGCTCCAGAACATTGTTAAATGTGTGAGAGCTGGATAGTAACTCAGATCTGCTTCCTGAAACTACAACAAGAAGAAGGACTGCCCTGTTGGAATCATGGTCTGCACCCCACAGGATTTCACTCTGAAAGACTGCTCCTGCTGCACACTTGGAACTACAGCCCTGAGGACTTTGCCTTGCTTCAAAAAGGATTAAGGAGTGGACTCCCTGAAAGCAAATGTTAACAGAGCTAACCTGCACCATCTCCCCCAAGAAGTCCTCAGCCTGGAGTGATTCTAGTGGATCGTTAAGGATTTGACCAGGTGCATTGTGGGGACAGTAGTCCCAACTTCCACGGAGCCATTCAGAGACTATGGAACCTTGGATTTGTGTTGTGGACATTTTGAACCCTCAACTGGAACTTCAGGAAGAAATCCCAGAATTTTGGAGAAGTTTAGAGCAACTTTTGGAAAAAGCTCCATGAGGTGACCGACCTGACGTCGAGAGTCCAGCCGACTTCCTCGCACCGCGACCCAGCCTGGATTTCAGGTTCATCCCGCTGGAAGCTCCGGAGCTCCAGACTTCTAGGAGTTGACCGGGTGCTCCCGCTGAACCAAGCCGATGAAGCCACTGCGAATCTGGCCAGCTGGATAGGCCCGCTTGACATTGAGTGAAAATCCTCCAGAAAAGTTTCTAAGTGAAAAGGTAAAATTTTGACTGAGGCCTCCCGCTTAGGGGCCGATTCCGATCTCGGTCGGAGGCGCACCCAATACTATTCGGTCGGGAAAAAAGCCATGCGAAAGCCAGTTTCCCGACCGATCCGTACAGTACACCGAACGAGCAAGTACGATGCGCACAACAGCAAAAATCCCGGCCGAGCCGTACTCACCCAAACCAGGTCCTGTTCTCCGACCGAGGCGAATCCGGAAACGCCGAATCGAGTCGCACGGAAGGGAAAATGCAGCCCCGTCCGGCCGGACAAGTACGATGCGCTTTCCGTACGCGCCGAACCCGTCGCTACGCACGGCACGTCAAAGCATCCGGGAGAGGCGCACATAAGCTCCGAATCGCGCCACAACACGATCCACGGCTACGAGACGAACACAGCACCGACGAGGACGACGCGAAGCGACGAGGACGAAGCCAAGCGACGAGGACGACGCGAAGCAACGAGAAGGACGAACGACACGAACCAACCATGAATCCCTTCGTCCCGATCATACCAATATTCTACATCTACTACCGGAACAGGCACGGACGCGTACGGCGCAGAAGGTAAGTCAGACACCAACCACAAAACACATACAACACGTACACGACACATCACACACATACACTGGGAATCTGAATATACTTACACCAGCAACAGCAGCACCATAGGGGCGGGATGCCCATCACCAATGCCACATATGCACACAGGGGCCTGAATGCGCGCCACCACCCCAACCCAGGGGGGCTGGATGCCAACCACCACAACCACCCTCAACCAGGGGGCAGGATGCCTACCACTACTACCACCCTCAACCAGGGGGGCAGGATGCCTACCACTACTACCACCCTCAACCAGGGGGCAGGATGCCTACCACTACTACCACCCTCACCCAGGGGGGCAGGATGCCCACCACTACTACCACCCTTAGCCAGGGGGGCTGGATGCCTACCACCACCCTTAGCCAGGGGGGCTGGATGCCCACCACTACTACCACCCTTAGCCAGGGGGCAGGATGCCTACCACTACTACCACCCTCACCCAGGGGGGCAGGATGCCCACCACTACTACCACCCTTAGCCAGGGGGCTGGATGCCTACCACCACCCTTAGCCAGGGGGGCTGGATGCCTACCACTACTACCACCCCCACCCAGGGGGCAGGATGCCTACCACTACTACCACCCTCACCCAGGGGGGCAGGATGCCCACCACTACTACCACCCTTAGCCAGGGGGCTGGATGCCTACCACTACTACCACCCTCAACCAGGGGGGCAGGATGCCCACCACTACTACCACCCTTAGCCACGGGGGCTGGATGCCTACCACTACTACCACCCTCAACCAGGGGGGCAGGATGCCTACCACTACTACCACCCTTAGCCAGGGGGCAGGATGCCCACCACTACTACCACCCTTAGCCAGGGGGGCTGGATGCCTACCACCACCCTTAGCCAGGGGGGCTGGATGCCTACCACCACCCTTAGCCAGGGGGGCTGGATGCCTACCACTACTACCACCCTCAACCAGGGGGGCAGGATGCCTACCACTACTACCACCCTCACCCAGGGGGGCAGGATGCCCACCACTACTACCACCCTTAGCCAGGGGGCTGGATGCCTACCACCACCCTTAGCCAGGGGGGCTGGATGCCCACCACTACTACCACCCTTAGCCAGGGGGCTGGATGCCTACCACTACTACCACCCTCAACCAGGGGGGCAGGATGCCCACCACTACTACCACCCTCACCCAGGGGGCAGGATGCCCACCACTACTACCACCCTCACCCAGGGGGGCAGGATGCCCACCACTACTACCACCCTTAGCCAGGGGGGCTGGATGCCTACCACCACCCTTAGCCAGGGGGGCTGGATGCCTACCACTACTACCACCCTCAACCAGGGGGGCAGGATGCCTACCACTACTACCACCCTCACCCAGGGGGGCAGGATGCCCACCACTACTACCACCCTTAGCCAGGGGGGCTGGATGCCTACCACCACCCTTAGCCAGGGGGGCTGGATGCCCACCACTACTACCACCCTTAGCCAGGGGGCTGGATGCCTACCACTACTACCACCCTCAACCAGGGGGGCAGGATGCCCACCACTACTACCACCCTTAGCCAGGGGGCTGGATGCCTACCACCACCCTTAGCCAGGGGGGCTGGATGCCCACCACTACTACCACCCTTAGCCAGGGGGTGCCAGATGCCCACCACTACCACCCTTAGCCAGGGGGCAGGATGCCCACCACTACTACCACCCTTAGCCAGGGTGGGCTGGATGCCTACCACCACCCTTAGCCAGGGGGGCTGGATGCCTACCACCACCCTTAGCCAGGGGGGCAGGATGCCCACCACTACTACCACCCTCACCCAGGGGGCAGGATGCCCACCACCACTACCACCCCCACCCAGGGGGCAGGATGCCCACCACTACTACCACCCTTAGCCAGGGGGGCTGGATGCCTACCACTACTACCACCCCCACTCATAGGATGGACAATGCATGACACAACAAGCACACCACAACCTAGGGAATGCAAGATTAAGACATCCCCCCACCACCATGACAAGCGTGTGAGCAGGCTGTGTCAAATGCCTACAACACCGAACATGACATTGAACATACAATGTGACCCCCTAGCACATGTGCCACACATATATGTGTGTGGCACCCACAATGCTAAGCAGCCCATGACCATTGTGGCAATGGGGCCTAAACCCCCATCATCACAGTGACCAAAAGGCAAGTGTGGGGTCCATAGCTGAAGCACATTTTGACCATTGTGGCAATGGGGCCTAAACCCCCATCATCACAGTGACCAAAAAGGTAAGTGTGGGGTCCATAGCTGAAGCACATTTTGACCATTGTGGCAATGGGGTCTAAACCCCCATCATCACAGTGACCAAAAGGTAAGTGTGGGGTCCATAGCTGAAGCACAGTTTGACCATTGTGGCAATGGGGTCTAAACCCCCATCATCACAGTGACCAAAAGGCAAGTGTGGGGTCCATAGCTGAAGCACATTTTGACCATTGTGGCAATGGGGTCTACACCCTCATCATCACAGTGACCAAAAGGTAATTGTTGACAAAGAAAGAGCTGCAACTGCCAAACTGCATGGATCATTCCTGGTCACAGAACCAAAAACTCATCTGTGGCAAAGTAGTGTATGTGTCCCATTGCAACATAAATTGGGGAGCCAAATACTGCAGTGCAAATGAAACATTCCTTTGGCCATGTGCAGACAAACAACACCCATGGTGGCTGAGACCGTCAACAGTCATCAATGACACAATGACAGAAGTGACCATCAGAATGCAGAACCACATATTTGCACCAATGGGCACACAAATGCAGATACCCTGTGGAGACAGCAGATGTGAGGTGAACAGATACCATACCATGGCAGCAATGGGACACACAAACCATGATCACTGTGCTGACCGATGACCTAGGAGTCCCAGGGACAGCAGGGGAAACACACCAAACAACATACAGCCAATGGCACACCCAAGATATGCCAATGCAGTGGTGCAGATGCACAAACACAAACAGGCAGACCAACACTGTCATCATACACAGCAGGTGAGGGGTGGGGGTGCCATTGTCCCCAGGCAACAACACAACACATGAGGAGAGCTGAACACCAATCATACAGATGTGCATACACTGCCACACTAAGGTAACTCATGGATCCAAATCCCCTATGTGGG
Source organism: Calotriton arnoldi (assembly GCA_963921515.1). Taxonomy (NCBI): domain Eukaryota; kingdom Metazoa; phylum Chordata; class Amphibia; order Caudata; family Salamandridae; genus Calotriton; species Calotriton arnoldi. The sequence continues at coordinate 1,063,746 of CAWUFW010002411.1, forward strand.
CAAGCAGGCATTGACAGGTGAGAGGGAGCACAAAACACACATGTCACACAGGCACGTAGGAACAACAACTGACACAGCAAGTCACAGACACACCACAGCACCACCCCCCAATGTGGTGACCCTGGGCTGAAGAAAAATACCACTGTGATGACAAAGCTAAATGTCGTTCACACTGTGAACCACAGTCAGGTGTCCTGAGCAACTAACTACCATCACACCTACACAAGCACAAATCAATCAGCATGGCCAGTAAGCCAAGGCCAACATGGAGGCAGGGGACTAGCCGGGCAACAACTCTCATCTGCACACACTCAACACCACACCCCTCGACCTCCAACAATGTGCAGCAGTGAAGTACACATGCACTGGTGACATTGCACATGCACCCATTACTATTCCAGGGTGGTGGGTGGGAACCAAGGTGTAGAAACACATCACACATGGACACTCAACAAGACTCCTGAATGTCTGACACACTGCACACTACGCTGTACATGGACATGACGGCAATACCACACCGACCAATGGGATCCCAGCCACAGTCACACACCAATGAAGAAGCCAAGGTCACCCACAAAGAACACACATAGACAACAACCAACATTGCAGCCCGGACCCTAAGGAGTGCCAGCAGTCACACACACAACGTGTCACAATCACTGAAAGATAACACAAACTGGAAATCACATGACAGGGGCAAACAACAAGTGCCAAAGGGAAACCTGACTGTGACCCATCTGCGTCAGCACACAAACTCTGCCCTGACAGCAAACACACCTATGGGTGACACCCTGATGACCAGTAATGTGCCATGCACCCACATCACAGAGAACACAGGGAGAAGACTTTGGGGGAACATAGCTCAAGTCAGCAAGCATCACAAACAGGTACAACACTAGGGATCACAGCATGCGCAGATGAATGGAAGTGAACACACAGACATGCACATACAACACACACCTTGGGCGCAGGCAATGTCACACGTGTACACACTGCCATGAGGGGACTCCACTCCTGTGTGAGGAAAGCTGTGCCATATGTTGCCTCAGTAGGGCCCCATCATGTCAGCTGAGCACTTGGTCACACAATCAACAATTAGCACCAAATGAGGGCTCCCATCACATCAGCCTGGTCATGGATGTGCCAACGGAATCATCAGCACAGATCCAACACACTTGTATAGCAATGTTGCACTGACTACACGGATGAGTCCCTCCCCATTGATGCCCAAACCTGCATGTCCACTGGAGATGGCAACACGGTCAGGGAAGTAGACAAATGCAACGATGGCAGGCACAACAGATGTGCAGGGGTGGAAGCCACAGATGTGAAATTGCCAATGTAAGTAGGAAACCCATTGCCAAATACTGAACACATGACACCCTCAGATGCTGCTATTGATGACATGGATACACCACATGATAGGACACATTCCCCCTGGACCACATGGGTTCCTGCACAGTAACACTTCATAATCATGAGACCAGATATCACCATCACTGCAGCAAGGGCATGGTTAGCTGCACCAACAACATGTACATCTGAAGCATGAGCACTAGAGAAAAGAAAGTTGCTTTATTCAGCATATGTGTTGAGGCCAAACGAAGTCCTGAAAAAGAGCAAAGGCCAATGGCCAGTCCATTGTCAAAGTTCAAACAGGGTGACACTGGCAGATGTCACCCTACGCATGCCTGCACAATACCAGGGACAATCCACTAGGAGGGGCAACCGGGGGGCAGGCCAGGCACCGCAGGGACAGGATCAGGGCTCACCAGGGGAGTCAGGGAAGGGGTGGTGGGTGCTGGAGAGCCACTGACAACTGCAGTGGAGGTGTCTGACATGGTGTGTGCCGGCACAACTGGGGGCATGACACAGATGTCGTGGGTGCCGGCACAACTGCAGTGGACCCTGCAGATGGGGTGGACAGGTCCGCCACTGCAGTGCCCAAGTCAGACAGGGCGGTAGTGGACTCCACTGCAGTGCCTACCTCCAGGGGAGGAGAATGGGGAACAGGCAAGGTGGGTTGGACAGAGGGGAGGACACCCTCACCACATCAGTGGCACAGACAAGCGCAGCGGGGGTGTGGTGCTGGGAGAGCAAGTGGCAGGGGAGAAGGCCGGAGCATCTTGGGGATGGTATATCTGTGGGTGGGGGAACCTGGGGCAGGGTGTGGTGGGGGCACCTGTGCAGTGGGGGCCTGAGGGATGGAGGACGGAGACCTTGTGCCTGAGCTGCAGGGCGGTGGCGGGGTCTTGCTCTTAGCACTCCCGGGGGACTTGCGGGTGGGGGCCTCAGTCCGTCTGCGCCTGGGGGAGGGTGTCCGGGGGCGAGGGGCACTCTGCTCCGTGTGGGTGGGCTTCCTCTTCCCCCGGGATGCTGGAGCAGCTTCATCGGTGGGGAAGAGGCCGAGGTCACAGAGGAAGAGCTGCTGTGACTTTGGGGTTGCAGGTGAGGCAAGGGAGGGTGCTTTGGAGGGAGAGGGAACTGAGGACTGCGCAGTGCATGTGGATGCGTGTGTGTGTTCCAGGGCCCCATCCCCTGTGAGTCTGGCTTCAGTCCCCTGAATGTGCTTGCGTGTGCGTTTTGTCATTGGCGTGTGTGTCAGTGTGCTGGATGTGTGTGTGCTGGTGTGTGCCAGTGTGTGTGTGCCTGGGATGGGTAAGGTGCTGGGGAGTGTGGATGGAGCAGAGGCAGGAGGGGTGAGGGACCGTTTGAGGAGGGACACTGCTGCCGTCAGGGAGGAGTCCATGGACCTATTGCCCCTCTGTAGGTCAGACATGCCCGATGAGATGCCCTCCATGAACGACACCAGCTGAGTCAACAGCGCGGTGTGCGCATGGAGGACACTCAGCATGGCTGTCTGCCCTACATGGAGCTGGCGAAGGAGGTACACAGACTCCTCACTCAGGGCAGCAGGGGACACAGGGGCAGGGGTGCGGTGCCTGGCCCAAAGGAGACACGCTCCCGGACATGGGAGCCTCCACGGACCTGGGGAATGGGAGCCGATGGGAGGGCGGTGGTGGTGCTGGTGGTGGCGGGGACAGCAACACTAGCTGGGGTGTGGTGGCTGCTGACACCCGCCTCCACAAGGGAGTCATCCTCCGAGTTGCTCTGGTCCTCAGCTGAGGTGGATGCTGCTGAGGACTCCTCGGTGTGGCTCCCTCGCCCTCCGTGCCACTGGGTCCCTCCGACCACTCCTCGGCTGCTGACCCAGTCTGGCTCTCCGGCTCCTCCTGGTCCGTGGAGCTGTCCCCTTCCGTGGCCGTGGATGTATCTGCAAACAATGGGGAAACAGACAGACATCAGTCACCTGCACATAACGCACACACCACTGTGAGCACAGCACATCCCAGAGCAAGCCCTGGCATCATTAGTTGTACATTGCTAAAAGTGCACTAATTGAACAGGAGAAGTCAATTGTCAGTCTGATGCCAAGCATGGCACTCACATCCCACATGGCCTTGCACCCATCTGTCTGGTGTCTGTTGGATTGCAACACCCCAGTGTTGACACATGCACCAAGTACACAGTAGTTGGACAGTGCAGAGGACACGGTGTGGACACATCACAGCTCTTGCCACTGAGTCAGTACAGGTTTACGGATGTAAGGGATGCCCAGAGTCAAATAGGAAATGCATGTGATGCATACCAGCGACAGACACCATGATGCACCCATGTCCTGATAGCCAGCGCCACTATGGTGTGCATGTAGCACATGTCACTCCCCTGCAGGATCACCAATCAGTAGACACATGCCATGGCGGAGGCATGACTGCAAAGTCATACATCACTGTCTCAGTGATGTATGACTTTGCAGCCAGACAACAACACTCTGCACTGTGTCACAATAGTAGGTCATGGGGAATGCAAGTCCTGGAGCTGCACAAGTGCACATGTACATCCCCCCCACAACACATCCTCTTAACCCTCATCTGTCCAGGTCATACCTATTGGACATATGGGAGACCTGTGACACTACCCTCTGAACCTGAGCCCCTCACACTCTGCTGTGCATGGGGAACAGCTGCCTGAACTTCACATTTACATGCCCCAGTCTGCATGGGCAGCTGATCAGACACCTATGTGTCACACAAGTATCGTCTCCTATGGTCACATCTCCAGTGGCATGCTGAGCCCCTACCAAGAAACTCCACAGCAGTCCTGGTGACTAATCCACAGCACACTGACACAGAGGCAGACACCTGAGGGTCAAATCACTGCGCACAATGTGTCCTCTGATACACGGGAGTGGGAGTACAGAGTGTATTGTATGGCCTGGAGTAGGCATGACTGTCCAGCCCCACATGAATGAGGGATGAGCCCTGGACTGTAGGCAGCTGGCTAAGTATGTGTGACACACGTCATATACATACTCCTGGGGCCCAAACATTGTTCCCACCCGCAGCATGGGTGTGTGCCAGGTACCCCAGCCACATGTGGTGGATCAGCTCAGCAATTGGACCACAGATCAAAGTAACACGCTGAATACATGTCAGAATACAGGCATTGTGTAAGCAATGGACCCACCCATGATGCCCACCACAGAGTCAGGGAAACAGATGCTGTCTCCCACCTTGAGTCAAGCAAACTGCAAGGACACAGTCCTAAGTGACAGAATTCCCTGCATGTAAGGGCCACACCTGGGTATCAGATGAGGAGTGGGCAGTGCACAATAGAGGGACATGGCTCCTGGACAACATGACTGCTGTACTGTGGCAGTTCAACCTGGCCCGAGGAGGGCACATAACATGTTAGACAGAGTACACAGTGCAGTCTTTGACTCACCCCCTCCTTGCTGCTCTCTGGCCTTCAGCTGCCCATCCAGGTCTGGAAAGACCACCGCCAGGATCCTGAGCATGTGGGGGTCAGGGTCCGTGTTCCGCCCCTCCTGCGAGGAGGCGACAGCTTCAGCTGGACCCGTGCAATCCTCCGGGTCCAGCCCCGAAGGTCCTGCCACCTCTTTTGGCAGTTGCGGATCCGGCGCTTGTAGACCCCCACGGACCGGACAGCCCGGACGATGTCCTTCCAGATCTCATGCTTCCGATGGGCAGAAGCCTGTCAGGATGACAAAGTGATAAGGACATTACTACACATGCAACATATCCGTGCATGACACAGTTGCATATACATGTCGCAATCACAGGGGCACATGGTGTACCCAGGCAGTGCACGGCTGCCCATGGACAGTTTTCCAGAAGTCACTACATGGTATCATAGCATGGGGAGTAAAACCCTGTTCAGAAGCACTGTCACTGCACCATACCTGTCCAGTGCAAGTCACTACACACTATGGGGGGTGACAACTACTCAGTGAGCCTGCTAGCCAGTGGTGTGCTGACTCTCAGCCTTGCTAGTCAGACAAAATGCACATTCAGAAAGGCAGTGCACAGAACACTCACCTGCTCCCCTGGTGTCCCATACAGCTTGCTGTACTGTGGAAGTAGGCTGTCCAGCAGGGCCTGGTTCTCTTCAAGGCTGAAGGCTGGGGCTCTCTCCACAGTACGTGCCATTGCAGGGTCCAGAGGGGCAGAGACAGCAGCAGTGCAGTGGCAGATGTCGTCCTGGAGCATGTAGTGCAGGCAAGTGGGCTCTCAGGGGAACATGCAGCAATATATATGTGCTGGAGAGGCAGATACTGTCCCTTGTGTCCAAAGTGATAGGTCCAAGTCGTTTGCATCTTCTGAATCTGGCCAATCCATGGAATAGCAGCACCAAAACACGCCCACAGCATCCTTCAAATCTTCAACTTCATGACATACATGATTTTGCAACATTGTTGTGGGTGACCAACTGATTTTCCAGCAACCGACTCGTTCGAATATTCGAAAACGCGTCCGTTGCCAGGCAAGCCCATTGTCAATGGGTGCGCACCGATCGGTCCATTGCTGTTCAACGCGCACAGGGGTACAACGCGTACCCGCACACATTGAAAGCAATGGGCCGGCCGGAGGCACCGATCGGTCCATTGCTGTTCAACGCGCACAGGGGTACAACGCGTACCCGCACACATTGAATGCAATGGGCCGGCCGGAGGCACCGATCGGTCCATTGCAGTACAACGCGCACAGGGGTACAACGCGTACCCGCACACATTGAATGCAATGGGCCGGCCGCAGGCACCGATCGGTCCATTGCTGTTCAACGCGCACAGGGGTACAACGCGTACCCGCACACATTGAATGCAATGGGCCGGCCGGAGGCACCGATCGGTCCATTGCTGTTCAACGCGCACAGGGGTACAACGCGTACCCGCACACATTGAATGCAATGGGCCGGCCGGAGGCACCGATCGGTCCATTGCTGTTCAACGCGCACAGGGGTACAACGCGTACCCGCACACATTGAATGCAATGGGCCGGCCGGAGGCACCGATCGGTCCATTGCAGTACAACGCGCACAGGGGTACAACGCGTACCCGCACACATTGAATGCAATGGGCCGGCCGGAGGCACCGATCGGTCCATTGCTGTTCAACGCGCACAGGGGTACAACGCGTACCCGCACACATTGAAAGCAATGGGCCGGCCGGAGGCACCGATCGGTCCATTGCTGTTCAACGCGCACAGGGGTACAACGCGTACCCGCACACATTGAATGCAATGGGCCGGCCGGAGGCACCGATCGGTCCATTGCTGTTCAACGCGCACAGGGGTACAACGCGTACCCGCACACATTGAAAGCAATGGGCCGGCCGGAGGCACCGATCGGTCCATTGCTGTTCAACGCGCACAGGGGTACAACGCGTACCCGCACACATTGAATGCAATGGGCCGGCCGGAGGCACCGATCGGTCCATTGCAGTACAACGCATCACTGTACATGTGACTGGCATATGTCAGCATGCCTGTCTCAGATGGACATATGCCAGCCACAGATAGCTCCCAGGGAGTGAGGGGCACACCTACATCACGACAGCCTGTCCAAACCTTATCATAAGGCATGTAAGGCTGCATTTCCTATTGTGTGTATGTTGGTGTACATGTTGTCCTGTGGGTGTCACCTGTGGGCAGCCACCCCCAGGCTGTGCACGTGTTCATGGGGACAGGATCATGGGTGTTACGTGTACGTGACCACTGTGATGTGCAACTGTTCATATCTGTGCATGTGCCATGGTCACATTTCACAGTGGTGTTTGTGTATGTCATGTCACATACCCCGTGAGTCCCATGTGGGACGGTATGTTTGAGCCAGGGTGTCCCAGTGGCACAATAGTGATGGCCCTCCACAGTCTTTGTGCATGTAGTGTTTACAATGTCTCTGATTTCATGTGCACAATGGGAGACAGTCTCCACATCCACGTTGTGTGTGCATGGACTCTGATGTTGTGCGTGTGTGTCACAGACGTCCATGGCTCTCCTGCCATGGCAAGTGTGGCCACTACCTGTGGGGGTCATGTTTGTTTTGTTGTGGTGTACACATGATACTCCAGGTGATGCCAGTGTCCATGTGGCATTACAGGGTCCCTGGGAATGTGCCTGTCGTTGAGCTGTGGTGCCTGGGGCACATCTGTCCTCACATGTCACTGGGGGGTGACTGTGACACAGCATCATGATATCCAATGGGCCAAACAGGGACAAATTGATGCCACCTGTAGGACCGTGTTGACAGATGTTGGCCATGTATGTACCATAAATGTCGTTCCGGTACTGCACACTTCATGTAGTTGTGCCTCATGATGATGTATGTTGGGATCTTGAGTGTGTTCAATGCCGCATATGTGGGGTGACTGACGATCTTGCTTACTTCTCCTCTGCACTGCAGGGCTCCTGCTGTCCATCGGCCATTCCCAGACCTGGCAACGATGGTGGAACGGGACAGCATCCGACGGTACCGCTTCACCAGGCAGCTGATTGAGGATTTTGCAGTGCAGTTGTCCCCACATTTGCAGCCTGGCCGGCCGTATCCTACAGCGCTGACCCCCAAGGTGAAGGTGATGGCAGCCCTACACTTCTTTGCCACCGGTACCTTCCAACATACTGTGGCGTCTGCTGGTGGGATGTCACAGACCATGTTCAGCCGTGTGCTCCGCGATGTTTTGGCGGCAATGTTGCTCTTCCTGAACCGGTACATCTATTTCCCTAGACTGCGACGACTCACTGACGTGAAGAGTGACTTTTATGCCCTGGGGAGGATGCCGCATGTCATTGGCTCCATTGATGGGACACATGTGGCTTTGGTACCACCACAGGCCCAGGAGCAGGCCTACAGGAACCGCAAGCACTACCACTCGGTCAATGCACTGGTGGTGTGTCTTGCAGACATGACCATCACACACGTGTGTGCCCGTTTCCCTGGTTCAGCACACGATGCCTTTGTGATGAGGAGTAGTCGCATCCCCAGGTTGATGGCACAGATGCAGAACCAGCGTGCCTGGCTTGTCGGTGTGTACTGACTTTGTGCCATTGTGTGTGATCTGATCTGTAGTATTCCGCCCACTTTTCCAAGTCAGCTGATGTGCACTTGTCTGTTTGTAGGTGACTCGGGATACCCCAACATGCCGTGGTTGCTGACACCCCTCAGGAACCCTGTGACACCTGCCCAGATGCGCTACAATGAGGCACATGGTCGGACCAGGAGAGTGATTGAGCGGACCTTTGGTCTCCTGAAGAGCCGCTTCCGCTGCCTGGACAAGACCGGAGGGTCCCTCCCATATGCCCCTGCGAAAGTGTGCAAGATTATCATCGTCTGCTGCATGCTTCACAACCTGGCAGTGCGGAAGGAGTTGCCTCTCATCCAGGATGACGATGACCAACATCCGCCACCTGTGGAGGATCCTGGCCTGGACCACGATGCCAGTGACGATGATGATGATGATGGTGATGGTGATGTCCGCACACAGCTCATCACCAACTTCTTTAGCTGAATGTGAGTATCCTGAGGTGTCATGTGAATGATGTGAGTTGGCATGATGTGTGGGTGGTGCTCTGGTGCTGTTGGAGTGTGTCCATGGGCTACTTGACAGGATGTGTGTTGCGATGTGTGGTGACAGGTGGGCTGTACTCCCCAACAGTGTTGACATGCTAACTTGGTTCTGGGTGGGTATCTTGTAACATGTATTGTGCATGAGTTTTGCTGTTCTGTCCTGTACTGCATTGCTTTTGACTGTGTGTCATTTCTGTCCTTCACAGGGTACTTTCAGATTCGTTTGGTGAACTGTGTCCACCGACGACGTGATTGCACATCCAGGCTGGTAGCTGTTGTGTCCCTACAGGTGATGTGCGCCACACCCATGGACTTCCTTCTGTCTACAGTTGTTGACTGTGTGCCCGCTACCAGGTGGGGTTACCTTGCATCTGTAGTGGTTACGGCATGTTGCTACTGTGTAATAAACCTGTGCTTCACTTAGTGATGTGCGTTGTCTGTGGTCACACATTTGACTGCCATTTGCTTACTGCACCTGTGGGCTACTTGACTACAACTGGGAATGGGTGTGGTGTCTGTGCATTGCACCGTCTTCCCTGGCAACATCAGTGTAGGCAATGAGTCAGATGGCCTAGGTGTGTATGTGTTGTGTAGCCCTGGTGGTGTGTCTCCCTCATATGTGTCACGTTGCCTGTACTCACATGCCTGTGTTGTCCTTGCTGTTGCAGTTCGCATACACTGTGTAATTTTGCAGTTCATCATCCCCATAACAGCACCCACGTTGGAATCACGACAGAGGCAAGTATGGTGTATTAGTGTGTTTATTGTGATAATAGTGCATAGGATGGATTGTGCTGTACATGAATCTTGCAATCCCAAGTTCCTAGATGAATAGAAAGTCCAGGTAGACAGGATCCCCAGTATCGGGGCCACTGTTGTCTGACACATTGTTCCAACTTATACTCCCCATGCAATGTGTGGGAGTAGTGTTGCCATCAACAGGGTGAACAGTCTGTGCACAAAGGCGAAAATCCAGAACAGGTTCAGGGTTCCTGGGAGTTGCGCTTGGCCATCAGCCTCTCACTTTCCCCTCCTCGGACGACCCCTCTTCTTGGGGGGCCCTCAAGTGCAGGCTGCTGCGGTGCAGGGGACTCTCCGCCAGAGTCCTCCTCCCTCCCTGTGGCAGTTGCAGTTTGTTTGGTACCAGATGTTGTTGGCACACAGGGAGGTGTGGACTGGTTGCTGTTCATCTGGCGGAGGCATTGTAAAATGTCCCTGTGCACCGCCGTCATCTCATGTAGTACATCCCACTTGGACTCCACGCGGGTCATGTGGGAGTCCACATGTGACATGTGGGAGTCCACACGTGACATGTGTGACTCCACTTGGGACATGTGGGAGTCCAAGCGGGCATGATGGGCAGCCTGCTGCTGTTTAATGTCTCTGAGGAGCCCCACTACCTGGCTGAGCTCTCCGGTGCTGGACTGGTACGCATCAGCTATGCGTACCAGTTGTGGGTCTTCATGCACACCAGCAACGTCTGCAAGCAGCGACCTCTGTCTCCCACCCTCCCACCACCCCTGCTGACATGTGCAGTGTGTGCAGTTGCACGCACAGATAACCCTGGTCCACCTTGGGGGTTGGTGGTGGTGGTGGTGTCCATGGCCCCAGGTTGGTCCAGGGTCACTGCGCTGGTGTTGTTCCTTATTCTGTCCATGTCGGCAGGGATGGTATTCGTGGTGACAGTCGTTGGAGGGGTGGGTGCAGGGGGTGCAGCTGGTGGACCTGCTGGTGCTGCAGCTGGTGGTCCTGCTGGTGCAGCATGTTGACTTGCACCGGATGTGCCAGGTTGTTCTTCATCGTCCGAGGAGGACAGGGGCTGTACGACGCCAGTGAGCTCGGCATCCTCTTGAGCCTGGGACTGGGACTCCTCAGCGTCTGCTGCTGTGTCCCTATCATCACCTGTTTTTGGGAGACACAAACAATGTATGTCATGTTTCTGCAGGCATCAGTGGTTGACACACCTGACAGTTGTGACTGTGCCTCGGGGTGCGGGCCTGTACATTGTATTGTCCTAAGTTGTCACAGTCAGGGGTTGATATTGGTGTGGCACATTGTCCTGCATTATTTGGGCATTTCTATGTATTCTCTGGGGTGTGAACATGGTCTGCATTGATTGTGTTTGGTTGACAGCCAGACCTCCTTCCCACCCACCCACCCACCCAGTCAGTTATCCCACCATGGAACGTGCTTGCATTGCAGGGAGTGTAAGTTGTCTCTCAGGATGTCAGTCAGTGGTGTCCTGCTGTTTGTTGGTGCACAGTTGGCAGCAGGGCCTTGTGCTCCCCACAGCAGTAGCCAGTGTCAGCCATCTTGTGAGTCCTTCTCCACTCCCTGTGATGTGAGCATGGTTCAGGGTGGTGTTGATGGGACAGTTGTGGGGGTGAGCTATGTCTGTGACTACGTCTCCCATCATGCTATTGCCTCCACCCCCTTCCCAGCATGCCCATGCTTCCTTCCTTTTGACTCTGCTTCCCTGTGGGGTGGGCTGGCTGTGCTGACAGGATGGCTGGGAGTGTTGTCCTGGCAGTTGTTTGGCTAAGAGTCCCAAGAGTGTCCCTGTGCTTCACACAACATAACCCAGGGTGGTGGTGCTTTGTGGGATCTTGTGTTAGGATGGAGGGCATTGCATTCTACCAGGTGGGTACTGTGGAGTTTGTGTTGGGGGGTGTGAGGGGAGGTGCTGGTGACTATAGTCAGTGCTGCAAGTCCCCCTTCCCACCCAGCCAGCCAGATAGCCCACCATGGAACGTGCTTGCATTGCAGGGAGTGTAAGTTGTCTCTCAGGATGTCAGTCAGTGGTGTCCTGCTGTTTGTTGGTGCACAGTTGGCAGCAGGGCCTTGTGCTCCCCACAGCAGTAGCCAGTGTCAGCCATCTTGTGAGTCCTTCTCCACTCCCTGTGATGTGAGCATGGTTCAGGGTGGTGTTGATGGGACAGTTGTGGGGGTGAGCTATGTCTGTGACTACGTCTCCCATCATGCTATTGCCTCCACCCCCTTCCCAGCATGCCCATGCTTCCTTCCTTTTGACTCTGCTTCCCTGTGGGGTGGGCTGGCTGTGCTGACAGGATGGCTGGGAGTGTTGTCCTGGCAGTTGTTTGGCTAAGAGTCCCAAGAGTGTCCCTGTGCTTCACACAACATAACCCAGGGTGGTGGTGCTTTGTGGGATCTTGTGTTAGGATGGAGGGCATTGCATTCTACCAGGTGGGTACTGTGGAGTTTGTGTTGGGGGGGTGTGAGGGGAGGTGCTGGTGACTATAGTCAGTGCTGCAAGTCCCCCTTCCCACCCAGCCAGCCAGATAGCCCACCATGGAACGTGCTTGCATTGCAGGGAGTGGAAGTTGTCTCTCAGGATGTCAGTCAGTGGTGTCCTGCTGTTTGTTGGTGCGCAGTTGGCAGCAGGGCCTTGTGCTCCCCACAGCAGTAGCCAGTGTCAGCCATCTTGTGAGTCCTTCTCCACTCCCTGTGATGTGAGCATGGTTCAGGGTGGTGTTGATGGGACAGTTGTGGGGGTGAGCTATGTCTGTGACTACGTCTCCCATCATGCTATTGCCTCCACCCCCTTCCCAGCATGCCCATGCTTCCTTCCTTTTGACTCTGCTTCCCTGTGGGGTGGGCTGGCTGTGCTGACAGGATGGCTGGGAGTGTTGTCCTGGCAGTTGTTTGGCTAAGAGTCCCAAGAGTGTCCCTGTGCTTCACACAACATAACCCAGGGTGGTGGTGCTTTGTGGGATCTTGTGTTAGGATGGAGGGCATTGCATTCTACCAGGTGGGTACTGTGGAGTTTGTGTTGGGGGGGTGTGAGGGGAGGTGCTGGTGACTATAGTCAGTGCTGCAAGTCCCCCTTCCCACCCAGCCAGCCAGATAGCCCACCATGGAACGTGCTTGCATTGCAGGGAGTGGAAGTTGTCTCTCAGGATGTCAGTCAGTGGTGTCCTGCTGTTTGTTGGTGCACAGTTGGCAGCAGGGCCTTGTGCTCCCCACAGCAGTAGCCAGTGTCAGCCATCTTGTGAGTCCTTCTCCACTCCCTGTGATGTGAGCATGGTTCAGGGTGGTGTTGATGGGACAGTTGTGGGGGTGAGCTATGTCTGTGACTACGTCTCCCATCATGCTATTGCCTCCACCCCCCTTCCCAGCATGCCCATGCTTCCTTCCTTTTGACTCTGCTTCCCTGTGGGGTGGGCTGGCTGTGCTGACAGGATGGCTGGGAGTGTTGTCCTGGCAGTTGTTTGGCTAAGAGTCCCAAGAGTGTCCCTGTGCTTCACACAACATAACCCAGGGTGGTGGTGCTTTGTGGGATCTTGTGTTAGGATGGAGGGCATTGCATTCTACCAGGTGGGTACTGTGGAGTTTGTGTTGGGGGGGTGTGAGGGGAGGTGCTGGTGACTATAGTCAGTGCTGCAAGTCCCCCTTCCCACCCAGCCAGCCAGATAGCCCACCATGGAACGTGCTTGCATTGCAGGGAGTGGAAGTTGTCTCTCAGGATGTCAGTCAGTGGTGTCCTGCTGTTTGTTGGTGCACAGTTGGCAGCAGGGCCTTGTGCTCCCCACAGCAGTAGCCAGTGTCAGCCATCTTGTGAGTCCTTCTCCACTCCCTGTGATGTGAGCATGGTTCAGGGTGGTGTTGATGGGACAGTTGTGGGGGTGAGCTATGTCTGTGACTACGTCTCCCATCATGCTATTGCCTCCACCCCCCTTCCCAGCATGCCCATGCTTCCTTCCTTTTGACTCTGCTTCCCTGTGGGGTGGGCTGGCTGTGCTGACAGGATGGCTGGGAGTGTTGTCCTGGCAGTTGTTTGGCTAAGAGTCCCAAGAGTGTCCCTGTGCTTCACACAACATAACCCAGGGTGGTGGTGCTTTGTGGGATCTTGTGTTAGGATGGAGGGCATTGCATTCTACCAGGTGGGTACTGTGGAGTTTGTGTTGGGGGGGTGTGAGGGGAGGTGCTGGTGACTATAGTCAGTGCTGCAAGTCCCCCTTCCCACCCAGCCAGCCAGATAGCCCACCATGGAACGTGCTTGCATTGCAGGGAGTGGAAGTTGTCTCTCAGGATGTCAGTCAGTGGTGTCCTGCTGTTTGTTGGTGCACAGTTGGCAGCAGGGCCTTGTGCTCCCCACAGCAGTAGCCAGTGTCAGCCATCTTGTGAGTCCTTCTCCACTCCCTGTGATGTGAGCATGGTTCAGGGTGGTGTTGATGGGACAGTTGTGGGGGTGAGCTATGTCTGTGACTACGTCTCCCATCATGCTATTGCCTCCACCCCCTTCCCAGCATGCCCATGCTTCCTTCCTTTTGACTCTGCTTCCCTGTGGGGTGGGCTGGCTGTGCTGACAGGATGGCTGGGAGTGTTGTCCTGGCAGTTGTTTGGCTAAGAGTCCCAAGAGTGTCCCTGTGCTTCACACAACATAACCCAGGGTGGTGGTGCTTTGTGGGATCTTGTGTTAGGATGGAGGGCATTGCATTCTACCAGGTGGGTACTGTGGAGTTTGTGTTGGGGGGGTGTGAGGGGAGGTGCTGGTGACTATAGTCAGTGCTGCAAGTCCCCCTTCCCACCCAGCCAGCCAGATAGCCCACCATGGAACGTGCTTGCATTGCAGGGAGTGGAAGTTGTCTCTCAGGATGTCAGTCAGTGGTGTCCTGCTGTTTGTTGGTGCACAGTTGGCAGCAGGGCCTTGTGCTCCCCACAGCAGTAGCCAGTGTCAGCCATCTTGTGAGTCCTTCTCCACTCCCTGTGATGTGAGCATGGTTCAGGGTGGTGTTGATGGGACAGTTGTGGGGGTGAGCTATGTCTGTGACTACGTCTCCCATCATGCTATTGCCTCCACCCCCTTCCCAGCATGCCCATGCTTCCTTCCTTTTGACTCTGCTTCCCTGTGGGGTGGGCTGGCTGTGCTGACAGGATGGCTGGGAGTGTTGTCCTGGCAGTTGTTTGGCTAAGAGTTCCAAGAGTGTCCCTGTGCTTCACACAACATAACCCAGGGTGGTGGTGCTTTGTGGGATCTTGTGTTAGGATGGAGGGCATTGCATTCTACCAGGTGGGTACTGTGGAGTTTGTGTTGGGGGGTGTGAGGGGAGGTGCTGGTGACTATAGTCAGTGCTGCAAGTCCCCCTTCCCACCCAGCCAGCCAGATATCCCACCATGGAACGTGCTTGCATTGCAGGGAGTGGAAGTTGTCTCTCAGGATGTCAGTCAGTGGTGTCCTGCTGTTTGTTGGTGCACAGTTGGCAGCAGGGCCTTGTGCTCCCCACAGCAGTAGCCAGTGTCAGCCATCTTGTGAGTCCTTCTCCACTCCCTGTGATGTGCGCATGGTTCATGGTGGTGTTGATGGGACAGTTTTGGGGCGGGCAATATGTGTGACTGCGACTCCCATGATGCTATTGGCTACACTGACTTGGCCAGCATACACAGAATTCCTTCCTTTGAGTGGTCTTCACTGTGTGTTGGTGTTGTTGTGGTGGCTACATGTGTGGATGTGTTTGTTAGTTCTATTTGTGCCACTGCCTAGCTGTAGTTGTGGTTGTGTTTGTACATGTGTTGGCACAGTTGGATGTGACTTTTTTGATGGCATGTGTTGTGTTTCTCTGACTGACATACACATTTTGGGATGATTCTGTTCTGGTTGCTGTGTGATTGCTATGAGTGCATGGTTTGACTCTCCCCTTGACAGTGATGTGTGTGTGTTTTGTGGCAGTATATTGTGTACATTTGTTGTGTACTCACCAGGCTCTGGGATGTCCTCTAGTCCATATATGCTCACTGGCGGTAGGATGGCCCGCACCTTCTCCTCCCAGGGCCTGAGGTATATTGGCTTGGCAGGAGGGCCACTGCCGGTGTGTTGGCTGTTGATGTAGTCTTGCTTCAGCAGTTTCCGTACCCTCCTGCGCACGTCATACCACCTGTTCTGGATGTCGGTCTTTGTGCGCCGACATGGTGATTGGGCGTTCACCCTGTTGATGATCCTCTCCCACATCTTGGTTTTCTGCGACATGGGGGTCTGTTGGACCAATGTGCCAAACAGCTGTGGCTCTACCCTGAGGATCTCGTCTACCAGGACTTCCAATTCACAATCTAGGAACTTGTGATTCTTCTTGGGGGGCATGGTGATGGGTGGTGATGGTGAGTGATGTGTGTGTTGGTGTGCAGGTGAGGGTGTGTGAGTGTGTGTTTTGCTGGGTGTATGTGAGGTAGGTATTTGTTGGTGTGCTAATGGTGTGTGGCTTGTGTGAGGGATGAGCTGTGGGTGTGTGGTTGCTTTCTCTTGGGTGCTGGCAGTGGAATGGCATTTGCAAAGGCTCATGGTAGTGATTTGTGTCCTTTATATAGGTGGAGTTGTGGGTGTGTCTTTGTTCTCTGTCCCCACCCCCCCAGTATTTATTGGCTTGGTAATTGCTTGTTTGGCCTTTTTTTGGTTGATTTTTCCTTTGTGCTGTTTGTGTATGTTGGAAACGTTCTTGTGACCGAGTCGGACCCTGCATTGGTCTCGTACGGTGTTTTCCGTTTCGTTCACGCTGTGTTTGTGCAGTTTTGTATGCTGCGTACGCGTCGGTCGCGGTGTATTGTATTGCTTCGGCTCGGTTTTGTATGCGTGTCGGTCGTACGGCTTGTCCTCCGTCCGACTCGGTCGTGTTTTTCGCGCCTTGCATCGTACTTTGCGGGTTGGAGTTGGCGGGTACGATTCGGTCGGATTTGTTCCGGGTGCGTGTCGGTCGGTTGGATTCGCGTGTTTTTCCGGCCGGATTGCTATTTTCCGAGCGGCTCGGTCGGTCGGCTTGGTTTCCTGACGTGTCGGTCGGATTTATCGCGGCTTGCATCGTACTTGGCGTGTCGGGCGCCACTGGTACGTGTCGGTCGGTATTTTTTCCGGATCCGAGTCGGTCGGTGCTTTTTCCGGCCCGAATCGGAATCGACCCCTTAGTGTATCTGACCAGGGCTCCATCGCTGTTGGCCTCAAACTTGGAATTTGTCCCAGTCAAGCACACCCAGATGTTCCAAGTTGGCGTTATATGTGTTTAAGTACTAGAAAGTGTTTATTCTTTAAAAATTCATATCTCCGGTTCTCTATATTGGATATTTGTCATTTTGGTGTCATTTTAATCATAAAAAGATTTCCTATTTTTATAAATTTGTTGTGGATTTTAATTGTGTGTTGAGTCTTACTTATTTAATGTATGGATGTTTTTAAATGCTTCACATACCAGTCTCCCAAGTTAAGCCTGCCTGCTCATTGCCAGCTACCAAGGGTTGAGCCAGGGAATGATTTATTGAGACCTTGACTGGACCTTTTATTGTCTTGGTGGCCTTATTGCTAGTGGTAGGTGCATACTTACCCCTAATAATCCACCTTCCAACAATTGGTTTTCAGCAGTGAGGAGATGTACTTGTGTTTGAATTACACCATATAGTAATTTAAGTTAAGATCTTTAAAAAGTCTCTAAATTGACTTAGAACAAAACTTTTTCTCAATTGTTCCATATGTTTGCAAAGTTTTTTTTTTACTCAAAACTAGGGATACTATGGAGTTGGATCTGGCTAATCTAATTAACCTCACAGTAACTGAGCTAAGGGAAGAGTGTAGGGCTAGGGGATTACCTACTGCTAATAGAATCAGAAAGGCAGAGTTGGTTAGGTTGCTTAAGGCCTGAGCAGAGTCCCCTCCAGAGAATGAAGGGTAGGAGGTGGAGAACCCCTCCAACAACCTACAATTGGAGGATGACAATATATCCCTTGCTTCTAGTACTAGGTCCAGACACTCAGGTAATGGAGGGGGGAGGCTCCCCCACAGAGGACCCAGATAGGGCCATCAAAAGGCAAGAGCTTGAGGCTCAGTTAGCTTCCATAGCTCTGGAAGAGTGGAAGCTGGCCCTAGCTTAGAATAAGTGGGCAAGGGAGGAAGACAGAAGAAATGGTGGCAGAGAAGTAAAAGAAAAGGAGGAGATATCCATGGGTGGTGGGTTTGATTCCATGCTTCTCAAGGGGATAGGGCCCCGTATGTAGAGAGGGATGAAGTTGACAACTGGCTGACGCCATTTGAAAGGGCCCTTAAGATGAGAAGGGTCCATTCCAATTACTGGGCTTCACTCCTGTGGGAGCTGATCCCAGTAGACGTGGGAGGGATAGACTCCTGACCCCAGAGGAGGCAGACACTGAATCCTACCCACAAAAGAGGAAATGTCTAGTCAGGAAATTTGGTCTCAGCCCAGAGTAGTACAGGGTGAAGTTCAGGGGCACCCAAAAGGTAAATGCACAGTCCTTGGTGGACTTTGTGGACACTTCAGTGAAAGCTCTAGTGTGCTGGATTCAAGTTAACCAAGTGAACACTTACGAGAGGCTGTACAATGTATTTCTTAAGGAGCACATCCTGACTCATTGTATACAAGAGAAGTTACGTCAGCACTTAGTGGGTTTTAAGCTGTCAAGTCCCAGGGAACTGGGGGAGACAGCTGATGAGTGGGTGAGAATCCGGGTTTCTAACCAACACCAGGGGGGTGATCAGAAAGATAGAGGACAGGTCCCCCCCCGGGGGAAAGCCCAGGGGACAGATGATAAAAAAGCAACAGTTCTCACTAGACCCACAAACACCGGCATAAGGAGGGGGGCCCGAGCCACTCCTACTTCAAGGGGAGGGGGTTTCGAGGGAAGTCTTGGGACCCTGTGAAGGCAGGAAAGTTCTTTGATCCCTCAAAGGTGGGGAATGTGTTTTGACTGTAACCTGACAGGACATAAATGAGGAGGTGCTGTCTGCACAAAGAAGCCCACCACTGGTAGGCAATCTACAGGGATTGTCAGTGTGGGAATGTAAGTTGTTCTAGAGATGGGGAAGGATTTGCAGAGGCAACCGTAGTTTTCTTAGGTGGGGTGGAAATTGCAGCCCTGGCAGCCTTGCCTCCCAGCATGGAGAGGTATAGGCAGCAGCTTAAAATCCATGGGACAGAAGTGGAAGCTCTGAGAGATACAGGAGCCAATGTGACCATGGTCACAGAGAAACAGGTTTCTCCAGCGGAGATTAATTCTGGTGTGTTTCACCAAGTAACTTATGAGGACAGCAGAACCAAACTCCAATCCATGGCGATGGAGAGTTTATAATGGGGAGTTGTGACAGGCCCTAAAAAGGTAGTTGTGTCTCTTGCACTCCCAGTAGCGTGTCTACTGGGAAATGTTCTTGAAGTGTGTGACTGCTCAGGGGTGGAGAGAATGGTCCATGCATTGATGCTGGATCTCCTTGAGTGAGTATGTGCTGTGACTGGGTCACAGACTGCCCAGAAGGGAAATGCTGGACACTTGGACCCTTGAACAATGGGCCAAGCATCCCATGACGAGAAAAGGGGCACTGGGTCTGGTGAGCCAGCTCAAAGAACTCCAGAGGTGCAAGAGGAATATAACTCTGAGGACCAGGATCTGACCTCTGAGGTAGGGATTCCACCCCTGCAAGATCTTTCCAACTTGGCAGAATTGCAAGGCGTTAGTGGACCCTTCAGAGAGGAGTTTTGTCAGGGACAGAGAGAGTTTCTCACTCTTGAGGGTCTGAGGTAGACTGCCTCCAGGCAAGAGAAGAGTGATGTCAGTGGATTTCACATAGTCTACTGGGAGGATAGAGTTCTCTACACTGAGGCTAGAGACCTCAAAGAAGGGGCTACCAGGAGGTTGGTGGTCCTCCAGAAGTACAGAGAATTCCTCCTGTGTTCAAGTCATGACATCCCCTTGGCAGGTCATTTGGGTCAGAGTAAGACATGGAAAAGATTGGTTAACCATTTCTATTGGCCCAATATGACTGTCAAAGTAAAGGAGTTTTGCAGCTCCTGTGCAACCTGTTAGACCAGTGGCAAGACAGGGGGCAAGACAAAGGCTCCTGTGATACCACTGCCAGTGGTTGGGACTCCCTTTGAGAGGGTGGGGTAGACATTATTGATCCCCTAGACCCACCCACAGCTTAGGGGAACAGATATATCTTGGTGGTAGTGGACCATGCCACAAGATACCCTGAAGTAATACCCCTCAGAACAGTCACTGCTCTTTCAGTGGCTAGGGCCCTACTTGGTGTGTTCAGCAGAGTGGGATTCCCAAAGGAGGTTGTTTTAGATAGGGGAACAAACTTCATGTCTGCCTATCTGAGAGCAATGTGGGATGAGTTCACCATCCCATATCATCCCCAGACTAATGGTCTGGTGGAAAGGTTCAATAGGACCCTGAAGGGCATGATCATGGGGTTGTCTGACAAGCTCAGTGGGAGATGGGATATTCTCCCCCATGCCAACTGTTTGCTTACAGGGAGGTCCCACAAAAAGGGATTGACTTCAGCCTCTTGAAATTGTTGTTTGGACTCCTTGTAAGAGACCCATTGTGCCTGGTGAGAGAGTCTTGGGAAAAGCCTCTCAAGGATAGTGTGCTGGATTATGTGCTAGGCCTGCAATCACACATGGCAGAGTACATGTACAAAGCAAGCAGGAAACTGGAGGCCAGTCAAGAGCTCATGTAGCGCTGGTATGATCAAAAGGCTACTATGCCGGGGTACACTCCAGGACAGTTGGTGTGGGTGTTGGAGCCTGTAGCACTTAGGGCCCTCCAGGACTAGTGGACTGAACCCGATCTAATCCTACTGAAAAGGGGTGAGATTACCTACCTGGTACACCTTAACACCCCCAGGAACCCCCACCGGGTCCTGAATGTCAATAGGTTGAAACCCCACCAAAACAGGGCAGACATGACCATGTTGATGGTCACGGATGAAGGAGGAGAGGAGGAGACTGAGCCACTGCCAGACCTCCTCTCCCACTATGTGAAAGGTGGGTCAGTCGAGGGAGTTGTACTCTCCCCCAAATTGACATATCAACAGCACATAGACTGCAAGCGGGTGCTGGAGCAGTTTGCTGGTCTGTTCTCTTTGACACCAGGTATTACCAGCTGGTGTATACATGACCTTGACACTGGTGACAGCCTACCAGTCAAGAACAAGTTGTACAGTTTGTCCGACCAGGTCAGAGCCAGCATCAAGGCTGAAGTAGCTCAGATGCTGATAATTGAGCCCTCTGGCATTCCATCAGCCAACCCAGTGGTGCTGGTACCCAAATCTAATCCCCAGGGGGGAAAGAAAGAGTTACGGTTCTGTGTGGACTACAGAGGACTGAATGAAGTCACTAAGACTGATGCTCACCCTAAACCTAGAGCGGATGAGCTCATTGATAGGTTAGGGACTGCAAAATGCCTGAGTACTTTCGATTTGACCCCAGGTTACTGGCAGATTGGCCTCAGTCAAGGAGCCAAGGAGAGGTCAACATTCTCCACACAAGAGGGACATTACCAGTTCAAAGTAATGTCCTTTGGCTTAAAGAATGCACCTGCAACCTTTCAGAGGTTGGTGAACAGGGTCCTGTCTGAACAGTACAGTGCAGCTTATCTGGATGAGATAGTTGTGTACAGACCCAGCTAGGAGGATCACCTGGGCCACCTGAAGGGAGTACTTCAGGTCCTGCAACAAACAGGCCTGACTATCAAGGCCAGTAAGTGCCAGTTAGGGCAAAGTTCAGTAGTGTACTTGGGACTATGCCTGGGCGGAGTTTGCAGAGTTCCTCTATGCGTAACTCTACGAGTTACAAAAAAACTCAACGGAGTTCTGCAAGCGACGTAGTGCGGCATGAACTGCCGTTCGCGCTGATCTTCCTGCTTCTCAGGTAAAAATTCAACCCGAGCGGCAGCTTGCGCTCGCCAACTTACCGTTGGCGAGCACAAACGGGGATAAAAAAAACTCCCCTGCGTTATGCAGAGCAGAGTTTTCTGCACTCTGCAAGCTCCGCAGAGTGCAGAAAACTCCGTGAACGGAGCGGAGTTCACCGTCCAGGCCTACTTGGGCCACCTTGTCGGTGGAGGCCATGTACAACCTCTCCAGGCTAAAATCCAAACCATTTTGGATAGGACAGCTCCTGCAATCCAGACCCAGGTCAGGGACTTCCTTGGTCTCACTGGGTATTATAGAAGATTTGTTCAGAACTATGGGACCATGGTGTCTCCCCTGGCAGAACTCACTTCAATAAAGCAGCCAAAGAAAGTCAGGTGGGCCCCAGAGTGTCAGAAGGCCTTTGACACTCTGAAAGAGGCAATGTGTTCAGCACCAGTGTTACTGAATCCTGACTACACAAAGGAATTTGTGGTTCAGACAGATGCTTCAGAGCATGGGATTGGGGTAGTGCTGGCACAAGTCAATGTAGAGGGCCTTGGTCAACCAGTTGCCTTAATTAACAGGTGACTTCTCCCCAGAAAACAAAGGTGGAGTGCCATTGAGAGGGAAGCCTTTGCTGTGGTTTGGTCTCTGAAAAAGCTGAGACCATACCTGTTTTGTACTCATAATTTCCTGTTCAAACTGACCAAAGACCTCTTAGATGGCTCATGCAGATGAGGGGGAAGAATCCAAAGCTATTGAGGTGGTCCATTTCTCTGCATGGGATGGACCTCACAGTGGAACACAGACCTGGGACTGCCCATGCCAATGC
This sequence comes from Calotriton arnoldi, assembly GCA_963921515.1. Classification (NCBI taxonomy): domain Eukaryota; kingdom Metazoa; phylum Chordata; class Amphibia; order Caudata; family Salamandridae; genus Calotriton; species Calotriton arnoldi. Next base: position 1,086,146 of record CAWUFW010002411.1, read on the forward strand.
GGATGGGCTTTCCAGGTTTTTCCACTTAGCTGATGAGGACCACTAGGGTACAGGTTAGTTACCCATCACCTTTCGTTTGGTGGGCTTGTGGGAAAGTCATACATTTTGCCCTGATCACCCCCATTTTTGACTGATACTGGTGGTAACTAACTCTGACTGCACCCTGGGCTCTGCTAGCCAGACCCGGGCCAGTGCTCTGATTAAAAATGTATATGGTAATTAGGTGTAATTACAATTGGCACTGGTAGGGCATGTAGATTTAGTAGCCAAGCAGCTTTGAGACACTTAAGTGTGCACTGCTGTGTTGCCTGCTGTCATTTTATAAGTCAGCCCTGCTTTGCAAGTTACTTTTAAATTGAAATTACATGCAAATTCGACTGTGGATTTAAAGGTACTTCCAAAGTATTAAACTACCTTATTTTTACATATAAACTGGCCCTAAGGCACGGGACGAGTGCGGGATGTGCCTGGGCAAAGCCAGGTCAATGGCGGGCCCTTCCATGTCCGTCGGAGCCCAGAGGTGGCTGGGCTGGGCTGGGCCACCCCCTTGGTTTTGGGGCCCAAGACGACGAGAGGGAAATGCGGAAATTAGCAAGCAGCATCAATCCAGGTATCTTTGTTTGTAGCCTGCATAAGAACTAATCCTTGCATGTTTACAAAACTGCTTAGTACAGGATAGTCAGCCTTGGGAAACTGCAATAGGATGGGCAATCGGAAGGCAAAGGGTAGCCCTAATGGAGCCCCTAAGCAAGCAAAAAGGCCAACAGCGAGCGCTGCAGTAAACTGTGTGGTGGACGATATAGACACCTTAATTGAAGAGGTTGAAAGTCTACTTAGTGCCCAAAACAAGTCATGCAAAGTGAGCTCGAAAGTGGCAGTTATATTCTTGCATAATAATTCTAGAAAAAAGATTTCACGCACAGATCCAACCTCTAAGGGGACAGCCATGTGCCTAGTGCACTCTTGCAATACAAGTAGCCAAAAACACCTGTAAACTATCCCTCTATCTTCATCTCCCGATCTTGACAGTACTAATATCGATGTGCAGGGAATAGTAGCCCTGGACATTGCATGCTCTAACTGGTTTGATCCTGTTGCTGACAACAATGTAGTTGCCTCTAAAGCCTCTAACGAGTTCACTACTGGTATTTTACCAGATCCTGATGTTATTGAGACTGAGCAAAGAAGAGCAAATACACCGACAACTGCAAATACTAGCACTCTCTATATTGAACTGAGAGAACTCAAAACAATTGTGAAGGAATTAACATTAGAAGTTCTCGCACTAAGAAAAACTGTAGGGTCTCTTACAGAACAGCTCAATAATATCTACCCTAGCATAAACAGGAGTGCGGGAACCAGTAATATCCATCACCAAAGCAAAGGAAGTGAGACCACAGGTGATGGAATTAGGAGTTCAGGACCTAATATGCGTCCCATGATCCCAAAACTCCAACATAACGCAGAAATCTGTCATATCCCCCAGATGTCCCATAAAGTCCTCCCGTCTCTATGTCCCACCCAATGGAAGATCACAGAGAAGACCACCACATACTGTAACTCATATGAAGGACGATGGACACAGGGTAGAGCCCGTGGATATGGCAGGGTGATGGGTGACGGGGAATGCTGGGGGAATTTACTGGTGTAAGAGCAATTCCACATGCAAAGGCCTTGCCTGGGGAGTCCAGATTCAAGCCACCATATGAAATACCATGGTATACCGATGAAACCCGCGAACCTTGGAAGGGAGAAATCAGGGCAAGAACTGGGAACCGTCTAAAGGGGCTAGCAATAGAGTATTTAGGATAAATGTACCTAAACTGACAAGTGACTCAGGAGAATCGAGGGAAGCACTGGCTAATAAAGTTATCCACTGGATAAGGCAGGTGAGGCAATGTCGTTCAATTATAAGATGTGACATATTAAACATTAAACGCTGTTCCACAGACAACAAAAAACTAGATTATATCTTACTTGACCTGGTTGACAGGGACTTGGTAGAGGGTTTACTCAACCTGTACCTGCGCACACTTCCACCTAATAGATCATTGGTCCAGTTTAAGCTTTCTCTTCCAAGGAAAGCCCTGTCTATTGGCCCAAAGCATGGGGGATTGTTAGATATAATCAGTAAAATCATTTCTCAGGCCCAGGCCCAGACAGTTTCTGTGAACAGGCACACTTGGCAAGTACAGGGACTGTTTCCTCACAGTGTCACAACAATCACAGCCCAGGGAGGCCAATACCATCATACTTCAAAAGAGCTAGCAGAGCCACCAGCGGTCAGCATGGGCAGTGCTATGGAGGGACAGTCTCAAATTCAAATGATTGCACTACCCGCCTCACCTATTCATCTATCTATTACTGAGGAGAGGGAACCCCAACCAAACTTCGAGCATAAAAAGAAATTGAGATTGTTGTCCTGGAATTTAGCAGGCCTTAGATCTAAGATTGCTTGTGAAGAGTGGGGAAGTTGATAGACAGTTATGATATTTGTCTTTTCCAGGAGACATGGGCCGTTGATAAAATACACAGATTGAGCTTTACTAATTATAGTGTAGAAGCCGCACCGTCAAAAAAGGGTCGCCCTGCAGGCAGCCTAATAATTTGGACCAAAATCAATCTGGGGGTTCGTATTAAAAAATACGACATAGATTGCTCCAACATTATGGCCCTGAATATCAAAGATATTACCAATAATAGGTCAGTCTTACTAGTGAACATCTACAATAGATTCCCTTCTCAACACCACGATTCCCCAACAATTGCACTTTTAGATGAGTTCCTTGAAAAGGAAAGGGAATCACACTACATAGTGATTGCGGGGGACCTTAATACAACTTTTGAGCTCCCTTGAAGTAACTAAAAACATCACCGATGAAGAGGACGCCGAACTAGGCATCCCGTCCTTGAGCTATGGAATGTCAGCCAAGAATGTGAAAGTAGCACTTCAAGTTGCCTCTCTTACTTTCAAATATGGGGTGAGGGCTGTGAATGGCCGCTCAACTTCTGACCAAAGATTAAATCACACATACAAGAGGGTCAACTGTAAAACTTGAATTGACTATTTTTTGCTTGATGTACAACCATGGTCAAATCTGGTTGATATGTGGGTAGTTGAGAGACACGATAGTGACCGCAATGCCCTAACTCTAGAACTAACAGAAACACTTGGCTTCCTTCAATCCCCCTCAGAATCCAATTTATCCAATCCTATTGTCCTTAGTAATAACAAAAGGAGGGTCAAATGGCCCTCAATTGAGAGTAGTATTGAAATCTTGGCGCAAATTTACACCGTAGTTGCCAATTCATTAGTTAATATGGGCACCAGAAGACTGGATATGCAATCCCTGGTGACATATTTATAAATCTTCTAAATAATATCAATACATTTTTCTATAAAAACAGTAGTGGAAAGAAAATGGCAAGGAATAAGAAGAATAAGTGGTTTGATGAGATCTGCAAACAAACTTAGCAATTTTTGATGGGAGCGATTAAAGAACAATGGTAGTTATAAAAAGGAAAGCCCATAGAAATGCACAACACGAGGCACATAGGGTTCTGGCAAGACTTATTAGTTGCTGCCCAAACTAAAAATAGCAAAGAATTTTGGCACCTGATATTGAAAGGGACAAAAAGCTCAGTCATAGAGGAAATTTTTATATCCTCCCACAGACTTTGGAAGAACATTTCTCCAAATTATATGCAGGGCCAAAGGATAGTGGTAGAGGAAGCCCGAGCATTTTAATCTATAAATAGATACCGACTATCTTACCTTTACTGTAGAAGAAACCACACATGCAATTGCAACCCTGCACTGGGGGAAAGCACGAGGTCTAGATAAAATCCCGGGGGATCTCTACCTTTCCGAAACGAAAATATGGAGTGTTATTCTAAACTGCACATTTAACGCTATTTTAAAAGGTCAAAAATTCCGGACTCATGGCTAGGCGCTGAAGTAGTGCCCAAATTTAAATAGGTACATAAAAGTGACCCAGCAAACTATAGGCCTATCAGCCTTATTGACATTACTCAAAATATATTCTGCCGGGAGTTGCTGAGGAGAATCCATGACTGGACAAGGGAAGGGCACTTATTATCGCCCTTGCAGGCAGGATTTAGAGGTGAAACAAGCACCATAGATCAGTTGTTTCGCTTCTTACTGACCCTGTGGAAATATATGACAATCAAGAAAGATCCATTATATGTAGTGTTTGTAGACCTTCACGCTGCATTTGATTTAGTTCCCTGTGAAAAACTTTGGGCAAGCCTTACTAAAATTGGAATCCCGAAAAACATCCTACAAATTATTATCAGACTCCACATGAACAACTATGCCCGAATTAGATAGGGGAGCGAGGGGAGGCTAACCGATCAGATCAAGGTGAATAGAGGAGTGCGGCAAGGGTGTGTCCTTGCTCCAACTCTCTTTACCCTTTACATTAATGGTTTGAATGAACCCTTGCAAAACCAAAGGGGATGATGGGCGGAGTGTTGAACATTGCAAGCACTCACCCCCAGTCAACTGATCTGGGTTTAATCCATCATCATTCTTTAGCTCACTCCGCCACCCCAGTTCAGACATGGCCATATGCAAATCAATCTGACCCTGTGCCTCATGGGAACAGTCCAGCCCGAACTGCCAAGCCATGTCTTCCCTGGACCGGAAACAAGCATCCTGGGACCGGTTTCGGGCTCACAGCCCTCATCAGCCAGGCTATCTTGAATCCAGAGCCAAAGTGAGCAAGGGACCCACGTCTGGGCATACCCTGCCAACTTAGGGCGTACAATGCAAAACCAAAGGGGATGATGGACGGAGTGTTGAACATTGCAAGCACTCACCCCCAGTCAACTGATCTGGGTTTAATCCATCATCATTCTTTAGCTCACTCCGCCACCCCAGTTCAGACATGGCCATATGCAAATCAGTCTGACCCTGTGCCTCATGGCAACAGTCCAGCCCGAACTGCCAAGCCATGTCTTCCCTGGACCGGAAACAAGCATCCTGGGACCGGTTTCGGGCTCACAGCCCTCATCAGCCAGGCTATCTTGAATCCAGTGGCAAAGTGAGCAAGAGACCCACGTCTGGGCATACCCTGCCAACTTAGGGCGAGCAATGCAAAACCAAAGGGGATGATGGACGGAGTGTTGAACATTGCAAGCACTCACCCCCAGTCAACTGATCTGGGTTTAATCCATCATCATTCTTTAGCTCACTCCGCCACCCCAGTTCAGACATGGCCATATGCAAATCAGTCTGACCCTGTGCCTCATGGCAACAGTCCAGCCCGAACTGCCAAGCAATGTCTTCCCTGGACTGGAAACAAGCATCCTGTGACCGGTTTCGGGCTCACAGCCCTCATCAGCCAGGCTATCTTGAATCCAGTGGCAAAGTGAGCAAGGGACCCACGTCTGGGCATACCCTGCCAACTTAGGGCGAACAATGCAAAACCAAAGGGGATGATGGACGGAGTGTTGAACATTGCAAGCACTCACCCCCAGTCAACTGATCAGGGTTTAATCCATCATCATTCTTTAGCTCACTCCACCACCCCAGTACAGACATGGCCATATGCAAATCAGTCTGACCCTGTGCCTCATGGGAACAGTCCATGGGGTGGCGGAGTGAGCTAAAGAATGATGATGGATTAAACCCAGATCAGTTGACTGGGGGTGAGTGCTTGCAATGTTCAACACTCCGTCCATGTGAGGAATTTGGACTAGAAATTAACACCTCAAAAACAAAATTCATGGTCTTTAATCGCCACAAGCACTTCAAGCGTAGCATAAAGCTGGGCTCTACTGCACTAGAGGAGGTGAGACAATTTGATTACTTAGGAGTAAGGCTTACCAGCACACAATCATGGACCCCACAAATGGTAAAAAGTCAGCTCTCGCTACAACATGTGGGGACTGCCCTATTTAAAAAGCTAAGAAAGTCAATCTATAGACCGGTGACCCCAGTGATCCAAGTATACCATGCCCAGGGCATAGGAGCTGCACTCTATGGGGCGGAGTTATGGGACCACACTAATGTGGGCCTCATTGAAAAAACTGAAAACCTATTCATGAAATCAGTTTTGGAGCTCCCCCGTAATGCACCATTGACACCAATGTGTTTGGATTTGGCCTGAAGAGCGTCGCTCATGCAATTGCTCTCAGGCCTCTCACTTTCTGGATTCCCAGCTGGTCAAATGACTCACCATTACCCATGAAAGAATCACTCTTAGATGTATTATCATCAGATACTAGAGGGTGTGTCCAGTGGTTCAATTACATCAAGGGATGGTTGGTTAAATTGGGCTTGAGCGACATGTGGCTTAACCCAGACAGTATTCAAAAAAGGTCCTCAAACCTTCCTAAAAAGAGATACTGGAGTTATGTGGATGATACCTGCCTAAGCAAGAGAACTGCAGGGAAGTTGACAAGCAGGTTTCTTAGTTTTTGAAGATAAAATGCAGCAGGAAGAATTATTGGATCGCATTGAACCACTGCTTGCGAAATCCCTATACCTAAAATTTAGGTATAGTATCCTTCCAATTAATAGTTTTTGTAGTAATTGGAATGGTGCCAACATTTCGCCCAGTTGTCCTGTATGCAAGGCCGTACCTGAAACAGAAGTGCACTTTTTATTTTTCTGTTCTATATATGAACAGAGAAGAAGAGACTGGTTAATTCCGATTTGTCGGATTCTCGCTGCCAATCGACTAATTAAAATTATTAGAATTTTAAAAAGTGATTGTACAGAATACCTAATCTTTGGATTGTCTAGATATTTATTACACGCATGGAGATTAAGAAATAGGATACTGAATTCCTGGAATACTAAATGATCCAACTATGAAGTACTGTACATGTCTGTTATGTCCATACAGTTTTAGGAAAGACAAATCAAATTGTAAGGATAGGAATTTTTATGAGATTTTAACCAATGATAGTAATGCATTCATTCATCTAAGAAAATCTTTGCAGGAAATTGATGGTGAATTTATGCTAACCATACCATGCTAAACACACCAGTGATACTAACATACTTGTATATGAAATTCGTCATAGTTCACTGAGAGTGCCGCTCATTGTGACGAGCGACCTTCACCTTTTTAGTTGGTTTTAAATGGTAGTATCTATGGGGCATATTAGCAAGGGCACTATCGCCGCTTTAGCGGCACTTTTTGCCGCTAAAGCGGCGATATTTATATCGCTCTATCAGCAAACTGTCTCTAACAGCAGTTAGCGACAGTTTGCGGGCATTAGCGCCCGTTTTTTTACCGCTTTGCATGTCAGCGATATTTATCGCTAATGACATGCAAAGTGGGCGTTCCCGACGAACAAACCTGGGAAACACTCGCTAACAGGCCTATCGCCTAGTAGCAAGGTGGCCATGGCCCCAGTTAGCGACGTGAAAATTCGCGCTAACCGGGGTCATCGCCATTTATTTAACACCTGCAATTAGCAGGTGTTAGCCATACCTAACATGGGGGGGGTGGATTATGCTGATACGACCACAGGGACGTATCAGCAAGGTGTTCTCCCATCTCCATGCAACATCGCTGGTTTTTCAGCGATGTTGGCCCATTTCCCCCGCTATCGCTGGAATATTCATCGCCATAGTGCTAATCGTTGCTAATACAGCGTTAGCGTGGCGATATATTCCAGCGATAGCCGGCGATAAAAAAAATCACGCTAAGCAGGGTTAGCGATGATTATCGCCTCTTCTTGCTAATATGCCCCTATATTCTTAAACATTGTTAATATTATTGCATAATAGGCAGGTCTTTTTAACTGTTGGTGGAATCATATTTATTGTCACATTAATATTATTCTATTGTAAATATTTAGATGGAATTGTGCACGTGACACTTTACTAAACACCAAAAATTACATGGTTATTTAGTATACTTATTACATGGATTTCGGATGTATTCCAGAATCAAACAGTCATCTGGAGATGATAATGCGAACTGGGATCAAGCCATATGTCCTATGTATTTATTGCACTTTTTTAGTACTATTTTATTGTGAGGATATGGAGTTGGGAAAATCTTTTAATTCTACTTGTATGTTGTTGTGCTTTTGCGTTTTTTTAATGCAAAAAATCTAATAAAGATACTACTACTACTACTACTACTACTACTACTACTACTACTGTAATATAGTGTAACTATTGACAGGAGTGAGCTAAAATAATATTTCAAGGACTTAAAAGATTGGTAATGAAAAAACCCAACACCTTGCAACTGTCAAATTTATCATAACTAATAAAGAAAATAAGTTATAGAACTTTCTTTTCTGTGAGCCAAAATCCAGCCTTCTAGCAACCTCTCCTGATGGCCAGCCCATATATGGCTTAGCCAAACTGCTTTGATGAGGTGATAAGTGACCTTCACAGAGACAGAACTTATCTGTTGTGGGGTGCTCTGCAGTTTTAGAGACCAGGCCATGATGGGGGCTCTGTAAATCAAATTGGGCTTCAAAGAGAACAGGACAGTAAGGAATGCCAGCCAGGCCTACTCCCTCTTCCTGTACCCCCCAACCCCCCAGCCAGTGGGCAGCCCCAAGAGTGGAATTTGCTGGAGTTCTGGAAAGGGAGTGTTAAGGGAAATGAGCCACACCAGTGGGTTGGCTTAGCCAGCTTTTAATGTCACAGAGAGAAATTCTCCATCTTGAATTTTAAAGTGCAGTGCTTTGTGGGACATGAACATTCCACACTTTGGAGGAAGCTGTCATGCTTTTGGGTGCCCCAGAACATTAAATATATATGTGAGAGCTGCATAGTAACTCAGATCTGCTGCCTGAAACTACAAGGAGACGTTTTCATGTTTCCCTGTTGGAACTCTTGTCTGCAACCCACAGGATTGCACTCTGAAGGACTGCTCCTGCTGCATATTTGAAACTACAGCCCTAAGGACTTTGCGTTTCTTCAAAAAGGATTAAGAAGTGGACTCCCAGAAAGCAACAGGTTAACAGAGCTCACCTGCACCATCTCCCCCAGGAAGTCCCCAGCCTGGAGTGTGTCCAGTGGACTTTTCAGGATTTGGCAGGTGCATTCTGGGAACTGCAGACCTAACTTCTGAGGAGCATCTCAGAGATTCTAGAACCTTAGATTTGTGTTGTAGACAGCTTAAACCCTAAAGAGGAGCTTCAGGAAGAAGTTCCAGAAGTTTGGAGCAACTTTTGGAAAAAGCTCTATGAGGTGACCTACGTCAAGAGTCAAGCCGACTACCTTGCACCACGACCTGGCCTGGATTTCAGGTTCATCCTGCTGGAAGCTCTTGAGCTCAAGACTTCCAGGAGTTGACAGAGGCCTCCCGCTTAGTATATCTGACCAGGGCTCCATTGAGGTCGGCTTCAAACTTTGACTTTGTCCTGGTCAAGCGCAACCGGATGTCCCAAGTTGGCGCTATATGTTTTTAAGCACTAGAAAGTGTTTATTCTTTAAAAGTTCATATTTCTGGTTTCCTATATTGAATTTTTGTCATTTTGGTGTAATTTTAATTATAAAAATATTTCCTATTTTTATAAATTGGTTGTGGATTTTTATTGTGTGTTGTGTCTTACTTATTTAATGTACGTGTGTTTTAAAATGCTTCCCACACCAGTCTCCTAAGTTAAGCCTGCCTGCTAGTTGCCAGCTACCAAGGGTTGAGCAAGGGAACAATTTATTGAGGCCTTGACTGGACCCTATATTGCGTTGGTGGCCTTATTGCTAGTGGTAGGTGCATACTTACCCCTACTAATAATCCACCTTCCAACAGTTTCCAAATAAAGTGTCCTTTTTCACGAGGAAACAGCAACGTATCAGTCAGTAGTAATTTACCCCCAAAGGGGACCCCATGTGCGAATGCACACTGCATGCCCTTCTGTGACATCCGCAGCCTTTTGAAATTAGGACATGTTGGGTGTATCGAGAAGCTTAATTTGTGCCAGTGTTTCCCGGTGCTCGACACCGGCACCTATTTTATAATATCGGTACATATTTATGACAGTCAGTCAACATATGTTAGTGCTGTCAACTTAATCGTAGAAAACAAATGAGCAAAGTATTTAAAAAACAATACAGAATTAAAAAATAATAATATCAAATGGCTTAGGCAATTCCTACAGCTTTGCATCACCTAGCATAGTAGAAAGTGTCACATTTAGAGAATTCTAATAGTAATCGGTGCCATTAGAAGTGATGTTTGGCAGTGCCGATAGGGACCATAGATGGAGCAAGCTTCAGTGGGCTCCTGAGAAATATCTTGGGCCCTGACACACAATTATTTTACAAATTAATCACTAGTGAGGGGTAATGTCTGCTCCTCCTACATGAAGTACACAGAGGTGTGCTCTGCTATAGCTATGGAGTTGTTGAAAGGAGCTTGTGACACTGCAGATCGCAGTCATTTTTCATGTAACCTTCAGAAAGTTGCAGCGGATGCACAGTGTCTCCCCATCTGCTAACAGTGTTTGTTTTGTATGGGATCGAGTTCCAAAGGAATCACAAAGAATAGAATGTAATTAGTGAGCTGGCTAAACCGTAGGAGACAGCACTTAACAAAGATGGATCTGCTATGATTCACCGCAGCCTCTCGGCTCCAGCTCCTCTCGAGCGGCAGGTACTTTACAGGCCTGAAAAGTCACCTTGCCAAAATTAGAGCTTCAGCTTTCAAATGGGGCTGTTTCCATTTGTATGTACAAATGCTTTCAGGGCTTCTGTTCACTCTTCTAGGTCAGTGGCACATCATAATCATTATGAACGTAAATGTGTTATTTCTGTAAAGTTGAAATTTCCCAGAGTCTCTGGCAGGAACTGGGCAAAGGTAAGGAAGAGCTCTTATTAAATAGGCTTTGGCAAAAGGCTCAACTTCATATTTCTTTTTATGTGAGCATTATTTGTACCATCGCACTGCACTGTTTGTATCTCAACTTGCCTGTCGACTGATACACAAAGGGGGATATTCACAAGAACGTGCGCTAAACATCTCCAAAAAACGTTAACGCAACTTTACACATCGCAGTCTATCGCGGGAAAATAACCCCGTGTTAACGTGGAATTCACAACACAGCGGTACCATGCAATAGTTTGCCGAAAACGCGGCCAATGTCCGCGATAACAACCACCGCGACCGAGATAAAAACACAAATCCCAACACCAAAAAACATGCGATGAGCCCGTTCGCGATGAGGAAAGCAGCGATAAGCAGCTCCAGGCCGGCGACACACACACGGCAGGCGGGAAAATAAGCACAACAAAAGCAGGAAAAAGGAAGACAAACCAAACAGAAAACAACAGCGAAGCACAATGGAGGCAGCCGGAGCTGGTACACAATCCCACAAGCCCCATTGGCAACAAAACATTGTACATGGCAGTCCATCGTGGACAAGGTGAATGCAGCCGGAGAGCGGAGGAGGACAATGGAAGAAAACCAGAACAGCTGGAATGATGCGAAACGCACAAACAAGCAGAAACACGCCAACAACCAGAAGGCAGCAATGCACACCGGAGGTGGGAGTCCAGCGCCACACCAGGAGCTGGATGACATGGAGGAAATGGTGTCCACCACATCAGTCTGGAGATGGTGGCAGGAGTCAGGGACCGGAAACTGCTCAAAATCAACAGACACAACAGCAACAGGGAGAGGAACGACCAGGGACTGGGGGGACGGGGGAGATGGGCACAATGGCACACATGCACAATTAAGCACAACACAACTGCAGACAAACCATGCCCAAGAGTAACAACACCAACCAACCAAGAGCACAAGTCACACAACTCGGCAATATCACACCACTGAACAAGCACAGAAGTGAAAACCGCACTGCCTGAAAGGGAGAAGGGAGAAGGGTGAGCCAAATCAGAGCTGAAGGGACATCTCACACACAATGCAGCACACACACATATGAAGCAGAGCACCCCAACATCGAACACAATGTGGTACAAACAGCAACATTTGCACAACCGAACACAGGACACAAGTGCACCCGCTTGTGGCCGGTAAATGGCCATATGCATCTGGCAAAGCACGAAACAGGGACATGATAATGCACAAGTACAAACCCTCAGCCCTGATGGGGTAGCAAAGCATGTATGGCAGGGACCCAGATAGGCAGTGACCCACACATTGGCATACAAATCAATACTCATCACAGTTGGAGACAAGTGAAGGTGCGGAAACTTTATCAACAATTGCGTGTCAGTACGGCCAAGAGAAGTGCCACGACATGCAGACCAATGCAGCAGCATGTCTGAATGAGGAACGTTGGAAAGCGCCCATGTCCACCCCGGTGGAGTCCATCACCCACACAAGTCAGTGCCAACTCGCGTTGGTTGTCCGCGCATGGATCCGGAGTCCAGGCCAATGCAGCCATGTCCAGTGTCGTCTTGGGACATGTGACCAGATCCCCAACATGCAACCAGGCATCGGGACACGTGCAATGGGTCACATTCAGTTGTGGCTGCAGGTATGTTGTCACTCGTCCATGAACGCGAGCGCAGCAGCGTAGGCCAACATTTCCAATGAGAGCCCGTTGTCGACTAGATCTAACATGTCGGCGACGTAACCCATCAGCTGTCCTGGACAGATGTGCTGACTCCAACCCCTGGCCCCAATTGGCACTAAAGCCCAATAGGGGAGCGGCTCAATGTGGTCACTGCACACGACGACTCATGCAATCTCCCAGGTCCAGTTGCCAGCATGCATGCCAATCATCTAGGCATGCCATAAACAGGCATCACAGTGACACTCCTGGTCGTGGGCCAACAGGGGGCACACACACACGTCGAAATCCAGGTCAGCTACCGTTACGTTGGAGAGGCAGACATCCATGGTCCACTCGAATGTGCACGAGCGACAATGCAACACAGGCTGAACGCAGGTGACGTTGGCAAGGCGGAAGCTTAGCCGGTAACTGATCCGCAGCACTGCCAATGGCAGTGCCCCCAGTACATGCAGCAGACGTGCACGGTACCAGTCCACGTGACTGGAGTTGTGCATGTGTCCGGGATGGTCTGCCATTGCGTCAGTGGCTCTGCTTGAAGGGGAACTGTGCTGACCCGCGCCAGTCCTGTGGATGAAATGGCACAGCTCGGATCAATGAGCAGTGTCTGTGTGCAACGGGTGCAGGCCTGGGGTGGGGTGGGAGTACGTGTGAAGGCCATTTCACGCATGCTAAATATGACCAAGGACTTCTGTGTGTGAGATGTGTACACGTTGGTCTCACGTCGGGCAGTGCGTAGTGTGGGAGTCACCAGCAAATGCTATCGTATCTGTCAGGGGGTGCTGGGCACATGCAAGTCCCAGCTCTGAGCTGCAGATGTGCTACCGCCTGATAGTTCAGAAAAAGGACCTTTCATCCCTACAGTAACTTTACCATCTGCTTGCATACAGGAGATGTACAGAGGCCTGTCGTGGGTGGGGTGGGATGTCTGCGACCCAGGGAATCATGGATGATATGCCGAGCACGTGGCACATGAGTGGCCTCACTGTGTGTTACGTTGCCTCACAGCTGCTCCTCCCTCCCACGAGCCCCCACACTTGTGTGCGCTGCGCGGTTGTATCACGTGCACTCCTACGGCACACCATTGTCATGCCTGTGCGCATGTCCAGCGGCATGCCAACAACACCGTGAAGCTGGCCATTGAGGGTGTGCGGCCACGTGAGTGTAGGCCAATGGTCCGGACAGGGCAGACACAGGTGTACAGTCCATGGCTGGCTGTGATCGCGCTGCGATTGAGGCTAGGCATCTGACTTATGCAGCCGCAGGACTGATACACATAACACTTGGCATGCATGAGCCAAGACCCTGAGCGGTCTTGCGGTCCTAGATGCGGGCCCGCCCTCCGGGTGCATGCTACATTGCAACATCGACTACCGTGGCCCTGGTGGCGACAACACTCCAACACAGAGAAACGCTTACCGCACTTCCTGCTCAAGGCCAGACCAGAGCCACGCCCTTATCCCCCTGCCGAATCAGCACACCCCTGCGCTGACCTGACGTACGCCGGACCAGCACACGCCGCTTGTGCATGCAGGGGGGAGTGGGTGAAGCTACATGTCCAAGGTCTCAGCCACTGCTGAGGTGACATGGTATCATCCGCTGAAGACAGCACACTGTGATGTTGCAGGGCTCGGGCCCATCATGCTGACATAATGACCACACGGACACACTTGCTTAGATGGTGTGAATGGCTACGGGCACGTGCGCCCGGCCACTTTTATTAGCAGGCTCACATTTCGAGTGACACCTGTGTTGGATGTGTGAGGGGTGTGTGTACACCAGCCGTCATGGAGTGCCTGGTGCAGTCAAAAAACGACAACAGTGTACATCGTCAAGGACACAGCCATTCAACCATAAAGGCCCCATGACTTGAGCTGCATAGAGTTAGTGGCCCTGGATGCACTGCGTCCTGCACGGGCCTACCGCCACGGGCCGCTGACTTGCGGTGCACTGGGGGCAGGGTCACGAGAGCAGAGCAGGTTCTCGTAGATGACAAAGGGGGTTGTTGCGGAGTGTCTCGGTGGACAGTGGAAGGTGTACCCCCAGGGCATGATGCAGAGTGCAGAACCATGCTGAAACAGTCACTATGGTGGAGATGAATGGAACAGACACATGTCGAACACCAAGTCCGGCCCAGCCAGATGATGATGCAGACAACCCCCATGCCATGGACTCAGACGCCACTAAAGTCCAACCAGAAAGTGCCCATGACTCATTGCGCACAGAGTTAGTGGCACCAGTGCTGATAGGGGATGCCGCCTGCGATGAGGCGTGTCCAATGGTGTGGACTCCTCCATATCTTACCCAAGACACAGTTCCACATGTGTGACCTACTGGACCGCAGTGTAGGCCTGAGGCAGCGGTCAGCAGGAGCCATTCACCCAGTGTCGCCAGCTTACGTTGGATGGTCCCACCGGCCTGCGTAGTTCAGGTTCAGTGGCACCACGGGACGCGGACTTGCGGTGAACAGGGTTGGTGGCACCAGGTCAGTTGTTGCTAGTGTTCGGTCACCTCCGTGACGAGGATCCGGCTTTCATCCGGACTGAGCCGCATCTTCCTCTTACTCCTCTCCGTGCGTTCACTGGTATGGACTCTGTCATTCATGAATCACGACTAAGTGCTGGATGTGGGACCTACTGGACCGCAGTGTAGGCCGGGGGCAGCGATCAGCACGGGCCCACAGACACATGTCGTGTGCTTGCGATGCAGACTTTGGCCTCACTGATCAGAGGGAGTTCAGTAATGTGGACGCTGCCACGGACTTGGGGTCACTGCCATTCAAGACTCAGGACACAGTTCCACATGTGGGACCTACTGGGCCGCAGTGTAGGCCTGAGCCCTCATCCAAGTGTCACCGGCTTGCGTGGAACAGGGTTAGTGGCACCACATGTCGCCGGCTTGCGTTGAACAGGGTTAGTGGCACTACGTGTCGCAGGCTTGCGATGCAGACTTTGGCTTCACTGATCGGAGAGAGTTCAGTGATGTGGACCCTGCCACAGACTTGGGGTCACTGCCATTCTTAACTCACGACTCAGTACAACATGTACCAACAACTGTGCCGAAGAGTACGCCGGTGGAGTATGTCAATGAGAAAGGAGTACTGTGGACCAGCGTCGTGGAGGCCAGCGATGGTCTGCGGAGGCTGCAAAGGTCGCGGGACTGGGCTTTGGAGCTGGCACCGGCACGTGGTGGGCCCTCTTTGACACACGCCGGTGTTGGCAGGTGAGCGGAGCCTCCTTGGTGCGCTGGGGCAGGAATGACGGGTCTGGGGACCAGCATCCCAGGGTGCAGCAGGCGCACAGGGACGCAGGCCCCAACCGCGCACGCCGCCGGCCTCGTGGCGGCCTGAGAGGCGCCGCCCTGGCAGACACGTTGGCCATTCCGAAAGAGAACCACGCCCAGTGCGACAGGGTTTTTATTCACACCCTTACGCAGGCCTGGCGTACGCAGGGCCAACCCACACCGCCCGCGCATACAGGGGGAGACGTAACGTTTGACATTTCCACGTTCTGCCCCACAGCCTGTGGGGACATGGTAGCGTCCACTGGCCACTACACTCCATGCACCTGCAGTTAATGTCCACATGGCCATTTCCGTGGTTTGCACATTGGAGTCTGTCCGGCACCTCCACGCCATACCTGGCATTGGGTAGGTTCTCATTCATTAGTCACTTGCCGCTCTCGCACATGCCTGCTTCAAGCCTCTCCTCACATTCTGCTATTGTGTGGCTGTGGTGCCATGCCGTGGCTGGGTTGTGTGCATGGCAAGCCCAGGTTCCATATGGAGTCATGTTGTCGTGTCTGGTCGGTTGGCATGTTGTGTGGCATGTTGCATGTAGTTCTGCTGCGTGCCCATTGCCAGTGTCGTGAGTTGCATGACTGTGGGGTGGAGGTGTGTGGTGTGTTCATTTGGTACATAACAACGAGCACTGCATTTCCATAGGTGCCATCCTGGGAGCGCTGGTTGATGATGGACTGTCGGGAGATGTAGGAATCATGCACTCTGCCTGGGGAGTTGGCCACGACATTGTTGAGGAGTCCCGGGTGGTCCACTATTGCCTGCACATTCATGGGATGCGTGTGCTTTCTGTTGCGGTAGTTGTGTGCAGTGTCGGCAGGGGGCACGAGGGGTACTTGTGTGCAGTCGATTGCCCCCGACACGTGAGGGAATCCAGCTATGGCGTAGGAGCCTTGCTTGGTCTCCAGCTGCTCCTGCGCAGTGTGGGTGAAGTGGAGGTGCTGGGGTACCAGGCTGATGATGGCATCCAGGACAGGTGTGATGAACTTGGATGGGGCTGGCTGTGTGACTCCTCCGACTCTGGCAGTTGTGGGTTGGAAGGTACCAGAGGCCAACATGTGCAGCACAGCCGGCAGCTTTGTCTTCGGAGGGATGTTGGTTGTCCGCTGTGTTGGTACCGTCAGCAGGTGGGCGATGTGGGTCAGGATGCGGGGGATGGTTGTCCTTTTGGGCCTGTAGTGGGCAATGTCCTCCTCTGGCGTTCAGTCTGTGCGGCTGGTGCGTTTAAGGTGGGTCTGCTGTCTTTGTGTACGCTGCCTCTGTGGTGGTCTGGGAGGGGGCGGGACGGGTCCTGGGGGTGGTGGCGGGCCTGGGGCTGGTGGCGGTGGGTGTTGTGGCCCTCATGGGTCTCCGAGCTGCATGATCATTGTCTTCATGGCATCTGTGGGTCTTCAGATGTGGCTCTTGGCTGGGCTCCCTTTCATGCTGCAGGTAGTCGTCCTGCTTAACACCAGCAAAAGGCAGGTGTTAATTCCCTGCTGCTACCGCGGCTTATCGCCTGTTTTTGGTTCGCATCGCAGATCTGGCAGTTCGTTGTGAAAGTGGTGTAGTGGTGTTTTCGTGTGTTTTTGCACGGGAACGCCTACTCTGCATCTCATTAGGGTTAGTTGGTGGTGTCACCCGTGGATATAAAATTTGCGGCAGTTATCGCGGGAATACTGGCGATGTCTGCAGTTTGCACCCGCTTGTGAATGGGGCGTTAAATCTATCTCCACTTTTGATGTGTTAAGGTGGCGATAACTCGGCGATAAGTCCTTGTGAATATGCCCCAAAGTGTAACATTGCCCAATTTGTATCATGTGCCTGTTTGCAAAATGTTCTTAGGCCACTGAAATAAACACATAGGGCCTTATTTATGAGGCCCCTTGCGCTGCCGGAACGTTACTTTTTGTGACGTTCCGTGGCGCAGGAGCCTGCTCCATATTTACGCCCTTTGTGAACCTCAATGAAGGAAATTTTTACATTTTCCTAATTACAAAATGAATATTACCCATGAATTTTCATCCAAACTGTAAAAGTACTAAGAGAGATTGGATCAGTTTTTAAAAAAAAATACCCTAATGGATCCCAACCTGTGCCAACAACACAGCCATATTGTGAGGCCCAGAGCAGTCTAGTTTGTCTAAACAGAGCACGTACGCGGAAGCAGTCCGCAACGTGCTGGCTTAAGAAACCTGTTCGGGAAGCGCACCGGCAAGATGCAGTGCCCGGGTGAGCTGATTAGTTGCAGAGGCCGAGGGCGGCCTTGGTGAAGTAAGTGACGGGTATGGGCCTTTTGAGAACAAGACTCGCCGCTACACGGTCAGCCTCTTAGCAACTAGCGAGATATCACGCCATTGCGGTGAAGCCTTGCATTTAGAAAATGTGTTATTCCGCTTTCAACAGTGTTTGTCAATGACGGCCACAACTCTTCCTTTCATTTTTAGGGTGTGACTACAGGCCCCTCCTCCCCGGAGAGATCATGACGCACTAATACGGCCTTTATAATGTATGTTATATTGTTTGTGTTTGTTTGTCTTGTTATTATGTACCGTTACCAGTCGAATCAGAGCGATTTTCAGCCACTTCATGACACAATTGGCTGAGGGTTTGGCAATTACACAAAGTATGACTACTTGATTTATATTTTTAAGGCACCTCTGCACAACTGGTGTTTTCACAATCACGCATATAAGTTTTAGGTTGTGTCAGCCTTAGGCTGACGTTTTTAAACTCTCCCCTTTTTTCTGTCTTTACAGATACGCAGCGACGTAATACCATTCAGTAATATCGTATGTATGTTGTGTGACTCTGCATGGCATGCAAGGTAAATGTGTTCCTATTTGGGACATTAAGGAGTGGCACCGAAAGGAACTAGGGGGGTCGTTACGATGGCGGACGGACTTCCGTCCGTCCGCCATCGTGCCGGGACTTGGCACCGTCCCCTGTAATGTGGCGGTCCCGCACATGAGATTATGATGCGACCGGGGGGCCCACTACGGGCCCCCAAATGCAATCCCCGTCAGCCTATGAATGGCGGTTTCACCACCATACACCGGCTGGTGGGGAGGCAGCATCATAATATGGCGGACGGTGCCTGCTAGGCACCGCCACCATATTGTTGATGCAGGGTGAGTCCGCCAGGTAATTGTAACGATTGCCTGTGTCGGACCCGTGGCGGATGGACTTTGCGTCCGCCAGCACACCGCCCGCCATTGTAATTTGGCGGGCGGAGAAGTGCCTTGCGATGGCGGTGAAACCGCCACCGACAGGCTGCCGGTGGCGGTTTTACCGCCATCGTAATGACCTCCTAGGTTCCTATGGTCCTGACGAAGAGCTAATAGGGGCAAGGCTCGAAACATGTTGACCTGAAAAAATAGACTCATTAAAACCTATTTTTCCACACTATTCGCCTGATTTTAACCATACCGACTAGAGGCAGGAATAAAGTAGGGTGACCTACTAGTCAGGTATTTTTAAAACTTACTTAGCAGCTACACTCCACTCCCCTCCCACACCATTGTCTTTATCATAGAAAATACCAATAAGTGCTCCCGCGTATCAGTCTGGTCGCAGCACGCCCTGATCCGTAGCTGATCGGGAAGAACCCCAATGATGAAAAACATGCCACCAAGGGGCAACCCTGGTGGGTGCAGGTTTTTTAAGATGCACAGAGTTTTTCTCTCATTTCTTTTGCTGTGGAGAATTTGTTTATATCTAGTTTTTCTCCTTGCTGGGTTCCTTTTTGGTTCATAAAGTATCATTGAGGAGGGTGAACCCAGTTTTTCCTCTTCCTCCCCCTTTTTTGGATAGTATGTAAGTGCATCACTGTTGGACATGTAACATGCGGTAGACTCCACCCTTTTTCATGAGTAAAACATCTAAAGCAAGCCTATTCTGAAAAGACATTGTCCTTATGGCTACAAGTCCATAATTAATAATAGTTAAAGCTCCAGCAGTATTAGTAGCATGAACATCCACCAAGGTAGACAGCTTTTTAACCTTCAAATCATTTAACACTATCCCGACAGAAGGAATCATAGCGTCAAAAACATCATCTCCTACTTGTGAAGCACAACATACATCTCTTTCATGGGTCACCATCCTCTTATCATCTATCTTATCTACATAATACATCTTGGGAAACACTGAAGGTTAATAACAGCTGCCAATCCGGTTTGTGGAAAGTTGGAAATAAGCATTCTTCCCAGTAGCATATAGACTCTTAGAATAACAGGAACCTTTTCAGAAAATATTTGCTCACTCATAACTTCTAATCTCTGTACACATTCTCTCCAACCCACCATCTGAGGTTTATTAACCTGTTCCTTTCGTCTCATGAAACAAGACATTCCCTGTCTTTGTAAGTTCAAACTTAACTTTGGATATATTCTTCACTCTCTCATCATTTCCTCCTCTTTCTCCCAAACCACCTTTGCTCCTCTCCTTAATCTCCTCTCAGCCTCCTCCCTTCTTTCATCCACTTCTAAATGAAATTAATTCTTAGGCCTAATAAATGTACATGTAGCCGTAGCTTTAAGAAATTTGGAAACATTAATTTGTGTGACACACTTTAAATAATGACCCATGTTCTCCATGGACTTAACTCCAGAATTCGGGTGAAAATTCTTAAAAATAGGTAAATCATCTAGAAGAAAACCAAAGTTAGAGAAATAATATTCAAAGCAACTTTGTCGATAAAACAAACTCATAGTTAAGCTACTTGTAACAGAATAGGTGAGCAGTAAATGATGATAGGTCACACCAGCTGCAGTTGAGGAAGGCAAGTATGTACAAATGTAGCAATCCTTCACGGACATCACTTTTGAATATTCATGAAGCAGTTTAAGGAACACATTTTCTGTAAATGTTCATATAGAATCATCTTTAAGTAAAATGTTCATGTTAAATCTCTGTTGCTTCTCTAAATAACCTATAAGCTAAATCAGGTTTAGTTTTGGTTCAAGCATGTTCTACAGAAGAGTTAAGACTCACTAGTAAACCAATCACCAGATAAACTAAGGCAATTGCAACTGCTATCATCAGCACTCTACAACGTTTCGATGTATTCAGCACCATGGTTTTTCTCAAGTCAGATCGAAAAGAAAAATACAAAGCAGAAATCGACCAGTTGATTCTACTGTGCAAATTGCCAAAGACACTTAATTTCAATGTAAGTCTGTTAGTTCAGTTGATTTCAAACTAGAGCCCTACGATGTACTACTACTACTGGGTACACTTAAGGGACTACCATACTCTTTCACTGTAGCTTTGGGCCTAATATTTTCTCTGGATAGTTGGGATACAGAACATGAATCTTTAGCATCAGGGCGTATGTTACTAGTTCAGCCAATCAAAAATATCAATTAATCTTCACTACGGTAGCACTATTCATGGGGGGTTTTCAAAGACACTCTGATGATTCTCGGTCTCATGTGTTCTCGGCTCAGACTCACTTTCAGCAAAGTAATCTACTCAGGAGATGAATACCTTTGACTAGGCATGCTTTGTCATTTTGATCTTCTGACTATTGGTTGTTCATTCTCACTGTCACTTTGCTTGGCCCTTTTTCTTCTCTGATTGTTTCTGGCATGAGTTCCTCTGTCACAACAGCTCTCAGTCTTGCACAACTTCTCGGCCATCTTTATGTCTCTCTCCTCTGCACTCTTCTGGCCAAAGTGATTGCACCTTCTTCGAACTCGTGGTGCAGACTTTCAGTTTCAGCTGCTTGGCTAACTGTGGTTACTTATGGCTCATTCATCACAGGCTCTGCACTTGTCTCAGCTTGATTTTGAGACACTTGTGTGTGCAATCGTTTCCTCCTGCTGGACGTTCAATCTGTGCTGGAGTTTGACTTTGTGAATCATCCTCTAATCATCTATCTCATCTACATGATAATCTTGGAAAACACTAAAGGTAAATAACAGCTGGCAATACAATTTGCGGAAAGTTGGAAATAAGTGTTCTTCCCACTTACAAAATAGACTCTTGGAATAACAGGATCCTTTTCAGAAGATATTTGCTCACCACTTCTAATCTCTGTACACATTCTCTCCAACCCACTATCTGAGGTTTATTAACCTGTTCCTTTTATCTCATGAAACACGTTTCCTGTCTTTGCAGGTTCAAATTGAATTTATTCACTGTCTTGTCTCACTCTCTTGGTATGGGAGGAAAGGATACAACTTGAGAAACCTCCGCACTTCATGGCAGTATTAGTCACCAGGATGACATGGAAAAGGCTTTGCCAGTGGGGGACTAAACAGGATTTCCTGGCATGTTTCTTCACCAGGATCCATCTACTGGGCTAAGATTATGGCACTATTCCTGCCTTGGAGGTAGGGTCACAAAATCAGATGAGAGACAGAACACACCACATCAGCCAATTCTTTGCAGTAGTGTAGAATCATATCATCCTTTATATTCACAAGCACAGTTGCTAGCATGGCAGTAAGTCTCATGGCTTTCCCCATTAGAATTATGTGCGGAGGTCCAGTCCTCCAATCAGAAGTGGTTCAGAGGCTCATCAGAACCAGGGGAAGAGCACCAGGGCATTTCAAGTAAGAGGACATCCATACATTGGCTAGCCAAGACTTCAAGGTCCCCTTGACCTGCTCCACAATCCCACATGCCTCTGGCCTGTAGCTATAATGAAACCTTTGCTCCAGCTGTAGCACTAAACACAGTAAACTCATAATCTCATTCTTAAATTGAGTCCCACTATCTGACTCCAGTGAAACCAGAAATGAGGGATCAACTCCCTCAGTAATAATTTGGCCACTGTGAAACTGTCACACCTTCTGGTCAGGTAGGCTTCCACTGAACGCGAAAAGAGACAGACTACCACCAAGATATAGCGGAGTCCTTTACAGATGGGCATTTCCACAAAATCCAATTGCATCCTGTTAAAGGGACCACCTGACTCCTACTTACAACTGTCGTTCTGCCCCCAGTTAACTGCTAGCAAGTAATGCACCTGTGACTCAAACTCTCTGCAATGACATAGAAATGGGGATTGTACCAATAGGTCTTGAAGAGATTGACCATAGAGTCTCTTACTATATGGGTGGGACCATGGAAATGCCTTACCATGAGGGATAATGTAGCATCCGATAGGACTGGTCTCATATCTGTAGAAACTCAAATCTCATTCTTATTCCTCACACATCTTGACCTGACTCACTTTTCTTTCTCAGTTTCTGGGGCTTCCTTCTCTAATGCCTTCAACTCTTCCCAAGTATCTGTAACATTTAACAACATATCACATCACTTTCAAGTTCACATGAGTCTTCCTGATTGAATATACAGGACTCAGGAGCTCAGTACCTTACCATTTCATCCGCATAGCAGTTTCTGTCAGTCACAAAATCCCATCTGCTCCTGTATGCAGCACATTTTACAACAGCTATCTCTACCTCTTTGGGCAATTGCAGTGCATCCAACAAGTGCATAACGTAATTCCCATTTCAAATAGGGAAGCCATAGGAAGTCATTAAACACCTCTGTGACCATAACTGTCCAAAATCATGGACCACACCAAAACCGTATTGACTGTCAGTATAGATGGTGACTCTCAAACTGTTAGAAACAGAGCATGCTTTGGTAAGAGAAATAGGAGGCTTCCACAATTCTTTCCATGGTGCATACAGAGTAGGCTGCTTACAGAATTCCACATCCATCTCTTAAGCAAGAGCCATCCTCAAAATGGTAAAATTAGGGTCTTCCAAGGAGAGGTCCCAAATATCAGGTCTTGACGTAGTACACAGTTCCGTAAGACCCAGACAGTCACGATCATCCCCGTCATCATCTGCATTATTCACCAGAAGAGTCAAAACTGTAGCAAGGTATTACATCTTCCAAAAGACATGCAGCTGAATCATGTCTTCTTATCTAGTAATTCTGCTGTTTGTCATGCGTTGGGTTCAAGTGCTGGTTAACAAGATCTCAACTGAGTGTGGAACTATTACAATAAGTGAGCAGCCCATAACAATGCCCTTACACTGCTGAATGCTGACACCCAATTCAGCCACCGCCTTTAGGCATCCAGGCAGTGCTGCGGCTACTAGATCAAGTGTGGCATAAAAATAAGCAACTCACCATTTGGCCTCACCATGGGCCTGTGCTAACACAGACAACACTCACCCTTCCCTGTCTTTCTCACAATCAGGCATTTCTAGGGCTGGTGAGCGATTATGTTTTTCTCAAAGATCTAGGAAGACACTCATAAGTTTACTGTCTCAAGGTAGTGGATCAGACACATCATTGTGTGTAAGTCTCTGTAGAAACTTTGCCACTATCAAATATTTAGGAATCCACTGATGGCAGTAGCCCACCATTCCCAAAAGCTTCCTAACTTCTCTCTGTGTCATAGTGGGACTCATTATCAGGATTGTAGATATTCTCTTCTGAGACACTTTCATAGCTCCTTTCTCCATGTTATGTCCCAAATATAGAACCTCCCTTTGACAGTACTGCAATTTTGTAGGGATCACCTTGTGTTCATTCTCTGCCAAACAGTTCAACAAGGCAATGGTGTCCTGCCTGCATGCACCTTGTGTCGTTGATGCCACTAATAGGTTGTCGATATTAGGAGTGGGCGGAACTCACAATGTTTTACTCAGCGGAATTCTGCAGAGTTTCATAAAAACTCCGCAAGATTCCACGGAGTTCTGCCTACCCATTCTGAGCACCAAACAAGGGTAAGCAGAACACCCTGCACTTCATGCAACTGCTCACAGTACAGGATCGGGCTTCATGCAGTATGGGTCAGAAATGTAGGACTCCCGTTGCATCAAGTTTGTGGAACCCGCAGATGACCCCTAGTTCCTCCCCCTTTACCAACATGGGAACCTGTGGCACAGAATGTACCTGCTGCGATTCCCACCTTCCGTCAGATGACGTGCTCCCGACTCTTTACTGAAAGACTTTTGACAGTTCCTAATGAGCCGTTTCTGTGCCTCAGATTACTGGAAGACCCCGATTAGCCATAAAAATGTTACTGTGCTTGTGACTTCTCCCCAAATCAGAGACACCTGAATGGCACAACAATACGATAAGAGCGTGTCACTTCCCGTGTTCTCTTTTAGCGTTCCTGCTGGTGGACTTCCGACGACGAGAACTACCCGGCCTTTACCACAGTTCAAGTCTGCGTCGCTTGCTGTGGTCATATCAGGTGTTCTTAATGTTTACAACTTCATGAGCAAGGCTCGGAAGCCTTACTGATTATTGGCACAGCTGTACTTTCTTACTGTGTTATCCCCCAAAGGGTTCTGAACATAGACACCCTGTGATATCTTGAGGAGAGTTCAACATTTTTGACACAGTGCTATGTGAGTGATCATAGGCCGGGTTATGTTCCCTGATGCGCAAGCAGGGGAGTCGCCGCGGTTCTGTATTTTCTGACACTCTGCATTAAATAGGCATGATACTGTGCCATCTGGCACTTTGGGTGAAGCTGGACAGGGATCTGTGTGCTCTCAAACCCCTCCATGATCTTGAGAAGAATCTGCATTCTATATACATACTGAGCTCTTAGGAATGCTAAGAATTTACTGACACCACCAGCAATCCTGGATAGGAACCATGGCCACCTGACATTCTGCTTACTCTTGCATAGATTGTGTGGCATGATAAAGAGTGGGGTGTCATCTGCTCATCTTCTTGCATCGAGTCTGCTTTCAGCAGCCTGTCCACTACACAGGCGATCATAGTTAGCAGCACCATTGTGCAGGTTGGGGGGTCGCGCGGGGAGAGGGAGTTTTAATTTAATTCTAAATAATAAAAAAAAACTTACCTTTCCCAGGCCCGGTCCCGCGTCTTCTCCGCTCCTGCTTCTGCTCACCTGCCTCCGGCAGGAACAGGAAGCAGACAGCCTCCCTCCCCTCCCCTAAGCCAATCATAACTCTGCAATGGCAGCATTGTGATTGGTGGGGACACCGCCCAGCCAGGGGCTTACGGGGAGGCCATTTTATCCATGTAGGCTGCATTGCAGCCTGCATGGAGAAAGGGCAGAGTGCCCCAGAGGGCCGACCAAACCAGTCATGTGCACTCAGAAGTGGGCACACCACTCCTCCCCTGCCCAGCCCTGCTCGTCGCAGAGCAGCCCCGCCCGCCCACCCGCAACCAAACCCTTCTGCTTTCTCGCAGTGCGAGAAGCAGAAACATAAAATGGTAGTTATTACTATTTTATGTGTCTGCTTCCCACACTGTGAGAAAGCAATGGGGTGACGCTCCTCAGCCCTAGTGGACAAGCCTCCCCTGCCATTGTGAGTGACTTGGTCAGGCAGCTGCCGCCCCAATGACCCTCCGCTGCTGAGTTGGGCGGATGTCAGCACCAGCTGTCTCGATCGACCTAGCGCTGCCAGAAGCCTCTTTCGATACTTACTCTTGGACTTTGGTAGTAATTGTACATGTTTGGAAAAGAAGGCATGGCACATGGAATGGAACACGACTAGGCTGCAGAAAGCAAGGCAGTAATGACGTGGCCATGTGTGCAGACAGCCATGTTGGTGGCGGGTTGATTCGCCTATGATTAATGCAAGGATGACCGTGGCTAGTGGTTTAGTGAACGTGAATGTGTTTATTGACACTGCAGCCCACGCTTGAACTTTTTCTTTTAGAAGGCTTTGCCTTCCACTCTCTTGGCTGCCTTTAAACAGTTCACTTTTCAAGAAAAGCTGTCCTGTCAATGTGCTACCCACGGCCCTGCTGCCATGAATGCAGGCAGGAGCATGGCACCAGTTCGCAGGAACCCCTCTGCCCACCCACGTACCCTGCTGCCAGTGTTACCTGTGCTCCCTTTCTCCAGTGCGGCCACCTTGCAGGGCTGGCATTGGCTTAAGCTGAGTTGCTGATGGTAGACGGCTGGCGGAGACAGCAGGAGCCTCAGCCACTGTCAATCGCCCTTCCATGACTGCCCACTCTTGGATGTGCTTCCCCAAGACACACAGAGCACCATTTATGGCTGACAGTTACTAAATAATCGCTGCTGCTGGGGCACAGTATGCCCCGACTGGCACTCCTCGGCTGCACTGTGCTGGTCACTCGCTTACAATACACATTTCAAAGTGGCAGCTTTTTTCCTTTCCTCCTCCTTTCTGACTGCCGATCACAGTGCTGATTAATTCCACTGGTGGAGTGTAGCAGTGGAATTTATTAGTAATGCAGAGTTATTAAAATCCTCCAATTACGCCGGTGGAATAAAAATTCTGCCCAGCCCTAGTTGATATATTGGACAAGAACTGAATTGCATGACAACAGTATGGTCTCCAGATTTTTCTACAATATCTGATTGAGGATTGAGGGGCTCTCTTTATATCCTTGTGGGACTCAGCAATATGCCAGAATTTTCCCTAAAAATGCAGAATATTAAAAGGAAATGACTATCCTGATATAGAGGAATGGAAAAGAGTATTTGGCACAAATCAATAACAGAGAACAATTCAGCATCAGAAGCGCTTTGGAAAGTATCACAGCAGGATATGGTACCATGGGACAACAGGTGACAACAATTTGATTCACCTTTCACGTGTCTTAAACTATCCTCAATTTTTTATTTGGTTTCTGCAAACCCATCACATGTCTGTTTCAGGGAATCCCTAATATTTCCCTCAGAATACCTTGCACTATCATGGATTCAATCAAATCATGGGTGTATGTCCAGCCACTGCCTCAATGTGAGGTTATATTGGGGCATTCAGGGATACTCTGCATTAGGCATTATGGTAATTCTCGCTAGTTCAACATTCTTAATCAGACAAATGTCTTAATCATCCTTGAGAGAGTCATCAAGGAGCACGTAATTTGAGATCAACCATTCAAGGAGCTCTAGAAGTTTGTTCAGATTTTGGTAAGTTGTATGGGTGGGGATCTTAAAAACGTAAAACATGTGTAAGATGTTTAAGTACTAAAATTTGTGTGTAATCCTCTGCAGAACTGAAAGAACAATCCACTTGACAGTAGGAATCGTTTGAAGACAAGGCAAACCCCAGAGGGAGAGGCAATCGGATCCTGGCAAAGAGAGCCAGAAGACATGCCACGCTATATCTCTTCTCTCATCCCAAAACCTCCCATCCCCTCAGGGACAACTGCTGGTCCAGCAGAGTGCATCTTTGCACTGAGAGATGTTCTTGGGAGGAGCCGGCAGAGCAACATCGCCCCTGTGGAACATCTGCTTTTCAGGCCAGTGGCAAGTCTCACATCTATCCTCCAAACTGTTGAGCGGGTAGCTCCAGTATCGATCAAGAATGATATGGGGAGGCCATTCACCTCTCCATCTACATATGGCCCACTCTGGTCTATCTTTAGAACTGCGAAAAGCACACAATCCTTCTCCCCTTTCAGGCACCATAATTGTGATTATCAGTACTTATGAATGGGTTCTGTTAAATGATCCGTTAGGATTCAAATTTTACCCTGGTTGACTATGTTTTGTTCTATCAGAGCTTGGGGCATATTTCATTATACAACCTTTGAACTGGCATATTCTGCATTTAATCACATTCATGTTTGGCATTTGAACATCATTTTGTATGTGATTTGGGTTCCTCCCTCATTCCCATTCCCAGTGACCCACCTTGTCACAATTATGACAAGCAGAGGTCTTTTTCAACATGTTTATATTTGTCCCTATATTCTGGTCAACCGCCATTCCTCGTCCTCTACCTTGCAGACCAAAATTCTCTGTCTGTAGTATCTGACTACCTCCTTGATACCTAACTACCTGCATTACCATACTGCCTTCAAGAGCTGGATTTAGCCATGTACCCACAACATACAGACTGCTTTGACATTCTGACTTCAACCATAAAATAACCTAAGTTATCACAATCTCAAAATAGTAGTTTATTAAGACCATGTCTTGGTGTGGCCGAAAGCGCTTCATGCTCTGACACTTTAACATTAACAGAAAAGTCAAAAACCTCTTAACACTTTAAATCTATCCCATGATAAAGGATTCCGGCGAATCTGATGACTAAACTTCAACAACTTGCAGGAAGTGCATTACTCATCATAAGCGCTAGCAATAAACATGAAAAACCACTTAAAGTCTCAACTTCAACACAGAGCCCTCTTGGACCCAAATTTGGCACCACAATCAAATCATCAAAAGCCACAAATACCGCAGATCTTGACAACTTACCATAAAAACCCATAACCTTATTAAAAGATTAGCAAGGTTACAAATTTAAATCATTAACATTTTTATAAATTAGTATTCAGTAAAAGAATGCATCAGTCAATGTACAATCAACTTAACTCAAAAGTCATGAAAGCATATCGGGCGTGGCTTGGACGACGAGGCAATGGCAGCATAATTCTGCTGCTCCCATTGGTGCGGTCGTTTAATGTGGATTTACATGTGCGTTTTCGCATGAATTTGGTCGCCAACGATATAATCTGTGATTGGAAACTCCTGGGAATGCAATAACACAGTGAACTCCTTTTGGCACCACTGTAAGACCCGTTTCTACGCTGGGAACTCTGCGACGCCTCCAGTCTGAAGATACGCACCACAAAATGGCCGCTGCTGCCGATCTGGCTTATCCCGTCAATATGATTCTGGAGGCACCCACACTAAATGAGGTAGCTTCTGATTTTTCCCTACTTGAGCACAAGACCGTCCCAGCACTTCACATCTCATTTTCCACATCTCCCACATTGCCCTCGGTGACATCTCGGCCCAATAGTTTTGAACTTGGTGAAGGCTCCCCACGCCGGCATGCCTGACCCAGAGATGGCACCTGTGAGGATACCGTTTTTACTCTTGCTACACTAAATCTACAACTGGGAGCAAGAACATAGAATAAACATCACCCCTCTACTCCAGCACATTTGTTCCAAATGCTGACTCGCTCATGGGGGCTTTCTCTTAATCTGGATAGTCATGCTGATGTATGCAGGTCTGCCGATTTTGCCTCACCCGAAGATGGCGTTGCAGAGCCTATTGAGCATGAGGCTCTAACTTGCTTTCAGCCCACGTTTGTTCTCCATGGTCTTCTCCTTGACTGGCACCAGGGTATTCCAGTGATTCTGAGCTGTTCTGAACTGCTTTACACTGATTTGAGGTGTTTCTGAATTATGCCCTGAAGAACAGAGTGTGTCTGGTGTTTACCACAAGTGCCTTGCTTTATGTCTGCTACTGCTCCATCAAACGCTGTGGGTTAAACCATCTTTTTATCTATCCCTCTGAAGCGCAAACATTCTGGGGTTTAATCATGCAACACAAACGTGCGGCCAGATACCGTCTACTTCACTCTGCACTGTCTGGACAGTGTATAAGCAGTGTATGAGCAACAAGTGCACCCAGATACTGTCTACTTCACCCTGCACTCTCTAGGCAGCATATAAGCAATACGTCCTTAGTGATATCAGGTGCGTTAGACTACATTGGCCTGCAACTTTGCTCTTTCTGATCCCCTTACGCCACACCCTAGACCAACTTCCAGCTACCAACTACCTGCTAACAGCTACCACCTACCAGCTAACAACTATAATCAACCACCTACCAGCCACAAGCATGTGTGGCAGTGTATTTAGTCCATATTTTCTTCTCACGTGTGGGTGCCTCCACGGTCCAAGCTCCAAACGCCTCCAAACACCTCCAGTTGCCATCAGGCATTTCCGAATGCTGACTCTCCACACTTCTGGAATCTCTGAGTGATATCCTTAAAAATATACCTGCTGAATAACTTATGATAGTGGGGGGAGATTTCAATCTCCCCCTCGACTTGGTTCTAGATAGACAATATAAATCCTCTCCATCCATCCAAATTCCACAAAACGTTAGTCAATCTCTGCACCAGATTTCACCTAAAAAACTGCTGGAGACTACAAAACCATGATACCAAAGACTATACCTTTTTCTACTTTCCACATTCCTCATACTCAAGAATTGACTATTTACTCATTTTGAGTGCTCACGCTCACCTTATCGACCAGTCTGACATACTACCACGTCTGGTCTCGGACCACTCCTGTATATCTTTAACAATCATGGGAACTAATCCCAAACCCAAAAATTATATTTTGCGTTTTAACAAGTCAATTAAGGATGACGTGCAAAAGTCACACAGCAAGAAGGCAATCCTTAACTATATCAAAGAAAACTCCTCCCCTGATATTCAGATGCATACCTTCTGGGACACATTAAAAGCTACCATCAGGGGCTCACTAATAGACGTTCAGGCAAAGTTAAACTAGGAACGTAAAAAAAAATAAACTCTGGGGAAAATGAAATAAAAAATTTTGAGACCCTTCTCATACTGAATCTCAAATAGGCCCGGGCGTAAACCTCCAATCCACTCTTATAGTTTGCGGAATTCGGCACTCTGCGGAGGATCGCAGAGTTCCTGAATTCCCCCTTTCCAGGCGTGAAGCAGAGTTTTGTTTTCCGTTTGCGCAATTGAGATTAGTTTTGGCGCTTGTTAGCGAGCGCCATGATAAACTCAGACCACTAGTGAGCTTGCGCGATACTCCAGGCTTGCTTGCATGGCTCCCGGCCGTGATGGCGCCAATGTAGTGCCGATCTCGTATGCACCGCTTGAGCAGTTTTTGTGCTTGAGAAGCAGCTGCAAGGCTTTTCGAGTGGATTTAGTTAAGTTAGTAAGTAAGTAACTAAGTGCTACTGCAATAAATTCTTTATCTAGTTTGTTGTAGACAATATAGGTCATGGCAGCATCCCCCCTAATGATCAAGATAGTTAGAGAGGTATAACTGTATAACTAAGTGGTACACTCTTACAAGCACATAAACAGGCTGCATAAAAACTAAAGGCAGCAGTACAAATTAAAAGTAAAACAAGCTACTTCAGGCATAAATTTTGATAAAATATAAGTTTCCTGTTTATTATTTACAAACAAACCCACCCTCTCCATCCACAACAGGCCCACCCGCTCCCCAAACAAACTGACCCAACCACCAATGTCCAAAAATCTGAAATTTTCAAGGAATAAAAAAAGGTCCCAACTCCCTTCCCACCCTCTATACCCACAACAAGTCCCTCCCACCAAAACAAAAAATAAAAAAGGACTAGAAGAGCGCTTTCTGTATTTGGGTCCGGAGCGGGTCCAGACTCTGCTCTATCATGGTGAGCCAGTTCTCTATAGTGTACAGCCACTGCAGGATGCACCGCAGCAGTGGCCTGCTGTTGTCAGAGTGGGAGGTGGTGGCAGCAGTTGCTTTCAGCTGGCAGCGGCGCCGGCTATGGGATGGCTGGGAGGCTGAAGGGGACCGGCTGCACTGGGGCCCAATTGAGACTGAGAGGCAGCTATTTCTGCCTCTTCTTCCTCTGGGACCACCAGCCACCAGTATTCCTGCTGGATACATTCCAGCCTCTGCAGCTGCAGGTGGGCCGCTATTTCCTGCCTGTTGGTGTTGGGTGCTACAGGTGGACCAGCAGGAGTAACAATATTGGGAAAACAAAAAGAAAAAAGGCAATTATAAATAATGCTCTGTGCAAACAATTGTTTGAAATTAGTGGGTGGCACAGTAGCAGTACATTGCTGGTCCCCTAGGGCCATTGGAATATGATGTGATTATGATTAGGAGAGTCACAAGGCCAATTTTATGCTTTACCGACACATGCCTCGTATAAAAAGCACTGACTATGTGTCAGAAACGTATTAAGGCAGAATAAGAATAACATCGGATTAGAAAAACTATGATTTTATTTTTTTTCCTACTAAAGGCTTTTCAAGTAACTAAACGGACACTTTGAGTGGATAAATAAATTACTTCTCATTAATGAGTAAGGCATTCAGCACTATGGAGTACAAGTTGTGTGTTGTTCTAAATTAACGCGCCATGCTTATTGGTATTAAGCTTATCAGGTATTTTGCTACTGTCTGCAGCTGGGGCAGCTGTAGATGTCAATTATCTATTTTTATTTCCAATGGCCCTGCTCTTCTTCAAATGCCTTCTCTTTCTACCCTGACTCTAAAGAGGCAGATGAATAATAAGTATGAAATGTGGCTATTATTGTCCTGTCTGTCGTAAGTAGACGCTGGGGAAAACAATGCACTGCACTACAGGGAAAGGAACAATCTATGTAGATTGTATTTGGCACTTTCGTCACTGCATATCCCATACGCCAAACTTGACATCAAATCATGCACTTACTCCCACTTTACTCACTGGCCTCGCCCACCACCACATATTATTTCCAACAAATTAATTTGCTGGGCAGTGAGGAAAGTAAACTTGACTTACTCTACTGCAAAGTAGGGTAGAGGGATTAGGCAGATATGGTAGAGCTTTTGATTAACCCCGGGTGGGTAACTCCGCTCTGCCAGCAGAGTTTACGGAGTTTTGCCTACTCCGCGCTCCATTGTGAACGCGGAGTTTAGGCAAAACTTCGACTCCATGGTGGAGCGGAGTTAGCCGGCCCCTCAACCCTCACTAATTAATTATAACTAAGAAAAAAAGGCTCTTACCTGCTGTGGCTGCCTCCTTCTTGCCATGGCCGCTCTCCTTCCTCGTCCTCTCCGTCCTTGTCTATTGGGATCCCTACGTTGTATGTCTTGCACATGCGCACGCGCAAGATGTGTAATAAAGATGTATAATAAATAAACATGAGGGTAGATAAGTTTGATAGGGGAGGATTGAAGAGATTACAGAGGGATTGAAAATTAGGCTCAGCACCATAACAGAGTAGAAAAACAAAATGGCCACACACATGCGAACCGCGTGGTGCTGTTTGCGACTGATTTGGAATGCGAGGATGCCCATGAGAACCACGTGGTGCCGTTCGTATGCGATGTGGAATGTGACAACACACTCTGCATTGCGCATCGCATTGCGAACAGGCTCGCCAGCAAACTCCATCCGCCCACGGAACTCTGCGTAGCGCAGCTGAGTTTTTTAGCCACTCTGCGGAATTCCGAGTAGAGCAACCAGGTGAACTCCACCCGGGCCTACTTATAACAACAGAACAAGATATCCTTGTGCTTGCATTGCCCGTTCGGAGACAGCTTCTAACATTTAGACACATCATTACATCAGAACTGTAGCTCTAACACAATGGTTTTAATATTTAAACAGTGCACTGTCCCTTTACGGGTCAGAGGGGCTCTTCACCATGACAGTCTTGGAATGAATGGTGCGTACGACATGGAGCTCTGCTTACGCTGATCTCATATCCTGTGAAGAGGGGCTGCCAATTCCACATTAGGCTGATTCCTTCCTCCAGTTATCCAGGTATGGGGGCACAGGCTAATCTAAGAGATTGAGCAGAGGGTACACCCAATATGCTCTCAGAGTAGGGGTAGTGATAGGAAGATATAATTTTTTTTTAACAGAGAGATATAGCACTTGGTGAACTTGATTTCAAAAGTTTATTGCAGCTTACAAACTCTCCACCAACGCATTTCGACCACTTAGGGTCTTTGTCACGGTAGGAGAGTCTTTCTTCTAACGCAATTTATACTACTCAGTTCTCTGCCAA
Source organism: Calotriton arnoldi (assembly GCA_963921515.1). Lineage (NCBI taxonomy): Eukaryota > Metazoa > Chordata > Amphibia > Caudata > Salamandridae > Calotriton > Calotriton arnoldi. Next base: position 1,120,344 of record CAWUFW010002411.1, read on the forward strand.
GTAGGAGGCATTGCGGGAGATGTAGTTTGATTTAAAAAAATAAAAGTTACAAACATAATTCAAACCTTATTTGATTGACAATATCAACTATAATTTTCAACCAACCTCGTATTCATCATACTGATGCATTAGGTATAGTTCCAGAATTTTCATACAGTATCACATAACCTATCCAAATATACTCTCATCATCGTGTATAACCACTGTGTTTGGGTTAGTACCACTTGTATCCTGGTTTGATATTGTTTTCTAGGAAGTGACTGGTGTCTTCTCACTGGATATCTGTGTACTGGACATGCTATTTGGAGATCAAGTGCCTCACATTTTATCTGTGTTACGTGTGATGGTGTCTGCAATTTTTGTGAATATTCAAGGTTGCAATTGTGTCACAGTTTGTATCAACATCTATCATAGTGTGGTGTCAACATATCTGCACTTCTCATAATCATGGCTAATCAATGTTATAAGTGTACAAAACGTTATTCATCGTTGTTCAGGCCTGATAATGTACTTGGATTCTAGACGTCTCCATTGATTGTTTGTGCATTCCTATAGGTCACTTGAGGGTGTTGACCTAAGAAAGTACCAATAGCTGTATCTTTAGATATTAAATGGCAATGCTTTCGAATTATGTTGGGGATTTTTCTACTCTCTTTCTGTTTGTTAACACTAATCTGGGCACCTCTTGGTTTTCTGTTGTTGTTGAGTGATCTTTCTGTTTGATTCGGGTTTCTGCACGAGATTTTGTTCCCACTTTTTGCATGCTTTTTTGTAAGTTGCTTTGTCTATATACTCTTCTCCTCAGTGCTTTAGCATGCAAAAATAGATCTGGATGAAGTGCACAAGATCATTGAGGAAATGGAGGAAAAAGTGTCCATAAGCCCTAATAAAGAGGAGGCAATTAAACTAAGGAAAGAAATGGCAGTACGATTACACAAGTATGAAGAGGAAATACAGGAGAGAAAAAAGAGAAAGCTCTTATGTGATGAAATGGACTACAAACAAGGCAGGATACCAACCTTTGCCAAGAGATTTGATGCATTGAAACGCAATTATCCACAAAGCAAAACCTTGCGCACAGCGAATGACATCCCTAGCGAATCAGATTTTGAACGGAGCGAGGGATAAGGCCCAAGTACCCCCAATCCTTGTCCAAAAACTACTTTTTTTAGAAGAAATGAGACTGATGTACCTAGATCAAACAATATCATGGGTAAGAGGACGAGGAAGGGGTGGAGCAGGAGACGTGGGAGAGGAGTTTCAAAAGTGGTAAAAATATTAGTAAAACAAGAAGGGCCAGAAGAAAGAAGGCAACACCTTCTCCGTAATCTCAACAAAAAGAAGACATAAATATGGATACCAATCTAGTTTTCAACCTATCTAATCATAAATTGACGGAAGACGAAAAATCAGTACTTAATAAAGGACTCTCTTGTTGCCCAGAACAACATTATGATTACACAGAAACCAGAATATACATTTATTAATACATAAGAAAAATGAAACTAGCTACAATACATGCATCAAAGTCTCCTAAACCTGTCTCCGATGTACAAATTCGAAAACCCAGACATGACCTCCCTATTGAACACATTCCAGACATAAAGAACATGTTTGATCTTATATACGATCTTGAGGATGAGGATATGACAGAGATGGAAATTCTGCAGGAATTATCAATAGACAGAGACAGACATCAATACAGCAAACAAAAAACAAATCAAAATATTGCCCATCACTATCACCTGGCAACAAATTTTACATATTCTCAGAATTAATCATCACGGATTTAGACAAAATGAAAAAAATCAGACACCCAAATAAAACAGAAAATCTGATTAAAAAAAAGAACATCCAGCACTAAACAGTTTAATGAGAAATAAAAGTATTGTAATTAAACCGGTTGGCAAAATGGGGAGCGCTGTCCTGCTAAACAAAATAGACTATATGAAGGAGTCATATATACAACTAGGTGACACTACCAATTACAAGAAACTTGTCCCAAACCCCATAAATCATATGAAACTCGACCTCAGCAAACAAAGCTCAAAGAATGGCATGAAATTACAATAATCAATGACGATGAATGCTATTACCTTTGTTTTGTAGATCTTACAAGTGCATTTGATCTAGTTAATCATGCAAAATTATGGCAGACCTTAATGGGGATGGGTGCCCCAAATGATATTATAATTTACTTATGACAAATTTATGCCCTACTAACCTCAAGAGTTCGATATGGTCCTAAAGGTGAATGTACCCCCCGTTTGAGTTACTCGTGGCCTAAGGCAAGGTTGTGTTCTTTCGCCACTTTTATTCTCTCTTTATATTAATAATGTCGAAATATCCTTGCAAAACCTGAATGCTGACGCCCCTAGAGTTGGCAATAGTGTCACACCAGTCCTTCTGTATGCGGACGACGCAGTCCTGCTATCTAAGACAGCAAATGGGCTCCAATGTTTAATTGAAAATTGTGCACAATTCATGAGTGAAAAAGATTTAATACTTAACCTTAGTAAAACTTTCACAATGACATGTGGAAAAGGGAAAATAAAAAGCAGAAATCACCATGTTGAAGGCGTGCATATTGAAAAAACATCCTCTTTTTCCTATTGGGTCTTCTTTTTACATGGAATGGACACTGGGGCGCACATATTGATCTTTGCAAATACGATCAATTGAGGCTATCTTCAGATTTTCTAAAAAAATTAGGGAACAAACCAATCAGGGAAATCTTGACCCTATACAGGAGCAAGTGCCTTACAGGAACCTGTTACGGTGCGGCACTATGGGGGATGGAAATCATACTTCACTACAGACTCAGGAAAATGTATTCTTAAGGAGGCTTTTAGCAGTCCCCAATTCAACCTCCTCATATATAGCCCACAAGGAATTGTCAGTCTCCTCTATTAGTGACTACATTAGTAGAGCAGCCCTTATGCTTTGGTATGCGATTTGGACCAAGGAGGGGACTAAATTTACCCAGGAAATTATAATGGATTGCCTTGCCCTTGACCATTGCAAAAAGATCTCTTGGCTGCAGTACATTTATAAACTTTTAACTGAGTGTAAGGTGGATGTCGATTTTAAAGACCTCACACTTATCCAGAATTATACTAAAAGGAACCTAAAATTGAGGCTTGCAGGAACAAGATAATCTTTAAGAGATATAGTAGCAAGCTCTAAACAGACGATGAAAACATATTGCGAAGGTCCACTTTCACTGGGTACCCAACAATACCTACTGTTGACAAGAAATTTACAACACAGGTTTTACCTAACAAGGTTACGGTTGGGTACCCTTCATTATCTGATTGCATTCCCTACAATGGGCAAGTGGAACTGAAACCTCCCAATTTGCCCTTGTGATGGAAAGTCACCACAGTCGACATTGCACTTTATACTTTTTTGTTACTTTTATACAGATATTAGGAAGCATGTTTTACGATCTCTATTTATCGATAGTAAATTATATTTTTACCAACCCGCTTTTAATTATATCTGTAGTCTAGAAAATGAAAAAGTTTGTAGCGCAGTAATTGTCTTTGTACAAATGGCGATTAAAAGAAGAAAAGATAATTCCCACCTGGAGGCCCTAACATACGAAAAAATATAGGTATTTTTAGTACAGATCGACGTATTGTTTAATAAATATTTTAAAATTGGTTCTTTTTTAATGTTTGCAAAACATCTGAATAATATTTAATGATCTACTTCAAGACTTTTATGTAATTATGTATTGTATTTTACCTTGTGTACTGTATAAATTATGCTAATCAAATAATGAAAAGCCTTTTTTAGAATGCTTTCATGGTTGTACTTTTTAAACCGAATAAAGCTTGAATTGATTGATTGATTGATTGATTGAATGCTATTTTACGCTCAATGAACAACCAACTATCATAACGATTTACTTCTTACCAAAGATACACAAGACCTTATGTGATCCACAGGGAGATAAATAGTATCATCATGTGACTCCCTCTTTAAAAAGGTCAAAATATATGTAGGCCAATATTTGGCGCCTATCGTTCACATCTTAAGTTCCTATAGCTGGGATGCAGGCAACTTCCTGTGCATACTCACCAACATACACTGGAAGGAAACCTATCTATTAGTGACCATGGACGTGGTATTTCAGTACACCTCCATCAAACATGAAATAGGTCTACAAGCATGCGCATACTTTTTGAATCAAAGACATGTGGAGAAATTAACACACTCACACATGCTGCTGACCATGATAGAGATATGTCTAACCAATAATGTGTTCCTCGTCAACCAAAAGATTTATCCTCAACAATGTGGGACTGCCATGGGCATTTCATTTTCCCCAAAACTATGGGAATCTAGTAATGGGGTGGTGGGACAAAGAACATGCATGGGGACAAGACAACCAACAAGAATTGGAAAATATAAATATATGTGTCACATACATCAACTATTTGTTTTTCATTTGGAATGGAGATACCAGCAAATTCACAGATTTTTTTTAAAATCTCAATGAGAATGATCTAGGATTACAATTTACATACGTAACCAGAAGATCAAGAATCCATTTCCTAGATGTACAAGTGTATGTACAAGAAGGCCAAATAAACACCACACTTCACAGGAAAGCAACATCCACAAACAGTATTCTGCATGGAACAAGCTTCCACCTTAAACCACTCGTTAGAAGTATACCCTATGGGGAAGTACTAAGGTTGAGGAGGAACTGTTCCAGGGACATGGATGCAGAGGAAATATTTGATGAAACAATACAACGGCTGAGGCGAAGAGAATATGGACAGAGACACTTACAAAAAAGCATGCAAAATGTGAGAAGAAAATCTTGTGCAGAAACGCTAATCACATTGAAAGAGCCCTCAACAACAGAAAGCCAAGAGGCACCCAGATTAGTGTTAACATGCAGCCAAGAGAGTAGGAAAATCAACAACATAATCCAAAAGCATTGCCATTTAATATCTAAAGATCCAGATATTGGTACTCTCTTAGGTCAACACCCTCAAGTGACCTATAGGAATGATAGAATGCGATTATGCTCTTTCATTTGTAGCGGTGCATTATAATCACGAGTAGGTTACACCTGCATTTATTCTTTTGTTGTGTTAACATTTGGGTATTAGAATGTGAAATGTAATTACGAGTAAAAGTGAAGTGATAGAAGATATTTCGTGTAATGTGGAGAAATTAGCACTGTAATTGCGTTCTAAATGATGAAAGTGCTAATGTTCGTTTATAACGGACTAATGAAAGCTAATTCACCGAAATGTAATGCATTGATTTAAACGTGCACCATATTACTGTCCATGTATGTGCGTGTCTAATGAAGTTCCATGGTGATTCTTATGTTAGCCGATTTTCAGTAGGCCTCATGTGTATTTCTCTGGCTCTCTAAAATGGGTTTGTTCATAATGGTCATGTGTATGAAGAATCTTTCTCTTTCTCACGTTTCTGTTGCAGGTGGAGAAACTCATCTTTGTTTGTTAGAATAACGCTTTTGTTTTAGGAGTTAGGCTTAGGGAGGAGAAGATACATTTGAACATGTAGTGCTGATAATGTGAGACGGTGTTCTTTCTCACTGGAGAAGGCCTGGGAATCAAGGTCATTGAGCCAGAGGCTGGGAGTATTGAAACTAAATGGAAAATCACCTACGAGGAGGTGTCCAGCTGGATGAGGCGATCGGATGATGTGAAATGGGTGTGTCCTAGGATTTTGCTGTTGGAATTAGGGACAGTGCCCCAGGGGTTGAGTCAGGAGAGGCGAGGCGATCGATGGAGAGAAGGAACATGGTAGAACGAGCTCTGTAGCTTAAAGTTACTTGACCCATTCAACGTGAGTGCACTTCTTAGGATGTCTTCATGCGCTGCCACTTTTTTCCTGAACTGGCCTGGGGAATGTTAAGTAGGTAAGTCATGTTAGTGGTAGTGTAGGGACAGACTAATGCTTTTTACTTACGAACCTCCAATGAAGACTAATCTTGATGTTGGGGCACTCATTGCCTGCGTTCTGATTTTGGAACTTTTCATTCTTTGGTTGCTTCAGAGATTGAACTTTGCCCGTAGGTTTGGCTTTGTATTAGTTCTGAAGTATTTTTACAACCTCATCTTGAGGTGCCTGTATGTCAAGTTATTTTTGGCCTTGTAATAAACTAACTAACCTAGAACCAGGAGTATGTGATTCTTCAGAGTCATGAATTACTGGGACTGTGACATCTGATGCGCTATTTCTCCCCTCTACACTTCTAAGCAGGTACAAAGGGTCCATTGACCAGGGGTTCCACAGTATATCCAGAAACAGGGAACCCAACCTCATCAGGAAAGCACAATCAATAAGGAATCAATTGGTAAAGAGTCACTTTCAAGACATTCAACCAAAAATTGGCTAGAACAGCGACAATGTGGATTCAGGAAATGTAAAAGTTGTAAAGTGTGCAAAATCTGCATGAAGATGCAGTCTTTTGTGGATAGGGACCAAAAGACGATCCTAATTCAAAAGAAAATAACATGTAACATACAATATTTAGTACACATAACAGAATGTGACTGCAGACTATGCTACGTGGGAAGCACAATATGCATGCTGAAAAAACAAACATTGAAGCACATAAGGGCAGCAAAACATCATGACTCAACATATGCAACAGCAAAACACATAGCACAATGCCAAGGGAATGATTGGCAGACAATGAGGTACTATGGTATAGACATGATACCACCAAGCGAGCGCTGTGGCAACAGGACACATAAATTGGGATGTCTGGAATCCAAGTACATTATCAGGCTCAAAACAAAAATGCAGTATGGCCTGAACAACGATGAAGAACTTTTTGTTCACTTATGACATTGATTATCCAAAGTTATGAGAAGTGCAGATATGTTGAAACCACACTGTGATAGATATTGATACAAACTGAGACACAATTGTTACCTTGAATATTCACAATAATTGCCGATACCATTAGAGTAACAAAGATAACACAAGAGGCCCTTGACCTCCAAATAGCATGTCCAGTACACAGATATCCAGTGAGGAGACACCAGTCACTTCCTAGATAACAATAGCAGCAGGCCAAGATAAAAGTGGTACATAACCAAAAATAGCAGTTGTACACACTGATGGGAGTATATTTGGATATGTTATGTGATACTGTATGAAAATTCTGGTACTATACCTCATCCATCAGCATGATGAATACGAGGTTGGTTGCAAATGATACTTGATATTGTCAATCAAATAAGGTTTAAATTATGTTTGTAACTGTTATTTTTTTAAATCAAACCACGTCTCCCACAATGCCTCCTAACTGACAGAGAAGGGAGTACTATAAATTTCCTTAGAAGAAAGTCTCACCTGCCGTGACAAAGACCCCGAGTGGTCGAAACGCGTTGGTGGAGAGTTTGTAAGCTGCAATAAACCTTTGAAATCAAGGTCATTGACTACGGCGTCTCCTTGTCCAAATGGATGTTTGAAGGGCGAGCAGTCTAGTCCTAACACCAGCACCAGCTGTTGAGTGCGCCGAGCGATTCAAGATCGAATTGTTGGAAATATATATCTATAGTATATCACCCATGCAGCCACTGAAACACCCACTCACTCACCAATCAATACAGCAACTCACACAGCAACTCACTTACACACACAGCTAATCACATATGCACTTATACACCTATACAGCCATTCACACACCCATATACACAAGGATACATACAGCCACTCACATAATATGATAAAAGTAGTATCACTCAGAAGAAGTGTACCTAGTATACTAATTTAACCTTTGTAGTAGTTTAGTATATATGTTTAACAATCATAAACTCTTAGAAAATACACTCACTAGATGATGTAATCAGTGATGTTATTTGAGATGTCATCAGTGATGTCATGAGTGATGTCACTGACCATGTCATGAGTAACGTAATATGTGAGTTCATAAGCAGTGCATTTTGGGGGTGTGAGCTATAGTTAGCTCAGCTAACTATAACTGCTGAATTTCACTGGTTTTGTACGAGTGTTTGTTTTTTTCAGTGAATTTTTACATTTTTTAAAATTCCATTTCCCACCTATAACGTCCCTGTAACCTTTGTTTTATTCAGTGAATTTCTAAGGTTTTTTTAAATGCTAATTCCTAACTATAATGTCCCTGTAACCTTTGTTTTTTTACAGTGAAATTGTATTTTTTTTAAGTACTAATGGCGTTTACAGAGTGATGGTGAAAGGGGGCGGACCTCTGACCAGCTCTCAGGAACCCCACTGTGTAGGACTTACAGGAGGTACCAGGAGGGATTCTTGGCCTGCAAGGTCCCTCAGGAGTACAGTGGACTTCATCCCCCAACCAATAGTGACACATTATTGGTTGAGGGAAGAAGTCCACTTTGGTCCTGAGGCCCTTAAGAGCCAAGGGGACTTCATCCCCCAACCAGCAGTGCACCAGGAAGCACATTTGCAGAGTGGTGGAGAAAGGGGGCACGGCCTCTGACAACCTCTTAGCAATCCCACTGTGTGGGACTTAATGGAGGTAACAGGAGGGGTTGTTTCTCTCCAAGGACCCTCTGGAGGCAAGGGGATTTAATCCCCCAACCAACAGCGTGCCAGGAGCACGTTTGAAGAGTGGTGGAAAAAGGGGACAAGTTGCTGGCTTTTTTTTTTAAGATGCATTTATTTTTTAAGTGAGGGGGCTGCATGGGCCCCCTTCCCTGGGCCTTTTTAGGCCCTGGGGACACCATCCCCCAGGGACAGGCCTTTTTTTAATGGGTGAGAGGGGGCGCGCGGCCCCCTCTCTGGGCGGATTTCAGCTCCGGGGACACCAACCCCCAGGGTGTGCCCTCCATATTGGGTGCTCTGGTCCCACCCAGGCACCTATTGACAATTGCTAGGGACCACGGGGGAGCCTCAAGGCCCCCGAGGTCCCTGCCTGCTCCCCGCATCCTGCAAGATCCGGAATTGATTTCACAGACAGGGAGCTGCTAAACATGCAGCTCCCTGTCTGGTAAACTGATTCTGCTTCACTTTCAACAAGCAAGAGCATTTTTTGCTCTCTCTTGTTGAAACCGGAGTAGTGTTTGCTCTGACTCAAACAGGCTGTGTCCCGGGGGTGGGCACCCTGGCACATAGCAGAACTGGCCCTGGGGGGTGGCGGTCCCCAGGGCCATTAATGGCTCTTGGAGGGTGGCCGCAAGGATCCCAGACAGACCCCCTTCATTGCTTACATTTTGCCTCTGGGTGGCAGTCCCTGCGGGGGGCCGTAGGGCCTCCCCACATTATTTTCAATTTACATTTGTGCCCCAGGGAGGTGGTAGCCCCCGGGGCAGCGGGGGAGCCACAAAACTCCCACACATATAATTATTTCACCTCCCTGGGTAGTGGCGGTCCCTGGGGCTTTGAATAGTCCGAGGAGGGGGGCCCGTGCGCCTCCTCCTATATTGCCACAATGCCCCCAGGACCTGGCCCACCCAGGGGGTGATTTCAAATGAAGAGCAGGAGCCCATGCTTCATTTTATAGAACATTTGGTAGGAGTCAAGCTTTTTTGGCCCTGGACCCCAACTCCAGAGGCCTAGGGGATCAGGGTGTTTCTACCCTGCCCCCCTTTTTTAAAATCTTTTTTCTGTGGCTCGGTTCTACCGAGTTGCAAGATGGCTGCCAACACTTCCTGGTTTGAAGTGTTGGCAGCCAATCAGATCTCAGCACGAGATAGGGAGAGGTCGCGGATCCACTGTATCCCTATATGTACAACTGGAAATGTCTTTAAATTTCTCCGTAACTTCTGAACAGATTTAAACCAAATCACAAAAAGAAACATCCCTGAACCAACATCTACCTTCCTGCCAAATTTGATGTAATTCCGTTCAGCAGTTCGGGCTGTAGCCATGTCTAAAGGTCCTATGGGAATTAACATGCAGAAAACGCGCTTTTAAGCACCCCCTGGTTCTCGGCCCCCGCTGGACGGATGACCCCGAAACTTTCAAGATAGCAGCTGAAGTGAGTGTCCAATTAGTTTTGACATTTTCATGAAGGTTCGTCAAACAAGACCAAAGCTATTGGCAAAACAATAAATGCTTTTCCTATGGAAACTAGGTCCTAACTATAACTACCTACTGGTGGCCGCCAGTAAGTAATATATATATGTATATACATGTATGTACGAATTGCACTTCCTAAGGGCTCCTATAGATGTAATAATTGCATTTGCTGCAAACATGTTGATAACAAAATGAAGTTTTTCTCTGACAGTAGGGGTGATAAGAAATTGGTTTGTTTATTAATTGCAATACAAATAGTTGCATATACTCAATGACATGCATGTGTGGTAGGATGTATATAGGGTCCACAATAAGAAAACTCAAAATCAGATGGATGGAACATCTGAGGGCAATTAAGAACTACAGTACAAAATATCCTATGGCAATACATTTTTGAGATGAACATAAACTAACTGATGTAGGGAAGATACGCTTCTTAGGAATTGAGCATGTCACTTTGGACAGAAGAGGGGGGACTTGGAGGAGAAAATAAGAATTAGGGAAGCATTCTGGAATAATAACCTACAAACAGCTCAATTTGGTTTAAATGTGGATAGAGAATTGCATACGGTTTCATAAAGGATACACTTGGGAAGAGAGTGGTGATGCATCCTAAATAAACACTTAAAGAACCATAGCTTATAAGTTTGGGGAGTAATTAATAAAATGTGACTATGATAGATCGAAATGTAAGAACCACATGTGGCAGAATGGCAAGTCATCATGCCTATGGTTTCTACAATTCAAGTGATCTGGGGTTCAACTCCCAGAGATATATAATTGACTACTGAAAATATTGGCAATAGCTAATTTCTATTTTAGTTATTTTGTACAGGATTTTGACTTACCAATGTTTTAACATTGGGAATAATATCGAGTTAATTTTGAATATCTACACTATAGAATCATTCTGATGAAAATATCTTGAAATCAAATAGAAACAACAATTGTTTGAAAATCAACCTACCAAATAATAATAGGTGACTGAGTTTTACAAGAATATAAGAACCACATGTGGCAGAACGGCAAGTCAATATGCATATGATTTCTATAACTCAAATGATATGGGGTTCGATTCCCCTGTGTATAACAGTGGCCACTGAAAACATGGGTAATTGTTCAATTCCCCAATTTATACCACTCAATCAATCAATCAATCGTTTGTTAAAGCGCGACTACTCACCCGTAAGGGTCTCAAGGCGCTGGGGGGGGGGGGTGCAGGTTCCATCCATCAAGGAGAGGGTCTGTTGAAGAGCCAGGTTTTGAGGTTTCTTGCAAAGATGGGCAGCGATGTTGTCTGTCTGAGGTGGAGCGGAAGGGCGTTCCATGCTTTGGCCGCGAGGAAGGAGAAGGAGCGGACTCCCGATCTGGTCTTTCTGGTGCGGGGGACCACGGCGTAGGAGAGCTGGGCTGATCGTAGGGTCCTTTGGGGTGCGTGGAATTTGAGTCGGCTGTTCAGGTATGCTGGTCCGGTGCCGTGGAGGGCCTTGTGTGCGTGGGTGAGCATCTTGAAGGTGATTCTCGCCTCGACAGGGAGCCAGTGGAGTGTGCGCAGGTGCTGGGAGATGTGGCACTGTTTTGGCAGGTTGAGGACCAGTCTTGCGGCGGCGTTCTGGATGTTCTGTAGCTTGCGGGTGAGGTTTTTGTTTATTCCGGCGTAGAGTGCGTTGCCGTAGTCGAGTCTGCTGGTGACCAGGGCGTGAGTGACGGTCTTTCGGTGTTCGAGGGGGATCCATTTGAAGGTCTTACGAAGGAGGCGGAGGGTGTGGAAGCAGGAAGACGAGATAGAGTTGATCTGGCGGTCCATTTTGAGCTCTGAGTCCAGGATGATTCCCAGGTTGCGTGCGTGGTCCGTGGGGGTTGGCGGGTTTCCGAGGGCGGGGTGCCACCAGGTGTCGCTCCAGGCATCGGGGTTTGGGCCCATGATGAGTACTTCTGTTTTGTTGGTGTTTAGTTGTAGGCAGCTGTTTTTCATCCATTTGGCGACGGCTTCCATGCCTTCTCGAAAGTTGCGTCTGGCGGTGTTGGGCTCGTTGGATAGGGAGAGGATGAGCTGGGTGTCGTCTGCGTATGACACGATGTTGAGTCCGTAGGTTCTGACGATGGGGGCGAGTGGAGCCATGTAGACGTTGAAGAGCGTCGGGCTGAGGGAGGAGCCCTGGGGGACTCCGCAGGTGGTAGGTGTGGAGTCCGAGAGGAAAGGGGGAGTCTGACCCGCTGCGTCCTGCCGGAGAGGAAGGAGCGGATCCAGTCGAGGGCCTTGTCCTGGATTCCTGCGTCGTAGAGTCTGCGTATTAGGGTGCGGTGGGAGACTGTGTCGAACGCCGCTGATAGGTCGAGGAGGATGAGGGCTACTGTTTCTCCTTTGTCCAGTAGGGTGCGGATGTCGTCTGTTGCGGCGAGGAGGGCGGTTTCCGTACTGTGGTTTTTTCTGAAGCCGGATTGGGAGGAGTCGAGGATGTTGTGTTCTTCAATGAATGTGGCGAGTTGGATGTTGATGGCTTTCTCGATGACTTTTGCTGGGAACGGGAGCAGGGAGATGGGTCTGTAGTTTTTGAGGTCGGTGGGGTCCGCTGAGGGTTTCTTTAGGAGGGGGTTGACCTCGGCGTGTTTCCAGTCGTCGGGGAACAAGGCGGTCGTCAGGGAGCGGTTGATGGTGTGGCGGAGCATGGGTGCGATGGTGTCGGCGGCTCTGTTGAAGATGTGGTGGGGCAGGGGTCCATGGGGGCCCCTGAGTGGATTGACTTCATTGTCTTCAGTGTGTCTTCGGTGGTGAGGGCTGTCCAGTCGTCAATCGCTGGTTTCCGGGTGTCGGGGGTGGTTGGTGAGGGTTCAGTGTGTTGGTTGTCTTCGTCTGACTGCTGAAAACATGGCCAATCGTCAAACTACTTAGTCTGTCCAACAAACGTATAAGAAATTATTCATATTTTTTTACCCTCTCATGTCCAAAAAGTAAAAGAAATCAAATAATATCAACAATTGTCTGAAAACCAATTTAGAAAGTAATGTAACAACCACATGTGGCAGAACGGCAAGTCAACATGCTGATGATTCTGACAACTCCAGTGAAATGGGGTTTGAGTCCCCTTTGCATACTATAAGCTACTAATAATATGGCCAATAGTTTGTTCAATTAATTCATTTTTCACGTTATATAAAGTTTTTACTACATTTTGTCAATTACCTCGGTGAATCCCTTTCTTGATCTTTATATTTCTTCTTTCAAATTGAGAACTGCTGTGAATATAATGTTCAGGCTCTAATAGAAAACATACAAAGCAATAACGAACCTTTAGTAATTGCTAACGAAAACGTGAGCTTATACAGGTAAGAGCAATCTATTAGGAGGCCGAGTATAAAAAGGAGGTTGAAATCTACCATCTCCACACAATCTTCTAACCGGACTGACAGTCGGATGTGGTATGAATCACTGCGGTAAGCAAACCCGAACTGTATTTTAAAGAATTATTCTCTTAGTAGTAGGGGGTGATAACTGGCAGTTACGGGAGAAAGCTAACACTTTTCTTCCATTTGGGATGCATGAGGCATTACAAGAGCAAGTCCCAAGAAAAAATGGCAGTATTAAGCAAAGAAAATGTAAAACAAAATCGGTAAATTAAATAATTGCAGTATTTTGTAGGTTGGTGATTAGGTCATGTGACGAGATGTAGTCATTTCATTAAATTGTTAATAATTTCCCTAAAAAGGGGTGGTGACTGTACATATAATATTTTTTGCATGTGATAAGAGTAGATTTACTAGAAATAGAAATAATAGTTGTAATCTGACCATAAACAAAAAGATATATAGACGATAGTCATAATCTACTGATAACTTATTAGGGATAATCAGATCAATTAAATCAAGACTACAAGTGATTATGTTGCACTAATTTTTCAGTGACCCGTATCCAGAAGAAGGTTAAAAGAAGAAGGAGAAAAAGAATTTAAACTATATATTTTTAATCTGGAACAAAGACACTATGGACTAAGGTGAGACATTAGAATATAGTAAATTTAAATATAAAAAGCAATACCTAAATCAGGACAGGAATTAAGGCTTCTCTACACATTTTTTCAGGATATTGGAGATATTTCTATAGAACATATATAACGACTGAAGATTTGAGTGGAGCAGGTTCTTATAATTGTGTAGAAGAGGAACCAAGAGAAAGACATATTAATAACAAACACACAAAATCGAACACTGTTGATTAAGCTACTATACGTAAATATTAAGGTAAACCACGTTCTTTTATAATTACCAATAGACAGCAATACAAATAGATTCACTGCTGCTTTGACAAATACAGATTGATGGAATAGGAATAGAATCAATGTTGAATATATAAGTTGAATTTCCCCTAGGTACAATGAGTTACAGTGGTAAAGATATTCGATAATGAAGAATATGATGTGTAAGCATTTTATCTGGAAATGATCCTAACAATAAATACAAGATGTATGTTGTAGAATATGTAGATTAAGTTTTGCTACGTGTTAGGAACTCATCTGTTAGAATGTGAATTAAGGTTAAGTTTAATGTGTAAAAAGAATTGATATGTATTTTTTGTTTGTGAAAGCCCTGAAGAAGAGCTGTTTAGTGCGAAACACATGTTGGCTGTATTACTGTGTTATCTTGATACGTTGTGGGAAAAAGAATAAAGAATAGAAGAAGAAAATACTACGAATAAGTCTATTGCATTTGTTAACTAACACTCCGAATTTTTTTTAGTTTTGCTTTACATTATTGTTAATATACTGGTGGGGACCAGTAACTGAGGTTAATAAGCACCGGGCAATTTTCCTGCTACCCAAATACTTTAGATATATATGTATGTATGTATATATAAATATGTATGTGTATATAGCAAGTCTCCCTCGGGGATGAACGAGGATGAGGAACTGTTTGTCCACATTGGATAAGTAGTATTCTATAATATATACCCAGCTCCCTTTGTGATCTCGTTTCCCCTGTGACATATTGGACCTCGGTGGGGGCTCCCATCTGAGATGTAATGTTCACACCCGGAAGAACTTCACAGGTGGCCTAGCAGACCAGGGCTCTGGCAGCTAGGGAACTCATGGGACCATGAGCGTGGTTTTGAATTTTAGGGTTTTGGCGAGGCCTAGGGGGCATAACGTGTCCTCTCACGGTGTTCCGTGGTTTTTAAAAAAAACAATTCTTGGGTTATGTTGTTTATTTCGTTGCACGGTATCCACAACTCACGAAGGATAGAAATCTCTTTCCTCTTCTGCAATATCCTTTCTTTTTGTATTTTAATTGTACCATGCATGACTGACTGACGACTCTAGGCATTATACGTGGCATTTGCTGAGAGTGTGGTGGTAGGTAATTTACATGGCCACTTGGCCGGAAATGCTGTTAACTGTGAGAATAACCAGTAAAGAGGTTCTCGTACTCCTTAAACCCCGTAACACGATGTCACTTTCAGGTTCCTAAACAATTGTAACATGGATTGTGATTTTATTTGAAACTGTTATGAATTATTATCAGTGATATCAATTTCTGAAACAATTTATAGTGTTAGGCAAGCCTAAATGTACTTATGCCCGTTGACCTTGCGCAAATCAATGAATTATCATTATTTGTGCTCATTTTTAACAACTGTTTATCCTGTGAAAAAACAGGTTGTGTAGTGAGTCTGTCTTCTATGCCTATCATCAGCAGGAAGTGCGTTGTCTGTCTTCCATGTCACTTAATGTCAACACGATAAAATGGTGGTTTTTTGTTTGTGCAAACTGGCTTTGAAAAAGACCTTGTGGTCGAAACGCATTGCCATTGATACCAATACAATAATTGTGTGACAACGATCATGGAGTGTGAATCTTTCTTTGTATAGGACGCAGTATACAAAGTTTTCTTCAACATTTAAAATGGGTTCCGACGCCCGCTCTACGCACCGGCCCCGACTGGCGGAAGCAATCGGTGAATGTCGGGATCATTTCCTCACGTATATATATATATATATTTCCCCAACAATTCAGTCTTGAATCGCTTGGCGCACTCGACAGCTAGTGCTGGTGTTAGGGCTAGACCGCTTGCCTTCGCACTCGGTGAACTTCATTTCAAAGACGTATATATATGTATACTAGAATGCCATAGTTGTACTGTTTATTCTCTTCACTATGTTCATAATGCTGGTTACATTGCTTTGTTTTATCTGCTTAATAATCGCAGCTCATTCATTCTATGCAAGATTACGATTGTTTCAATAAATGTATTGAAAACTTAATTTGTATCTTTCCTTGCGTTTATCATGGGCATGCATACGTAAACAACACAAGTGGTAAGAGCTGTTTCCACGATTCCCTTGGACATCAGAGTATCATGTTTGAGGTTGCCAAAATGCCCTGCCACCCCAAGAAGGTTAGTGGTTTGGGTGAGGAACTGTGGGCTAGCTGGGAATTGGGCCAACAGTCTCTGATGGTGTTCCCTGCATTCTGAAGTCCTGTTGTCCTAATATGCAGTCCAACCATTTCTAGTGGCACCCGTATGACAGCAACCTGAGAAGAACCTACATAAACCTAAAAAGGCCCAGATTCCAACTTCTCCTGCTATGAAGAAGAAAGAAAAATTTTGAGGAGGGGTTCAAGCCCCTCAAGCAGAGGAGCACCGGTCGGTGAGCTCTAGTCAGGTCATGCCTCGGATTGCAGCCGGGCTGTCACCCTGAAGCACGTGGTAAGTTGCTGTCCTGACAGCACAAGGGTGAATCAGCCTACTACACTTTTAACTAGTACCTTTGCCATACACTGCTTATGACCTCGCATATTACATCACTCATTACTTATTCTATTATAGTATTGATAACATCAGTATGACACATTCCCTTCACAAGAGCTGTCTTGAAACAGTAGAATCCCTGCTGCACTGAGAAAGCTGGGCCTGACTGTCCTAGAATTTATGTTGCTTATATACTATGTGATCCCTGTCCCTTCCTCTTAAGAGATTTTTAGCAAGGCACATCTTTTGATTAGTTGTGGCTTGCCATCTGTGCTCCCTCTGGAGCCAATTCCTTGCTTTTATCTAGACTACAGAAGCACTAGTGCAGAGAGACATTTGAGTAGGATCAAAACAGATCAAAGCTGTATAGCTTTGTTGGGCTGGAGAAATGCTGGACGTTGTGGCCATGAACAAACTCCAAGAAGAAAATGACCTGAAAAGCTAAACTTGCCCTGGATCCATGATAGTTGGCAGGCAGCTAACAGTGACTTTACTCAAAGACATCTGCTTCTCATAATGCTTCCCATAATGGTCCCGGAAGTGCTTGGACAAGTGACGGAATGAGCCTGGTAATTAGCCTGAATGGATCAATGACAGATGAATTTTTGGGCTTTTCTGTACCCATATGTCCTACCCTGGAGGGACCCTCGCCTTGTCCCCTTTCAAACTAGGCCATTAAGTGGGTGTCCTGTTGAATCAGACTGCAATTTCAGAATAATTTTAATCATTGGCAGATGACATATGATTTTAGAGCAATTGCGGGTAAAGCATGCAGTAGAACCATAGCTCTAACTTCAGCTTGTCCCCTTTGGTGCTTGAATCAGTGGATCCAATTGGTGCACCATGTCTCATCGAACCACATGCAGCTTGATAAATTTGCCAGTGACCAGTTATTTGTGAAACGTAGTCTCCTAAAAAGTGTGGTGCCTCTGACGTACTAAGTTCATTCCCAAGGCTCCTCTTCTTTCTTTTGTAACATTCAGTTGGGAGGCCAGCGAAGCTGTTATTCATCTCAGCTGTACCTGTATCTAGTTTCTTCTCCTGTCACTTACAACTTGATCCATTTTAGTTCCTGTTAACTGGACACTGATTCTATAAACGTGGGGCCAGATTTTCTTTTGCCAGACAGATATCTTCTGTTTTGGGAAAGGGATTTCATTTGATTTGTGGGTGATGAATTTAGGGTTATGTTTATTTTTTACCACAATGGGCTCAAACCCCTGAGTGAATAGACTACTCTTGAGAAAGCTGAAGGGAACACGACAATGACTGATTTCATCGCCCCCATAACTTGCCCCTACTAACAACTCCTACCTACCTACCGGATTGCCCACTACGCACCAAAAAAACTCCGGAACCACGTTGAGTTATGATTTTAGTTAGCTAGCTCTATGAAATGGTTGATCTCGGTTTAATCTACGATTACCAGCACACCGAATTATATATCGTCTGTCATTTGTTTACTCAGTATTAACATGCTACACCTGTCTCGTGGTAAAAAGGGAAAAGGAAATAATATTGTATTGATATGTATTTTATATTTGCACTACAGTAGACGTTTATATAACTGAATATCTGACGGCGTTATATATGCATGGGAAAAACAACAAACAGATTTAAAAACAAACTCCGGAGCTGCCCTTCGTGGGATCCAGGATGCCAGAGAAACTAAGACAGAGGGGAGACATGTCATAGCGAACTTTGTACCCATGTAACATTCTCTCTGGCATCTTTAACCATTCAGCCTATATTGGCCATTGTAAAAAAAAAAAAAAACAGGAATCAGCATTAGCCTATTTAAAAGTTAAGTAGATTTTTTCTACAATGCTTCAAAATGCATACTTTTCAATAAATATACACACAAATACAAATACACACATACACACACAGTTTATGTAGTATCTGAATACGCAGCAAATATTTTCGTGGTTCGCTCCAGTGCTTGTTTTAATGAGCTTGATCCTCACTTAAGACAGGTGGTGAGGTCTGCCTGAGGTAATTTCCTATCTCGATTCTCAGCTGTGTTTCCAGAACACCGTAGTGTGAGTTTTCAGAGTTTATAATGTATTGAGTTAAGCACAGAGCCACAGGCATTTTCAGAGTGTCATTATAATGCCAGACGGTCACACAAAATAAAACAATCTTCACACTTTCATTCTGTTGAATGTTTGGAGCAGAGGCAGGCAAACAATTTAACAGAGATATTACTTCAAAGTGGTTTGAAAAGCTAACAATTGGAGATGAGGGTATTTGTCAATTTGGGACAGGATCATAGAAGTTACCTTGGCAGTGCAACAGACATTTGCATTGCACTCGTTTTCCTTGTTCAACAATACCATTAAATTAACGCACGGATGTGGCCCCAGAAAAAAATGGCCTATGAACCTGGGCCGTGCTAGAGGGAAACTCCTACTGACATGAAAACCAGAGAAAGATGGGGTAGCTGTGTACCACACTGTATGTGGTACACAGTTACCATGTCCCGAAAAGGCAGTCTATGAGAGTGGGCATGGCGGGCCTCAAGTACTCCAGACAGATTTTGGACTCCCTCAAAAGGCAAGTTGTGGTGCCCCTGCTGAGAAACCAATAGTACAGCAGGAAATGTTGTTGCCATTTCCTTTTCAGGAACACCATACACCTTAATCCAGAGCAAGAACTTTTGCAGCACCCCCCCTCCCACAAAAAAAGAAAAAATAAGTGCAATGTCTGAAAAGACTTGTGGCTGCCTCCAAAGGCCACTAACAATTTCAGGAGGGGCTATTTGCACAAAAATACAGAGCAATGGTTGCACCTTTGTCCGTGTTCACACTCTGGGGGATATTCTCAAGAACGTGCGATAAACATCGCCAAAATAGGCTAACGCAATTTTTCATATCGCCGTCTATCGTGGGAAAATAACTTCGTGTCAACGTCGTATTCTCAACACGGCGGTAACATGTGATAGTTTCCCGAGAACGCCTCAAATGTCCGCGATACAACTACCGCGACGGCGATAAAAAAGGAAACCCGAACGTGAAAAAAGTCACGATGGGCCCAACCGCGATAGAAAAATCGGCGACAAGCAGCGCCAGGCTTGCAATTCCCACGTCAGGCGGGAAAAATCACCATAAAAGTTGCAAAAAGAAAAAACATAACAACTGCGAAGCACAATGGAGGCAGCCGGAGCAAGTACAGAGGACAACCCGAACCCCACAAGCCCCACGGAGCACCAGCCTGGGACCTCGGGGTCAGGGAAGGGCAAGGAGAAGAAGAAGAGGAAGAAGCGGTTCAGTCCGCAGGAAAACAGGATCCTGATTACGGAGGTGATAGAACACCATCAACAACTGTTCGTCACCTCAACTGTGTCATTGGCAACAAAAAATGGAACATGGCAGTCCATCGTGGACAAGGTGAATGCAGTCGGAGTGCTGAGGAGGACAATGGACGAGGTCAAGAAGCGCTGGAATGATGTGAAGCGCAAAACCAAGCTGAAACTCGCAAACAACCGCAAAGCAGCAATGCAGACTGGGGGTGGGAGTCCTGCGTCACAGGAGGAGCTGGATGAGATGGAGGAAATGGTGTCCACAGTCATCAGTGTGGAGACGGTG
Organism: Calotriton arnoldi; assembly: GCA_963921515.1. Classification (NCBI taxonomy): domain Eukaryota; kingdom Metazoa; phylum Chordata; class Amphibia; order Caudata; family Salamandridae; genus Calotriton; species Calotriton arnoldi. The sequence goes on from CAWUFW010002411.1 coordinate 1,140,698, forward strand.
GCAGGAGTCGGGGGACCGGACACTGCTCAACATGACCTGACACAACAGCAACAGGGTGAGTAACCACCAGGGACTGGGGGGACGGGGGGAGAGGGGCACAATGGCACACATGCACAATGAAGTATAGCACACTGCACAACCACAATGACTCTGGATCATGTCCCTGATCTCCTTGCCATACTGCAGCACACATAGAAACAGCAAGTAGTCCCCCGTCCACAATGTGCCCAGAGGAGGCCCTCCCCACACATCACCAATCTCACAACAAACCCATGCACATGTGCTGAACCCAGCAAAGCTGCGGATCCGTGAGCCCCACTGACAATGCAAGTGACACTGCATGACGATGAGCATGTCTGCAGGCCACTCATCATGACATGTTGCACGCCACGACACAGAGGTGGCTGAGTGTGGTCCACATCCAGAAAGGAGCAGGTCACACACTGACACATCCACGTGCACAAACAACCCCTGACGGCAACAAGACATCTGCGGACAAACCATGCCCAAGAGTCCCAACTCCCACCAAGAGCCCAATTTACCCAAGTATGCAACATCTCAGCACTGCATAAGCACAGAAGTCAAAGGCACACCGCCTGAAAGGGAGAAGGCCAAGCAAAGTCTGAGCTGCAGGGGCGACTCTCCCACAATGCAGCACACACACAAGAATCAGAGCACATCAACATTGACAACAATGTGGTACAAACTGCAACACTTCCACAACAGAACAGAGGACACAACTGCTGCCGCTTGTGTGTAGAAACTGGCCAATCACATTTGGCATAGCAGGAAACTGTGACATGATAATGGACAAGTACAACCCCACATCCCTGATGGTGCACAAATGTCCACTGTCCCACTTCAAATAGGCAGCTCCTCCTAAACAGTCACAATGTACATTGTCATGCAGTCTGTTTGGAAACTTGGCCAATGCATGAACATACATGGAACACACTGTTAAACTGCATCTCCCCTTTACATTGCAGAGGGAGAATCATCACCTCCTGCAGAGCAGACCGAACACCTCCTCACTGATGACGAGGAGGACCTCCCCACCTTCGACACCGACGCCCTCCGAGAGCTCATGGACACCCTCAGCACCCCACCTCCAGGAGCAGGGCAGCCCAGCTGCATCGAGGAGACCCCACCCCCTGCACAGACCACACAGCAGGAAGCACCCACCACCCCGGCTGTCTCCCAGGATCCCCATGACCAACACATGGCATTTCAACGCCGTGTGTTGGAGGGCCAGAAGGAGATGGCTGAGCAGGTGTGGGTGGGGTTTGAACTCATGGCAGTCAAACTAGATGCCATCCATGGGTGTCTATGTCCCATCAGGGACCACTTACAGTCCCTAACGGACACCCACAGTCTGCTCCATGGTCTCCAACGAGCCATGGCTGACATCGCTGGAGTCATGACTCGGAGGCAAGAACACCTGTCTAGTCAGAGTGGCTCCAGCGATCTCAGCCGGGAGTTGGGACACATGCGGAGGGTCATGGAGGACATGGTGCGGATGGAGGCGGAAAGGATGGCTGCCACGGCTGCACATCAGCGAGATGTAGCTGGGATCTTCCATGCCCTGTAGATCCTCATCATGGCATTGCTGCCACAAGGCCTGGCGCAGATGAATGCTGCTGCTCCTACACCATCCACATCTCCGCCCCCTGATGTGTCAGTGCCCCACAGTGCGGCAGACATTCCACCTCCGGCACCTGATGTGTCACTGCCACACAGTGCGGCCGACAATGCACCTCCGGCCCCTGATGTGTCAGTGCCACACAGTGCTGCAGCTGAAACACCACCACCTACAGGTGAGGCACATCACACATCAGAGGACGATGATGTGGATGAGACTGCCATTGTGGTAATGAGGAAGCGGTAGCATTCATCTCCGCCATATGGCCTGTTTCAGCTTGGTTCGGCCCTTTGCATCATCACCTTCCACTGTCCCCCGATACACTCTGCGGCACTCACCTTGGACCTCGACATGGACTGCCATATTCTGTTTGGTTACCAATGACACAGCAATCAGACTGCGGACTGAACTCTTCCTCTTCCGATGAATTTGTCCTTCCCTAATGGACTCTGACTGGCCCTCCAAGGGGCAACAATGTCAAGTGGGGTGTGCATGGCCCTGTACTGCTCCAGCTGCAACACTCCACTGAATGTGAATAAAACATTCCAATTCACACAGATGTGTCATGTCTATGATCCTTCAAGTATGACAGTATGGATGAATGTAGGGTCACTGATTCCCCCTCACGTCCATTTTGCACATGTTGTGGGGCTTGGGTCACATGGTGCAACATTGCCGATTGCGGTCCGGGTGGCGCAGATACTACAACGGAGACACACACATTGGTTACTTCCTTGTCCAGGCCAGAACTGAACCACGCCCAGAGCCCCGGGCTCATTGTTCACACCCCTACGCTGGACTGGCATATGCCAGCCCAGCCCACTCCGCTTACGCTCACAGGGGGTGACAACACAGCTACATGTCCCAGGTCATCCCTGTAGTGATCTGCTGGTCACTGGTCTAGTTGTCAGCATGCCACAGCCACTCCCCGAGGGCTGGTTTACACCCACACCACACCCATCCAGCACAGGCGTCACGGGACATGTGACCCTGCCAATAAAAGGGGCCCACCACAGCACATCCCCCACTGCCGGAGGTGACATGATGGCGTCCGCATCCACGGAACTCAATCATAAAGGGTCCGTGACTTGCGTTGCACAGAGTTAGTGGCACCCGATGGCCTGCGTCCGGCACGGGCCTACCGCCACGTGGCGATGACTTGCGTTGCACTGAGTTAGTGGCACCCGATGGCCTGTGTCCGGCACGGGCCTACCGCCACGTGGCGATGACTTGCGTTGCACTGAGTTAGTGGCACCCGATGGCCTGCGTCCGGCACGGGCCTACCGCCACGTGGCGATGACTTGCAGCGCACAGAGTTAGGCCCACCTGAAGAGCTGAGCGGGTGTGCAGCCTGCGATGATGCGTTGGCCTCGATACGGCGTCCAGCAAATCAAGACTCGATTTGAATTGTGAGCCCTGCTGGACCGCAGTGTACGCGCAGGCAGCAGTCAGCACACACATGACTCCACGGTGCGGTGCCGCAGGGTGCGCTGGGGGCCTGTGGCGCGGAATCCAGCGATCGGCTGAGGAGGTTGCACTGGCACGTGGAGGGCCCTCTTGGAGACACGCTGGTGGCGGCAGGTGAGCATTGAGGCCTGGGTGCGTAGGGGCGGGCAGTCATCGCTGGGCGGCAGACCGGTCTGGGGACCAGGGCTGGGGTGCAGCAGGCGCACAGGATCGCACAGGCACCACCGGTCACAGCGGTGGCCTCGTGGCTGGGTGGGGGGCGCCGCCCTGGCAGACACGACCCTGCATGCGCTGACGAGATGTGCGCGGGTTGGCTTGGGATGTAGTCACCTCGTCTCCAGTGTGAATACGGTCATTGAATGTGGTCGGGCACGTGTGTGTAGGCCTATGGTCACGATATGGCGGACACAGAGACACACGCAGTAGTTACTGTGGTGGGCATCCCGGAACTGGACCACGCCCAGGGCCCCGGGCTATTCATTCGCGACATACGCCGGCCAAGGCCGCTCCGCTCAGGCTTACAGGGGTACATGTTCAAGGTCTTCCACACTGCCTGGGGTAACCTGTTTGCGTCCACTGCCCACTACACTGCAAACACCAGAAGTAGATATCCACATGGACATGTCTGTGATCTGCATACTGCAGTCTGTCCAGCACATCTCCGCAACACTTGGCATTGTGTCCTTTCTTATTGCTGGGTCACTTGCCTCCTTCGCACATTCTTGGTTCCCACCTCTCCCCACATTCTGCAATTTTGTGGCAGAGGGGCTCTGCCTTTGTGGATGGTTTGTCTACATGTCTGGCCCTGTTACCATGGTTACTTGTGTTGTCGTGTCCGGCAGTTGGGCATGTTGGTTGGCATGTTGTATGTGATTTTGTTACGTGTGCTCTCCCACAGTTGTGAGTTGTGTGATTGTGGAGTTGAGGTGTGTGGTGTGTTCAGTTAGTACTTACCAATGAGCAGTGCATTGCCATAGGTGCCATCCTGGAAGCACTGGTTGATGATGGACTGTCGGAAGATATATGTATCATGCACACTGCCTGTGAAGTTGGCGACGACATTGGTGAACTGTCCCCGGTGGTCCATTATTGCCTGCACATTGATGGAATGCGTGTGATTTCTGTAGCGGTAATTGTGTGCAGGTTCGGCAGGGGGCGCAAGTGGTACATGTGTACAGTCAATTGCCCCCGACACGTGCGGTAAGGCAGCTATGGCGTAATTCCCTTGCATGGTCTCCAGCTGTTCATGCACAGTGTGGGGGAAGTGAAGGTGCAGGGGTATCAAGATGATACAAACCGTGATGTTTACAGGTATGATGAATCCTGCATGATGAGACCGTAACAGATGTTTGTGTGGTCGTAACCTTCCTTTTCTTTCCTGCGGAGGTTACGAGCACACGGACTTCTGTTACAGTATATTTGGACTGGATTCATCATACTTGTATGCATTCCGGTTTGTCCAAGTGCAATACACTGTACCAGATTACGTTTGTGACTATGAGGACGCTTGACCATTGTCACCATTTCTCAAACAGGTTTCTAACTACTGATTTCGGGATATGGAATGGTATTGGGGAGTTCCCACAGCATTTGCAGTTTATTGGATCCACACGTTGCCCTGGTGAAGTTCCCCGTTGGGAATGGGACGCGTTGGCTGAGCTTTTCGTCTTGTTGTTTATGTATTTGTAATAAAGTTCTGTTTTTCCACTACCGTTGACTACTGGACTTCATGACCTGGGGGGGAGGGTCCGGGGGGTGGTTGCGGTGGGTGTTGTGGCCCTCTTGGGTCTCCAGGCTGCATGATCATTGTCTCCATGGCATCTGTTGGTCTTCAGATGTGGCTCTAGGCTGGGCTCCCTTTCATACTGCAGGTTGTCGTCCTGCTTAACACCAGTAAAAGGCAGGAGTTGAATCCCTGCTGCTAACGTGCCTTATCGCCTGTTTTCGGATCGCATCGCTGATCTGGCTGGCCGTTGAGAATATCGCGAAGTGGTGTTTTCATGTGTTTTTGCATGGGAACGCCTACTCTGCATATCATTAGCGTTGGTTGTCGCTCTCATCCATGGCGATGTGTTTTGTGGCAGCTATCGCAGGAAAACTGGCGATGTCGGCAGTTTGCACCAGCTTGTGAATAGGGCGATAAGTCTATCGCCACTTTTGCGGCGCTAAAGTGCCGATAAATCGTGGATGGCTCCTTGATAATATGCCCCCATGTGTATTGCAAACTACAATTATCACATATTTTGGAATGAGGTGCTCCCAGGGAGGGTGGGCATCAGTACAACCAACAGTCAGAAAGGATCAATGTTTGTTTTAGCAACAATAATCACCAAATACTGCTCAGAATTGTATTTTAGTCCTTTCACTGGAATTCGTTTGGTCTGCTTCCAGTCCTAGGCTTAAAGGCAGCAAATATGTTGGTTTTGTGGTTTTCAGCCAATGCTTCTGAAGTCTAGCACTTTGCTTTCTGATCTAAATTGAAATTAAATTGCTGAATAATGATAATGACCATGCAGATCACATCAGAGTCCAGGTTTTCACATAGGCAGTGGCAGCCCATCAACAGTGTGTTAGGGCCTTGCCTTCCCACGTGTGAGCAGTCCACATAATGCCCCTACATCTATTCCACATTTACATAGCCAGTCATACAAACATTATTCACATTAAATAAAACACATAAAAGTACAATAAATACACATAACTGTTTTGACACTAAAAAGTATTTCTAAAAAGCCAGACATATTTGCATAGCATTTCAATTAGTAGTGTTAATGAGAACACAATGCTTTCATGAAGATGACCAATACAACTTTCAGCCCTCCAGGCTGTGCTTCAGCTCAGCATCACCAACCGATGATAAACAATGAAAAATGTATATAATGCTGTATAAGAATATGGCACTGTGTAGCTGGATATCTGCATTGTGCACATGTGAGAGCATAAGTCAAATACATCCATTGACACAGGCACAATCCAAAGAATTTAGCAGATATACTGCGCATGCCACAAGCAGTGCCGAATGTTGTCTAAAATTGAACTGTCAGGGTGCTTAGCAATTTGTCCCTCTTACCTATTACTATTCAGATAGAACATCATGAGCGGGATCCCAAGACCCCTCCAGGAAGGTGGGAGATGGATTGTGGTGTCATCCTTTCATTTATCCTGGCACTGTGACTCCGTCCGGCACCTTGTTTGGAGCTCGGGAAACCTGATCTGCTTGCTATTGGCATTGTACTAGAATTTAGAGTTTTTAATATCAATTGTGCCGAAATACTGTGACAAAAATATCGAGTAACAATATTGTAAAGGTAAGTCTATTTACTTTTGCTATTCTTAACTCCACATACATGTACTTTGACAACATATGCCTTCAAGGTATGCTGATGTGGAGTAAGGTATGACAGTTCAACACTTACCTATATCTTCTTACCTTCACAATATTTTGGGAGTCAATATTTTGCTCATGATATTTTGGCAGGAAAATATTTTTCTCTGCGATATTGTCACTATTTTGGCAATTTTATGTGTATGTGAGTCAGTGAATGTGAGAATGCATAAGCCCCTGATCAAGTGAGTGCATGAATGGATGAATGAATTATTGAATGCATGGACACTTATGTCCTCATAATGAGTGTCCTGTAAATTTCCCAGTTATTTCCCACACCCGGAATAACTATTACCTGTGGTCATGGCAATTTCAGAGGGAGGAATAACAGGGGTTACAATTTTTGGAGAAATAAAATGCAGACAATGGACTTCTGCTCCCGACTGCTGCATGTTTTTCTCTAGTATTCCACCTGGAGTCTTTGCCTGCTGGCAGTAGGTGAAATCTCCGTGTAGCATACACTCACCAGCAGTATTCCCGCCGAGCCCATAATTGTGATGGACCTGAATTAACTGGGCATTCTTGATGAGGGCCATAATGTGTAAGTGAGTGCATGAGTGACGGTTTGAATGGGCGAGAGGAAGAATGAATGTTGAATAAGTGAGTGCATGAGTGGATTGGTGAGTGGCTCCATTGATGGGTGCAGAGATGTTAAATCACTTTTACAGACGAGGCAGAAGTGATGACATTTTTAAGATGATAGAAATTACCAATATTAAGCCAGTGTAAGCATTATACCAAGGCTGGGCACCTTTGAGAGCTTAAATTGACACCAATTCTAAAAAAAAAAAAAAATCACCGTTAATGTGCAAACATTAGGCGCAAGTGGGCACCATCATTTCAACAGTATGTCAGGAATAACAGCCATTGTAACATAACCAGCATTAGGGTTGTGAAGGCTTGATATGGATGGACATATTCTGTGAAGAATTGCCATCATTATGCTGTGAATAGCCACCATAACATTAACACCAAAATTATGCCTTATTGTGCACATGCATATTCCTGTGAGGGCTGCAAGGCCCAGAGTCCTTCTGGCTGTTGTTTTGGTGGTGGAGGGGGCAGGAGTCCAAGAGCCATAAAAGAAGGCAGACTACACTGCTGCATGGGATGAACACATTTCTGAGTGTACTACAGGGCCCAGAGTCCTTCTGGTTATTGTTTTGATGTTGGAGGAGATGAAAGCCCCAGAGCGATAAAAGAAGGCAGACTACACAGATGTGCTGGATGCACACATTCCTGTGAAGACTGCAGGGGCCAGAGTCCTTCTGACTGTTGTTTTGGTGGTGGAGGAAGCGGAAGCCCAAGCACCACAAAAGAAGGCACGCTACACCGCTGTGCTGGATGCACGTGGGAGGCACCCAGACTCGGCATCGACCGGGCCAAGAGCATGCCCATCTGCGCCCGTCAGAGACTGGAGGAGGGCCCCTCTCTAACTTCTGCCTCCTGACCTCACAGTAAGTTATGCTTCTGTAATCGTTAACAGTAAGGGAAAGAGGAAAGCGACCAGCCGTGGAACCGCTCCTTTTAAATGCATCAACAATTGCTAAAATGCTTGAGAGAGCTGTGGGGTTATCTGTAATGAAATTGCACTGACCAAGATTAGACTTTCGCTTGATAAAAAGTCTATGGAGACCAACCTGGGGGCCCTCACAGAGATGGATGGAGTGGGTACCCAGCTGGATGCCAACATTACCCTTGAAATTACTTCTGAGCTTGGATCCTGTGTCGAACACTTTGCCTCTTCCGCCCTAAAATCACCAGCAACTCCAGCACCCAAAATGAAAAGAGGAGAGTGTGCGGTGGGCTTTCACACAACCTTAAGCAAATCACTTAATGAAATCTTCTTTAACTCTGGGGGACTGCCAGAGTACCTTTCTTGGAGGACTATTGCCAAAGGTTTACATCTATCCTCCAGAGAGAGCTGCAACACATTTTGAAGCTTCTCACTCTGATTGAATCCTAGCTAGAGGCTGTGCACAAACCCCCAACCTTAGAATATCTCTCTCCCAACCCGAGAGTTAGATTTACTCAAGAGCCATGCCACAAGTTCATCCTTTCAGCCCCTGTCTGTTGGGTGCTCCTTTGCCATCTTGGAAGAAACAATGGCTTGCAGTGAATTAAAGCCAAGTGCAAACAATGGAGGGACCCTAAGCCTGTGGGCTCGGACATTCACCATTTTGAATCACTTTGACGCCCTATCAGAATTACGTTCGCCAAGCCTCAAAACCTTTTTGCCTGAAGACTCCATAAGAAACTACTCCAAATCTTTCTAAGTCTGTATAATCAACTGACACAAATTAGCCTTCGCTGTCAGTCATCAGTTGGAATGTTGTAGGGATCAGGTCCAAGCTGCTGATACCCAAAAGATTATCTTCCATTGAGGAACATGATATCAGTTTCTCTCAGGAGATGTGGGATTCTGTATCAGTGGCACACAAAGGGTTTGTTTGTTATTCTGTTCCTGCCACTTGATCTAGCTCTGGGCGAGCGAAAGGACGACTGCCCGCCTGGGTTAAAGATTCAGTTAAATTTGCTGTGGAGGAGATATCTACAGTGCATCATGCCTTTTAATCGATCCTTAATAAGGGGGGGGGGCATTTGCAAGTTTACTTCATAGACTTTTATAATGATGATTTAAGTAACAGAGACAAAAGTAATTATGCACACTTGTTTAACTTTCTCACCAACCTAAAAGCTAATTGTCACACTAACAACTGAACTTTGATTTGTGGACATTTTATTGCAAAATTTGTTCCTAATGCATTTGATGTGGGAAATGATATTTCTTACTATTCCACTTCAATTTGTGATTTGAGAGGTGTGGAGCTGGGGCGGTATCTTGCTATGTTTGACTTGGAAAAGGAAAGCCGTACTGCAAAAAACCAATGATACCATTTGAGATCGCATTAGCCAGATCACAGTATAAACAACAGATCAAAAGAAGGAAGAATGAGCTTGATGATGAGGATTGGGAATGCCTTATCACCCTTGCCAGACAGAAAGACCATAAGGTCTTTTGGATTTTACTTAAACAATGCAGGTTAAGGGGCGTCCCGAAAAATAAGATGTGTAGCAATAGTAGCTCCAGTGATTGTGTCAAGAATTTTTGGAAAATATATTATCTTCCTGCAGAAGACCTTTTGTCTGACTCCCCACCTTGAGAATGATTTTGGGGAATCCCTAACCAGTGTTTCTTAACGTATGGTCCAAGGAACCCTGAGAGTCTGCAAAGCCTACCCAGGGGGTCCGCGACTGCTTTTAAAAATTGAATAATATTAACAGATTAATAAATTGTATATAAACAAATAAGACAATGTAAAGTACTAAATGTTAAACGTTTGTAAAGGAAATTGAATTTGAAGGCTATAAATTATGATATACACAGGTTGATTCGTGGGAACAGTGCAAGTGCATCAAACAGAATACAGTATGGTGGATGAATAGCTCAATTGATTTTAGAGAAGCTCCAACCTTCCCATTAAAATTTTGATTTTTTTTAGATTTGATTGTGAATTAAATAGAATATTTATTCATTTGTGTATTTGTTTGTTTATGTATTTTTGAGAATTGTTTTGTGATTCCAATCATCGAAAATGCTTAGGCCAAGGTCATTAGCTTCCAGTATTGACTCAAAGGGGTCCCAGATTACAATAATGATTCAGTGGTGGTCCCCTGGTTCCAGTAATGATTAAGTAAGGGCCCACAGAAGTCAAAAGGTTAAAAACCACTGCCCTAAACTAACTTTTTCCATTGAAGAAGTTACATATGCTTTACTTCCAAATTCCAGTTCAAAAGATCAAGGACCGATGGACTACCTCATTGATTTGATAAAATGCAATGTTGAGCTTTGGGTCCCCCTCCTTGCTAATGTAATCTAACTACCGTTCACCTGATAACATGCTGGGGTCTTGGTCACTCTCGACGAGTGCGCCTATTTTCAAGAAGGACAATAGTTTTGAGCCTAAGATCTACCATCCTATTTCTCTGATTGATACCTCGGTTAAGGTCATCTGTAGGGTCCTTCTCAACAAGATGCGAGAATGGGCTTGTGAAAACAATATACTGCACCCTAGCCAGTATGGGCTCAGAGAGGGGCTGGATACAGCGAAGCAGTGCCTGAACCTGCATCTTATTGTGAGGAAATATACCATTGTCAGGCGCTGCCCCCTTACCTGGCATTTATGGACCTCTCCACCACCTTTGACAGCGTTAATCGCTGTAGGCTTTGGAAAAAGTTGCTGGAATTGGGTCTGGCTGTTCCGTTGGTACACTTCTTTCATATTCATTATGAGAATCTGTCGGCCAGGGTCCCTTTTGGCCCTTATTCAGGAGCTTACTAAGATATTTAGCCTCGCCTGCTGCATTTGTCAGAGTTTCGAGTTGGTACTGCTGCCTTTCATCTTCTATATTAATAAATTAAGCCCTGTCTTATCAAATGTTTCAAAGGATGTCCCCTTAAAAGGCACTGTAGCTATTCTGGTGTTGGTGTACGCAGGCGACCTGCTTTTAATGGCCCACACACCAAATGCCTAATGTAAGCTGTTTGATTCTTTTGTTGAGTTTATGGCTAATATGGATTTATCAACCAATGTCAATTAATCCGAGATCATGGCTTGTGTCCCTAAGAAGAGCGGGGTGACCTCACTAGCTTGTGGGACTAAACGATTAACCAGTGTGCATATCTTTCGGTATTTGGGAATACACTTCGAGCACATCTCTGCCAGCAGTTTAAAATTATGTAGGGCAGCTGGAGTACTATTGAGTCGTACCCAGCCAACTGTCTCAAGGCTCTGACTCCCCTTTTGTCCTTAGTGCATCCCAGTGGGTAATTATGGTGTAGGAATTTGGGGCTACTCAAATAGTCTTCCTTTGCAGTTTGAGGAAAATCGCATATCCAGGCAATTTCTGTACCAACCACCTACTAGCTTGTTCTTCATTTGTCATGGAGAGCTCTGTTTGTCCTATCTGAAAGACCATATTAAATTAGCCCCCGGCCCCACCCTAATACGGATCTCAATTTGGCTCAATCCCCAGGCAAGGCCATTATTAAGGATTGTTTATCGCCAGATAATGGAACTGCTATCCCATGGGTTGCTTATGTTAGCTCATCCTTAAAAGATCTGGGCAGCCTGGAGTTATTCCATTCGCCATCTCTTATTCATAAAGAGGATAAGAAGGTGGTGAATTCTCTTTTTTTAAATTAAAAACAAACTTTAAGGGAGCGCACTAAGTGCTGCAACATCACAATACTCCCTTAACTGAAAGAAACATTTTGTATGGAGCCTTATCTATCATGGGGAATGGGGATATGAGAAGGGTAGCTTTTATTCCACTTCAGGGCGGGCGGGCATCGTTCACCATCTGCTTAGGTTTCTCTTGGGATTCAGTAATGTACTTCCCTGAGGTGCCTGCTCAGGTGACTGTATCTCTGGACAAACCCTGCTCCATTTTGTTTTCTTTTATAAATTTTATCAGATTTTTATCAAACAGTTTTTATTACCGCTTTTAAAGAAATGTCATCTGGTTCAATGCAGGATGGCTCTAAGATATTTGCAATTGTTAAGTAATGAGAAAGTGTCCAAAATAGTTAGTTCGTTTTATAAATTTGCAGTTTAGCCTAGGAAAAGCATGGGTTACCGAATTTCCTACTATGTTCTTAAAATTGATTTTAGGTGTTGAATATTATATATTGAATTTGATGAATTAGTGCATTTGTTGTATTATCATGTCTTTTGACTTGCTTTTATATATACCTCCAGGACGCGAATAAAGAATTTTGATGATTATGTTGATGATGCCCGAATTTCAATGTGAATACATCTGGGTGGGCTCAACCTCCCTAGTCGAAAGAGCTCTTTAGATTTTGTTCGAAAGGAGGGATATTATTTAAAACTGCCTAAAGGAATACCCTATGTATATAGTTTTGATTTTCAGGGTCCTTTGGCAAGAATAAAAATAACTGGATAGGCGCCCCTGGAGTAAATTAGTTTTCCTACATCTATAACTCTGGTTTACATGTTTCAGCTGGTTACCAATACATGTTACCCGGCTTTCTTCTGGAACAAAAGAAGATCCCTCATGTGTGTTTCATGATATCGAACACACTGTTCCTTATTTAGGCACTTTGCTACATGCACACAATCATTAACCCCTTAACTGCTGGGGCTCCCCACCCCCCTCCTTCCCCAGTCTTAAGCCCTTATTTGTCTATTTGGGGTAGTTCGCTCTTAGGGACCTATAACTTTTTTCCACATAAGGTAACACACCAAATTTCTGTCCTTTTTTCCAACATCCTGGGAATTCTAAAGGCATCCAGGGTTTGTGGATTCTCCTGCAGGGGACCGAGAAAATAGACAATAGCTAAATCTTTGAGTTTTTTGGGACAAATAGGAAAATATTACTCCATATAAAAGTGTCTGTTTTTTTTCCTAAAAATGGCATCAATGAACAGTTCGCTGTGCTAAAGTCACCATCTTCCCAGCTTTCAGGAAGATGCAGAGCTGATTCAAAAAATCTTTTTTTTTTTCATCACAGTTTTGGCATTTTTCAAAGAGGTAGCCAATTTTGCCTATTTTTTTAAATTTCAACCTACTTCCAGTTTATGGTGGAAACCAGTGTGAAACCCATGGGTGATTCAGAAAAGCTATAGATTTCTGAAACGTAGACAAAATTCCAAATTTAGCAAGGGGTCATATGTGTAGATCCCTCAAAGTTTTCCAAAAGAAACTAACTGTTGAAATCAAGAAATATTGAAAATGAGTAGGAAAAAAAGGCCACTTGTAACAACGTTTTCATCTGTAACTTTTTGACATGATGGCCGATTTACAAATGCAATACAATATTATGCCAGCTAGAACCATCTAGTTGTGGGTATATATTGAGGGCCTCATTTATGAGGTTTTGCCATAGGGCAGCGCTGCAGGCCTTCCTACTGCGCTGCCCTACAGCAAAAGAAAAGGGCAGGAAGGTGCTGTAGCTATCAGATATGGCGCAATCCTGCCCTTTTCCCCAACGCTGGCGTACAATGGGCTTCCGTGCGCCAACACAGGCACCTTTGCACCATAGTGCAAGGGTGCCTGCGTTGCAGGGATGATTATTTTTGTGCAGGAAGGGGACCTTCCTGCGCGAAAACAATCACAAGAGGCTTTTTCCTCTTTCTATGTGTGGTGCAGAATGCAGCACACATAGAAAAACGAAAAACGAGGAGAAATAAAGATATTTCTCTTCTTTGCGCCTCCCTTACGCCTCCCCTGGGGAGGCTTAAGTTTTTGGCACTGCCTCAGATTTATGACTTCTCATAAATCTGGGGCAGTGTCAAAAAGCCATGGATGTTGCTGGGAACGCTCCCAGCAACACCCATTGCATGCCCCTTTAACGCAGAAAACTGCGTTAAAGGGAACAATATTTATGAGGCAGCATTAAGCCAAAAAAAGTGGGTAAGTGCTGCCTCGTAAATATGGTCAGGCTCCTGCGTCATGGAACGTCACAAAAAGTGACGTTCCGGCAGCACAAGGGGCCTCATAAATGAGGCCATGAGTTTGTAGGTTCTCCAAGAGCCCAAGGTACCTAGAGCCAACAACTGACCTGCACCGTACAATGGTTTTTCATTGCATACCGAGTATATAGCAATTCATATGGTGAAATATGTAGAGTGAAAAATGGGTATCAAGGAAACCTATGTATTTCTGAAATGGGCACAAGATATGGAGTTTAGGAGCAGTGGTTATTTGTACATCTCTGAAATTGTGGGTACCGTACTAGCATATGATTTAGAGGGTATTTCAAAATGCCTTCTTTCTTACACACTTTCTTACATTTGGAAGGCAAAATGCATTGAAATCCAATTGGTAATAACAAATGTTGTACTATTCTATTCTTCCACATGTCTTCCGATAAAAATGGTACCTCACTTGTGTGGGTAGGCTTAGTGCCGGTGAAAAGAAAAGGCCCAAAACACAACATGGACACAACACATTTATTCCACTCAGAACTGAACCTTTTTTGTAAGGTGGGTAGCTGTGGATTTTGGGCCCTAACTCAGACGGTATTTAGGGAAACCTAGGGAAAACTAGCAAACCTGCACATCTGTAAAAACTAGACACCTGAGAGAATCCAGAGTGGGGTGACACGCATGGCTCTCACTAGATTTTCTTACCCAGACTCCCTTGCAAACCTCACACTTTCCCTAAAAAACACATTTTCTCACATTTCTGTGCTGAAAAGTCCTGGAATCTTTGGGGAGTCACAAACCCAGCATTCCTCCAAGTCTCCCGATAAAAATGGTACCTCACCTGTGTGGGTAGGCCTAGTTCCCGCACAGGAAAGGGCCCAAAACACAACAAAGACACATCACATTTTTACACTCAAAACTCACCCTTCTTTTGCAATGTGGGTCGCTGTTGATTTTGTGCCCTAGCTCAGTCGGCATCTAAGGAAACCAAGTAAGCATGCACATTTCTGGGAACTAGACACCTGGAGGAATCAAGGGTAGGGTGATCGGCATGGCTCTCACTAGGTTTTTCAACCCAGAATCCCTTGCACACCTCAAACATGACTAAAAACACATTTTCCTCACATTTCTGTGATGGAAAGTTCTGGAATCCGTGGGAAGCAACAAACCTCATTTCACTCAGTATTCCGACAAGTCTCCTGATACATATGGTACCGCTCTTGTGTGGGTAGGCCTAATGCCCACAACAGGAAAAGGCCCAAACGCAACATGGACACATCTAATTTTTCCACTCAAAACTGACTTTTTTCTTGCAAAGTGGTAGCTGTGGATTTTGGGCCCTAACTCAGCCGCTACCTAGGGAAACATAGCAAACCTGCACATTTTTAAAAACTAGACGTCTGCAGGAATCCAGGGTGGGGTGAACTGCATGGTTCTCTCTAGGTTTTCTTACCCAGAATCCCTTGAATACCTCACACTTTGTCTAAAAAGCACATTTTCCTTACATTTCTGTGATGCAAAGTTTTGTAATCTGTGGGAAGCCACAAACTTCCTTTCACCCAGCATTCCCCCAAGTCTCCTGATAAAAATGGTACCTCACTTATATGGGTAAGCCTAGTGCCTGCGACAGGTAAGGGCCTAAAACACAACGTTCACACATCACATTTTTACACTCAAAACTGACCCTTTTTTTGCATTGTGTAGCTGTGGATTTTGGACTCTAGCTCAGCTGCCACCAAGGGAAACCTAGCAACCTTGCACATTTTTTTAAACTGGACACCTAGGGGAATCTATGGTGGGCAACTTGCATGGCTCTTCTAAGGGTTACTTACAAGGAATCCCTAGCAAGCCTCAAACTGTGACAAAAAAACACATTTTTGTCACATTTCTGCAATGAAATGTTTTGGAATCTGTGGGGAGCCAAACACATACTTCCCCTCAGTCCCGTGATAAAAATGGTACCTCACTTTTGTGGGTAGGTCTAATGCAAAAGGAAGGGGCCCAAAAGGCAGCATTGACCCGTCACATTTTTCCACCCAAAACTGACTCTTTTTTCAAAGTGGGTGGCTCTAGATTTTGTTTCATATCTCTGCCAACATCCTAGGGAAGCCTAGCAAACCTGCACATTTTTGAAAAATAGAAACCTGGAAGAATCCCGGGGTGGAGTGACTTGCGTGGCTCACACTATGATTTTTTACCCAGACTCCCTTGCAGACCTCACACTTTCCCTAAAAAACACATTTTCTCACATTTCTGTGCTAAAAAGTCCTGGAATCTTTGGGGAGTCACAAACCCAGCATTCCTCCAAGTCTCCCGATAAAAATGGTACCTCACCTGTGTGGGTAGGCCTAGTTCCCGCACAGGAAAGGGCCCAAAACACAACAAAGACACATCACATTTTTACACTCAAAACTCACCCTTCTTTTGCAATGTGGGTAGCTGTTGATTTTGGGCCCTAGCTCAGTCGGCATCTAAGGAAACCAAGTAAACATGCTTTTATGGGAACTAGACACCTGGAGGAATCAAGGGTAGGGTGATCTGCA
Source organism: Calotriton arnoldi (assembly GCA_963921515.1). NCBI lineage: Eukaryota > Metazoa > Chordata > Amphibia > Caudata > Salamandridae > Calotriton > Calotriton arnoldi. Next base: position 1,157,185 of record CAWUFW010002411.1, read on the forward strand.
TGGCTCTCACTAGGATTTTCAACCCAGAATCCCTTGCACACCTCAAACGTGACTAAAAACACAGTTTCCTCACATTTCTGTGATGGAAAGTTCTGGAATCCTTGGGAAGCAACAAACCTCCTTTCACTCAGCATTCCGACAAGTCTCCTGATACATATGGTACCTCACTTGTGTGGGTAGGCCTAATGCCCACAACAGGAAAAGGCCCAAACGCAACATGGACACATCTCATTTTTCCACTCAAAACGGACTTTTTTATTGCAAAGTGGTAGCTGTGGATTTTGGGCCCTAACTCAGCCGCTACCTAGGGAAACATAGCAAACCTGCACATTTTTAAAAACTAGACGTCTGCAGGAAGCCAGGGTGGGGTGAACTGCAGGGTTCTCTCTACGTTTTCTTACCCAGAATTCCTTGAATACCTCACACTGTAGTGTAGCTCCTATTTCCCTAATAGGCTCTGCGCATTGGAATAATATATCCTATAGGTTTGACATAGGACTAAGGTCAGTATGTCCCTATCAAGTATATTAAACTTAATTACTTGTGCCAGCTAGCTCAGAGGCCACTAGAAACTCCTTGACAACAAGAAGGAGTAGTTTCTGGCAGCCGCAAAACATGACCACTGTGTTTCCCTTTAGAATCAGAACGTGTCCCAGAGTTGTGGAAACAATAGATAACTATTTCACTCAGCTCAGTCGTGCATGCTTAGTTTTCTCCAAGTTACACAGAAAGAAATAGACGGGCGTTTCAATAAAGGATTTATTGAACAGTCTTGTTTCTGGTGTAAGTAAAATGTGCTGTTACGATCACAAGACAGTATGCGAGATAAATAATGTACAGGGTGAGCAGTAGAAATAAATAATACTGCGATAGCATTATCTTTTAGTACATATGCATTTACATAAATAACACAGACTAAAAATGCGAGTACTCATACGATGCGTTGCTAAGCTAATTCTACCCCAATGTACCTAACCTGACCTAGGTGTAGGAATAGGGAAGAAGTAGGTGAAGTATTCCTTACTATGGTATACTAAGAGTATGTTAAGTCTAGTATGCCTAGTATGCCAAGAGTCCCTCTAGGTTCTAGTCAGCTCCATACCTGAAAGAATGAGAGAGGTAGGAATCTCTTTGCCAGACTCGAACTCCAACACCCCGCAAGGGAAGTCAGATCACTGGAAGCTGGAAGCTGGGCTCTCTGCGTGCAGGGAAGGCAGCGTCTTCTCAGTGCGTCAGGCCGGGAAACGGGCTCCTCTGAAGTCGAGGTCTCCTCTGGTTTACAGGGGCTAGGGAAGGTATATTTATACCTGAGAGCACCTAAGAATGTTAGCATTGACGTGAGTTGGACAGCGAAAGACGTCATGAATGAACCCCTAAGGAATAATGGTTCATGCATAATATATGAGTCCTTGAAGAAATCAATAGTCCTGGACTAGGAAACTCCCGCAGCCTAAGGGTCTGTTCTTCATGAACTCGTTGTGACGTTAGGGTGGACGGATGTCAGAGACCATGCCTGTATTTGGAGTGCACGGTTTAATGCCTAAATAAGGGCCGGGATTTTATGCCTATATAAGGGCAGGGCGAATTGTGCCGATATAAGGACATGATACTGGAAAGCCCGTTTATGGATACCCTAAGAGGAATACAACACCCACTCCTCTTTCGTGTGTACGATAATACTAAAATGCTGAACATTTAATATGCTAAACATTAAAATGGAGTACCGCATATTTCTCAAATTTTTCATAAAACCATTTAAAAAAGGCATTTAAAAAACCTATTAGAATGCAAAAGGTACTGTACATTTGAAGCATTGCTTTTCATTACAGGCATAAAGTTCGAAAATAAATGCAATTGGAATGAAATAAGCAGTAATATTTACATGTGACAAAAAATGATCGATAAGTTTCTCAAAAATCAAAGTCATTTTATGTCATAAAAATTAATGAACTGTTTTAGACACACAAGATGACTAAGTGTCCGTGGAAGTACCTTGAAGTCTGTATTGTAAGGCTAGTTCTACTTTAAGCAGATCGATGTGCCATTTTCGTTCAAAAAAAAAAATGGGAAAATGTTCAATTTTGGTAGAGTTCCAAGTTGTTTAAAAATGAAGGCCAAATTGTCACTGCATCTCTGGAACACTGTATGCCGAATCAGAGTTAGTTCACGGGTCTGGTGTAAACATGAGATCATCTATTTCAATAGACAAAACATCATCCACTGTTGTTGGTGTCAGTTGGAACACCTCGTGTAGTAGATTAATTGCACAGAGATGGGAAGCATTGCTTCCAGCATAGGTTGCCGCAGCAAAGTTCGCGTCCGTTGTTACCTGTGTGCCTGTAGATCTTTCTCGTACCTCAGCAGCAGCCAGAAGCGTCTGTGAGATCTCAATGAATGCTGACAGCAGGATAGGAAGCCTCTGGGGACAACACAGAGCATGGGCCGTTATCGGGTCCAGCAGAGTATCGACATCCATTGGCATTGCTGATGGAAATGTTAGACAGGTGTCCAACACGCATTCTTCACCGCATAGCAGGCATCGTAGAACAGGTAAGATGCAATCTTGCCAGATTGGTCTGAATGACAGGAACCAAGTTGTATTAAGGTCCCGTAGATGAGTCATGCCCAAAAGCTTTACTATTTGCTCACGGCACTTTCGTTCAAGGAGAGCTTTCTCCATTTCGCTCGGAGTGACGTCTGCGAATAGGCTGGCCATAGCGCAATAGCAGGAAGAGAAATAGAATTCCGGCAACAAGTGCTAGAATTAATGGTATGCCACCAAACACCGAATGTGCAAAGTTCGGGATGATTCCAGTATTGCCTGGAAAGGTGCTAACAGACCTGAGCAGATGCTCTTAAATACATGTACAATTCCGGTTGTATCAGACATGTTAAAGATACGTGATATCATTTCCACGAAATGTATAGGGCAGTTTGTACGTATTAAAGTCTGTATCTCAGCCGAAGTCTTTGCTATTTGTAGATCATAGGTTTCTTTGGCCGAGGTCAAAGGCACTGTTTGCTGTAAAAGCATGGCTTTAATTCTGCTTAGAGTATCAAATCTTATAAAAGAGACGTTCAGCGAAGGCCATAGAGGCGACTCCCTGACTGTGTCTATTGGGGAAACAATACTTGCATACAGCAAGTGACCCTGGAGTTGACCGTTACTAGATATGGGATGCCTGGCAGCATTCCGCAGCAGCTCTGATCATTCAACATGAGGTAACTCCCATTAGAAAGTTGTCCAAACGTTGGATTAATCACAGCAGCTGGAGTACCCTGCTGATGGCAAGACAAATTTTCCACTGAACCATTACAAGCCCCGTGCAAGGAAATGTCTTGACATATAAGTGAACCACTCAGTGCAAGTTTACAGTTTGAACCGCTCAAAAACACTTCACGATCCCCACTCCAACATCTATATGTATACGGTAAATCCCAAGATGTCTTAATGTATTCCTTACCCAACCTTTCATATTTGCCTGCTTGCATTTGTCTGAGGCAATACTGAAACTGAAAAGTACTCACAGGTAATGTTATTTTGCCATGAATAAGCCATTCTGTAGCTGGTTTTTCTGCCACAGTGAATGGTAACTTCTCCAATTTTTCAATGCTCAGCACTGTATACTTTGCTCCTTTTTGTGCCAGTTCAATCTGTTTATCAGTTAGATTGTATTCTGCAAACAGAGCCGTTGTGTTGATGAAACGCCAAGGCACATAGCCTGCTCGCAAAGATTGCAGCGTCCAGCTTAATAACATAATAGAACGTAGTTGAGATTGGCCTTGTTGTAACATCGCCAAATCTTGTTCTAGAATGTCGATAGCAGAGGATACAATGCCATCCAATGAATATATTCTGGAGGACAAAGTTGTTAACCCATTGTCGACCACAGAGAGTGTTTTCTCTAAATTAATACGATCAAGTTCACGTATTCGTTCTGCAGCCTCTATCTGTGATACTTTCCAAGCTTCATTATAAGCAGCATAAATGCCGGCATATATGAAACGTTTTTGACACGGTTTTCTTGGTCCAAGCAAGAATTCCCTAAGGTCTGCGTCCTTTTTAAGTAAGGTTAAGTGTTGTTTCACATCCTGTAGTGTAGACTTATGCAGCCAATCGAGGCATAATTTCCCTACACGGTATGTTGTTACTACCCCCGGATGTTGTCTTTGGACGTATCTTGGGTCTGGCCTATGAATAGTAAACCCCTGAGTTTTATTCACGAATCTTTCCTGACAGTTATTTGTGTCTGTGGGCCAGATCAACCATTTTTTCCAAGTAGGATTAGATCTGTTGAGTTGTAGTATATTGTCAACTGTCACCACTGCCTGTGTATCGTTATCTCTGGCAGGTGTTGGTACAGAAGGTGTGTTCATCTCTTTTATCTTGGCTAATCCAAGACAAGATGCTTGTTGGATAGTTTCATTCAAAAACATTATTTGTTCTGGGATGATGCAGGCTCTAAATAAAGCTTCTATCCCCTGCACTTGCCAATCTTTAGTACCCCACACAGTTTTTGTGTCAATTGTGTCTTTCCAAAAGTCGAAACCCTGTCTAGACAGTTGGGCATTAAAAAACGCAGAATAAATCTGTTTTGTATTTGTTAACATAATTTTCAGTCCTGTCTTGTTTACATTTCTATAGTAAAACATTTCTGGATCAGATGTATTGTAACCTGAAAAATATGGAAACTTGTTAGCAAATGTTTTTGAACTACCGTATGGTGGTGTAGGACAATGCTCCCATTGGTTAAACATAAACACATTTCTTGGATATGCAGATTTATGCAAATAATGATGACCATAGTGGTTAAAACAATACATTTGTTCATAGTCTGATGAACCCTCTAAATATTCATGTTTAGAAAATGCAGCAGATTTTTCTAGGTCAAACATTATATCGTTTACAGTCTCAAAGTCCCAATCATCTGAATAGGAACTGGACGTAATTCGATCACTTAGTGAAATTTTAAACAAATGTGGAATGTTCAATTGTTCATTCGGGCCGAAGATATCATAATCTGTTTTGTCCCACACTATACCATCCTGTATAGGAACAGCTGTGATGTTCACTGATGACAAGTCTCTTGCTTCACGATGGGAAGATTTATGAGGTTTCAAAAGTACGTTTACGTCTTTTCCTTCAGTGTTCACATGGATGTATCTGCCACTTATAAGCACGCTTACAGTTGTAACCAAAGCTAGCCAGAGCAGGAAAACAAAAAGTCCAGATGTAATCCAGAGTTCAATCCATGGAGAAACCAAATAAGTCTTTTTCATAAATTGAAGAAAGTCTTGAACTTGCTGCTTGAATTTCAATGACACTGGCGTCGTTTCAGGTTCACTCGGATCTTCTGAGAACGTATCAAAGTTAATGAAATAGCCAGAAGCTGTTCTGTCAATTGTTGGAATTGCATCAGGATTTGTAGAAATCACTGGAACCAGTTCATCACTTGTTACGTTGGTGTACACAGGTGTATTTGGACGAACTGTTTCTTGGTGTTCAAGAGGGATGAGTTCCATAGCGTTGTTGCTTAGTCCTCCGTCTGTTACAGCTGAATTCTCGATAGTTATCAGTCTTTCAGTCTGAACCTCTTGGATAGTAGCGAGAGGAGTGCGTCTGCTACTAGGTCGGAGTCCACGAGGCCTACTATTTAGTATTGGCCACATACTGTGGTTTGATGAGGTCGATGGACACAAATCTTTTCTCCTTTCTTCCAGCAAGGGGCGGCAGAAGTACTGTTCTTGTTCCTTGAACTGCTAGGACAGGTACTGGTTGTCTGTAAGAAGGTCCAAATTCCTTCTTGACCGCAATTTTTTCTCTGACTAGATCCCCAACTTTTGGAATCCAGACAGGCCTTGCTGGGACAGCCGGTTGATCCCCAGTGGTGGTTGACTGTAGGAATACGTTGCTTTGTTTCGTTCTTAATTTGTTTAAGTCCTGTAAAACAGCCAAACGATCTTTGATATCAAATGGTTTATTTTCCACCACTGTGCCTACGTGTTCAAGGTCTGGTACCCACATTCTTGTCCCAAATAGGATCTCATATGGAGTGACCCCCTAGAGAACTTCTTGGCAGGTTGTTCAATGCACGTTGAACCCCACTAAGGTGTTTGACCCACCTATCACCCGAACCTAATACCCTAGCTGTTATAGACTGCTTTATGTCCCGGTTTTTCCTTTCCACAACCGAATTTCCCTCAGGATGGAATGGAGAGGAGTACCGAATGCAACGCCCAGACTGGCCATGGCTTCTTTGTAAGGCCTAGAGCTAAACGCAGGACCCTGGTCAGAATGTAGCGTGCCTATTGCGTATGTGCCGATAAAGACTCGCAAATCTTTTATAACAGTTCGAGCGTCAGCCGAGCGCTGAGGCCATAACCATAGGAACCTAGAGCATGAATCCACTGCAACCAAGATGTATTTATAGTTCCCGTCCCTTTGCAGGGGACCGCAGTGGTCAAGGTAAACACAAGCTAATGGTTTATCTGAAATTAACAGGGGTGTCTGCGCAGGACGTTTCACTGTGGAGACTTTCATCTGTTGGCATATATTACATTCTAAAACATAGTTCTTTGTTTGTTTTCTAATGCCAGGCCACCAATATCTTTGCTTCAGCAAAGATACTGTTGCGGAAACACCTGCATGGGCAGAAGCTATCCCTTCGTGTGCTGCTAGGATTAGTCCTAATCTGCGTTCCTTGTTTGGAATTACCCTATCCCCCACTCCAGGGATTCGAGCAAAAGGAACGTTGTTCGACTCAATTACATAAGAGTACTTGAGTGGAAACTTTTTTGGTAACGCTGCACTGCTGCCTTTGCTTGATGCATTGACAGCCAATATTATCTCACCGTCTATTTTTGTTTTTGAACGAGTGATCGCAGCTACGGAAGCCGTCTGCACAGCCCCCTTTGCGGCTTCGTCAGCCAATGAATTCCCTGCAACGTGAACGCCATCACGTTGATGACTCAGTGTGTGTATCACGTGAGCCTTTGGTAGTTCGTTTTTCAACTGAACTACTTGTTCCCAAAGCATTTTATGCTTTATTGTGCCACCTTTCGCATCTTTGAAACCATTTTCAAGCCAGTTTTGTATATAGTCATTATACGACTGAACACAGTAAAAGGAATCGCACACTATTAGTGTGGGGAATTCTCGATCTGTACTTTCAAGTGCCAGTTTGAATGCTTGTAGTTCAGCTCGCTGAGCTGTACAATCCCCTAGAGATTGTGTTTTAGTGACCATAGGTCTGAAGATGCCATCTCGCATGCGACCTTTAACGATAGCACACGCTGCACTGTAAGCTTGCTTACTCCCTATTGCGGGTTGTGCGGATCCGTCAGTGTAAATTATAAATTCGTACTGATCAAGAGGCAGAATTTCAGTAGGCAGAGGACATTCTTGTTCATATTGTAGGAATGCTTGTGTTTTTAAATCTGGATCAAAAACATATTCAACATCTGTTGCAGCAAGAGAATTAACCCATTGTATCCATCTTGGATGTAATGCTTTAGCATTTGGAATGCTCACTTTTGTAACAGCTTCTAAAGCCGGTACCAGGGTTACGACAATAATGCGTTTCCCTTGGGCTAAGGCTCTTTCTTTTGCTACAGCGGTTTGAACTGCTGTCAGAATTTTTTCAGTTGAACTGAAGCGCATTTCCGCTTGTGTGTACAAATGGGATTTGTATGCAATTGGGATTTTCTCACCCTCATTGAAGGTTAAGTAGGTGAATCCACATTGACCCGAAATTATTCGGATCACCAAATTACGTTGACTTACACGTGTTTGTAAGTGATTTGTTGCTAACATGTTAGCCTGGAGTGAACGCAAAATTTCTGTGTGTTCCTGTGTCCAGTTTTTGATTGAAAAATCAGGTTTGATTAATGCGTAGAGAGGTTTAACCCTTTCTGCATAATTTAGTATGTATGTTCTTCCAAAAGTTAGGAAACCCAGGATGGATTGTAAGTTTTTTAGCGTTTTTGGAGGTTGGAGCAGCGCACACTTTTATAAAAAGTTAGCTGCCAAGCTCTTGCCTTCACTTGAAAGCTCATATCCTAGAAATAGGACATTGAGATGGGCAATTCTGGACTTTTTAAAGTTGAATTTGTAGCCCTCAGAGGCGAAACCCAGTATAATGGTGCTCACCCTGTTCAAGTGTTTGTCCAGGTCATCGTCTGTCAGATAAATGTCATCGACATAGGACAATGCCTCATTGTCATAAATTTGTAGTAACTCCATTACCCTCGCTGAGAATAAACCTGGGCTGTTCTTGAACCCTTGTGGGAGTCGACAAAAGTGACGCTGGGTCCCCATTATGGAGAATGCTGTTAAGTACCTGCTTTCAGGTGCTATGTTTTGACAAAAGAAACCATTTGAGATGTCTAATGTGGTTTTATATTTTTTACGCACAATGTTATTCGTTAATGCTGTGCTATGTGCATTTTGCACTGCAAAAGTTTTAGAACAAGTGTTTAAATGTCTGTAATCCAAAACTAGACGATATGTATTGTCTGGTTTGGAGACAGGAAACAAAGGATTGTTCATTGAGGAGGTGCATGTTTCAATCACCCCTTGGTATTCAAGTTGATCTAAGATCTCCCTGACCTGTTTTTAGCTTCTTGCTTTATAGGGTACTGCCTTTGTGCAGTTGGTTCATGTTTCAGATGTATTTTATGGTGAGGTGAGTCCTCATCCCATCCTACATGATTTTTATATAATGCTGGGGCCTGGGCCACTGCCCATTTCCTGGCATATGTATATTTTAGATGTATAGGAATATGGTTGGAGAAGGCAGGCATAATAATGTCCTCGCCATGTGGGCACTCCCTGACAAATTGTGGTGGCCAGTCCTTTTCTGCTAGAAGTATGTCATAGCCTCTTGATAGTCTTTCCCAAAAAGTGCTTTTACCTGTCTAGGTTTGTCTCCCTCCATCCAGAGTGTTATTTCATATAACTTTTGTGGAGTACTAACCCTGGTGTCTACAGTCTCTACTGTGATGTACTCATTCAAGTCCACTATCTACAGAAGTTCCCTCAGGTTCTGGCGAACTATTGTGACTTCTGCTGCACTGTCCAGCATGGTCTGAGCCCATTCTCCGTTCTTGAGTTGTGTTCTCAGTATTCTCGGCATGTCTGATCTTCAGACCTGCTACCTTCTTTTTGGAGAATTGAGGTTTTACTTTGGTTTTTGAAGCGTGTTTGTCATCTTTCGATTTCACGCGTTCTTCTTTATGTTCTGATCGTCCTCTTCTTTCCGAAGTCTGTGATGAGATCTGAAAGGGACGAGAGGAACGTGTATCAGTATCTTGATACCTATCAGGTTTTCTCAAATTATCCCTATTCCTGAGGTTATACCTCCTTTCAGAGAGCTCCTTTTGAGGAGACCTACCTCGGGATTGAGAACGTTTCTCATTTGATTTTTGTTTAGTAGACTCCCACTTCTTTTTAGAAGATGTAGGAGTTTGTTTTATTGAGTCCTTCTCTGGACTTTCAGATAGTTTCGGCTTCACTGGTCTTCCACCCAAACTATCTCTGCCTAATTCTGCATAAGATTGTTCTATTATTCTGGGTAGCTCAGTTTGATGTTCTGTAACATCGAATTCCCTCAATTTTTGGCGGATCGCAACTGCTGCTGCCTCTCCTTTAATATTAGATAATATTATTGTTGAGACCTGGTCGAAATTTTTCAGTAATTTCATACCTAAATTTAGAGCAGGCTCTGCCCCGTATTCGTTTTGAATTTGTTTTAGGACATCAGGTATTACCGCATTTGATGGAATACCATGTGTTTTAGTATAGATGGCAGCAAAGACTGAGCCCCAAGTGGTGCAGTCTTCCAGTTGTGGTGTGATCCCCATCGGTAAACTGATTGTTAGGATTCTGTGTTTCTCATACGGGCTAGTATTTGGAAATACTGCTTTGATTTGAGTAATTTTTTGAGCTATCCAGAATGGAATTTGCTCACGTTTTGTGGGCATTTTACCCATGACTGCGTATAGAGTCTGTGGTGTAATTTTTAGTGTATTCCCCTGTTGGGGAGTTGGATTTGGATATGTCAATGGTGGTCGGACTGTAAAAGTCCGCATGACATATTGGACCAATTGTCTGTAAATTTTTATTATCTCTGTGAGTTGAGTAAGTAAATCCTCATCTGACATCTCTTCAATGTCTGGATGAGGTGTGTAGCCGGCTAAAATCGGCCATGTTGCTCCTGGTCTACCTAGTGGACCGAGCCTAGTAATGTTTTTGTGATGTTTTAGGGCGCCTTTAAACCAGAGCTGATGCTCCTGGTATGTTAATGGGATTTCAATATCCTCAAAAGGAATGTATTCCTCTGATGGATCATCTTCTTTGTAGAAGTGAAACGTGTGTGATACTGGATTGCATTCAGGAAATATTACCCATGAATAGAATACCTCTGTCTGAAAGGATTCATGTGCCTCTATCACGAAAACTGCTCTACCTCCTCTTGGCGGTAGGCCATGTTTTATAAGTTTTAGAGTGATGGCTCTTCTTAAGTTTTGAGGGATGTCTATAACACCCTCCTCGGTTTCATTTAAACCTGTAATGTTAAAAACTGCTGCTTGGGCTGGATCAGCCACAGCTCCACCGTTTCCGGCTTCAGTCATTTTGTTTTTTGAAAAATGTAGAACAAGTTTCAAGGAAACAAAGATAAGGTGCACAATATTTTGGAACACTGTATCCTTCAACATTGAGCAAACCAAACAGCTAATATATAGGGTGTTTCCCTATATAGCCATGGTGGATACTTAACCCTGCCCACTCCAGACGTCTTTTGGAGTATATGGGTAGGGGTCTCTGAGAGAAAATAGCACGGCTGAGTTACTCAGTATCTAACGTTGAATTACCGCCTTACCAAACCGTTGGGCGCCATGTAGTGTAGCTCCTATTTCCCTAATAGGCTCTGCGCATTGGAATAATATATCCTATAGGTTTGACATAGGCCTAAGGTCAGTATGTCCCTATCGAGTATATTAAACTTAATTACTTGTGCCAGCTAGCTCAGAGGCCACTAGAAACTCCTTGACAACAAGAAGGGAGTAGTTTCTGGCAGCCGCAAAACATGACCACTGTGTTTCCCTTTAGAATCAGAACGTGTCCCAGAGTTGTGGAAACAATAGATAACTATTTCACTCAGCTCAGTCGTGCATGCTTAGTTTTCTCCAAGTTACACAGAAAGAAATAGACGGGCGTTTCAATAAAGGATTTATTGAACAGTCTTGTTTCTGGTGTAAGTAAAATGTGCTGTTACGATCACAAGAAAGTATGCAAGATAAATAATGTACAGGGTGAGCAGTAGAAATAAATAATACTGCAATAGCATTATCTTTTAGTACATTTGCATTTACATAAATAACACAGACTAAAAATGCGAGTACTCATACGATGCGTTGCTAAGCTAATTCTACCCCAATGTACCTAACCTGACCTAGGTGTAGGAAGAGGGAAGAAGTAGGTGAAGTATTCCTTACTATGGTATACTAAGAGTATGTTAAGTCTAGTATGCCTAGTATGCCAAGAGTCCCTCTAGGTTCTAGTCAGCTCCATACCTGAAAGAATGAGAGAGGTAGGAATCTCTTTGCCAGACTCGAACTCCAACACCCCGCAAGGGAAGTCAGATCACTGGAAGTTGGAAGCTGGGCTCTCTGCGTGCAGGGAAGGCAGCGTCTTCTCAGTGCGTCAGGCCGGGAAACGGGCTCCCCTGAAGTCGAGGTCTCCTCTGGTTTACAGGGGCTAGGGAAGGTATATTTATACCTGAGAGCACCTAAGAATGTTAGCATTGACGTGAGTTGGACAGCGAAAGACATCATGAATGAACCCCCTAAGGAATAATGGTTCATGCATAATATATGAGTCCTTGAAGAAATCAATAGTCCTGGACTAGGGAAACGCCCGCAGCCTAAGGGTCTGTTCTTCATGAACTCGTTGTGACGTTAGGGTGGACGCATGTCAGAGACCATGCCTGTATTTGGAGTGCACGGTTTAATGCCTAAATAAGGGCTGGGATTTTATGCCTATATAAGGGCAGGGCGAATTGTGCCTATATAAGGACATGATACTGGAAAGCCCGTTTATGGATACCCTAAGAGGAATACAACAACACTTTGTCTAAAAAGCACATTTTCCTTACATTTCTGTGATGCAAAGTTTTGTAATCTGTGGGAAGCCACAAACTTCCTTTCACCCAGCATTCCCCCAAGTCTCCTGATAAAAATGGTACCTCACTTATATGGGTAAGCCTAGTGCCTGCGACAAGTAAGGGCCGAAAACACAACGTTCACACATCACATTTTTACACTCAAAACTGACCCTTTTTTTGCATTGTGTAGCTGTGGATTTTGGTCTCTAGCTCAGCTGCCACCAAGGAAACCTAGCAATCTTGCACATTTTTTTAAACTGGACACCTAGGGGAATCTATGGTGGGCAACTTGCATGGCTCTTCTAAGGGTTACTTACAAGGAATCCCTAGCAAGCCTCAAACTGTGACAAAAAAACACATTTTTGCCACATTTCTGCAATGAAATGTTTTGGAATCTGTGGGGAGCCACAAACATACTTCCCCTAAGTCCCATGATAAAAATGGTACCTCGCTTTTGTGGGTAGGTCTAATGCAAAAGGAAGGGGCCCAAAAGGCAGCATTGACCCGTCACATTTTTCCACCCAAAACTGACTCTTTTTTCAAAGTGGGTGGCTCTAGATTTTGGTTCATATCTCTGCCAACATCCTAGGGAAGCCTAGCAAACCTGCACATTTTTGAAAAATAGAAACCTGGAAGAATCCGGGGTGGAGTGACTTGCATGGCTCACACTATGATTTTTACCCAGAATCCCTTGCAAACCTCAAACTTTGACTAAACAAGATATACTCCTCAAATTTCTGTGATGGAAAGTTCTAGAATCTTGGGGGATCCACAAACTTCCTTACACACAACATTCCCCTAGGTCTCCTGATGAAAATGGAACATCACATGTGTTGGTAGGCCTTGTGCCTGTGACAGGAAAGGGCCCAAAACACAACATGGACACAAAATTTTTTCACTCAAATCTTACGCTTTTTTCCCCCAAAGTCGGTAGCTTGGTTTTCAGCTCTAGCTTAGCCGGTCTCTAGGGAAACCTAGCAAAAATGCGCATTTTTGAAAACTAGACACCTAGGGCAATCCAGGGTGGGGTGACTTGCATGGCTCTGGCCAGGTTTTGTTACCCAGAATCCCTTGCAAACTTCAAACCTTGACTAAAACACTTTTTCCTCAAATTTCTGTGATGGAAAATTCTGAAATTTGTGGGTAACCACACATTTCGTAGTGCCCTTGGTTTCTACATATCCCCTGAAAAGGATGATACCCCACTTGTGTGGGGGGGCCAAGAGACCATGACATTCATGATTACTATATTATCATATTTGACATCGGGGTCCAACAGGCATACTCTGCAAGCCAGTAACCATTTACGTTTTACAGCTATAGCTGTCACCTTTTTCGCAATGTTGGTTGATATTAGGGTCAAAATCCCCCCCGCGGGGAGTCCCTGCTGTTTTTTCTTCGGAGGCCAATTTAGTTGAACAAACCCTTCAATTATATGGGTTTCGTCGCACACCATGTTTCTTGCAAACACATAATCTCCAAACTTTTGGCTAACTTTTTAAGGCTTTCTAGTTTTGACATTCTTCCAAGCCCATTTATGTTCCTTGATAAAATTCCAAGGTTGTGCGGCGACCCACTCAGTGGGCTTTCAGGTGCGGGTTTCTTTTTTGCATTTCTCCTCAGTGGTCTTTTCTCTCCTTCTTTAGGGTTCCCCACACTTTCTGTGTTCCAATTTCTATTGAGGCCTCAAGATCCGTCTGTAAGAGCCCATTTCGCCCTTTTTGTAATTTTCTTTTTCCAGGAGCCTTTGCTTGGTGACTGAGGTAGGCTTAAGTTTACCTTATTAGCCCTTCTTTGATCCTTAGCAACCCCACAACGCTCTTCCAATGCTTATTTGCAGACTAACTGCTTTACGCACCTTGTGGAAAACTCCCTTTCCATCTTACGAACCACTGCACAGCTGTTAATGAACCGTCTGCCTCAATAGTTCATCAAATGGGACTTCCTTTTATATTTTATATTCCTTTTATATTCCAAATGTTCCCCTACTAAATCATTATATCTAAACCACTTACCTCAGCTGTGCTGTTACAATAGCTGACAAATACTGAAGTGCGATGCTGTGCCGCCACCACCACTCCTCAGTCTTGTGAGTTTCCTTATTTAATTTGCTTTCCTTTATTTAAAGGTAATTAAGTTCCTGCGTGGTTCTCTGCGTAGTTCTCTCCCCAGATGGTCACTGGTCTCAAACTTGGAGCCCCCGCCACCCTTGCACCCAAACCCTGTAGACTTACGGGCACAGGAGCACACTGCCGCTTGCCTAGCTACTAGGGGCTTCTCCCGAGGGGCAGACTCAGTTGCACCCCTGGTCCTGCTGCAGGGGATGGCACTTGACTTCCAACACTCGTGTGGGTCTGGGGTGGGTCCAGGGGTGGGGGCAAGGCTGAAGTAGGGGCTACAGGCCCAAGGGCCCTTGATGCGAATGGTGCCTTGGGGTGCCACGTAATACCTCCTGGATCTTCTCCTGGCTTCATGTTCCTGTATACCCGCGATCAAACACTCCACCGGCACTCGTCTCCCGCAGAGCGCTCCAGCCATACACGCGCACCCGCGAGCACGACATGTCCACGGTGTTCGGCGCTCGGCCTCTCCGGGGATCAGCGGTTCAATGGCACAACAGGTCTGCAGGCACAACAGAGTATTATTTTATAGTCGTGTTGATTTCTGATGGAGTTTTGTTAGTTACTGTGTTGTGTTTTTTTTGTATTGGGAGCTTTGATGTTTTGTTTTGTAATGCTGTCATTGTGGTTTTATGTGTTATTGTCTTGTGTTGTTTTGCTGTTGGGTTAGTCTTGTGTTGGCATTAAGATATGTTGCCTGTTATTGTGTGTTGGGTTGCATTGTACAGTTTACATTTTGTGTGTTGTGTGGAGTTCTTGTTTTGTAGTGTTCTGTTATTGTGTTAAGTCATTGAGTTATGTCACCCAATTGTTGTTGTGTTAGGTAGTTAAGTTGTTTGTTGTTTTGTGTCTAGTGTTATTGTGCTGTACTACTTTTGCGGTTGTCTTGTTGTTGGTGTTATATTGTTGGCATTGTGTTATGTTGTATTGTGTGTTGCTGTTGTTGTATTATTGTGCTATTGCTTTAATGTGATATATTTGTATTGTTTTACCTCAACTTTTTACTTCATTTGCAGGGTGTGGTTGAAGTACATATAGGTGATATTGTATGTGGTATGGTTTTCGGCTGGTAGAGCAGTGGTAGAGTTAATTTGGTGTTATAACTTCATAATGCACTAGTAAAGAGTGAATGTGTGGGGGTGATGGGTTTAGTTTGTTGGTCAGAGTTGATCGTGTGCTGTAATTAGTTTATTATAAGTGTAATTTTGGGGTATGTGCCTTCATGCAGCTGTTTGGGTGGATTAGTATATGAGCTGAAAAGATTGGGAATTGCTAGATTGGAGGATATGACTTTCAAAGAAGGGCAGGTTATGAACTTTGAGATGGGTTTTGGTAATTTGGCAAAATCCACTAATAGAGATTAATGCAAAATACATAGTTAGAGTAGGCAGTACTCAGAAAGGGGAGACATGCAGAGCATGAAAAGTAAGAAGAAAGCAGGAGAGGAGATAGTTTTGAGTCAATGTCAACATTATTCATGCATGGTTTTAGAAACCTAGAGTAGACTTTTGAGATAGCATGGACTCTGAGGAAGAAAGCTGCAGAAAGAAACACCATTATTTGCATATGAGATCGTGCTGTAATAGGTACTTTTTGATAGACCCTAGAATCAAGCAAACAGTAGGTCCCTGCCAGGCTATTGCTATATCACAGCTTCAGCAAGGACAGCTGATCACCTCTTGGATTGGAAGTGTAAAGAAATGGCTGGTCTCATATACAGGGAAATACTGAGAGCTTTAGGCTGCATGGAAGTGTTTTGAAAGCATTCCTGTTTCTGGAGGGAGGAGACCCAGACATCAAAAGGAGGAAGGAGACACTTGAGGCTACATCTACATATTCCAAGAGCCCCCATATTTAACAAGGAGATGCAGATTAGTCCTTCTGAGCACTGCCAACTAGCAGATCACAGGGGTAAGAAGTGTAACCTTAGTGCCGTCCTCCAAGGAGAGGAAATTTGTAGGCCAGACTGTCCCCCGTCTGTCTCTGAGTGTTGCTTAAAGGAGATTCCACACATCATTGTGCCCATGCTGATGGCACCACAGTACATCCTGCTATGAGAAAAATCACTCCACACAAAGGCAGTGTCTTCAAGGTAGCCCAAGAAACATACTTTAAAAGGAGTCACCCACCCCAATATGCACTTTACTAGAAGCATATAACGTTTCAGCATAGCTGAACATTATTGCACAGAATGCATTTAGCATCTGTGTGTCTCATTAGAAAGCACTTTAAGATTAAAGTTCCCAGATGATAAAAACAGTTGCTAAATATTTAGAAATGTACTAAACTTTTATCACACTTTAAATAACTACTGCTTTAAGAACACTGTGAAGTAAGCACAAAGCCACATGAATATCAAAAGAAAAAGGTTTTGGACAAAGAATGAATCATACTTTTCACCTTGTTTAAATTACATTTTAATGATTATGTTTTTCCTTTGACACTATTGCTAAAGACCCTTTGCCAGTCCATTACATTAACATTATCACTGCAGACTTTTCACCTCTTAATTAGTGAAAACAGCGATCAACGAGCGAACGGTGCCCAACCATTTTTTTCAGCCTGTTATGATGAAACAGTATTCCGCTTGCTCTTCATTAAAACATATATTAGTCTCAAAGGGAGGTTTAGACGTCATTCCACCATTTGCAGGTTAAGTATTTTGAAGGCAATTGAAATTGTGTATTCCTAATGAGGAGCGTTTTTTTTACCAGATATATAATAACAAGGGCAGACACTGCCAACAAGTAGATTCAGAACATCCAACATGTGCGAACAGTCCAGTGAGTGGGAAGCATTGGCTCTGCCCCGGCAATGCAGAGACACCAGTAATAGTAACTTTGGTGTAGAAGGAGCTTGAAACTTCCACGTAAGAAGAAATTAAGTCTCTCATGGATATGGATGTTTCATCTAACACACCCGAATTATCACAACTCACTTCAGGACCCAAGTTTCTCTTTTTGTCAGATGTAAAACAAAATTTAACAACCCAGTCCCAAAAAAACGACAGGATCACTAAACTTCTTACAACCTTTTTTGGCATGCACATCTTTTTTAATGCAAAATAAGTCTCACATATCTACTTTCACCTTACTAACATCGTTTATTCATCAAAAGTTTCCTTTTGTTTGCTCTTAGAATTGGCAAGATTTTTCTTGACTCTAGCTCATCCAGACGAACACCAAACTTAACTCTCTTGCTCATCCAGTTTGGACATAGTTTGGTGGCTGGCTTCCACCCTCTCAAAAGCTCAAAAGGGGAAACCTGTGTAGTAGCAAGAGGACTCGTGCGATAAAACCATAGCATGGATTGAACTGCATTCACAACAACACACTTGTTAGCAATCGGCCATTGGATGCACTGAGAAAACAGCTATTCATTCTCTCCACCTGACCATTAGTTTGGGGATGATAAAGTGATGTCCTAAGGTGCTTAATATCACAAGCTTTGAGAAAGGCATCCACCTCCCTGTTCACGAATTGGACCACGTTGTCTGCTATCAGGAATTTGGGGAGTCCTTTTCTAAGAAAGATTTCCTTTAGGAATTCTATGACTGTCTTCACATTGGGTTCTGTCACAAACTTGACTTCTGGCCACTTAGAATACAAATCCATTGCGACCAAAGGATAGTTGAAAAGGCAAACAATAAAATGGACCCACCAAATCTATGCCAACCTTCTCCCAAACTCTAGAAGGACACTCTATAGGCTGCAAAGATGGCTTCTTTACAACAAGGTTCTTCTCAGCACCAGCACACAAAGCACATTTCCCCACGACATCATCAACCTCTCTGTCCATGGATGGCCACCACAAGTTCTGTCTAATTCTGCGTTTTGTGAAAGTCTTTCCCAAATGTCCCTCGTGTGCCATCAGTATCAACTTACACCTGACCTCTTCTGGTGGTACTAACTTGTCACTTGTTATTAATTAGAAGACTGTCTTCAACAGTAACTTCATCTAAACCCATCTCAATTTTTAGCTCCTCCTCAGACACTGCACACAGCTCTTCCAAATTCATTGCAGCAATCAAACAAGTTTTATCCAGCCCTTTGGCCCCTTCGTTCATACCATCATTGCTGGAAGCAAATCTAGACAAAAATCTGCTGAATGTTTTTAGCACCTTGACTATTTTCTATTTTAAACTGATACTGCAACAATTTTGTTGTCAGTCTTGCAATTCTAGGGTTTTGCGCTTTGATTTTATCACCAGTCAAGATAGCAACATGGGGTTTGTGATCAGTACAAACTAAAAACTTTGTTCCCCATATGTAATGTTTGAATTTTTGCATTGCCCACCAACATGCAAGGATCTCCTTTTCAATAGTCGAGTAATGAGTTTCTGACTCCCTCAGCACTCTTAACACATAGCCCACAGTATTCTCAATCATACCATCATTTGGATTAGAACTGCACCCAGCCCTTGATTGCATGCACCAACCGTAACACAACACTTAAGCAAAGGATTGAATGGCCTCAAAATCCTGGAATTTGCGAACTGTTTTTTGACCCATTCAAATGACTCCTGGCACATGAAATTCCATTTGAACAATACATTCTTCTTCAAGAGAACAGTCAATGGTTTAATATGAGCTGCGTAATAAGAGATAACACAGGTGTAAAACTCACACATACTCATAAATGATTTCAACACAGTTTTATCGACCAGAGTTTGTGCATCCATGGTGGCATTAACTAAGCCTGGTCTTGGTTCAATACCATCCCCTGCGATAATGTGCCCAAGATACTCCACTCTTTCTTTCCCTATCTCACACTTCTCAATTTTCAGTACAACACCTTTGTCTTGAAGGACAGAAAACACCTGTTTTATTTAGAATGGCCTCATGTTCCTCCCTGGTTGCTACAAAAATCAAAACGTCGTCCTGAAAGGTGACCACCCCTTTAACATCCTTGAGAAACTGGTGCATAATCCCAGGGCCGGACTGGGAACCGAAACCGGCCCTGGCAAACTGCTCGGCCGGACCACCTGTGGGGGCTGAGGGGGTGCGGCCGAGCTGTTTGCTGGGTCCGATTTTGTTACCGGGGGCTGATATTGCAGGCCCCGCTAACAAGAGTGGCCCCCCCAGGGGCCCAAAACCGGCCCCCACCCTGGCGGCCCACCGGTGAAACGCCCGGTCCGGCCCTGCATAATCCTCTGGAACACGGATGCCCCAGAGACTAATCTGAGCGGCATCCTACAATACTGGAAAGTACCAATAGGTGAAATGAAGGCTGTGAAGTGTCTAGACTCTGGTTCTAAAACCACCTGATGATAGGTGGATGTTAAGTCAAGTTTGAAAAATCATCTCGCACCCGCCAACAAAGCCAGAAGATCAGTAATTTTTGTTTGGGAGGGGATTCGAATCCACCCAAATGGACTTGTTGAGACTTCACAAGTACACACAAACCTTCAATTCCCCACTTGTCTTCCTGGTGACAAGGGGCAATAACCACAGCAATGACTCAACAGGTTCAATTATTACACAATCACACAACTTTACAAGTTCTTTTTCTAAGTCTTCTTTTACGGAAAAAGGGCACTCCGCAATTTGTGTTTTATTGGAATTGACCCTTCTTTAACCTTGATCTTGTGTTTAAACCCTTTTATAGTGCTCAAATTATCCGAGAATACTTCAGGGAACCTGGACATGATGTTAGAAGCAAAACTTTCTCCAACAACGGACACCTGTTCTTTGGTACCGGGGCTCAACACAATTTTGAAAAGGCCTTGGTGAAACCATCCTAATATACACAAATCCTTGACAGCCACATAGACTTTTCCTGCACATGGTTCTGTTCTTGAAAACCAAGACATCTTCAAAATATCCAGATAACTCAACATGCCTCCCTTCGTAAGATACAGGTGCCTGGTCCTGAGGTTCAAGACTCCTGCCTGGCCACAATTCATTAAACATTTCCCGGGTTATCATTGTTATTCTTGCCCCAGAGTCACCCACCATCACATCTGCATATGGATCCATACAATCGTCTGGATAAACAATGCATACATCATCTCCAACAACCAACACTATGTCCTGAAGATCTTCATGTAACTTTTCTTCATAGTTATCGTCACCTAAATTAGCTACTACATTGTTCCCTCTGGAAGACACGTTGTGCTGACTCTGGCAAACTTTAGCAAAGTGCCATACCTTGCTACATTTCCTACAAACTACATTTTTAGCAGAACGCAGTTTACCGGACCTGAAATGTGGAACATTTCTACACCTAAAGCATATATTGGACTGTTTCAAAAAACCATAGCAAATCCAGATCTTGGTTTGTCTTTATGTATCGTAGTCTCCTTCGTTGAGACTCTACTTCTCATGTGAATATTTCCCACAACCTAATTTTTCTTCACTTCAAGCTCTTTGACTGATATCTGGGATGTCTCAATGCCTTTCGCAATTCACAGTGTTTCATCCAGAGTAGGATTGCTGAGAGATAGCAATTTTTGTTGGATAGTTTTGTTTGAGCAGTGTCAAATAAACTGATCACGGACAAGTTGGTTAGTAAAGTTCTCAAAGTTACAATCTGCGTCCAACCTCATAAGTGCTAACACTTACATACCCACACTTTTGTCACTGAATTGTTTCCTCATCAAAAATTTGAGACACAACACGACAATGCTATGTTGAACATCAAATCTTTTTTCTAATTTCTAAACTGCTTCAGTGAACTCATCCCCTTGATCCTCCTCTGTGATTTCAATTTCTGGGAGATGTTTATTGCACATCCCTCAAACCTAATGGACTGAAGGACTAAACATGTCTTTCTTTCTGCACATAATCTTGACGCTCCATATGCCCCAAATATGTCTGAAAAGCATCAAACCAGTTCCTCCAAATCATTGGTGGTTCACCTGGACCATCCAGATAATGTGGAGGAGGATTTACAGACTGCATGCTTGGTGTAACTACTTTTAACTCTACGTAAATAAATAAATGGTTAGCATATCAGTGTTGAAACTCAACTGAATCAGCAATACACCAAAACACAACAACCAGAAATTAGTGTATCACTGTTGAGAATTATGCAACAATGAACTCCCTACAAAATGTACTGTTTATGTTGCACAAGTGATTGTATCGCTGGTGCTGTATGATCAATACATGACACTGGTGCTGTAGCAGTAATAGATCAAAATTTACTGATAGTGTTCCACAGAATGAGTGTAACACAGGTGCTGTAAGAATAGTGGGTGACACACCCTATTCCCCTCAAAATGATAGTATCATTGATGTCATAGAAGTAATTGATGGCACACTAAATATTCCACAAAGCGTTATTATCACTGGTGACAATGATCCACAAAGTAAAGTGTGTATATCACTGAATAACACTGGTGTCGATGATACACGATGTAAAGTGTGTGTGTTACTGAATACCCAAATGAAAGTATATCATTTATTTTTCTTCTTTTACTTTCCCAATGTTACTTTGGTTAAACTGGCTGGATGGGACATACTACGATAGACAACTTGGCTACATAACTGATTACGCCAACCTTTGCTCCTACTTTTCCCTACTAGATTTAATGCAGATGGTCTTTTATTTGCCTGCTAAAAGTGGTAGAGGGGAGGAAAACAATTCAAGATTATACTTTCGATTTAGTCATGCTGTAATAGACCACAGACTCCTAGGTTCAGTTTGGTGGATTTATTATAAGGCCAAAAATAATTGAATATAAACACACCTCAATATCAGAGTATATAGGTACAGAAAGATCAATACAGAGCCGATTTTACGAATATAAGTCATTCGGCACAGAAGGCATAATATGATGAACTTCAAAATCAAAATACAGCAAAGAATAGAAGCGGAGTCCATTTCTCTTTTCATTAAGAAGGAACAAAATCTTTCCCTACTCTGCTCTCAATGAGGATCCTACCTATCTCCCTAGTATCATATCCCAAAGGTGTCAGCACGTGTTGACTTCCTAAGAAGTACTCACGTCAAATGGGTCTGATAGCTTAAAGCTATGGAGCTCGCTCTAAGATGCTCCTTCTCCTCCGAAAACTAGCAGAAGTCTCCCGAATCTGTCCCTGCGCATCATATAAAAAGACAATATCATACGTCATGTTCAGTAAGTTTCCACAGAAGCTTTAATTAAGTCGACTCTTCTTCCAGTGGCCTTGGTTCCCAGATAGGCCAGGCACGAAAGCAGGTCCTCCCCTCTCGCCTTGCAGTCTTCTTCAAAGACATTCCGGGTATCTCCTTAAATCTAAGAATAACGAGGTCGAATTCCTGCACCTGCAGTAGGATTAGAACACACTGTCTTCGAGCACGACAGAATTGATTTAATTAATTCTTGAGCAACCAAGGAGAAACGAAACTCAAAACAACCTACAATTTGGGCCTACAAATCGGGTAACTTAAACTAAACATGGTTACATTATATGAGTATAATTTCATCCTGCACATTACACATACAGGAATTATGTTTTCTAATACACGCAAATCCTACTTAAATATGCTCGCTTCATTGTAATACTAATATGACGTGTATAAATGCATCTTAGTAATCATAAAACACTGCACACGACAAAAATACATATGAGTGCGTTTATATCAAGAGTATAGTGCACCCCTACAATTTAGAGTGCTGTAAGCGCTCTATCAGTTCCCCCCTCTTATGACTAGTGTCATAACACCAACCTTTTACCCTCTCATAAGTTTCTCCTTATAGAAGAGACCGACCTAAAAAGAGGTTGTAGCTTGCCGTCCTTGTCTAAATCTTTCCAACCCTTTAAGGTGCAGATAATGACTGTCCTGCAGTCGTTCTAATTGTTGCTCTCGCTTTTTCAAAGAATTCTCAGCATGTCGTGCCCTTTGCCATTTGTAAGCCTTAATGACTCCCAACAGTACAATTATACAAATGACAGCTATTATAATAGGTTTCAAGATGTATCCCATTATTCCTTGTCCCAAACTTCCAAACCAGCTTCCTATCTTGCCAAATCCCTTGCCAAATTGTTCCCAGAGTCCATCAGCAGCTAGATCACGTAAATCTTGATGTATCTCTGAAATATTGCTAATGTACTTCCTTATTGTCAGGAATATAAGTACAGCACTGTTGAACTTTCAATAATTTACAGACTCCTCCAGCTTTTGCTAATAGCACATCTAAAGCAAGATGTTTTTGAAGAACCATAGCCCTTATTGAAACCATCTCCCCATCAACAAGTAATAGGATTTGGGCCGTATTCACAGAGAGCTTATCTACCAGAGTTGCCAGCTTTCTAATCTTCACATCATTCAAAATTACACCCAAACTAGGTATCATAGCTCCAAATATATCCCCAATAATTTCTCCCGCACTTACACCACGTTTTCCTCTATGAGATCTCTTCCCTTCCAAAAGCCATAAATCATCCACATGGAAGATCTTGGGAAATACCACAGCCAAATAACATGTCCCATACCAATTTGTGGGCAATTTCACATAAGCATTTTTATTGCACACAAAGTACACATTTGGCACTATGGTCAATTTATCCAACAGCGCCTTTCTAATGGATTCCTCAATCAAGAAAATGTGTTCACAATCATACTCACCCACAAATATTTTGTCATAATATGTGGACGGGTGTCTAATGCACAGTCTCCCTTTCTGCTGGAAGTCTAAAGCTATTGGAGCAGAACTTCCCTTTGCCTTATGATCTAATTCCTCCTGTGTCCATGGGATCACTTTGTGCTTCGGATCTGGTCTAAATAAGGTCTGCCTATGTCGATCTTCTATCTGGTCCACAAACTTCTTTTCAATGTCAGTTAACATGCAGGTCAAATTGTGTCTATGGGCATAAGATGTATCTAAGGTAATAGTAGGCACAAAATACATAGACATCCTCTCTACCTGCTTATAGTAATCATATTTATTCATGTATGTAAGAACGGGGACTTCTGAGAGTACCACATCATAATTGGAGAAGTAGTACTCAAAATGTGCCTTACTATAAAACATACTCAATAACACGCTGCATGTAATGCCATAGGTCAAAGGTAAGTGATGGTATCGAATGCCTTCTTCTACGGATGCTGGCAGTTGCATATACACATAGCAATCTTTCGCTTCCATTGTATCAACATACTCATACAACAAACGAGCATATGTGTTCAGCGTGAAATCACCTTTTGACAAATCTACATGTAACATTCAACTAGTTTCCCTAATCATCTCTCTATCTTTTGCGGATGCACCCTCTTCGAACTCTGAAGTAAGTGGGGTAAGTGTCGTCTGTTCCCCATTCCTTTCAGCATTGTGTGACTCAACCAAAGATGTAACAATCACCACAGTTATGACAATAAGCACCACAACAATCAGGGTACCAATTATGCACTTCTGCTTGCGTCTTGGATTTCCAGATTCCATTTTGAACCACTTTTGGTTTCGAGGCGCAACCAAATCAAAGTCTCTTTTCTTCTCTTCTTGCCTTATTTTGTTATTTACGATGTCTTTTTATTTTCCTTTCCCCATTCGATTATGGCAATATTCAGTCCAGTATCTATGGCCTATTGTAGAGGTGTAGTTAGCCCTAGCCCTCAGTTCTTCTTCTATTGAAAGTCCCTAATTTAAATCTTCTTCCACTCGGGCCTAGGTTATCTTCCTTCTAAAGCCTAATGAGTTCTTCTTTCAAAGTTCAAGCTTCATCATTAATGATATTAGATCCCAGTATGGTAAGAACAAGCTGCAGAATTTCTGCACGAATCTCTCCCAGTTCCTGTGCAGTGGGCTGTCGACCAAATGTGGGGAAAGCAACTTGGTTAAGAATCAAAAAGCGCAAACCACTTAGGCTTGGTGGATCGGGGACTGTCAAAGTTAGGATTCCGAAGGCTTCAACTCCAGGGACTAACAGCTGAATATCAATCAACAGGGTGTCCCCTCCATAACTCACTGTTCCAATCCCCAACCTTCCGGAATTCTTCGGTCTCTGCATTTGCAGCCAGGTACGTCCACTCAGGAGAGGCGTACTTTTGAGACGGTACCCTCTCTCTTCTGGATCGTCTTACACCATCCGATCTCTCCTCAGTTTCACTTTGATCTGATTCAGACGTTTCAGGAATCGGAGCGAGATTTTTCTCAGATGCAAGCCTTATGTTCAGCCTTTCTTTTCTTGTTGGCCACTTTTCTGCTTCTGCACCTGGTCTCCTCTCTTCCTCTTGATTTGATCCTTCTGCATCAGGCCGTTCACTTTGATCTGGTTCAAAGTTCACTTCTGCAATCTCATCTATCTCATGATCTGAACTCAACTCTGGAGCAGCTTGATCTTGGTTTTCTTGCTCAGTTGATTGTTCAGCCCCTTCAGGAATTCTTACGACTTGACTTGTTCCTTCGTTCTCTGTGTCAGTTTCAGTTGTACTTCTCAGAACAAGAGGAATCGTTGCCTCCTCAGGTTCTGGAACGCGGCGAGTGTGCGAAGCGTGGATCCAGTTTAGTAATCCTCCACACTTCACAGCTGTACTTGTAGCCAAGATCACCTGGTATGGTCCTCGCCAGCGAGCATCAAGGCAGCTCTTCCTCACGTGCTTTTGAACAAGCACCCAGTCACCAGTGTTAAGATCATGCAGCAGGTCTCTCGAGGTAGATGCAGTCGCAGCCTCGACCTGATGGGACACAGAATTAACCACGTCAGCCAGTCCCCTACAATAATCCAAAACCAAATCATATGTGATGTTTATCAGTGCTGTAGCTGGCACCATAGGCAAGCGCATAGCTCTTCCCATCAATATCTCATGGGGAGAGAGTCCTGTCCTCCTATCAGGAGCCCTACGCAGACTCATCAATGCCAATGGTAGTGCATCTGGCCACTTCAATGAAGTTGACGAACAAACCTTCGACACCCTCATCTTGATTGTGCCATTTACCTGCTCCACAAGGCCAGATGCCTCAGGCCTGTAACTACAATGCAATCTCTGATCAATGTTTATAGCTGTACATAACAATTTCATGATTTCACTATGGAAGTGTGTTCCTCTATCTGTCTCCACTGAGGTCGGAAATCCAAACTGTGGTATCAGTTCCCTTAACAACAGTTTTGCCACTGTGAGACTGTCACATAGTCTAGTTGGATAGGCTTCACCCAACGTGAAAAGATACACACTACCACCAAAACATATCTTAGCCTATTGAACCTAGGCATCTCGATAAAGTCCAACTGTATCCTATTAAAAGGCCCTTCTGATCTTCCAATATGACTCATTGCAACCACAGTTCTCTTTCCAACGTTCATTTGTTGACATGTAACACACCTGTGACACACTGCTTCAGCATACACACGAAATCGTGGGTTAAACCAAGTTTGCCTGAACACTCGCACCATGGCATCTCTCCCAAGATGAACTACTCCGTGAATCTGCCTTGCCATTGGGCTCAATAAACAATTAGGTAATACTGTTCTCTCATCTGTCAACACCCAAATGCCATCCTCTCTCTTTTCGCAGCCTGCTCTAACCCATGATGCAACTTCCTCCTCTGGGACTTCATCCTGCAGTCGCTTTACCTCATCCCAGGTATCGGCTATAGCTAACATCATGCTGAGCTCAGTCTCTTCTGTGCTCTCTCCTACATATGTTCCATTGAAAACACAAGCATGTATAGCACAAAAACACGCTATTTCATCGGCATAGTTATTTCCTTTTGTAACAAAGTCCTCTCCCCTTCCATGGGCTGCACATTTTACTGCAGCTATCTCTTTGGGTTTCTGCAAAGCTTCCAACAATTGGCGCACAAATTCTCCATTACGGATTGGGGATCCTGAGGACGTTAAAAATCCCCTCTGTGACCATAACTGGCCGAAGTCATGAACCACTCCAAACCCATATTGGCTGCCTGTATATATAGTCACTCGGACTCCATTTGAAATGATACAGGCACGTGTCAAAGGAATAATTTCGTCTACCTGAGCAAAGTATACTCTTTTCAGACACGCAGCTTCCACCACCCCCAAGATGGTGCACACAGCAAACGCTGCTCTCAAACACCCTTCTTTGTCTCTTAAGCATGAACCGTCAACAAAAAGAATCAAATCAGTTTCAGACAGAGGTTCATCAACAATGTCAGGTCTGGGTTTGGTAGATAGCTCAGTAACATCCAGGCAGTCATGCTCTTCACAATTCTCTTCCTCCTCTTGCGGAAGGGGTAACAATGTAGCAGGATTCAAGGTGGTACAACGTCTCAGAGTGACATTTTCAGAAGCCAATATAACCTGCTCATACTTTGTGAGTCTGTTATTCGTTAAATACTGTGTCTTAGTTCTTGTCATTAACAGCTCTACTGAATGAGGCACATAAACAATAAGCGGATGACCCATCACTATGCCTTCACATCTCTCAATGCTGACACCTGTTGCCGCAACGGATTTGAGACATCCGGGCAACGCAGAAGCTACTGGATCTAATGTAGCTGAAAAGTAAGCCACTGGTCTGCGAGCATCTCCATGTGTCTGTACAAGGACCGCTAGCGCACATCCTTCCCTTTCACAGCAGAAGAGTGAAAACGCTTTATTATAATTTGGCATTCCCAGAGCTGGAGCACGACATAGGCTCTCTTTCAACTCGAGGAAGGCTCTCAGGCAGTCATCATCCCATGGTACCGGATCGCCAATGTCCTTTCGAGTCAATCTCAACAGTGGCTTTGCTTGCAAGGAAATATTTGGGATCCATTGTCGACAATAGCCAACCATTCCCAAAAACATGCGGACTTCCTTTTGTGTTTTCGGAGTTCCCATTTGCAGAATCGTCTCTATGCGATCTGGTGACACCCTTCGTTTCCCCTTCTCGATCCGGTGACCTAGATACTGAACTTCATTCAGACAATACTGGAGTTTGTTCGGGGACACTTTGTGTCCATTCTCTGCCAAATGATTCAGCAAAGCCACAGTATCAATTCTGCAAGAATCCTCAGTCTCTGAAGCGACCAAAAGGTCATCAATATGCTGAACTAGGACTGAGTTCTGGGGCATCATCAGCCCTTCAAGATTCTTCTTCAGACTCTGACTAAAAATAGAGGGGCTTTCTGTATACCCTTGAGGGATTCTATACCACGTTAACACACGATCGTCCATCCTAAATGCAAATAAAAATTGGCTGTCTTCATGTAACGGTATGGAGAAAAATGCCTGACATAAATCTATGACTGTAAACCATTCTGCCTCACATGGTATTTGGAACAGAATAACAGCTGGATTCGGTACCACAGGACAACATGGAATCACGATTTCATTAACTCTGCGCTAATCCTGTACTATTCTGTACTTGCCGCTAGGCTTCTGCAGTCCCATAATAGGTGAGTTGCAGGGACTTCCTCGTATTTCTTTGAGAATGCCTTGTGCAATCATAGACTCAATTACAGGTCTTATTCCAGCTACAGTTTCTGGAGTTAATTTATACTGCGGAGTTCGTGGAAATTCTGCATTTGGTTTGACCTGGATCTTAACAGGTTCAACCCCTCGAATCAATCCTATCTCCTCACCCGTGAAATCCCACACTTTTGGAGAGACCGAATCTCTCAAATCATGTGGCAACTCCTCTATCGTAAGAACCACGAACATTTCCATACACAAGCTCATATTAGCCATTTTAAAATCAGCATCATCATCACAGGTCTGCAACTCCACACCCCTCGGAGTGCAAGATATGGTGCAATTTAGTTTACACAAAAGGTCTCGTCCCAATAGACAGACTGGGCTTGAATTGCAAACTACAAATTGATGTTTGTCTCGGAACGGTCCTATCCTCACAGGCAACTCATTTGTCAATGGGTTGGTCATTTTCTGATTGGAAACTCCCACCACTTGAATCGTTTGTCCTGACAGAGACAAATTTGGAAACACTTCTGTTCTTACTGTAGAGCGCGCAGCTCCAGTATCTAACAAGAAGGAAACAGGATACCCGTTCACCTCTGCATCTACAAATGGTCCACTCTGATCTACTTCCAGGATCGCATCCAAAGGGCATTCTTCCTGCACCCCCCTCTGACACTCATGAAGATCTTGTGGTTGGTCAAATCTGTCTCGTATTTCAAAATAGGGCATCTGATGATACACCTGATTATGAATAGGTATTCTTGGAGGCTAAGGAATCTGCATTTGCCGCTCATATCCTGCCCCATACATGGACCTAGGTCTAGTTACAGTATTCAAAGTCTCTGACATCTGTCCCTCTCCCTCATTCTGCAATGATTTGCTGGATTCAATCGGCACTCGCGCCTCCAATGCCCGATTTTGTGACAATAATGACAAGCAGTGACCTTCTTTTGGTTCGCCACCCAATCACCTCCTGTACCTGCATCCCTTCCCCTCCCTCTTCCCTCTTCCCTGTCCAGGTTGGGTTACCATCTGTTGACCCATTCCTCTACCACTTCCTCTACCTCAACCCATCGTTCCTCCAACCCCTTGCATCTGATCAGGCCTTTCGGCATTCCTCAACTGCACCAACATCAACTTGTCTTTCAATTTCTTTAGTGTCGATTCCACCTGATCACTACAGTATTTTGCATAACGCAGGATTTCGTCCACCGTCTTATTCTGCCAACATATCAAATGTGTCTGTATCATCAAGCTAATATCAGATCTTAGTCCTAGCACAAACTTTGAGACAAACTGTCCCATATCTTTCTGCTCAATTGTATCCAATCCACTATGCTGTTTAAAAGCCACTAAAAGTCTCTCATAATAGTCATGTACCAACTCCTTAGAATCTTGAGTAGTACGATCGATTTTAAGCCAATCAACCGTTTGCGGAGCTACCTTGGATTGTAACCATGTAATCACTTGCTCATATTTCTTCATTACTTCGGGAGAAGGACCATGATTCACCGGATCTCTGGCTGGTTCTACAGCGGGCCAATCAATGGCAACTTTACATGCCGTCCATAAATCCCCTGGGACTACTATATCAAACAAGGTATTCAAATCAATCCAAAGCACCTTCGAAATCTTGACAAACCGGTCTATTTGCTTATACCAGTCAGCAGGTTTTTCCCTCAGCCGAGGAAAATCATTAGTGAATGCTGCCAAATCACCCCTGCTCCATGCCACATGAACGTACCCCTCATTTTGCACTTCTCTCAGAGGGTAATGTCCTGCTGATCCCGTCCCTCCACCTGGCGGCGGAGTGTCTCCTATCCCTTTCTTAGCACTTTTCTTTTTGGCCCACCTCTGTTCCCATCTGTCTAATGCTCTCCACGCTCGCACCCCTATCACCAATTCCCTAATTTGTGCCTTTAATCCTGTCGTTCGCTTCTCTTCCAATTCCTTATCCGTATAATGCAATCTGCAAGTTCCCTGCATCATTTTAGTCTTTGTTAGATCTACCTCATACTTTCGTGCTAGCTGTGACAATGCATCATGAGCTCGCTTTGCCTTTCTGGTAACGTCTTTAGCTACAAATAGCAATTCGCTTGAATCATATGTGTCAATTCTTTCCCATGGCAGATTTCCTTCTATCACTTCATCTATTTCTGCTTTTAATCTTACCACATCTAACAATGGTGCCTTCATTGCAACCTGTAAAACCTTCTGACCTCTTTCACTTCCCAATTCCTCCCTCTCACAACTTTGGGGCCGATTCCGATTCGGGCCGGAAATCTCTCTGACCGAGCCGGACCCGGAGAGATTTCCCGACCGAATCGGACCCGTGCAGCCCGACCGAGCGAGTACGATGCGCACGTATTCCATCGGACTCCATTCGGTCGGACTCCCATTGAAGTCAATGGGAGCCTGTCGTACAACGCGTACGCGGGCTCCCATTGACTCAATGGGTGCGAGGCGGACAAGGGCGCCCCCTACAGCGTGTACGCGGCGAAGCGACTCGCGCCGTACACGCACAGGTAGGGGGGACCCATGGGTCCCCCCTGTGTACGACTCGCGTGGCTACGCGTACAGGGGGGTCCGACACGGACCCCCAAAGTACGGCTCCGACTGCTCTTTCGAGCCGGAGTGCGCGGCTCAGTCGGACTGCTCACGGCGCGCATCGTACTTACCCGGCCGGGGAACGTCTCCATTGCACGGTGCGAGTCGTGTCCGAGCAAGTCGGTCGGTGCGGTTAGACCCGGGAACGAGTCGGTCGGAGCGGTCGGGACGCCCGGACGAGTCGGTCAGCGATTTCGCATCGTACTCGCTCGCCCGGACGCGCGTACGAATCGGTCGGGAAATAGGGCTCCGAATCGGATCCGGTTAAGCCGAATCCGATTCGGAGCCCTACCGGCCGAGATCGGAATCGGGCCCTTTGTGTTCTCCTTAGGTTCCCACTCTCCTCAATTCTCACAACTGGGCGACTTTCTCTTTCACAACTTCGACTTCTCCAATGGATACCCTCACACACATACTGTGGCCCTAACGGTACCCTAGGTGCTTTTTGTCTCAACCCCAATTCATCGCTCAATATCTGTGACTCCCTCACCGGTGGAACCCACATTCTGATGTCTGACCTAGAATTTGCCAAAGCTCCTGTTCGCCTTCGTTCTGACTCACTGTCCATTCTTGATGGATCAGCTGTAGCAGGCAGTGGAGTACTGGATTTCACTGGTACCTGAGCCATACCTGTCCCACTCATTGTAAGATTCCCTCCAGAGATAGTCTCTTCACCTTGTTCTGTTTGTTGTTGACTTTCCCTTGTTCTCTCTCTAGGGTTATATATTGAAACCACTGGTCCAATAGTAACTGGTACCGAAAGAACTTCTGGTAGTCGCATGTTACAGGCAGTCTCTCCTGACCCCGAAGTTGCGTACCCTATCCCTCCAGACCCTCCTGGAATTTTCGTTCCCACTGAAATCCTTCCTCTTACTTCTGTAGTCTGCTCCTCTGCACCTCTTCGTCCCACGCTTAGAATGTTCTCAGTTTGCTGCGTCTGCTCCGGCTCTGGCCTAGAGTCATAAGGTGGAGGACGTTCTGCTAGCAATCTATCAAGAAAACTGTCATCTGTGTCACTGTCCTCTTCCGTCTTACTCTTTCCTCCAGACCCACCTTCTAGTCGCCAAAAGGGATACAATCGTTCTCCCTCTATGGTGTCTACTCTCCATCTTTTCAGCTGTGCATCCCACCTGGCATCCTGATATGCTTTCATTGCTTTTTTCATTCTTCCCTGAGAAGCTTCCCTTCTCTTTGCCATTGCTGCTCTCATCCAAGCATCCAATGCCTCAAATTGAGTTGGTCTAGGCGGAGGTTTCAGAGCGGACATCACTCCTCTTAGCTGATACAGCACCTCCATACGAAATGACCCATAACGGGGAAAAGCTGATTCTCCTTCTTTTTCTGTAATTTAATGCCAATTTTGAAGCCAGACTATAGTATGGAGTCCTACATTTGTTGCCATATAATGCGCCGGTGTATCCTCAGGCGGAGCTTCTTCTCCTACCCGTGTCACCACTCCTGTGTCGCCTCTACACAAATCCCGCAGCACCTTAAAACATCTCATCCTGAAAATCGATTGTTTGCCCTCCAAATTCAATACTCAGCTTCGAACGAACTTCCACCAATCCCAGCACTGCGTTACACCAACCGACCAATCCCAGCGTGGCGCACACTGACGTCCCTACTCGCTCTTGCAGCGGCTCACCCGCCTTTACAATTTCACTCACTCACACATTCGTACCACAAGTAACTGTATATCCAAAGCTATTAAACCAAGTAACTGCTCCTAACACAATCACAATAACTTCCAGTTACATAAAACAAAGTAATTGTCTGTCCGCTAAAAGAACGATAGAACACGCTTACAAGAACATTCATCCGCTGTGACCCCCGACCTGCGTCGGTCACTCAGTCGCCATAGTCCACCCCCCGGTACCTGAGGCTTTCTACCGCGACATATCCCTCCATTCACACAAAGTTCCCTATCACAAGTGGATCGTCGATAGCGCTTCACGACACCCACAATTCTGATCAGACAATTACAAATACAAAACTATCCCGGGATCTTGGACTTCTCTTGAGTCCGCTAACCTAACTTCCTGACCCGCACATGTCCGGACCAGCAAACCAATAAACCCACAATCACTCAACATGCATCCCAACTTCGCAAGACATCACACAAATATTTCATCACCGCAATCTAACACACCACACAATTCCATACTCACACAACCACTGTTTCCGCCGCACCGTCAACGTCCGCCGACTTCCATCAATGTCCGCCGTCGTCTACTCCGTGTCCAGGGCCTTAATGTTCTTCCAACCCTACTCCTACTCTCTTTCTCCCCTCACTCTTAGAGGCAAACCATCCTCTGCTACCATTTGATTACGCCAAACTTTGCTCCTAATTTTCCCTACTAGATTTAATGCAGATGGTCTTTTATTTGCCTGCTAAAAGTGGTAGAGGGGAGGAAAACAATTCAAGATTATACTTTCGATTTAGTCATGCTGTAATAGACCACAGACTCCGAAGTTCAGTTTGGTGGATTTATTATAAGGCCAAAAATAATTGAATATAAACACACCTCAATATCAGAGTATATAGGTACAGAAAGATCAATACAGAGCCGATTTTACGAATATAAGTCATTCGGCACAGAAGGCATAATATGATGAACTCCAAAATCAAAATACAGCAAAGAATAGAAGCGGAGTCCAATTCTCTTTTCATTAAGAAGGACCAAATCTTTCCCTACTCTGCTCTCAATGAGGATCCTACCTATCTCCCTAGTATCATATCCCAAAGGTGTCAGCACGTGTTGACTTCCTAAGAAGTACTCACGTCAAATGGGTCTGATAGCTTAAAGCTATGGAGCTCGCTCTAAGATGCTCCTTCTCCTCCGAAAACTGGCAGAAGTCTCCCGAATCTGTCCATGCGCATCATATAAAAAGACAATATTCAACCCACAATACGTCATGTTCAGTAAGTTTCCACAGAAGCTTCAATTAAGTCGACTCTTCTTCTTCCAGTGGCCTTGGTTCCCAGATAGGCCAGGCACGAAAGCAGGTCCTCCCCTCTCGCCTTGCAGTCTTCTTCAAAGACATTCCGGGTATCTCCTTAAATCTAAGAATAACGAGGTCGAATTCCTGCACCTGCAGTAGGATGAGAACACACTGTCTTCGAGCACAACAGAATTTATTTAATTAATTCTTGAGCAACCAAGGAGAAACGAAACTCAAATCAACCTACAATTTGGGCCTACAAATCGGGTAACTTAAACTAAACATGGTTACATTATATGAGTATAATTTCATCCTGCACATTTCACATACAGGAATTATGTTTTCTAATACACGCAAATCCTACTTAAACATTCTCGCTTCATTGTAATATTAATATGACGTGAATAAATGCATCTTAGTAATCATAAAACACTGCACATGACAAAAATACATATGAGTGCGTTTATATCAAGAGTATAGTGCACCCCTACAATTTAGAATGCTGTAAGCGCTCTATCATAACTAACTTGAATATGCCCCTGATTATAAATCAGTTTACTTCAGTATGCCACAATAATATCCAATGTAATATGGCCGCTGTTGAAGACTACATGAAAATGTCTGTGATAAATAGACCGCCTAAAACACTGTGGACCAGTATTTCACAGTGCGTCAGCAGAGTAACTAAAATAGCAGCATGCACATCTACTGTGCGAAGTGCACCAGACTCTGAAATGGCTGCAGCTCAACGTCAATGAAAACACTGACCGACCATGTGTCCCCCGCTAATCGACAGTCATGAAAAGCGGGCAGGTCGTCAGACTTGAAAAATGGGCAGGTCGTCAGACTTGGAAAGCGGGCAGGTCATCAGACTTGAAAAGCGGGCAGTCTTAAAAGGAACAAACACTTGTGGTTACAGATGCGTGGGTTCTGCTGTATCTTGAGAGCCTCGGATTCCTGGCAGTTCCTTCTCCCATCCTTGTTGCCAAGGAAGCTGTGGTGAAGAAGGAGCTGGAAACTTCCAAGTAAGAGGAGATAAAGTCTTTATTTCGTAGGAGCCACCATAAACTTCATGACCACCTTACTACACTCACCAACTCCCTGCAGTTCAAAATCGCCCAACATTCCATAATTTCTGCGTTCTATGTTCAGACAGAACATTGCACTGTTACGTCTGAACATCACAGTAACCCCTCCGGCTGCCCCTCCTCCTCATGTTCTCTATGTTCTGTTTCTTGGTGCTCCACTGGATCTCCTCATCACCTTCCTACACCTTCTTAATGACATCATTAGTCATTGAAAATACTACAACTCCCCGGAACTGCTTCCCTTGCTACACCACTGAGCTAAACTCAATAAATCCTATCTGATATACACATAAAATATCTTAACCAGTGAAAGGACCATGCGCAGTAGTACACTTTGTGAACCTGAAGGTTAAATATTTGTGTTTCACTTGCTGCGCAAAAGGCAGCAGATCATCGCATCCTGGTAATGGGGAAGCAGATAGTGCCTTGTGAGTCGCAGTGTAGTGGTGAGAGTGGTAGTAGAATCTTGGGGTTCTGCAGAGCAGTGATGGTGTGTGGTACTGTGGTTCTGTTAAGAGGTTGAACAGTGGTGGCGTCACAGTGTAATGATGCAGTGCCTTTGTGATGGATATATTCATGGTGCTGTGGGGTGGTTTTGTGGTGGAGAGTTGGTCAAATGTGTGATGACATTGGTAGTGTGAGTCTGTTAGTGGATGGAGTGGGGGAGAAGTGCCTAGGAGTGTTGCTTTGTTGAGATGTATATTAGTGGGGGGTTGAATTGACATCATGTGTTTAGAGCTGTGATTGTGTGTAGTGGTCATTCCTTGCTATGAGGTGGTAATGCAGAAGTGTGCGGAAATGTGTTGTTGGTGTGGATGTGTGGTGCTGGAGATAGTAGTGTATTTTCTGAGCCATGATAATGTGGTGGTGGCTAGTCATAGTGAGATAGTGTTTTGTAGTGTAAAACGTTATTCCAGGCTTGCGGCCATAAAAGGACAAAATAAAACATACACACAGGTATAATAATTAGCAGCAATATGTACATATCACATAGCTAGGGCTTCCAAGTTACAAAAGGAAGGTGCACTGGAAGAAAAAACTCATTCAATTAAAGTGAATAGTGACATAGCACGAAAAACTGTACATACATGATAAAAAAGTACTACAATAAAAACACACAATCCTTTAAAAAGCAATTCTACGAGTAACACACAGTTTTTACAAAAATTTCAGTATCAGAGTGGACCTAATGCTACCCTTTTTAGCAGATTACATGCCCAAAGCCGATACGATATAATCTATAATAACATATGCTCAAGTAAGAAAAGTAAAGACAAGAGAGAAGGACAAAAACTTCAATTCAGGGTCCGTTATGTGCCTCTACCTTTGAATGACTAAATCTCAATATGTGTGCAAATAGCAATATACTAATACATATCTTTGTTTTGGCAAGTGTACTATAGAAGGACACAGCTGAAGCAACAAAAATTACCTGCATGTAAAATGACCACGAGCATGCTGGTCAACAGGTCTGTGAAAATAAAATCCAGTATATGAAATATCAGATAAGAATGCCTGCATATAATCTTAAAGGTACAAAACATGACACTATCATTCTCCTCGGGCTATAATCATACATGCCAAGATCACTCCATAATCTGTTAAGCTCAGCTTCTAAACCAATCCAACAACCTTTTAAGAAGAGCTTATTTGCTATATAAGGCTAACTTATTTATGTTCAAGTTAGTTTAATGATGATGCTACGTAGGAGAATCCTACGCTCTCAGGGGCATATTTACGTTCCCTGGCGCATCCCTGCAAATCAGCAGGGATGCGCCAGGGAAGATGCGACACGCAAGTTTGCCCTTGCGCCACCGCCGATGCGCCGCATTTACAATGCGGCGCGCCGTGGCGCACAGAATGGCAGATGCGTGTCGCATCCCCCGACGGAAAGGCGGCGCATTGCTGGAGTCGCGTCGCAAGCGCGACGCAGCTCCAGCAATGCTCGGGGGTGCCCTATCCCTAACATGGTGCGTCAATCCTTAAGCCTGCTTCAAGCAGGCGCAGGGTTTTGACGCAGCATGGGCGTAAAGTGACTCAGTGAAATCTTGTAGATTTCACTGCGTCACTTTTACGTGGCGTACCTGCGAGGGAACGCCCACCCTGCGCTGGAACGCCCACATGAAACCTGACGCAGGTTTCATGTGGCGCAGGGGTTTACATCGTGACGCATCTCCCTAGATGCGTCACGTTGTAAATATTGCGCAACGTGGCGCATGGTTTGCGTCGCCGCTGCGTCACATGAGTGACGCAACAGCGGCGCAAAAGTGGCGCAAGGGGCTTGTAAATATGCCCCTCAGTCTCCATGCCCACGATAAAAAAATGAGATACACTAAACACAATCAGTTCACTTGTATCGCTTTTCAGAATTCTGAGTGTACCCTGGTATTTACTGTTCCCCTCTGCCTTGCATAGTAGAATGATCCACTTCATACAAGGTCTTCGATATTTAGCACAAAGAAGAAAAAATGTGATTCCATTTTATTTTGTGCTGGATAGTGGTATTCAAGGCCAAAATGCCCATTGTAAATTTAATATACAAAGTACTGCTCATAGTTAGAGAAATGCTTGAAGTGAGAAATTGGCCTGTCATACAATCCGCAGCCTGCTCATTCCAGATCTTCATTAGAACATATTCCCAGTAGGCTAATTTGACTTCCTAGGTGTTGCCCTTCCTGATCCTCTGTGGTTAAACCCATAGGTCTTCCATACTAATCCATTAAAAAAATTTTTTAACAAAATTAAGCCACTTGGTCCTTGCTTGAGGGTCCTGGGAGATCAGTTCTGTCAGGGCATCCCTATAATGCTTCAGCTCCTCTGAAGTCCAGAGGCGAGCCCAATAGAGCAAGGGTTTTAATGATGTCACCTGATGGATGTGCTTAAGGGCCATGTCAAATCTAAGTGGAATAAAAGGGGTACTGGTGGGCAAGCTTAACAAGCACCTAATAAATGTATTTTCAGACAACGTACGTGCTAGACAGTTGGTGTACCCCCATATCTCAGCACCGTATTGTGCTGCTGCAACTGCTGTGGCTGTGTATCCACTAAGAACTGGTGAAATAGATCCCCCAAGGAAGCCTCATGCTTCCTTCCAATAGCTGAAGCCCTTTACTGAGAATATTTTAGCTTTTTCCTATTTGGGGGGCCCATGTCAAGTTGTCCAACATCCTTACACTCAAGTAATCAAAGTGTTTAACCTGCTCAATGGGAACTTTTTATGGCCATTTTACTCTGAAATGCTTTATGCGGGTTTAACACCATGTATTTCGATTTAGAGGGATTCTTTCCAGTCCCCTGCTCATGCAAAAGGCTGCAAAGGAATCCAGTTCCGCTTGCAGGCCCATCAGAGCTCTTGATATGAGAAGGGTATTGTCCGCAAACAACAAGATTGGGACGGAAGCACCACTTAATTTGGGTGCATCATGATTACTTTGTGCTATATGATCTACATTAATGTATAGGCTGAACAAAGTGGGTGCCAGCACACATCCCTGTCTGAAGCCACGCTCTATAGGGATCTGGTTCATAAGGTCCCCGCCTTGGTTCCGCTTCACCCTGGCATATGTGTCGGTGTGTAACAGTCTCAACATCTGTAGAAGATCATCTGGGAAGTCATAAAATTCTAGGACCCTCCACAGCTCCTCCCTCAGATCAATGAAGGTGACATAAAGATGGTTCCACCTCAGGGCAATATATGTCCAGCACAAGATTTGAAAGCAGAAAACTTAACCAATGGTACTAATCCCTTTCCTAAACCCTGCTTGGGAGTCAGCAAGGATATGATAGCCATGAGTGTAACCTGACCAACATTTATCTACTAAAGATCTTTTGGCTGGATTCCTCTGGGTGTCTAGTTTTAAAAAAAGTTCAGGTTTGCTAGGTTTCCTTAGGTGCCGGCTGAGCTAGGCCCAAAATCCACAGCTAGGCATGTTGCAAAAAAAAGGGTCAGTTCTCATTGGAAAAATGTGATGTGTCCACATTGCATTTTGTGCCGTTTCCTTTCGCAGGCACTAGCCCTACCCACACAAGTGAGGTGCCATTTTTATTGGGAGGCTTAGGGGAACACAGAGTAGTAGAACAAGTGTTACTACCATTTGTCTTTCTATGCATTTCTGCCTTCCAAATGTAAGACAGTGTGTAAAAAATAAGTAATTTTGAAAATTACCCTCTAATTCACATGCTAATATGGGTACCCACAAATTCAGAGATGCACAAATAACCACTGCTGATTCTAAACTCCATATCTTGTTACCATTTCAGAAATACATAGGTTTCCTTGATACCTATTTTTCACTCTTTATATTTTACCAAATGAATTCCTGTATACCTTGTACACAATGAAAAACCATTTCAAGGAGCAGCTCAGTTATTGGCTCTGGGTACCTCGGATTCCTGGAGAACCTACATGTCCTATATATCTCGGCAACCAGAAGGGTTATTGATTTAAAAAATCTACCATAGTTAGGAGAAGTTACAGGTAATAATGTAGGCACAAATGGCTGTTTTTTTCAACTCAATTTCAATATATTTTTATATCAACTGTTACTTTCTATAGGAAAACCTTGCAGGATCTACACAAATGACCCCTTGTTGAATTCAGAATGTTGTCTACTTTTCAGAAATGTATGGCCTTCTGTAATCCATTATTGGTGTTACACCCATTTCTACCACTAACTGGAAGGAGGTTGAAAGCAAAAAACAGGAAAAATTGGCTGTGTCCCAGTATATTACCAAAACTGTGTAGAAAATGTTGGTTGTCTGGCAAAAGTCTGCCTGTTCCTGAAAGCTGGGAAGATTGTCATTTTAGCACCATAAACCCTTCATTGATACCAGGCACAGGAAAAACAGACGCCTCCTTTTGCAGCACTTTTTCTCATTTTTCCCCCCAAAAACAAACTTTTGCTGTATTTTAGCTAATTTCTCGGTCCCCTCCAGGAGAATCCACAAACCCTTGGTACCTTTGGAATCCTCAGGATGTTGAATAAAAAGGATGCACATTTGGCGTTAATACCTTATGTGGATAAAAAGGTTTGGGAGCCTAAGTGGGAACTGCCCCAAATAGCCCAAAAAAGGCGTGGCACAGGGAGGGGGGAAGACCTGGCAGCGAAGGGGTTAAAATACAAACAGAGTGGCAATGGACATGTGTGCTCTTTCAAATTGCTCTCTGGCTCCTAGCAATGGCTGGTGCCGCAAACGATAGATTGAGTAGGGGCCAATGAGTCACTTAGTGAAAAATGGGTCAATTCGTAGACAGAGACACAGCCTCTTCCATGCAAAGATAGGCCCATTGTAAGAAACCAAAAGAGCATTGGCTGGCACATATGCATGAGACTGGCGTGGGTGACTGCCTTCTCCCCACATTACAGCAACCTGCCCACTGAGAAGTGCCTTGAAACCTTTGTTTGCCGCCTAGCCCCCTAGAGGCAGTGTCTGCTGTGTTAGCCCCATCCCTCATGGAATGTGAGTAGCAGTAGCTTTGTCTCCGTTCCTTGCTGGTATCACTACCTTCCCAATATCCCCATCTCTTCTCCCATCAACCAGCTAAGGCATTCAGTGGCACATTACAAATGGTGCATAGAGCAGCAAAGCGGAAATATCACCTTGTACTGTTTCATGGAAAAATATTCTCTGACCCAAAATGTGACTGCCCTCATTCATCGATTTATAAAGGTATACTAGTCTTTGCTTCTGCTCTATAAAGAAATTGTGCCTTTTCTGCTGCAATGCCACAGAGCCCTTTAACAAACTCTTACAGAATGACAGCTCTCTGAAATCTAACACTTTAATGTGTCTTGTGTACTCAAACACTCAAAAGAAGAACAATAACGTAGTTACTGTAAACCATACTAATCTTATATTGAGATCCGTGATGCGCAAACACAGGGGCCGACATGATTAGTGGTGTGACGTTTACTGCACCTAGTAATTATTTGGTGTAATGTCTGCATTCTGCAATTTCCCCACCGTACATATCAGTAAGTCAGACCTATATACTAATATATACTGTGGGAAAATGTCCAGTAAGTACCAGGACATACTGATTTTTGTGTTGTAATCGCCAAAATCTAAATGCTCTGCCAGGATCAGAAATGTTAAAAGTTATATTAGGTGGCGATTGTTGCATCTGATAAATACTGAACTCAGGGTGTCGGATTTCATCGAGGTGTCAGTTATTGACAACCACCCTGGGGCACTCATCACCAGGGCCTTAGCCGACTCTTGACATAGTATGGAGCTCTTAAAACAACATAACACTTTTGTAAAGGGGGGCGTGGCCAGCTAAGATGGCCGAGTAGACTCATCGGCGCGGAGCTCCGTCCCGAGGACAGAAAACTCCTGCAATAATCTTGGCGATAGCGGCAGCATAGCCCCAGAAACAGTGACGACTGCTCGCCCGGACCCTGGTGAGACGGAAAAAACGTGGAGTTTCGACCCCGGGATTGCTGGTGTGTGTGGTGAGCTCCGGGATGGACTGCCGGCGAGTGCCTGGCCCTGGGATAGCGTGGCCAGACCTTGCAGCAAAAGGCGACTAGCCCAAGGCGAGACGAACCATGCACATCGGTGAGGACCGCGAAATCCTCCAGTAGGCGAGGATGGGCCCGCGACAGCCCGTAGCTGGCGGACGCAGTGGAGGTTCAGCCGCGAGTCGGCAGTGCGCCCGGAAGGCCGAAAATTGGAAGTAGGCCCACCTGAGACCCAAGAAACTTCCCGTAAGCGAGTGCAACCCCCGGCGGACTCTGGGGGGGGGGCGCATCGCAAGACTGCCCCCGTGATCGTGACGGCTGGCCTTAAGGTCTCCGGTAGGATCCTGGACGTGGCATTTAACTGCCGGCGAGGCGAAGCACCGGGGGCCTACGCAGGTGTTGCATCAGGGAGTGACCTGCCCCACAAGTGAACTGCCGGCGACGTTGCGGAAGCTAGGGTGGTAAATGACGAGAGGAGCTCTGGGAGACAGCGGTGAGCCCAGTGGGGGGACCGGACCCTGGCAGGACCTGCCTGACATATACTCAGGGCCAGAGGGGACTCATAAACCTCAATAAACCAGCCATGAGTCCATGTGGCTCCGGTCACAAGAGCTCCGTCCAAAGGACTGCACTACTGGGGCACATTGGTGCAGTGCCCGGATCAAAGTCTGGAAAACCGGGTAGCAGTAAGAGTGAGGGGAGACCCCTGGGGAGAAACGCTCCCATAAACGAAATAAGGCCAAAAAACAGAGATCGAGTGAGCCTGGGAAAGAGTCGATGATTCACACGGGGGCTAATCCCCACACCCACGCCGGAGGCCAACATAGATGGTTTTAGAAGCCCAGCACCCATCAAGGGAGATAGGGGGCCTGAAGAAACATCATCCCTGAGGCAACGATCCTTTATAAGGCCATAAAAACTGATTTGTACCAGCAAACGGCAGTTCAAGGGACCGCACACAGTTCCAATCGCTTGGTGGAGGTACAGGGCCGCTGAGATTGGGTCTGGCAGATGCCGGCAGGCGGGAATAGCAGACTTTAGAAGTGAGTGGCGCAATACGCCACTGGTTTATAATAGAGGGGAACAAGGCCTCCTGCACCAGTTAGCAAAGGTACACACATCCAGCACCT